>OX421493.1:5539677-6774677 GCA_949126835.1 Anisus vortex | reverse complement strand
CCATGATAGTAAACTATTGTTTAACTCTCAACAATCGTAATTTATAGGCCTAGGTCCCTACCTCTGAACTCTTAGGGTGTACCTAAAACACCATGTGTTTTCCCAAACCCCCAGAGATCAAAGAAATTAGTTGGCCTATGCTAAAATTATCATAATTTCGCCTAGGCCTATTGTTTTAAAACGTGTACATCATAAATAGGTCGAATCTGAAGTGTGCAAACAATCTCTAGAAGGAGTTGTGTTTTTTTAGCCCTATGATTTAGTACAAGAGACAACGAAGTCGAAAGCTTTTGATACCAAATAATATTTTGTTTAACATGTTATGTGTGTATAGCATGTTATAATTTATAATAGTTTTTATATTGTTTTTGGAATTGTCCGTATGGTTTATGTAGAGTTATTCATCTATATTTAATTTTGGCGTAGATAGTTATTTCTTATGACGTAACAACACAAATAAGTTTTCTCGTAGCCTCTACAGTTTTTTAGTAGCCATTTTCTTTTGCATTCTGAAAACTTCGAGGGGAAATCCATTCTAGCACTTTCTGTATCAAAATGTAGATGATCTACATAAAGCTGCTGTTGGTGCAGGTGTTTTGGTGTTTTGCTTAGCTACAAGGTAGATACTAATTATTGACCAGTTAAGTTGAATTGTATTATTGTAAATATGTTCAAACATTAAGCGCTTCCTTAAACAATCATCGAGTTGCTTGAGTGTACTATTTTACAGTGAACAAGTTCCTAGACAAACAAAAGAAGACCCGGATGTGTAACAAACCTCTTTCAAAAAAAGATGCCACAAAGATGCCTGATTCTATCGACAACAACGGGCAACATAAAGTGTCTTATTAATATGATATAATAACTGTAATAATTTTATGAAAGGCATCTTCCATTTCCGGTTTTAATTTAAGAAATCTTAATTGGTGCAAATTTGTGCTTTTTGTCTCTTTACTCATCGCGTTTTAAACTGTGAATTATTATAATTCAAATAATAGGCGACAGTGTTTGAAACGGTGTGTTTGAGTTCATGAAGATTATGATGGAGGCATGAAGTGCTGGAACTATTATTATTAAATGAACAAATATATTTGTGCTGTGTGTTGTCAGGTCCAAGGGAAGACTCAACCGAGCTCCCTCCCTCCCACCCCGTTGTTGGCATGATTACAGCCGTGGGACTGGCTAGGCTAGGCGCCGACCATCAGTCTCTGTCTGGCCCTTCTCTTTTGATGGAGTAGCCCTGACTTTTAATGGACATGGGGAAAGGGAGGCGGGGAGGGGGGTATGAAGGAGGAACATGGAAAGAGCGAGACGAGAGAGAGGGAGAGAGAGAGAAAGAGAGAGAGAGGGGGGAGAGAGAGAGAAAGAGAGAGTGAGAGAATATGAGAGTCGGTAGAGAGAGAAAAAGAGAGAGAGGGAGAGAGAAAGAGAGAGAATAGGAGAGTCGGTAGAGAGAGAAAGAGAGAGAGAGAGAAAGAGGGAGAGAGAGAGGGAGAGAGAGAGAGAAAGATCGAGAGAGAGAGAGAGAGAAAGAGTCGAGGGAGAGAGAGAGGGAGAGAGAGAGAGAAAGATCGAGAGAGAGAGAGAGAGAAAGAGTCAAGAGAGAGAGAGAAAGAGCGAGAGAGAGAGAGAGAGAGAGAAAGAGAGAGAATAGGAGAGTCGGTAGAGAGAGAAAGAGAGAGAGAGAAAGAGGGAGAGAGAGAGAGAGAGAAAGAGCGAGAGAGAGAGAGAGAAAGAGAGAGAGAGAGAGAGAAAGAGAGAGAGAGAAAGAGACAGAGAGAGAAAGAGACAGAGAGAGAAAGAGAGAGAAAGAGCGAGAGAGAGAGAGAGAAAGAGCGAGAGAGAGAGAGAGAGAAAGAGGCGAGAGAGAGAAAGAGAGAGAGAGAGAAAGAGAGAGAGAGAAAGAGAGAGAGAGTGAGAGAGAGAGAATAGGAGAGTCGGTAGAGAGAGAAGGAGGGAGAGACGGGAGAAAGAATGTAAAGGCACTTACAATTTTTGTTTCTCTTATTTATGTTAGTTTTTCTGAAAGGATTTAAAGGCGATGGAAATATTTGAAATTTAATGTCGTGTAATAACGTATAACACTTTCAAAGCTACATTGTGTATGACTCGTTTAATCTTGGACACAAAAAAAACAAAGTAGGCCTTTAAACAATTTAAAAAAAAAAAACTACAATTGGAAAAAAATAAAAATGTCTCAAACATCAAAACGTGATGTCACGCGCAATTAATTGTTCAAAGCACCCCACACACCCAGTGTCCCACACACCCAGTTTCCCACACACCCAGTGTCCCACACACCCAGTGTCCCCCACACTCAGTGTCCCACACACAGCTATGAAGTCTGAGAGGACATGGCGTAGTCAGACAATTTTAGTGTAAAATGCGTCAATACTCCTGTAATACACGATTCAGACATAACAAAATCCCACAATATCCCTAACAGCACTATATCTTATATATAGATATATATATATTGGCCTAATAGTATACCAATATTCTGCCACATTTCTTTAGAAGTAAAAGTTGTCTAAATATTGGGCCAATGTCGGGACAACTTTGTTTGCTGTTCGGGGTGTAACTTGTCTTAGAGAACACATATACTGTGATAACGGGTGCCTTCTAAATAACAGACGTTCATTCTAGATAGAAGACTATTACGACCATTGCTCGAAAACTGCAGGGCGGCAGGGGGAGGGTAGACGGAGACAGGGTTTGAACCCGATTTATCACGTAGACCGTATGGTATACTGGCTTTGCGACCATTCTATGCATTTCATTGAAAAAATTCATTTAAATAGAAATTATCCTAAACGGTCGATTTCTAGAACAGTACACTTAAGTAATAATAGGCCTACTGGGCCGTATTCCTGAATAACTCTACATGTAAATGGTTCTTTTGTGAAGTAAGAAAAGCGTTGTTACGATAGAGAAGTGCCCACACAAGCAGCTCAATACTATGCGTACTCACACGAACATAACCAGAGTTGAGTTCTCCCTATCCTTTATAACCTAACCGATACTGACTATTACCAAAAATACTACAAAGCCATCCCTAACCTATTTAAACTAACCGATACTAACTATTTATCACTAAGTCTATCGGGTCCGAATAGCCACTTCGATAAATTAAAGCTCTGATGTAGTATGTTCGTGTGTGTATGCACAGCATTTAGCTGCTTGTAATGCCCATAGGGTCCATCCACAAATGACGCCCCGCGATTTTGGAACATTTTTACCCCCTCCTCTCCCTCATGGCATAAGTTGTGACAAAAAGTCAGACCAACAACATACACCATATTTCCAATTTCTAAATTAGCAAGTTTCTGTTCACTTTATCTTTTGCCATTGTGGTAAAAATATGTTTTGAACGTGTCGTTACGTTATTTGAACATCCCTTGCCCCTTGTCACATATCGTCACCCACCCACCCCCAATCCAGGTGCGTGACGTCATTTAGGGGAGCACCATATGTAGCATGTATACGTTTGTTGTTTTTATTATTTTAGTATAGTTAAATGTCAAGTGACGATTGGAACAGCAGCCATGACATATTAGAATATGTATCATCTGTATGGGGCCCATTAACTAAAGAAAATATTTACAACTTTGAAACAAATTCAGAAAAGAGCTGCACGGTTCATTACTAGCGCATATTCACAACAGACAAAAATAACACCAAAAAGTTAAATCACGAGAGTAACTTAAGGCAAAGAGTAAAATAGTAATAATAGGCCTGCATAAGGCATTAAATTCTAATTAATTTATAAATACAACACAAAGACAATCTGTCACAATACTCAGATAAACATAAGGACCAATACACTTTCCTTATCCCTTATGCGAGAACAGATGCCTATATGTATTCTTTCTTCTCGATGGCATGGAATGGGTTGCCTGAACAAACCAGGAAAACCAGTAATGTATCATTTAAAACACTAATAGTAGCCTACTAATAGAAAGGCAGGACTATACTAGATAGAGAACTTATATGCACTTGTTCTCGCATAATGGATTAGGTAGGTGTGCTTGTCCTTATGTTTATCTGAGCATTGTAACAGGATGTTTTTGCCTTGATTCATCAGAATCAGGTCTAATGGGTGCGAACATAACATGTATCTCCACTTCTTTCGGAAAATTCGGACCCTACGCAAGCCCCTATATAGTAGCCTATTATTGGCGATTATCAGGCGATAGCTTTGTGCAAATTCTAGTAATCTAACTCTTCTGTCATTTAATTCACCCCTGTTCCTGACTAATGTTGGAAAGCGTTAGGGTCGTCTTTTGCATTCCAGTCGCCCATTATTACCAGAATGTCTTTCTTTTTGGTGTTTTCTTGATGATTTGCTCTACTTGATGATGATGGTGATGGTGATGGTGGTGGTGATGGTGGTGGTGATGGTGGTGGTGATGGTGATGATGATGGTGATGATGATGGTGATGATGATGGTGATGATGATGGTGATGATGATGGTGATGATGATGGTGATGGTGATGATGATGGTGATGGTGATGGTAGGCCTACTAGATCTAGTGAAGAATCGTTTAGAAGTTCATTACTTTCTCCGAGCTGGTTCCAGGAACTCTTTGAGTTTATTAGAGGAGCACTTGACAACCTATCAGTATTATTAACTCTACAGTATACGCTGTAATTATCAAAACGATTTTTAGATATTTACTGTTTATGATTTTGTTAATTTAGACTTTTATTTGAGTGCAGAAATCAGTAAACAAAAAAAAAAAAACAAAAAAAAAAACGGCAAGCTGCAGGAACACAACATGGGAGTTTTCCGAGAAAAAGTTTCTGGGCTGATCTCATTATTCTCTTCATAAATTGATGCTAATGTTTAGAGCTTAGAACAACATTATTGGCGCAAACATTTCGAAGATCAATCCTCTTAGTTTTTTGTTGTTGCTGGTGTTTCGACGTGATAACGTTTTATTTTATATTAAATTAACTGTAAAGTACCGGGTAATTGATGCATTGTGTGCATATAATGTTTATTTATCGACTACAATTACTTTGAAAGAAACCGATTAGTCTGCACTTTATTACAATGCTGCTGCTGTTTTTATTTTAAATGGAACAGATACATCAATTTGAGCTAATACAAATAGGCCTACAACTCATTATTTAACAAGGGCAATAGGGACTTTAAAAGTAAGACAGTGGCAAACCAAACGTGTGCAACATTAAAAAAAAAAAATAAAGTACCCGTCGGACCAAATTGATCCATATGCCGGTGGAGCAGCATGGATCAGTTCAGGGTGGATTGTTTGACTAGGGCGATGCCCAGCGGCCTTTACTTTACCCCAACTAATGTCAGGTACCCATCAGAGTTGGGTAGACTCAGAGACACCCTCCAGACCAGGGAACAAACTCTAGCCTTCACCAGGATTCAAACCCATAACCTTCGGTATGCAAGCCGAACGCGCTGCCACTCGGTCAAAGCGCCCCATACGTTATTATAATATAACTCAAATTGCTTACACAAAGGGCACTGGGTCTAGCTGACATTGTGCTTGTCTCACAAACCCCCTGTATTACGCAAAAACTGGTTAAGTCGGGTATACACTAAAAAGTGTTAGGTTTGGAATATATCAAAATCTCAAAAATCAACTATTTCTTTATTATATTAGCATTGCATTATTCGTGTGACCTGCATTGCATTTTAAAAATCAATAATAATACCGGTAGTAGGAATACAAGGCTTGGGGGGGCACCATCACAAATAGGGCACAAGTCCATCAGTAAGCACGTATGCATAGGAATCAATAAAATAATAGATTTAATATCGTTCAAATGACTCTAATTCATTATCTATTCTTGAAATCTGCTTAACATCACACTGATGGGGGATAGTTAGAAAGACTAGACAGCTAGCATAGCATTAACCCTTCCCGTACCGACCTACTTCTATCTATGCTGCCTTCAGTTCCGCTATATACGCGCCCGGGACTGTAAGGGTTAAGATATGGGGCCACAGGGGCTAAGCGGCAGCGTGTTCGGCTTGCGCACTGAAGGTCCTGGGTTCGAATCCTGGTGAAGACTAGTATTTGTTCCCAGGACTGGAGGGTGTCCCTGAGTCCAGCCAGCTCTGTCCACCTGATTTTAGTTGGAGTAAAGTAAAGGCTGCAGGATGTTGTGCTTGCCACACAATGCCCTAGTATGCTGACTGGATCAATTTGGGTCTACAAAACAAAAAATCTTTTTTTTTGTATTTAGATACTACTAGTCCATAAACAGACAGTATGTTCATTAAACAACACTTAATATAAAATAATATATTTAGTTTATTATATAAAACAAACATTTTCATTTATAGTTGACAAAATGCAAGCAAGCATTAAACAAATAACATTGTATTTTTGAATTGCCAGAAATGTGTTTGGCTTTGTTCATAAACATTCACAACTGTATGACATGGTGAGCTCTTAAAAAAAACATGCTCAACTCACTCACTCGGCAAACTGCACACTCTTTGTCACAGATTGTCCCTCTTTCAGAGAAAATACTGACACCCCCCATTTAACTTAATAGACTCTTCCAATGTCACATATCACAATTAGAATATAAATTAACCCAGGACTTTATAAACAGACAAACAGTAATTATATAAAGTTACGAATATGGCACAGTATAAAAAATAAAAAAAATTAAATTTTCTAAGACACAGATGAAATAATTGTCATCGTTTTAATTCTTTTTTTAACTGTAGTCCCTACTTGTGCGTCAAGAGGGAAAAGTAGCAAAATGAAAACAAAATTTGTATTGTATATTTTGTGTGTATTAGTTCAAGTATAAACTGATTTCGTCATTAAATTGAACTATGAAAAAACTGTTTTTAAGATAATTATTACTTAATGCAAGATTTTTCAAAAATTATGTGACTGTGGCTCTCATGATGGGTAACGCTCAATTATCATTGCATGTCCCTGAAATGAAAAAAAAAAAAAAGAAAAGTTTTAATTTGACTGACCAACAAATTATGACACTGGTTATCCCAAATGCCGGGTCAGGCAAAAAAAACAACTGTAAACTTGGGAATTTATATCTGTTCTATGTTCTATAGGCTCAATTAGATGATATCTCAGTAGATCACAATGTAAATTAAAAAAAACAGTCAAGAAAAAGTTTAGGAAATGCTGCTCTGGCCTATAATACACATCAAGTTATAGCATTCTAGTTCTTTTTCCACCCAAAGCCGATAAAATTGTACAGGGTTGTGCTTTCAAGACATCACAGTCAAAGGCAGATCTAGACTATGTCCCAGTGATATCATACTTTATGGACAAAAATTATTACTTTCTTGCTATTCCTCATGTCTCTCATACTTTTCTCCACCGCTGAAAAGGGTAAAGTAAGTAAAGTATCCGTCTGACCAAATTGATCATAGGGCCAGTGTAACAGCGTTCACCAGTTTCAGTGGTCATGGCAGAAAATGGTATAGCAACTATTTAAATAATATATGGACTAAAACTAATACCCTATTCCTCTTCCGTTCTCCTTTGTTTGTCATTTCAATGCATCAAACAATCTTGTTAATATATTTCAGAAGTACTAGAACTCCCCAACCAATTCACGCTTTCATGTTGACTAGCGAAAGCATAGCCTCATGTTAAGTAGAGTTATTGTAACAACCCAACTGCTTGCTCCCATGCTAAGTACTTACGTGGCCTCCTGCTGCGCAGGCAGCTATCAGCGCATACTGTCCGCCCTCGTGAATCAACCTGTTGGCCGCAGTGGTGGCCAGTCGAACTCCGGTGGCTCCAAACGGGTGACCAAGAGACAGTGAGCCCCCCCAGAGGTTCACCTTCTCCATGGGCGGCGCTCCTGGCTAAGAACAAACAATTTATCGGAGAACATAAGTTGCAATTTAACAAATATTAAATAAACTCAAGAATAAACTATTTTTTCTATTTCATTAAGAGAACAACAACAAAAAATAATAATTAATCTAACAAAAAAACTTTAAGCTACTTTAGTAAGAAATGTAATGCAAACTATCAGATAAAAGGGAGACAATTACAGAAAGGGAGGTTATACATTGCTTCTATTAAATACAAATCCTAAAAAGTAATTCACAAAGAGAAGTGTTTTTGTATTTTATTCAATGTTGTAGAAACTCAATCATACTTAAGTCTCATACCCAAAAAAAACTTTTTTATGTTGTTTTATTTGTACACTAATTTACCGTATGTACTCATGTATAAGTCGCAACGGTGGATAAGTCGCACCCCTAGTTAAAGATTTTTTTTCTTATATGTTGTCATTGACCTACGCTTAAGTCGCATCCCGACTTTCAGGGGTTACACTGACTTTTAACTTTACAAAAATGCATTCCTTTTAAACATAAAAACTCTTACATGCAACTGATGAAAATTAAAACACACTATTTACATTTCATGCGTCGATCGCCCGATCGTAGTTTTGGAAACATTACTTAGACATGGCGCGGCAAAATGCTAAACACTGCCTTATTAGTAGGCTGTAGCCTATAAGCCTAGGCCTTAGGTTCTAAATAAAACGCCTGCCTACATAATAGGCCTAGACAGGCTTTCACACATTTACGATTCTTTCCATACTGTATTTTGCGTTCAATAAGCCTACCCAAAAAATAGCCGCCTTTAAACTTACGCTACGTTTCGGCAATATAAAATCTGCCCAAAAGTTCAAAACAAAAAGCGGTGGGTGTCAGAAAAACCTAAAATATTTGTTGATTTCAATTATATAAAGATAGTAATATTTACACCAACGAAAGTTTTCTAAATGTAAAATGTAGGCCTACGCATATCCTAGTAATTCTACATTACTACTATCAACTATAGGGGTTATGTAGGAAACTTTATGACAGAGTAGTGAGGTTTTTCGAGTGTTTGGCTAAAACTTTAAAAGAAAAAGATATGCGTTTAGTTTACAAATGACAACTGAAATATTTTTAATGTGTTTACAGTAAGTTCCCATTATTTTGTATGTTTCAAATGCCTTTTCTATATACAGACAATCACATTCTACACTCATCCTTTCTTTGAGTCTAGTCTTTGCATTTTATAAGAGTTATAAGTTTTAAATGATGTTTTTTTAAATTATTTTTAATAAATAGAGTCATAACATTTAATCCACTGAAATTGGTTTCAATTTAAAAGCAGTGATTCTTACAATTCTTACAATTAAAATAAATAACACATACACTCTGCAACTATATTAATAAAACAATAAAATTAAATCAAAATAGTTTTTAAATAGAAACTAGTTGGAACTCCTAATTTTAGGGTTGTTTATCTTGGTGTTACATCTTTTTAAACTAAAAGAATCTTCTGTTTTGTTCCTAGTGTGGTTTTTATGAAACATTACAATTTTTGCACAAAATTCAATCATGTTCCATAACTAGATTCTAGCATAACTACGCAAGAGACTGAAACTCAAATTTTACATAAAACTCATGAAACATTAGCTAAGAGCTATTTTGATTATATTTATTTTTTTCTACGATAAAAATGAAGAAACAAACAAAAAAATGTTTAAGTGTAAGACAGCATGTTATGAAAAAAATATTTTTTTTATATATATATTTTCTCTAACAAAAGAATAATAATTTCTGTTAAAAGTTTGAGTACTTTTCTTGTTTTGTTTTTAACAATACTATTCTTAATAACACTGATTTCAATTCATAGATTGGTGGTGTAAGGAAGCTTGGAAGAAAGTCGATTACTGAAAACAATAAATCATCAACGCCTGACAATGTTTTTAGTTTCCCCTGAAGGCATGAGAGAATAAATTCATGAACTGGTAATTAAATATATGTTTATTGAAATTACCTTTGATGGCAGGCCCATGTACTTAGAGGCGAAGCTGTCAGAATCCATGGCCTTGAAGTTGGACAGAAGTTGACCCTATAAAATTAGATGTCAATACAATTAGATGAACATAAATGGTATGTCTATTCAATTCCTTTAAGAGTCATACAGACTCAAATGAGTTGTTAATTCTGTACAAACAATACTTTCCTCTCAAGTGAACATTAAAGTGTGTGGCATGAAAATACTAAACCATTGAGCCATATGATACAGCCATGAAATAATTAAAATATAAATAAAATGAACATTTTAAAAATACAGTTTTCTTTTTAATCTGGATTATTCTGTAAATTAATGTTCCTGGTGATGATTAGACAAAATTAATTAATTTTGAGAAAAGAAAAAAATACTTACAGCAAAAGCCTCATGGTACTCAAATACATCGATGTCTTGAAGACTAAGGCCAGCATTTTTCAAAACTTTAGGTGTTCCATATGCTGGGCTATAGTAATAAAAATTTCAAAATAATATTATTTTATATAATTTTTTTTTGTGTGTGTCATAAATGTTTAAGTCTTTATATAAATTAAATTGTAAACATTAAACAGTTATTTCAATGAAGTACACTGGGCTAAATTAAAACAAAACTCTGATCCAAATGGTGCTGACAAAAAATAATAATAACAGAGTTAGAATCAGAACACTGGAGTTTTAAATTGCTATTTTTTTTATTTTTCACTAAATGAAAATGTTAAGTAACAAAACATCAACAAATATTGGCAATCCTAGTTAAAAAAAAAAAAAAAAAATAATTTTTCAACTATTAACATGCATATGTTTTGCTAGAAATTAGACTTTTAATACTAAAAATATAATATGCTGTTTTATGCTGGCCCAGTGGTTAGTACTTCGGGCTATCAAGTAGACAACCCAGGTTCTAACCCTGCCGCTGACCAATCCCTGCTCAGCCCAGCAGGAGGTTTGGACTATTGACATAATAATCTTCTTCCTAGAAGGAATGTCTGTAACTTATCAAACAAAACTCATCATCGTTCAATTATAAACTAATATTTCTTCTCAGCTTATCTGACTTTTAATATACCACTTTTTAAAGCTTATGTGTTTTTTGTTTTTGTGCGCAACCAATAAGGATGTCTTGAATGACTTCTACGCTCCTCCAATTGCATTAAAAGTTTCCGCTGTATACAACTTTCGATTTTAATCTTAATTTCTCATTGAGCAAATCAAAGCGAATTACTAAACCGGAAGTCTAGAGGACTTAGTGCAATCGGAAATTCCGGAACTAAGTGTTTCAAGTTAGCAAATAGCGGAAATACCAAAGCAAGCGGTCCATCTCATTATAGTCTATGAATATACTTACCCAAGAAGCAATTGGTCTTTAGGATCCTGTGCAACATAAAGAAAATCTCTGAGATATGCTTTTGGCTTGTAGCCCATGGCAAGAGCTTTTTCTTCAGACATGATCAAACAAGCTGATCCACCATCAGTCTGAAATGGAAAAGAAAGAAATGAATATTGAAAAGAAAGAGATTGAATGTAATGGACACAAATTTACACCCACTTTGAATTGAAAAATGCACACAGAAAGCATTTCTTTCCATTTGAGTACTCCACTTTCAAAAGGTGAGAAATCAACAAAAACTGATTTGTACAGAAATGGACTTTTTATGTCACAATTTAGTATATTTTGAAAAATGTATCTTATTTTTCTATGAAATTATTTCAGGTACTTTGAAAATCTTGTTTGTTGAAGACAAGTGGGGATAACTCCTTTTTTTTTTTCAATGTAACTTTTGATTTGATAGTAGACTACTCATTTGTTCAAATTTTGAACTAGTTTGCTAAATGTAAGACTATTCATCAATTCTCTTTGGGATTTTAAGGGTTTTATGAGTCCATCTCAACGCTTAGCCACCCAATGACACTTACCTGAAAGACAGGCTCAACAGATTAGCGCTGACCATTCTGCAACCCCAATAAGCAGAAACAAACAAACAGAAGACAGAAAAAAACAGAAATTGTTTCAAATACATACTAAGAACGAGGCATTGGCAGCCGTTACAGTTCCGTGGGGCTTTACGAAGGCTGGTTTCAGTTTAGACAATTGCTCCAGGGTAGAAACTCTGATGCCGTTATCTTTTGTTACTGTCTCAGCAACACCTACAGCACACAGAAAAATAGACTTATGTTTTAATCTAAATGTGTATCTCGCCTCCCCTCCCGTCAATCACGCCCATTATAATTTAGCCAAACAAACACATAACTTCATTAACAACTGATCTGATTAAATGTCAAAGAAAGATAGAAATTGTATGAGGCCATACCTGGTACTTTATAATCTAATCTGTCGATCAAAAGATTTTTATCTGTTGCCTCCTGTGCAAGGGTGTGAGACCTGATAGCAAATTCATCCTGCAGTTTCAAAATGTAAACAAATTAAAAGATATAATGAAGTACTAGCTTTAGTGTTTGAGAAACAACTAAAAGTGAACAACAAAAATGTGTCTGCGTCCTAGACAGAAATCAATAAATTAATGATGAAAGACAAAATTGTTAGTTTATCTCTTTCCAATGATCACTGTTTATTTAGACTAAGAAATAAAAATAATAAACTGTATAAAAATAGAACTTATATTTTCTAATGAAATTTTCACTGCTTTTATAGTTTTTTGTAATGAAGCGGATTAACCATGATGTACATACAGCAATTTCAAATCTTTTCGTGTTTTTTTTTAAACAGGATTGTGTTAAAATTTTATTTAAAACTAAAATATTTAAACTCTAAAAGGTTTATCCGCTGTTTTACCTGCTCCCGTCTTGAAACCTGAAAAGCTGCCGCCAACCTGTCGCCCGAGTGACCCATTGTTTCATTGGTTGAGAACTCTGCCACTGCGGGCAGCTCTGGCACCCAAGCGGCTGGTCTGGCAGCCTGCATCAACAGCTGCAGTTTTGCAGGAAAGGATTTGGCTTTCTGTGACGACAGCATAATTTTTCTCATGGCGCGGCTGTGCCTGATGGGCACATCTGACATAAACTCAACTCCGCCAGCAAGGATGATATCACATTGACCAGAAGCAATAAGACCCATACCTAACAGAGAAAACAAAAAATCAAATTTTCTTTTAAATAATAAAACCATATAAAACCATGCAATAGGAATTAATTCAGAAAATATTATATTATCAACTCAAATATAGATATGCCAAATGTCAGAGTGCTGCATGGTGAGAGAAAAGTTTATTAGTAGATTTGTGGTTGGGTCTTAGGTTACTGGTTTTCCTGGTTTGTTCAGGCAACCCATTCCATGCCCGGATGCCACTTGAGAGAATTAGTACTTATATGCATTTATTCTCGCATAACATAAGGGATAAGGAAAGTGTTATTGTTCTTATGTTTATCTGAGCATTGTAACAGATTACTTTTGTGTTGTATTTCCAAATTAGACTTTAATGCCTTATGTATTATTACAATTTCCTTTTCATAAATCTTTTTATAATATAAATTTAGAATAGTTTTTACATTTAATAAAATGTAATTAATAACATCATTAACTTCTATTTAATTTTTAAAAAAAATTAATTTAATTGTTTAAAAAAAAAAAGGTTTTATTTTAGCAAAGTAAAGTACCCTTCAGACCAAATTGATCATAGGGCTGGTGAAGCAGTGTTCACCAGTTTCTGGTGTAACTGGTGGGTACCCATCAGAGTTGGGTAGACTCAGGGACACCCTGCAGACCTGGGAAAAAATCCTAGTCTTCACTAGGATTTGAACCCGGGACCTTCGGTAGGCCAGTCGATCGCAAGAAGTGAACAAAAAGTGATGGTACCTGTGGTGATGGCTTGGTTCGATGAGATACATGCTTGTGTTACTGTGTGAGCAGGAATTCTGTCAGAGAATCCAGCTTGTAGTGCCGCCTGAAAGAATTCATTCATTTTTAAAAGTACTCCAACCATACATACTTATGGAAGGGCGGAGTTATCAATGCCAAAAAAACACACAATAATAAAATTAAAGAAAAATTACCACACTTATAAACTTAAATAGTAACAAGGAAACAGATTGCATTCAAAAACCTAAAACTGGTTACGATTCTTAGCAGTGCAATTTTTAAAAAATGATAAACTCATTGCTAAGAGACATCAAAAAACATTGTAGCAAAATTTAGTTTTCAAATATCTAAAAAGGTATATTGAGTTTACAAAAAAAAATTCATGAGCTAATGATCTACCTCAACAGTTTTAAATTTTTAACTTTCATATATTGGCCGGTTTTTAAAAAGCTTTCAACATAAAGAAAACTTAGAGATAAATTTTAACTAAAGAACACAAAATGTCATTAACCTAAAAGATCAGGATGCATTATCATTACCAATTAATTACACATTACCAATTAAATATAAATAAGTTTACTGCACAAATGACCAGGAATTTTTTTTTAAAAATGCACGTTTCAAAAAGAAAGTGGCCTTTTAAACTATCTCAGAATAAAAAAAACTAAGTGTCACTATTTACATGACTCATATAACAATTAATACGGTAGAACTGCCAACTCTCAAATGACTAACAATAAAAATTACAGCGACCCTATTTAAACTAAAAGTAATGGAAATTTCTAGACTGAACATGTAGAAGGTTCAGGACCACACAACAAATTGTTTACATTATCAGAGTGTTGTCTAGAAGTCGGCTAGTAATTGAAAAAAAGGGTGAAGGTGTGGGGGGGGGGGGGGGAAATAACCTCTAGCTGTTGACCACAACAGTCTAGACAATTGACAAATACGTGTCACCTCCAGCACTATTCAGGTAGCATAACGCTGATTAACGTTTACACCTTTTGTTTATAACTAAAGAACATTTGAAATAAATAAATATACCTCTCTTGCTATGTTACTAGTTTTCACTTCTTGGATGACTGTGCCAACTATGACATAATCAACTGCATCTAAAAAGGGATAAAAAAAAAACTTTACTAATTATTCCCTAATGCTAAAACACTAACATTTGATATAGTTTTCCAGCTCATCACAACAGCTTTAGCAGTGGCGTAGCTAGGGTAAGGGGGGGGGGGGGAAGGTCTGAATTCAAAAGTCCCCCCGGGCCACTACTTGAGGGGGGCCCCCAAAGGAGTGTCCGAGTTTATTTTTTCTCATGTCATAATGTCCAATGTCACAATGTAGGGGCCCCTAAAGAGGCCAAGCCCCCCCCCCCCCCCCCCGGGCCCCCACATCCCTAGCAACGGCACTGATCTTTAGTTTTGAGTCATTTTTCATTCCAATCATTTGTTAAACAGAATGAGTTCAAACTTTTTGTTCTTTTCTATACAACAATGAGGTCACATTATCTGCTTCATCCTTTTGATGTAGGTTCAATTGTAAAAAATACTTTTGTAGAAATACTTTTCAGGTAGTTTCAATTGATGACCATCTCTTAACTTATTTGGTCAAAACTATAGTTTTGTTTTTGTTATACTGATCAGTTATTCCAATAATATATTTTATTAATCATTAAAGAGTTCTGGGTGTAGATCCTGGTGCAGGCTAGGATTTTTTCCTAAGTCTGGAGGGTGTCCCTGAGTCTACCTAGCTCTGATGGGTACCTGACCTTAGTTGGGGGTAAAGTAAAGGCATCTGTGCATAGTGCTGGCCACACAATCACCTAGTATGCCGTGGCAACAGAAACTGATGAACGCTGCTTCACCCGCCCTATTGATTAATTTGGTCCAATGGGATACTTTGCTTGTTAAGCTATTTTATATATTATTTTTACAATTATTTCATACGTCTACATTTTTGGTAGATTAAACCAAATCAACTTTCAGTTTTTAAGACAAAAAAAAACATAGTCTACTATCAAGAAAATCTTTAAATTCATTAAAAATTATTATGGCATTGACTTTTTCAGTAGCAGACTTTAAAAATATCTAATACACTGACTTGATCTTACCTAATGGAATGTTGGTTCTTTTAATCAGCCCTCTAAAAAGAAACACACAAAAAAATAAGATGAAAGGGAGGTAATAAAATAAATGTTTACTAAATTTTTTCATTACACTTAGAACAAAGTAAATCATGTTTCCATATAAAATATTGATTTATCAATGTATTTGTTTCTGTGTAAATTTAAAATTCAATATCACTTCTCACAGACATGTCTTTCTTACCTCATAGCATGAGTTGCAAGGTCATGTGGCATGAGATTTTTATATGTAGTCCCAGAAAGTAAGAAAGGAGTTCTCACCCCTTCCACCAGGACTATATTCTTCACATTTGGCTTGGTCAAAGTTTTCTTACTCTCTTGAAAAAAAACTAAATTTTAATAATGTGATTATATCAGAAGTCTTTGCACAACTTACAAATATACTTTTAATTTATATACCTTGGTGTCAGATTACTAAACGATTAATGAGAATCTAAGTTACTTATTTCAATATATAATTAATAGATTGTTGTTATCATCATTGGCTCCTTAGTCTCGGAAGGCCATTAGATTTGCACCCTTGTGGTCCAGGGCACAAGACTGGGCAGAGTGTTAAGGAGAAGCTGATGCTGCCCATGCATCAGTTACCCTCTCTCCATGCATCAGATGTATACAAGGGAAAGGCATTGCCAATACAGGTTGGCATCAGTTGCGCCACAGGAGTTACCAGTATGCTATGTAGTGCCTTACGGACTACGGCTCCTGATTGGTTTTTGGGGTTTACTCCCCTAGCCTTCCCCCTACATCGGTTCAGCCTACAATGAAGGCAGTGGAAGTTTGTGATCAGAGCTTTCCTTCTCCTAGATGAGTAGCCTTACACGGCTGACAAGCCCCATCCGCCCAAAGCAACTGGTTTTGAGGCACCAGTGGACAGCATTGAATCCCTTCTCCTGTTAGTTTTAAATGGGGCCTCAGTGGGCTCAGAGACTGTGCCAGTTGTGAAGGAGCTGGATTTGATTGTTAAAGGCATTCTAGCTGTTTGGAGTATTGCTTGAGAAAGCAGTAACAACTTAACAACTAACAACCCATTGAAACCATTGTTGTTCTTCAAAGCATATATACAATATATATATATATGAAGTAAGAGTAAATTAATTAAAAATGAAAAAATATGATAATTTAATACAGCCCATAACTATTACATTTACAAAAAGAAAGTTCTCTAATTAATTGGCACATTAATTCTTACTGGTTTGAACAGAAGCATTGCACAGAGATGTTGTCGATAAATATCGGAGTCCAGCTGTACATGAAATTAAAAAAAGATTCATTTGTTTATTGATGAAACGCTTTTTAAAAAGAATAGAACAAACATGTAGAGTCATATTTTATCCATAGGATGAAAACAAGGATGGATTTTAAGAGGAAGAACCTATTCACTTACGGTACTTGTGCAACTGAACAAAAAATTAAAACCGGGAAAATACTTTAAGAATAATTATTCTTATGTTAAATATTATAATTTACATATCAAAATAATGTGTTCCAAGAATTTAAAAAATCTTTAATCATTTAAAATAAATTTCCATTTATTATTGTTTTTGTATTGTTCTTTATTTAGTTTCTTAAGTTTGGCTTTTATTTTCACACTGTTTGTAGAAAAAGAATGATAATAGTGAATGTCAGCAACTATATTTTTGGTTTGGTAATCTTCTATTTCGAAACATTTTTCCCATTCCTCCTTCCATGCATGCCTGAGCTACTTTGTAGCCACATAAAAGAGAAATACTTAGATTAGGTTTTAAATTTAACATTTTACTGAGGACTTTACCTCACAGTCCCCTGTTGTTTGTTTTTTTTTTAAATAATTTCAACCAAATAACTATTCTAGGTTACAGTTACACTCTTTAGTAATATCACCTCAGTCTAACTATACTAAAATGTATTCTCAAATGGCTACAAAGCCCAGCAGATGACTAAAGAAAGACTAATGAAAGTGTGTTATAAATTTGATCATGTTTTATATTTTGACTTCAAAATTGTTTAACATCATATGAAAAAAAAAATATACATAGATCAGTAACAATTTACATTCATCTTAATGCAGTAAAAAAATAAAATACAATAATAAGCTGCAGTTAATGTTATTATATTATGTGCTTTCTATTGTTATTCAATTTTTCTTTTATAAATATTTTAACATAAATAACAAGTTAATACAATAAAGTTAAAAGGCTGCGCTGAAACTAAATGTTGTAAATATAATTTGTAAATTTGATATATTTTTTTAAAATACTTTTTATTTATTTTTGACACTGCACAAGCACCAGAATATTTTTTTTTAAGTTGGTGAATTTTATTTTATCCTGAATCATGTGGATGGTGTGGAATATGCGGTCGACTTAAAACCACAATCTTTACTGTGATTACAAATTAAGTAAATAAATTATTATTATTTATAATAGGGACATAGGCCTAGGCCCTAGGCCTACTTCATACTTGAAACTTCATTACTCAAATTACTGCCTGGGATTAACAATAGTAATTAGTATTAGCATTAGCCTAGGCTAGGGTAGTCTTTTCACTTAAACTTTAACTTCTACTCTACAGTCTACAGAATAAAATGTAGAATTTATCTTTGTCTTCTATTTAGTTATTACAATATAATAATAATAATATATAATAATTATATATCACCTATACCTATAATAATCTATAAGTAATTAGACTTATTAGATCTATTTATAGCCTTTTAATATTTTTAAGTTAAGGCTTTTTAAATTGTAAATATATGAAGTAAAACGTACGTGTGTAAATTGAACTAATTTTTCTCTGTACAAGTGCTGCCATTTTCAAAATGTTGTACTTCGACCTGAACTTCGGCCTAAGACTAAGATTGAACTCTGACCAGGCCAGTAAACAATCTGATCTGAACATGTAACAAACGTTTGATCGTGATTAGGTTGTGTCCCTTGATTTGACACTTAAAGAATCATAAATAATGGTAATATGTTAATATGCATACAATAATAACAAAAAGGACTTAAAATATTATATCCTGTAAATTAAGACTTAGCTTAGTCTTTTAAAAAATGACCAATAGTCACAAATATATAAAAATAAATTAATAATACGCCGTTTCCCTTTTCGGAATCGGCCCAATCGGGTAGACAACGCCACAACGGCTACGCTACTTTTCAAAACTTTTGTTTTGTAACCCAAACTTCAAATTAAAACTCATCAAACTGTTTTTAAAAACGTTTTTAAATGACTAGAAATATATCGTAACCAAAAAGGTAATAGTTTGTTACCAAAAGTTTAACTCTAGCTTCTAAGTAAAACTGTTTGTATGAACTGTTTGGTTGAATGCGAGTGTTTGTTTATATTCAATCAAATTACTTCCGGTTCAGCTAAAAAAAAATGTCGGCTCCTCTCAAACCCTGGGAAAGACCAGGAGTTAATTATCAAAACACTACACAATTTCCAGTAAATACCATGTCAGCGTAAGTGAAATTTGTATTTATTCGTTTTTAAGGGGAAAAAAATACCTAAAATGCCTAAAATACATTAATGTCAAGTAGTTGTGTAACAGTTTTAAGTTAAGATAATGAAATGTCTAGCCTATCTCTAATACTCTAATTTCTAATTCATACTGAGTCTATCAACTCTATGATGACTCTATTACTACTATTACTCTATCTTATCTTATAGTAACTTATACATACTAGTTATACTACTAGGCCCTAGGCTAGTATACATTACTAATGACATTACAATTAGGGCCTACAGACGCTTCTTCTATAAAGAAGATTATTGCGTCCTACTTAGTTAACTTAGCCTACTACCAGGGGCGAAGCCACAGGGGGGGGGGGGGGGGGCTGAAGGGAGCTAAGCCGCCCCCCTGGAATAAAAAAAAAATCTTTTTCAACTGATTTTTTTACAAAATATGTACTAAATTCGCTAAAAATTTGGTAAATCTTTGTCATGCGAAAGTTCAGCCCCCCCTGGTATTTGGTAAATTTGTGTCACGCGAGAGTTCAGCCCCTCCTGGAAAAAATTTCTGGCTTCGCCCCTGCTTACTACTACTACTACAACACTAACTACACTACTAATTTAAACTTCAATATTCAATTATGTAATATATTTTTTAACTAAACCTCTTTTAAGGTCGCCTGGTCAGCAAGAGCGCCTCACCCCAACTATCGGTATCGGAGGACTACCATCAGCAAGTGCTTCATTCACCTCTTCCCCACCTGTGCCTCCTCGACCAAGCCAGCAACAATCTTTTAACAGCAGACTTGGGGGACCAAGCGTTGGTTATGGAGGCTACGGTGGCAGCGGCTACAGTGGTTTCAGTGGGTATGGTGGCTATTCAAGCCCTTTTGGATATGGAGGATACGGGGGCATGTATTCCAGTCCATACTCAAATTTTTCTTACAATCGAATGAATGAAGTAAGGAGTGGCTTTGCACAGCAAGCAGAAGAAAGTTCTCGTCCCGCATTTGAGTCAATAGAAACCATAGTATTTGCGGTAAATATTTTTATACTAAAACTAAAAGAAATTATATAAAGATATTGTATTGTAATCATCATTATTTTTTAGCATCTTAATTTAATTCTATTAGTGATCTGTTCTTTTCATTTAGCTACTTTTTAAGTGTTCTTAAAATACACTAAAACTGTTTATCTTCATGAAACATAATGTTTTTGTTAATTGTCAGTACTGCATCTCAGGGTAGTTTTCTTTCCTTTGACTTTTCTCTGCTGTTCAGCTGTAATAGTTTTTTAGAAGTTACCAGTATTGTAAAAACTGTAAGACATAAACAGTAGGGTTATGGTTATATAATTAGTCAACACAGTGAATAATACCTCAACTTACAATGTCAAACAACACAAAATATTTCTTGAAGTCTTTAACTCTGTAATTGATTTATATTGTTTATAAACCTCATAAACTTGTGTGGATGTACACGTTACACTAATTTATGACAAAATACTATTAATGGCCAAAGACGGCGTGAGAATTGAATAGCAAGGGGGTAAAAAACAATTGCTTGACTGCCGCTCTAAAATCAATGTGCTTGATTTAAATTGTTCATAAACCATTTAAACTTGTGAACTTGTGTGGATGATTACAATTCAATGCTCAGTGAATGTTAAGATTGGTTTTTCTTTTTTTCTAAACTCTCAAAACAAAAATGTTGAGAAGTAAATCTGATTTTCCTTAATCCCATTTCTTTGGAAGGTAAACAAGATATTTTGAGGGCTTTTGATAGCCGAAAATGTAATTCTGCATTTAAAAAAGAATAGAAAGCAGTATGTTTTGGGACAAATTATTTGGATGAGTCCGTCAAAATAAAAAAAAGATTTATTTACTTACCAGTAACTCTTTAAAAAAAAAATTGCATATATAATAGTAAGATATGTATAAAGTATAAAGATCTGAGACTTACACAATGTTTTTGATGCTTCCACCATATTGCATAACTTTGAGGTGTCACTGTATATATTTTTCATTAACATCTTAATGTTTTAAACTTATTTTGTTCAGGTAAATTCTGTGGGTATGATGCTGGACTCTACATTTCAAGCTGTGTACAACTCTTTTAGGGCCGTCATAGGAGTCGCTGATAATTTCACACGACTGAAATCTCAACTAGTACAAGTTTTCTCTGCTGTTGCTCTTATCAGAACTTTAAGATATATATTCAGGTAAGACTTTATCGACATTAGTGTAAAAGGTAAAAGGTATTAGATTCGACAGTTGATAAATTAAAGTGCCATAAAATTTCATATTTAGAGGACTAGAGAAATAGATTTTTTTTTTGCTTAGCCTTTTATTTTGTTTTTTTTTTCCAGAAAACTGTTAGAAATTTTAAGGCTGAGCCCCAAAGGAGAGGCAGATAAACTTTGGAGCATGGCTTCTGCAGAGGCTGCTAAAGTTTCTCTTAGTAATGGTTCTGCAAAGAGTTCCTGGCCCATTCTCATGTTTTTCGGAATCATCATGGGTGGACCATATTTGATATGGAAACTGATATCTGCATTTACCGTTCAAAATGGTAGGGGTTTTTTTTACGCTTATGTTTCATACCAGAGATGTTTGGGTGAATGCATTTCTGTGACAATGGTTTGTGCAATTAACATTTTCTACATCAATTTTTTCAGCAAAAAGTAGCTGGGCTAATGGAGAAGAAGACCATTTTGTTGCCAGAGCAAATTATAGCTTTCAAGGTCAAGGCTCTGAAGAACTATCTTTCAGTGCTGGACAAAACATTACTGTTGCCCCTAAAGGTTTAGTACCTTTTTTATATACAATTTCAAATTAGGCAGCTCTTTAACTCATTTGCTACTACCGCGACTGAATGCGTCATACCCCCCTCCGTACTAATGCGCCCAAACGCGGCCGCCACGTGTGTGACTAACCTTGTCGTTTCTAGATTTTTTTTCGACATGCGTTCTGGGGTTTTATTTTACTGCAAAAACGGCTTTTAAAAAGTAGGAATATAGTCTGTTTCGTTAATAAAAACCGGATGTTTTTATCTAATTTCGTTTTTTTGCTATGCGCGTCAAAAATTGGGTATTTTTCACTTGCCTTTCGTCTTGTAAAACTTTTTTTATAGCCTTCGTCTTTAATTTTTTACTTTATTAATCGATAGCTCTATACATCCGAATATAACATTTAACAACAGTTCTGATAATAAGGATGCTGCATATATAGACTTAGATAAATTTCCATTTCAACTCGATTTTTGGGATTTATTATACTTTATCGGACTTTGACGCTAGGCCTAGAGAAAATATTTAGCGAAATCATAGGGTCTCAACACTCAGCGAATGATTCTACCGATAATTCTGCATTTTTTATGTATAAAAGTATACATTTCCAGAAAGCTAAGATATTTATATATTTTATGATGTAATTTTTATTCACTTTGGGGAATATTTAATTATTAAAAAAAAATATTTTAAAAAAATTTACTAAATTTAATACGGAGTTCCTTCCCTTTGGCTAGTACTTTCCCGGGTGTCTTTGGAAAGTAGGTTAGTAGCAAATGAGTTAACCATGACAAGATAATTACTTGTTGAAAATTATGTTGTTGGTTTTATAGATAAATTATGTTGTTGTTTTTTTTTTTGTGTGTTTAAACCCACTCCTTTTTTTGTGATGGTACGCACCGGTACAACATACCGGCACCTTTTTCAATGCGGGGAAAATTTTTTTACTTTTCTTGTATTTTAACGTTTATTATTATATTATTAATTTGTTAAAATTGAATTTTTTTTAAATTGCGCGCAATAATAATTAAAATATAAAATGCGAAACTGCTTTAAAAGTTAGGCAATCCATCACTGAGTACCGACACCTATTTTTTTTACAAAAAAAAAAGCACTCTCTAAACCTATAATGATTTAGTAGTATTTGTTATGTACCAATTTAACACAAGTTAAACAGTTGCAAAAACATTTTTTATTCAACTTCAACACCAGCAGAAGACTGGTCTAGACACTGGTGTATAGTTAACACACAAGGGGATCATGGGAAACCAAACAATAGTTCCTCATGCAAAACAACAATAAATATTATTGTTCCAATATTCCATATTTTAAATGTAAAGCAAAAAGAAATTTGAAAAATTATTGAACCTTTAGCTCAAACTTGTGATTCAATATATGTATGTAACATTAATTAAAGATAACGCAGTGATTTTACAGAAACTCTGTAATTGTTTAAGGTTTAGTGCTTTCTTTTATGTAATAATTCATTTTGCATCTGATTTACAGAATTACAGCCTCAGGTTCGTGGGTGGCTTCTGGCATCTGTTGATGGCCAGAAAACAGGAATGATCCCAGCAAATTATGTCAGCATTCTTGGGAAAAGAAAGGGCTTAAAACACAGTGACTTAACGAATCCACCATCATTAGTTAACTCAGACAGCAGCAGTACGCTGGTTCAAGAGTCACAGAAACCCGTGTCCGATAGTACAGAATCAGTGCTCGATTCAGTTTTTTGTGAGGAGCCAAGAACAGTCAGTGAGTTAAATGAGTTCAGTCAAGACAATGGAAGTAAGTCAGCTGTTGACATATTAAGTGACATGGATCACTAACAGTGCACTAACAGTCAACTTAAATAAGAGTGCAAAAAAAACCTGTGATATTGAATTCACCGTTCAGATGATTGATATATAAAAAACAAATATCTCTCTGGCCAAACCTGTGGGATAAATTGAATATTGAAAGAACTACTGACCGTTGTGGATAGTTCAGAATAATCTATGCATACAGTACCTTTTGAAAGTGAAAAAAAAAGACATTTCTTATTTGATTGCTCCTTTATTTACTTTTTTCTGATGATACAAGTCAAATATTTTTATTGTTACATGTCCATTTACTGAAATTTGTTTGACATCATAAACTAAACTGTATATATTTGACCATAACTGTACTGTAACTGTAACAGAAAAAAATATTACCATAACAAAAGATAAGATAATATTACTTTATTGATCCAAATAAATGGCCTATTACTATTAGTATTAGGTATTTCAACATTCATTTTTAATAAGTTACTTTTTTGAAACAATATGAAGAGAAAACAATTTACACTATTATTATAATTGGTAAATGTGTAAAAAAAAATTGTGTGGTAGGAGAGGCTTCTGGTTAGGGTATATTTTGTAAAATCTTTTTACAAATTGTAATTAAAACACAAATAACCCAAATTAGGGTGAACCAATGAAATACTTATACAAGTATATATAATATATTTGAATAGTCAGAATAGTTGTGGTTAAAATTCATCTTTTGTTTTTAATGAATGTATTTAAAATGACTCAGAAACAGACAATTTACCAGGACAAGATTTTCTTTATTTTTAAGTTTGAGCTTGTGTAGGTGTAATAAGACTTGTATTTGGTTTTTTGTTTAAAGAGAAAAAGAATAGCAACCATAAATCGTTTATTGTACTTTCAATTTGTGCCTACTATTTAGTACTCTTTTAAATGTTAAGCAGAAATATTACAGAATTGAACATTATGAATGTTTTATTAAACTTATTTTTTTCATGATACTTTGTATTGATCTACTTTTAAGTAATATTATAAAACCTACTAGATATTGTATAACCATTGAAAAGAATACAATAGTAATACTTGATTGAACAAGAATGACAACTCCTGTTAGATCCATTTTCATCAGGCTAACTTACCATTAGCAACACATCCCTTACTTTTTAATGAAAATATCCACATGACATCACGTCTGCAGCCACATCAGCACAGGTTGGACTGAACATCAACAAAGAAAAGAGCAAAACCTTGAAGATCAACCCCTCTTGTGCCGAATCAATCACACTGCATGGAATCCCACTCGAGGAGGTGCAGTCCTTTTACTACCTGGGGAGTATCATTGACCAGCAAGGAGGAACAGTTGCAGACGTCAAGGCAAGGATAGGCAAAGCAAGAGCCGCCTTCATCCAACTCAAGAATATATGGAACTCCAAAGAGCTGTCCCTAGATACAAAAATTAGACTGTTCAACTCTAATGTTAAGTCAGTCCTGTTGTATGGCGCGGAAACTTGGAGAATGACAAAAGCTACCACTGGCAAAGTCCAAACCTTCATAAACAGCTGCCTCAGAAGGATACTCCAGATCCGCTGGCCTGACACCATAAACAATACCGACCTCTGGCAAAGAACCTGCCAACGCCCTATAGAAGAGGATATCAGAAGAAGAAGATGGGGTTGGATAGGGCACACCCTGCGCAAGCCGCTAACCAACATCACCAGACAGGCACTCAAGTGGAACCCGCAAGGCAAGCGGAAAAGGGGCCGCCCAAGGAATACCTGGCGACGCGACCTTGAGGCAGACACAGAAAAGATGGGGTACAGCTGGACTCAATTGGAGAGAATGGCCCAGGACAGAGAACTCTGGAGATCTGTGGTTGGCGGCCCATACCCCAGCTGGGGTGACGGGCAATGATGATGATGATGATGATGTTGTTCTATTTTTAATCTATGAAAGCCAAGATCTTGTATAGAGTACCACCTACTGGCCATGGGACACCCAACAAATTTATTTTCTTGTAGGTAATACAACTATCCCCATCTTAGAGTTAGAGCATTATACCTCACATTTAGTCTAGACCTTGGGTTTTATTATTAGAAAAAAAAGTGTCTGAAACAAGTACTGATACAATTAGTACAATAGGTATGCAAGGAATAAGATTCCTGTAAACTCAAAAGGAAGGAACTGTTCTAGGGCTCCTAATATTTCTAGTTTATAGTAATGACTTACCCAATTGCATCATTATAGGAATAAAAGTAAGTTTATTTGCAGATGTTTGCATAATTTACAGAACAATAAAGACACAAAAAGATACTGAAATCTTACAAAAAGGGGATGTCCATAAATTATGTCAACAATTTGTTACTCTCCCTCTCCCCCCCCCCCCCCAACACACACACATTTACCCCATACTAACTAACACAATTTTATACGCTGTCTTCTATGTTTATAATAGAAATAGAATTAATATTGGAAGGCCCATAATTAATTTTAATAAATTTTTTAACTTAACAGATTTCAAATTGACTATAACTCTCACGGGCTGACAATTAAGAGATCCTATACCGTATCTCTCTGTTCTTGCTCTTACTCTTATTAAAAGAAGCTGACCACTTCGACTAGATATGACGTAGCTGCCGTGAAGCAGTTGTGCATGATTGTAATTGTAAAGGATTTTAACAATTATAGACAGGCACCTTGAACTTGAATTGAACTCCAAGAGCTGGTAGTTGTGTCTGTGTTGGTCCTGTCTGTGTGAAATGTCTTTAGACAGAAAAGTCTTTGGTGGATTTTCTGACACTTACTTACAGAAGCTTTGGCAGTGGTCAGAACAAGACAGCTTGGTTGCATTGCATATATATAGCCTTCTATTTCCACAGTATGTTCACAATTCCCTCTTACTGTCCCCTCCCCCCTCGTAGAAATGTTAGTTACATTCCCTGTCCCCCTTACTCACTCTATTTCCCATCCCCACGTTGCAATCCTGGCTACACAACTGTAACTGATAATAGTACATTTTTATCTCATACAATTTTTTTCCAGAAAATTAGAAATTAAGACTTTGAAATTTATGAAATATATCTATTTAATTTATTCCACATAATTTATATTAGTTTATAAACCTTCAATTACCCCCCTGCCATGTACTTGATGCACTATTTCCCCCCCCCCCCCCCAAAAAAAATTTGCACATGCACTACACCCTCCACCCCACCCAACAATACCCTTTTGTTTTTTTATTTTGTTCAGATTGAAATAGATCATCACCATAAGGTGCCATGCCGGGTGGCGTAGGCGATCATGTCTTTCCATGCATCTTTTATTTTTACCATCTCCAGCATTTCCGTTGTTCCTGCCATGCCATTCCGTTAGATCATCTAGTTCTAGTATCTTCTTTCCCTCTAGCTTTCCGGTTATTATTATTATGATGTATTCTATGTTTTCTTTTCTAATTATGTGTCCTACTAATGTCGATTTTCTTTTCATGATCTTTACAATTATTTCTCTGTTAGTGTTTGACATTTTTAGCACTTCCACTTTAGATATTTTATCTGTCCATGCCACTCGTTGCATTCTTCTATAGAGCCACATCTCTGCACTTTCCAAATATGCAGTCATTTTTTTGTTCAATGTCCATGCCTCACAGCCATATAGTAAAATGAGTTCAATGTAGCACTTTAGTAGTATTAGTACCTTCTTCCTTGTCTCTATCCCTAATGATTTAATATATTTTTAATTTTCATGAAGGCACCTTTAGCTTGTGCAATTCTAGCCTTTATCTCAATCTCACAGCGCCCATCTGATGTAATCATTGTCCCCAAGTATTTGAATTTATCTACTTGCTTTAATACATTGTTGTTTATTTTTACTTGGTAGGCCTATAGGCCTACTGGGTTGGTAGCCTTCTTTGTTATAATTATAACCACAGTTTCCGTTTTTCTTATGTTTAGATCCAAATCCAAGCCCTTTTTCAATTTCACTTACCAGGTCTAACAATCTTTGTACGGTAAGTCATTCTCACTTTCCGCCACCAAGACAGTATGATTCAGTATCATCAGCATACCTCAGATTGTTTATGATGTGTCCGCTTATTTTAATGCCGGGAAGTTCACTTATCGAGCGCATAATCAGCTCACTATACAAGTTAAACAAGTCCGGTGACAGAGCACATCCCTGGTGTACTCCTCTCTAAATCTTCTGAAATTTAGTGACGCTGCTATCCACTCTCAATGGTGCTATTTGCTCCCAATACGTTTTTGATAACCCGTAAATTTCAATGATTTCAGCATGTCTCACTCTGTCAAAACCAAAGGCTTATGTGTAGTCAATAAAGCAAAAATATAGATCTTTGTTGATTTCCATAGCTCCCTCTATCAAGTCTATCATCACACGCAGTGCAAAAATTGCATTGACTGTACCTTTTTTCTCCATGAAACCGAATTGCTCTTCAGTAATTTCTGGTTTTATCTTTGACCTGACTCTGTTCATTATAATTCTTAGTAAATGTTTGTGGTATGACTCCATTAATCTTATGGTACGGCAAGGTGATCTTCACATTCAGTTGCACCTGACTTTTTTGGCAGTGTTATAAAAATAGATTTTGACATATCTTCTGGTATATTTCCCGTGTCATATATTTTATTCAAAAATAGATAGGGTAGGCTAATATTAATATGCCACGAAGTTGGAGTCCCATTTTTATAAACCTAATCTATTACTATTATTAGTATTATTAAACAGTATTAAATTGTAAACTGTTGTGTTTCATACTAGCGCACAACTAATTTCCATTTCTCGATTTATTAAAGTTAAATGTATTTTATATTGATCTAAATTGGTATAAGTGTGTGGATTCTGTTCACCATTTGTTGATTTTAAGACATTACTTATTGTCACATATTTTACTTTTGCGACCTTGCTTCAGTCATGCCCTTCCTAGCTCAGCTGAATGAGAATAGTTTTTCATATCTGAGTATTCTGACTATCATTCAGGTGAACTAGGTTCCAGTCCCCACTTAATATCTTTTTCTTTTTAAATATGACTTATAATTATCACTTATCTATTACTTTTTTTTTAAAGATTGTAAAGATAAAAATGCAATAAATTATCTAGTGTACATTTTGCAATTAAGTTTTAGATTTACAGTTACAGTAAAATGTGTTGGGTGGGAGCAATTGAAGGACTAGGTTCTATTTGGTTAATTCATTCTAGTACTTAGTACTAGTAAGTATTCAATGTTCCAAAAGGTACTGATACATTTACATACTTTAAATTTGGTCTTGATGGATTGCAATACCATTAGCCTAGAACACTATTACTTTAAAACCACATGATGGTTAAATAATGATCTTGGCAGTGCTGATTTGCTTGAATGGAATTTGATATGTTGTAATTTTAATAATTTAAAGGTGTAAACATTTTTTTAAATTATAAATTTTAGAGAAAAAAAATGTTTAATGGTAAACGACTAGAAAGATATTCAAAATATTCTTTTGAAAAGATCTAAATGATCATTATGAAATAAAATACAATGGAAATGCCAATATATAAATTATATACCTAATACCATGCTTTTTACAAAATATAAATATATTTATGCTGTCAGGTGCAAATTGACCAAGGGCAAAAAGCTTATTTTTCAGGAGAAGCAAAAAACTGCATAGGTTGTGTGAAGATTCAAATGACATAGGCTCTGTCACAATGAAATATTATATTAGAAAATCTATTTGACAATAATGCAAGATTTTTTTTAGACGGATTTCCAAAGGAAGGTTTTCATGTCCCAAAATTTTCTAAATTTCTGACTTGGTCAATTTGCACATGACAGTATTTATATAGATGCACAAAAAAGATAAAAACACTTTATTCTGTTGTGATTTTAATGCATATCCAGTCTTTACAAAACAAACTCTGGAAATTCAAAAGTTACATCCTTGCCAGTGAGCTTTTTATAAACTGATGTGAATGTTTCAAGCTAGAAGAGAAGAAAAAATAAAAAAATGTGTTATTTCACACAACTTTTGGAACACTTAAAGAAAAGTAGGTCAGCTTGCTCTGAGAACTTAGCTTGTGATAAAACAAGATTAAGACCAATGATTATTGTCTAAGTTACTAAGTTGAGTGATTAAAAATACAATTCTTAAGAAAAAGACTTATACCCAGCTTGTGATAAAACAAGATTAAGACCAATGATTATTGTCTAAGTTACTAAGTTGAGTGATTAAAAATACAATTCTTAAGAAATAGACTTAAGACCCAGCTTGTGATAAAACAAGATTAAGACCAATGATTATTGTCTAAGTTACTAAGTTGAGTGATTAAAAATACAATTCTTAAGAAATAGACTTAAGACCCAGCTTGTGATAAAACAAGATTAACCATTTCAGCCCTAAGCATTTTCCAGCCTATAACTCCCCTATCCCTAAGCCAAGTTGCATAACTCCGTTTATTGAACAAAAATCGGAAAAAAAAATTATTTAAAAATTCACTGTAAAAGTATCCAAGCAACTGAATTAAATTCTTCTCAGTAAAAATATAATAATATAAAGTTTAATTCAAACTAGAAAGATGACAATTAACTAATAAATAAAAAGGAAAATAATAAAAATCACTGAGTATACATCAATAGGTTCCGATAGTTTGTCAAGAAATTTTGAATTTTTCGTATCGGACTCTAATAATCCTATTCAAAGCCTATTCAACTTCTACAATGCTTTCAATATCACTATTATATTAGCATTATCAAAATAATACAGCCTTTTCCTCACAAGCCTAGCCTAATGCTTCTCTAAATATTGCCAAAATACCTTCAATTTTCGTAGAACTAGCGTTAAAAATGCATTATTTTCAAAAATTCACTCAAATCCTATCGATCGAGCTAAAAATACCAAACAAACATGTAAAAATAGCGTTACTATCGCTCTTCTAGGTCAGAGTTTAAAAAGAGTTTATAAGGCAATTAAAAACTAGCAGTACTGTCGGCAACGAAACAACCCGAAATCGGCGACGCGCGGCGACTATAGTTGTCAGCCAGTAGAGGCGACGCGCTGCGACTGTAGTGGCGAAATGGTGAAGACCAATGATTATTGTCTAAGTTACTAAGTTGCAAAGTTGTTGAATGTGTTTGAACATAAGGAATTGAGTCGGACATGGTAATTTCTTAATTCCGTGAAAAACTATCGTAACCGATCGATGTATGCTCAGTGAATTATTTTAATTTTACTTTAATTTATAAGCTTATTGTCATCTTTTCTGGTTTGAATTAAACATAGATTTATATTTTAACTATCAAGAAATGAATTCAGTAGCTTCAATAGTTTTCATGCTGTGAATTTTATGTTTTGTTTGATTTTTTTCAATATTCGGAGTTATGATTACTTGGCTTTGGGATTGGAGAGTTATAGACTGGCAACTTCTTAGGGTGTTAAGAATAATCTTAAGGACCCCCAAAACTATAACACTAATTAATGCGCTTATCTAAATGTTTTATATTGAAAGCCATAAACAAATATAGAAAATTAATCAGAATAGAGAGTTTAGCATTCAAAGCAAATACAAGCAGCTGAGCAGGAAATCTGAAGTAACAAAATAATGTAGCCAAATTTCACTGAACACAATAATGTGTGTATAAGAAAGTGTAATAAATAGATACTGACCTTGTGCTCAACATTATTTTGCTGACTTTTATCTAGATGTACTTTAATTATTTTAGAACCATCTAACTTGACACGAATACGCTTGCCAACAATTTCAGCAGGGAAACACAAGTCTTCCAGAATAGCATCATGGACAGCAGTCAATGTGCGGCTATATATCAAGAAAAAAAAAGGCAAAGTTTAATCAAGAATGTTTCAAATAATTGATAGACGCTTGTATAGGTTAACTATTGATGGGTTATCACTTTTCTCCCAGTTTATTATTGTGAAAAAAACACAACATTTAGGGCTGATCTTTGCTATAGTCAATGAGATGTAAAATATAACACATCTAAGTTGCTCTTTAGCTTGTGTAGACAATAACCTTTTACACAAATAAAACAATATGTAGACATGTCTACCCCCACTAATCTAAATGAGGTAAAATAAAAGATGAAACAAATAAACTAAATATGGAAGTTTTTTGTGCAAAGGTAAAGGATTACTTAAGTCATAAACAGTCACAAGTCTAAGCCAATGCAATCTGTTGAGAAAATGATTCAATTCCTCCATACTATATAGAATATTAACTTTACAAATGCTGCAGTAATTCACTTTTACAAATGCTGCAATAGGCTTTAGCAGCATATGGTGGTCTTTGTTTAATACATGAAAATTCATTGGAATAATCTTTCCATAAATTTAATTTAAATCCATTTATTTGACAAAACATCGTTGGTAATACCATGAAGGCATACACTATTGCCCTGTCTACAAAGAGGAGGAAATAAATTGAGACAAAAGACTGAAATAAAAGAATGCAACACTTTTTTTTTGTGTTATCACTTTCTCAATATAAATGTCAACATTTTTTAACATGTCCATTTTGGAAGCGAAATCGTCTAATGTGGAATGGGAGGGGATTACTTTAGTCAACTTCCAGAACAATTCTGGAAAATCAGGAATGGTGGGTATGTCTGAATATGCCCTTCAACCAAAAAAAAAAGGTTGTTTAGAGAGAAAATGTCTCTATTTGCAGACAGTGTCCCAAAGGTGTCTTAGAAATACTTGCCTCCTTGGTCTTTTCTGCTTATTTTTCCTCTTGCTCTTTCTTGTTGGCTTGGGTAAAATTCTTCTCTGAAACAATCAATTTGAAAAAATGTACCTCTTAAAAAGAAACGCATAACAAATCAGGGATGTGACCATAATTTTGAAAAGGGGGAATTTACGGATGTAAAGTGAATCATCAAAACCATCGTACTACATGAGTAGTACAAGAACCTGAATAAAAAGTATAGACTTAACACCTTTATAATTTTGGATGTGTCAATCGACAAGTCTTAACGTGTATGCATGCATAAAAGGTCGACAAATAAAAAACATTTCCGGTCGAATTCAATCATTTGTTTCAAAACATGTCTGTGTGCTACTTTACTGGTTGTACTCAAATTTGTTGGGGATTAAAATGTATTTCATTTCCAAAAGATGTTTACAAAACAAAACAATGTATTGTGAAAGTCAGAAGTGAAAAATCACCTTTTTAAAATATCAAACTTATTGCTAAATGCAAAGGAATGTTTGTTATTCGTTTTTATGAATTTACGCATTTTGTTTTTCAATAACCAAGAAAACGCAACTCTTGACTCATTTATTTTGTAAACAAATAAATATTTAACTTCACGCGACTAACACTTAAGTATTAGTTATCGCCTACTAACTTTTGATGTTAAAAACGGATTCCTCATAACTAATATTGTATCCTTTGTATAATTCTAAAAGACTAAAACTGGCCGTCGAGGTTGAAATCAATTGTCAAACACCAGCAAAAGCATGCTTTTTTGTTTATTAGTTTAAAAAAAGAACAGGAAGTTCACGAACATATGGGTTCAAAAGTTCACGTCTCATTAAGACTTGTCAATATAACAGAAAAAGGTGAATGTCTGCCTATAATTGTTATTTTCGAGTTTATTTTAAATGCCCCTTCTACACTCATCAAATTGTCAGAAATAAAATCTTAATTTTTCAATAGCTCACAAAATTAGACCAAGTCACATCCCTGCAAAATGAATTAAATCAGCCTTTGTTTATGCCAGAGAAAGTGGAAAGAAATTTAATAATTTCACTTTGATAAGCCTAAATAAGTTTCAGACTGATGTGTAAAATGACACTAAAAAATATTTTATTACTTATAGAAAGTTTGCTAGTCCTAGACAAAAAGAAAGGCTGATTTAGATTCTATATACCAGTAAGTGTGATCAGATATAATGTTATCTATCTTGGGAGAACAAGCTCCCCAGCTCTGTTTAGGATACAGAACAATCTTTGACCTCACTACACAAGAGAACCTTGTGCAGCAGAATCATCGAGTGTACTGCAAAGAGCTACCCAAACAAAGCTTTCATCAGAGAATGGATTAATGCTATCATCATTTCACACAAACAGTTGTGCAAATGGAAGTATAAAAGTTACCTGGGCAATAAAGACTACAGGCTTGCCATTAAACTTCTTCTCAAGCTCACGAACAAGACGAGTCTGGATCTTTTGATATGCCTTCAATTGAGGCACTGGGACAAAAATGATAATAGCCTTTTTTCCCTGCATGTCGATTTCCTATATAAAAATAAATTCGCAGGCACTTTAGAAAGAATTTATACAAACAAGACAAGCCAATATGATAAAACTGGTATTTTTTCAAATTGTTAATTATGTGAATAAAAACTAGTCTAGACTCACTAAATTTGTATTAGGTACGATTAGATGTTATCCTATGACCTATAAAGGCTGTTTCCTGCAGTTATACAAAAAGCCCAAAACCAATAGGCCTAACATCTGTTTTAAGCCCATACAAGACTTTTAGCACATTTCTTGCATAAAATAATAATGTCATGAATAATAAACAGTGAAACTCTCATTATTTAGCCTATTTGTGCTGATATTCTTCTAGTATGTGCAATTGTTAATATGTATGCAATGTAGGCCTATTCCATCTTCTGAAAAATTGACTTCAGTCCATCGTTTTTTTTTCCAAGCAGTTTTTGAATTTCCATCTTAGCCTTAAAAAATTGTAGGCCTATCAACTTTCTCAAACAATGGCTATTTTTTCACAAATTTTCTAAAACTTGTAAAGCTAACTAGTTAATCCAAAGTTATCCAACCCTTATGAATAACGGAGTGTCTAAGCGTCCAGCGATAATAATGAGAAGATTCAAATGTTTTCTTTATTTCTGCACACACAATCCCTTGTAATGTCAGTAATGATGATTCCCTGTCAACCTAAGACAACCTTTCAAAAAAGTATCTGCAATGACAGCAGTGATGAATAGGCTCTACACACTGGCCACTAAAAGGCTTCAAAGGTGATAACCTTTTTCAAATTGATGTTACTGTGCTTTTTAATATAAAAACAACAAGAAGGTACACGCTTTCCTTTCCTCAATGTTGGGTCTGCAATCTAACAAGGCCTGAATTAAAAATGTGTGCTCCAAGTAGGCCTATGTAGCCCTGTGCTGGTCCCAGACTGAAATTTCTACAAGGATAAATGATTCACAACATACTTACTTTTGCACCAGTGATGGACAACTCATAAAGAGAAGCTTTAAGATCAGAGTTCATTTCAAGCTCCAGAAGGGCCTAAAGAAGTTTAAAAACAAAAATATAAATAGCCTATAGGCCTACAATATTACAAGTCTCTGTGGAGTATGAAAAGCCTTGAAAATGTTTATAACACTACATGTACACCAATATGTTATACTGGATACCTAAAGTTACAGGTAGAAAAAAAAGCATCTTACGGGTATAAGTATGACTGCCAATAGTCTAAGTAGGCCTACGACTGCCATTTTTATTTAATCCAAGTGGTCGAGTAGTTTTATTTTGCTTTTAACTTTACCAAAACAATGTTTCTTACCTGGCTAATAGCAGACTCGAATTCATCAGGCTTTTCGCCCTGAGGCTTAATAATTTTTGCGCTCGCCGAATACATCTAAAAAAATATGATACAAAATACAATTACACCAAAATAAAAACAATATAAACGCTCAAATGTATAAACTTCAAGCAAATGGTTGCAATTGTCTATCGCATTAAATCCAACTGTATGTATTTTTTTTAAAGTAAATCACTAAGTAGCATGAACATAATGTTGATTTTACAATTATTTCGTTTGGTACTTGTCTTCTTATCAAGTGTATATTTGTTAAAAAGACATATTTATAATTCAAGTATTGAATGAAATTATATGTGTACCTTCGAGGCGACCGTCTACCGGAAAAGGAAGTTCACTTTTGCAATCAAAACTTTAAAAAATGACAACAGAGAAATTTTTATAGAAATATATTAAAATATAATAGAAAATGATTTAATATTTATAGGATTTGTAATTTATTTCTATTTTAAGCTTTATTGCTGAATTAATACCGCCAAAAGTTAATTGTATATTAAACAAGTTATTCCCTTTTTAATATTTGTTTTTATTTGAAGATTTGTATGTGTAAATTTGGAACAGTGAACAGGGTAACGGAATACGAAGTAAAGCTGCTTGTCCTCGAACTTCAGTAGACTCATCGATTTAAACTGTTTAGGTCTTTACATGAAAACATAATGAACGTATTGTTATTGTGGTTACCAACAAATATGTAACATACCCGCCACCCATTAAGATTTAAACAAATATATAAATAGGGCATATGATTCGCATTTTTGCAATCATTTTTGAAAATATGTCCAAGTCGGGACCGAGCCAATATTTTTATGCAGTGAAACGAGGTAAAATCCCCGGTGTTTACACGTCATGGTAAGGAAACTAGTTACTTACATTAAAATGAAGCGATTTTAACATCAGCGAGCTAAAATTAAAGCAATGAACGAATATATAGAGACGCAAAGATTTTTAGTTGAATTGAGCTGAAAAGTGTCATTCCTTCACCAGTCACATCATCAACACCAACACAACAGTTCATCAACAGATTCAACACTTTAAAGCACTTAACACCCAACAATTTTTTTGTTATTACAAGTTATAAAAGAAGGGAGGTTAACTTCACTGTTTCTTTTTTTTTTTTTTGGGGTATCAAAAGGAAAAAAATTTTGTCCTAAGGCTAAAATTGCATTAAAAAATGACAAAATGTAGGCCTATAGGTCCCATGGGTGCAAGTGCTGGACCCCCATTTGGCCGGCAAGTAAGAGTTGACAATGCCAAAAAGCCGGCAAAGTTTCTGCCTAAAATAGTATAATTAGCGTTCATGTCCGCGTATTATTGTATTATATTTATATATTATATATATAGGCCTATATATTAGTCGTCAGGATCTTTGTTTTTTTATAGATAGGGCCTGCATTCTTACATTTTCGATATTGTCGGAAAAAAAAAACAAGATCGCATATCCCGCATTTTTTTTTTTTACAAATAACCTACGGTCGCCGTATTCGGACATAATTCGGACATTTGCGAGAGAAAAAAGAAAGGATATCAGGTCCAAGCCTAATGCCTAATGAGCTAATGAAAACAATGAGTTTTAATAGCCGCAGCCGCGAGTAACGCGTGGCGTATAGATTGACCTAAATACAAATTCACAAAAAAGCTACATTACAGGATTGCAATAAAAAAAAAGTTTTTAAAACTCTGGAGGCATGAGTAGGCCTATACAAATTACAAGGCGACAAAAACTAGGGAAACCCTGACCTAAATATAAATATAGAATCACGCATGTGCGGATACTTTGGTATTTTGATTTTCCTGTTGCTCTTTTTATTTCGCCTTTTAAGTTTTCATGAAAGAAAAAAAGTCTATCATTTATAGTTTGTTACGGCCAAAAAAAAGTCTAATTTCGGTGCACCGAGATCTACAAGAAATTACACATTAAGCTTGACGGCGATTGGCCGGCGTGCATGTTTCCAAAATTTATATTGGCCGGCATGCCGGCTATAGCTGGCACTCTTGCATCCTAAAGCCCTATAGGATGTTTATAAAAAAAAAATTCCATTTGTGTACCAACACTCTCTAATTAGTTAAATTAGTCTAACTACCATCCATCAGTTTCATTGTCACTGTCATTCGATTTCCATAGCATAGGCATAGATTGCTTACAACATACATGAATGTGTTTACTGAATACTTTCTACCTAAGCAGGCTTTCATTCAACCATCACTGGTTTTGTAATACCCGCACATTATTAAATTTGCAGGCCTGAATGTGAAAAACAGATAAAGGGATTCCCTAACCCTGTTTTTAAAAAGTTTCAATCAAGGGAAGATTGTTTCCAATTTATAAATGGTAAAAGTAGGTATTAGTATTCTTATTTTTGCAATTCTTAATTTTTTACTTACACTTACATCTTTTTAAGTTCCAGTTGTAGAATTCACTCTAAAAAGTAAATATTTTTTTAATGTTGTTATTTAACAGGTCCAGCTTTCTCGCAGGCCTCAAGCACAAAGGCCACATTTGGAGACTGTTTGTTAAACCCAATGCCTACAGGGGGGTTGTTAAACCAAGAGCCTACCCCTGAATCATTGGCTCAGTCAGTGCAATTGTTAAATCAGAATATGAAGTATGCATTGGAAAGTATAGATTTGTTAAAATCTGGACTGACAGAAGTTAAGACAACTCTAAGCAGGCTAGAGAAAAATTTCTTTGCTGGTAGGTAAAAGGAACACAAATGTGTATGTTTAAAGTAAAGAAAAGTTTATCCATTGTTTTCTGAAATGTAAGATAGTTTGTTTTTTCCCCAGGTATTTTAAACACATAACCAAGATTTAATACTTGTTGTAAATAATTGTGTTAGGTAAGGAATTATAATTTTTATTAAAATACATTTTTAATAATACATTTCATTCATCTTATAATTTAATCAGCATCAGGTTCTAAGCGTAATTATTCAACGTTGGATTTGTCCCAAGAATCGCCTTGCAAAATATCTAAAATTGAAAATGCTTCTGACAATTTTACAGGTAAGCCCTTTTATATGGTATCACTCTTAGACCTTTACAGCTATCTTCCTCACAAGACAGTGATATGGTTTCATCATTTAATAACATTGCTCCATTGTCAATTGTTACAGGCTCAAAATTTTCTGATAGTGAAGCAGTTACAGTCTATACAGATGGTGGTTGCTTTTTAAATGGCCGAGAAGGTGCAAGGGCAGGATTGGGTGTTTACTGGTCACCTGACAATCCAGAGTAAGTCATCATCAATACACAGTTTGTTTCTGCTTAAATATTTAATGCAAATTAATGTTTTAAAACAGTGTAATCGTCAATACAATGACTGGCTCGTTAAATCTCTTAATTTGTTGCTCAAGAACACAATTTGAATAGAACTCAGTTTAATATTTTAAAACAACTCAGAAAAGATATATACAAGAGCTTTCGCTCTTCACTAAGACATTAATATAACTCAAACTATCAACGCAACTTACATGCACTTCTTTTTAAGATGACATCATATGCAACAACCAAAAACAAACACATATCGTTTAGAGGTTATTTACCAGTACAAAATAAAATTAATAATAGCGTGTACACGACAACTGTATAAAATTAAAATATTTTGTGTTTTGTTGTTGTTTGTTGTTTTTTCACTTTTTTTCTGGCAGATCATAAAATGTCTTTGTGCCACTTAGTTTTGTTTTGAAAAACCTAAAATATTTGTCAATTTCAGTTACACAAAGATAGTATATTTACACATACAAAAGTTTTCTAAATGTAAAATGTAGGCCTACGAATATCCTAGTAAGTCTACATCACTACAATCAACTATGGGGGCTATGTAGGAAACTTTATGACAGAGTAGTGATGTTTTTTTTTAACTTTTCAAAAACAGTGTGTCGGTAGTACGAGTCACACCCCTACTTTCTGTCAAAATTTTGGGTAAAAAAAAGTGTGACTTATACGCGAGTATATACGTAAATATTTTTAATTTCAAATAGTTCTCCAACCCTCCTTGCCATTCTTTTTGGCTTGTGCAAGACAATATACAATCAATTCAATCAAGGTGAAGGGCTTTGAATATTATTTAATATCTTGTATATTTTTTGTAATTTTGAAAAAAGCATTTTCTTTTTTATCTCTAGCAATCTTAGTGAACCATTACAAGGAAAACCAACAAATAACAGAGCTGAAATATTTGTAAGATTTTTATACCCAACTTCTTTCTTGTAAAGTTTATTTAAGATTTTATTGTATTTTCTTTTTAAAACTATGTATATTTTAGAATAATTTGACTTCCAAAGTGTTGAAAACCTATTTAGTAAATAAGTTAAAAAAAAGTACCCGTCGGACCGAATTGATCCATAGGTCTGATGAAGCAGCGTTCACCAGTTTTTGTGGCTACGGCATACTAGGTGATTGTGTGGCCAGCACTATGCACAGCCGCCTTTACTTTACCCCAAATAAGGTCAGGTACCCATCAGAGCTGGGTAGGCTCAGGGACACCCTCCAGACCGGGGAAAAAATCCTAGCCTGCACCAGGACTTGAACCCGGCACTTTCGGCTCGCCAGTCGAACGCGCTGCCCTACCGTGCCCCATATTTAGTACATAGCATTCATTAATTGCCATATTGAAATCTAATAAAAATATAGTTACAAAAATTTCAATTTTTCTATTAAATAAGCAATGCTTTTTTTCAACCTCAGTTTGAAAATCTGCTTCCATTTTTGCTCAAAATTTAAAGGGCACTCTTCTCTCGTAAAGTATTATTACATATGGCCCATACATGTTCACATAAACTTTCAAGGAATGGAAAAGTCCAAAATCCCCTAAATATTTGCAGCATAGTTTAAAATACTAAAATTGGTCACCTGCTGGCAAACAAATTAGCCCTGGAATATAGTTACTACCCATTTAATTGTAGCATATTTAAAAACTTATATTAGTAAAATTATGGCCCAATTGCTTAACTGGTGATTATAAAAACATTAACACGATATCTTATTAAATTAAGGTGTTAAAGCTTTAAGAATGTTACTACCTTTTAAAATATATAAATAATATAAAAACAATGCTATCTAGAGTACTAATATAATTTCTATTATGAAATATGTTTTAACATACCATCAGGCTGCAGTCAGGGCCATACAAGTGGCCAAAAAGAAAGGAATACAGAATTTAATTCTTCACACAGATAGTCAATTTCTTATTAACGGTAGGATTTTAAATTTGTAACATTTATAATTGAATATATTGTAACGTACAGGGTACGGTATGTTTTCTGTTGTCTGTTTAGGTTCTCATTCACAATCATAATTATAGTAACTCAAGCCACTGATGAATATGAAGAATTTAATTCTTGAACTTATATACGGTATGAAATACTTCACTTATCACTAAATAACAAATAAAAATAAAGATGAAAACAACAAAAGACAGTGCGAATCTCCTTGCATGGATTTTGGTGCAGAAAGTACTAGAAATGTATTTGCCTGGGACGCAAAAGAAATTTTGTCATAGAAAAAAAAGAGAATTATTACTAATAGATTTTAATGTTTTTCAATTAAAATAAACATACCCTCTACACCAAAATCAAATTTCAATAAACAACTCTACACAAACTAGCAATACAAATACAATCTTAAATACAATTTAGAAATAATTATGTAAACACATAACATTATAAATATACTTGTTCAAACAAGTTTTTTCAAATAATACATATATATTTAAAAAATGTTTTTATTTTATATTGTTTTAACAAACCATTGCACACAAATGGAAAAATTCAACATGTTTCTCAATTTATTTTAAACTATAATAAATGTCAAAAGATGGGCAGAAGAATTCTATTAACAAAAAAAAAACTTTTATCATAAATTTTAAAAGTTTTATTAATTTTAATAAGCAATGGTCTACAACACAGAAATTTTTTTTTTTTATTCCAATTTTAAACATTTTTTTTTCTTACCTACCATAATATTCAAAGTTTGTGAATTTTATTTCAAATTTAAACATTAAAAAAATGGGTTTAAGTAATTTTTAAAATATACATTAATTCAAGTATTAATGCAAACTACAGGAAAAAGAATTGAACTCCTTATTAACTTTGTCTTTAATGTCTTGGTAATGCTCTACTCTTGTTGTGAATTTTTCCCTATTTATTACCTCCCCTTCACCACTGTTTGTTTAAAAGTAAGTTTTCTCTCTTTATACTAAATTATACTTAACATGTACAGTGAATAAGTAAAGTTTAATTGTCTCCCCTTATTTAAAAAAATTGGTACTAGATGATTTAACGCTGTAAGGTCCTAGCGAATGCTAATGAAAGATGTAGCCTTCACAGAATGCTTGTGCTCATAGCTTCTCTATTCCCTACCACCATATTATTTCCCTTCTTAGTGGAAGGGAGAGAAGCAACAGTTTAATTAGCACTATTATAACTATAGGCCATTAACAACTTTTCCTGCCTTTAATGCCTTTTCCCCTGTTTAACAGCTACATTTACATTTTTTTAATGTGTATTTCAATTCAATGTTGGACTATAGTTAGCTTTATTCCTTTGTACAATTAAAATTACTTTTTACAACCTGGGTGTTTCTTCACAAATATATACATGTTTTCCATTGAGTTTCAAGTTAGAATAGAACTTAGATTAATTCAAGGAAGCAGTCACCATCAGATGACTCTTAAAAATATTGGTACTACTATAAACAATAAGCCAAACCAAGACTGTTAAATTGAAATACTACATCAAATAATCAAGATCTAAAAAATAATCAACAAGTTCTTGTAACGTTATCTTTCAATGACTGATTACACTATTGTATTTCAACTTCTCTATCTCAGGTATAACAAAGTGGATTAAAGGGTGGAAAAAGAAAAACTGGACTAAATCCACCGGCAGTCCAGTCATAAACAAGGAAGACTTTGTTGCACTGGACGAAGAACTTAAAGGAATAAATGTCAAATGGGTATGTCATTTGACAAATAAAGGTTTAATCTTGTGACAGTTGATTGGATTGTAGAAAAATTTGATTAATATTTTGAATTGAAAAAAAAAATACTTTTACTTTTTAATGTCCTTTTCACAGTGGTCTTTTTTCTTTTTGCTTCTTTTCTTGGGGAAGTGGGGTTAAGGACGAACTGATAATTATAAATAAACAAAACCTAATGTATTCCACAGGTTTATGTCAGAGGTCACAATGGAAATGCTGCAAATGAGGAAGCTGATAGACTTGCGAAACAGGGTGCGGAGAAATCTGTATGATTCTCTTTTTTTTTTGTTCAAAAGTGCAAGCAAATGTATCAGTGTGTATAACAATGTTTTGCTTTCATCATGCCAGAAGTTGCCATTTCTTTGGAGCTCACACTGTGAGTTCAGTTCTCATAGATGTGCTGCAACATTTTCATAGAGGCGTTTCATTCCACTACTCCACTGTGCTGAATAATGAGGAAGAAAATATTTCCTACGTAACAATGTTCTTTGCAAAATTTCGTTTTCTACATGATGTCAAATAAATTAATGCCTTTTGTGATATAAATATAACAATTTCAGACTTATTATTCCTTTCTCGACTTAATTACCGTACCGTAATTCTTTTGTTAAATATTTTTTAATCTCAATAAAATAAAACTGACCTTTTTTTTTTCTTGTTTGTGTTTCTTGTTGCTTTCATTTTTTTGTGTTGTTAATGTATCCTGGCACATAGCCTGGCACACCTGCTTCTTTCCCTCCAACCCGCCTCCCCACACACATTGGAATTTCTTCTTTTAATTACTAATATTAATATGGTGTTTAACATGTTGTAATATGAGCAGATTCATCCTTGGAATTGGAATACTTTTGTTTTCTATGTATAGACACCAGTCAGTGGTGTAGCTATAGGACTATAGGGTGGGTATGCTATGGGGGTCGGGAATGAGATAGGCTACAAGAGGGCATGTCCATTAATCTTAATTAACCTCTCAAGGAGAGCCACTGGAATTTTCAGGAATACTATAGACATTGATATAGACTATAGAGTAATTATATTTTCATATTGCAATTAACATTCACATTATTTTAATTCCTTGAAAAAAATCTATAAATGATATGTTAATGTTATATTTATTACCCGTCCCATTTTATGTGGTTCTTATGGTTATCAGAATAAAAGGACACCATTCCATGCTTCTTGCCCCCCCCCCCCCATCCTGATACTCCACCCATGAGAAACTTTGGTATCGGTATGTATTGTTACACATGTCAGGTATTTCTGCTTATTTTATACTGGTACTTAACAGACTGCTAAAATACTGGACTGTTGCGACGCAAGTGAATCTAAATTGTGGTATCTTTGAATTTCCATAGACTCTGGTTATGTTTTTGAACATGCTACTGTGTCGTTTTGACTTGACGTCCAGTGTGAGTGCTTGTAAAAAAACTTACTTATTTAATACTAAACCTAATATTGGCGCACACTTGGCAGAAAGTCCAGGGCTGAGCTTAAACTAAAACGGTCAAAAAGATAAGACACTGTGCATAGCACTTCCAAATCCGTGTTCTGCAGACACGACCTTTGGGTGTGACCTATGCAAAAAGACATTCAGGGTGCTTTTATGCTTACTAGGTCACACACAAAAAAAATGCCATCAAGTTAGGGCGACATGGTCTTGATCGGAAATGAGGGACGAACAACACAATAAGAATAATAAGAGCCTAGTCTAGATAGGCCTTCTAGATGATGAGATATCTCGGATACTTATTTTGCTAGCTAAATGTTTGTTCTCAGAAGAAAAGAATTAGAATAATTTAAAACTTATCTAGGTCTAATATTTAGTTTTCTTTATTAAGTTTCAATTATCAAAAGCCGAATATCGTTTACAAAAATTGGCCTACAATAATTTATTTATTTACTGGTCATTTATATTTTTTTATATAGCGCCTCACTCCATGCTAATGCAAGCATGCTCAGCGCGCTCATAAAAACGAAACGACAATATCAATATCACTCTAAAATAGTTTAAAACAAGTTTTGCCGATGGAGACACGAAACGACAATAACATTCTAAATAGTTTTAAACTAAGTTTTTGCTGACAATAAAATCGCCAGTGCAGATCGAGTCTGCTATTTAGATCTAGCCCCGCCCACATATGTAATAGAAATATAATAGTCTGTGCGCCTCCCAACCCACCCCTACAACCTGTACTGCTAACATGTAGTAACTTGGATACGCCATTTATAAACGCTGTCCCGCCACGTAACGAAGTCACCTTATGCTTTTTATCTTGTTCCTTAATTCCCTGGGTAGGCCTACACCTAATTGGATAGCCTATGTCTAATTACTCAAAAGCTAGTTTGTTAGCAAGCCTTTCTTTTGTGGAAAACGCCGATGACAGATAAGATTCGCAATAAGCTTATAGCCAAACATTAGCCAAAATCCTTTATAATGGGCTATCATATAAAACGTTGCCCCTCCCCTCCCCTTTTAATTCTGTAATCTTGTATCTAATTCACATGGCCCATATGAATCAAATTGATACGACGGGCATAACATTGCACTATTAGACTACCGCGTACTTTATTTACGACACATAATATATATATATATAGTTGTTTAGACGTAGCTAGGCGATAAAATTTGTTATTGTAGGGCCAAGGTAATAAATAAATATTGGGCCTACTCTGATTCGGAGAAAGGTAGTGAGGCAGCCATCCATGGCAACAAAATTTGTAGAATACATTTCGACCGCATTAAATATAACAGAATGCGCAATAGATTTTTTTCCCCATATCTGTTCCGTATGGACGGTATATCACATAAGCTTATCGTATATAAGAAGGTTTATCTGTAGCCTAACTGGGATTGGTGGTAAAGTTTGACTTTGCCCAACTAATATGTCAGGTAACTATCAGAGCTGGGTAGACCCAAAAGCGTGACACTCCTAGCCTATAATATAAAGACCCGGGAACAAATTCTATCCATCATCTGGAGTCGAACCCGGGTGCGTCGCCTACCGCGTCCCCATAGAAATGATAAGCTTATAGGTCTTAAGGAAATTTTAGTAGATAGAATTTAAAATGTTAGTAGGTAGGCCTAAAATGATTTTGACAAAATTTAGCCAAATCCATGGCGGAGCGGGGGACGTAAGAGATTTAAATAGACACAACTTTACACATCTATTTTTAGTAATTAGATCAATAGAAATAGCCGCTACCTGCTGTACGCCCTTCCCCCCCCCCCCCCCCCAACGTTCCTTTCCAAATCTCATTTTCTATTTTTTCTTTTCTTTTCAGCTCCTCTCCCCCCCCCCCCCCCCCCGCACTCTTGTCGTGTAGCTCATTCTTTGTGTGCATTTTCTTTTGAAAATCAACTATAATGCCAAATTCTTGAGACTATGTTAGGCCTATATAGGCCTACACCGAACTGTCAACTTGACTGCTCAGGTTCTAGCAAGCCATGCCGCTGCCCAGTCCCTGTCGCTCTGTGGGCTACGAGATTTGGGCCAGTGGCGTTATAATCTTCTATTTCTATCTATATTTTTAATATTGAAGGAGCTTTTGTCAACTTATAGATAAGATAAGGTATAGATGTTCTAATACAGATTATAGCAGGCTACTCTAAAAACACTAGATCTAAGCTTATAGCGGGTAGGGTATCTGTTCTTATGGGTGTTTCTTCTTGGCCTTTCTTGTTTGCATTGACCCACATTTACAAGCTTATTATTATATTATTATAAATAAGCTCCTTTATTGTTGGTTTAAACTAAAGTATTTCTTTATAGAACTAATGGTTTTAAGAAGTAAGCTTATTTTGATATCACGTTTTTTTATTTAGTTGAACATTGATGAAAGCTAAATAACAATTTAAGGCATACAGGACCTTGGTTTTTCAGTCTAAAAATTCTCGTAGAAAGCGTGTGCCGCGTGCGTATGTGAAAATGAAACGTGCATGCATCAATGTCGCAATATTTTTGTACTCACTTTATTAAGAGACATGTGCGTTTTTATAAAATAGGCCTAGGCCTACATTGGTGATTAGGAGTAATATGAGAAATATGATATTTGTTGATGTTTGCAGACCATAGAACGGGCTAAGTATAGCCTATAAATATAGGCATATAGATCTAGATCTGTTTATAGTTTATTCATGTTTATAAAAAAAAATGTTTTTCGGGGAGTGAGCTGATGAGAGTATAAGTGTAACAGGGTGGGGCGAGGGGAGGGCGGTTATATTTTTTATTATTCATAGTTACTACTAATTAAAGAGGGTTGTGGGTAAAGGACAGCAATCATTACTAAATACATCTAAACTAGGGCACGAGGGGACTTTGGGCTTCCGTGACACTTCCGTTGGGACAGAAGGATTATTACAATCTAAACAGACCAACAACACTGAACACTAAACATAAAACACTAAAATCATATTTAAATTACAAATTACTTTTTATTCAAGAAAATTCACTCGTCCCATTAAAGGGAACATAAAAATCATAAAGAACAAATTGAACCCCAACAATAAACCTATACTATCTAAACTCTAAACATACTGTGAACCCAAACAAAATAACCAACTTAAACTCCCCACTAAAAACTAACTTCAACTCCCCACTAAAAACCAACATAGGCCGACATTACGACCTACAATATAATAGAATAGAAATAGAAAAATAAAAATAAACATTAGAACATGGTCATCTATATACATAAGCATAATATATATATACTATATACAGTAAATAAAAACTACATAGCATAGTCCCAACTATAACCAGTTCAAACATGAACCTATACTCCTTGTACATCTTATAACATAATATGAATTATGACATAAGAATCAACCCAGCTCTAGTCAATGAAGACTAGAACAAGACAACACCGCTCTATACTCTGTACCACAGAGTTAGGCCACTCACTGGTTAATACATACCAGTTAAAACCAAGCATGAAATAAAAACATCTACCATAACTTATTCCCATGCCGGCCATTAAAGGCAACATTACATTAAAATAATAATATACATGAACTAAAAAGAAATATACATTTAAAAAGAAGAAGCCAACATGGCGGCTAATGTTCCTTCCCAAACCTCCAACTTAATCCATTCCCATCAATGCACTTGTCATAGACAAGTGGACAATATGCATAAAATAACCAAATAAAACATAGCATAAAATAACATACAAATTCTAAAAAGTAATTAAATCTCAACTCACGTCATATCCGAACAAGCCACACACAACTACGCCATAATCTGACCACTGGTCTTCCACAAAATGGGCCATTTCAGACCGAAGTGATTGATTAATTGTTCTATTTATAGACGCTGACCGAACGTCTTTGGTGGCAACTCTAACTCTCGCTCTAACTAATTTCAAAATGACTATTTCCTGTTGACTAAAGTGCTAATCCTTATTCTAAATCTCTAATTGCTAAATATCTACAAATCTATCTTATGTACAACCCTATATTAAATTAAACTACAATAAAAATTCTACCTATTACTTTAATTAAACTACACTAACGAAAACCGAATTTAAAACAATCAGAAAAAGAATTCCGAAAAATGACGCAAGACCTAGCCGCTTAACCTCGTTTCAGGGCTTTCACAAAATACAAAACAATATTTACATACATCATTTTTATACCAAACAGTCCCCCAAGTCTATATCTATATTACAAATAATAAAATATATTTACATTAAAAGTCCATTACTTACATTCTCACAAATCATAGCACCCACAGAGCACAGAAACTTAAACACATTCAAACGGACCACTCGTACAGCACAAAGCAAATAATCACACTTTTAATTTAAGTCACCGACCTACATTCATCTCCTAACTTTCTTTTTGCGACCCTGCAAAAACAAACTATCATACAAAAAATACCCCTCTGGCCCTAGATCAATACAAAAATTTACCCATTGGGACATACATAAAACGCATGCAGCCTAAAGATAGGTGGAAAATGTGAAAGTCTCACTGGGACAAAAAATGCTGTACCTACTCTTAAAACATATGACATCAAAGTCACAATGAGATATACGTAGTGTCCAAGTACACCAAAAAGGAAAAATCTACGCACACTACACAAAAGGGTGAACATGTAATGAAATGGGTAATAAAGGCATACAAAAAGTAAATATATCATTTTCATAAAAACATAAAAAAAGGAAAGAAAATGGTTAAAAATAAAAAGTAAACAGAAGTGTAATGAAAAAAGAGCAGAGTCCTCTCCTGGTACAGCTTGACGTCTTGTTTGGCACACTAATTTCACATTAGCTATAGGGTCCACCGAAACCGTTTCTTTAACCACTTTCAAGCAATGTAACGGTTCCACCTGAACCATTCCTTTATTTACTACCGGTCCTGTTGGCACAACTACTTTAAACATGACTGACTGGGGCCTAACAGTTTGGGTATCCCCAACTTCTGGTAGTACACTGGCAGTTTGGTTGGTGAATAGGCTCTCCGCCACTGTGCTGACCAGGGAGCCTGTGTCAATCGTGGCCTCACAACATAGCCCATTAAGGCTGACATTTGCGGCAGGGCGGGTGCCTATTATCTGGCTCAACAGAGTGGAATCCTCATCTTTGCGATGAATCGCGCCATTCGCTCCGACAGTTGACTGCCTCCCTTTCAGGCACTCTCCAGCAAGGTGGTCGGGGCTGCCACAGTTAACACTGTATCCAGCATGATAACCGTAGTGGTCTGGTTCACCTGAACGCTGTGGGTATGGATGAGCATCAGGGCTTTGTTGTGCAAGCTGCAGATACTCTATTGTTGTTGACAACTCACCCACCTGTTTGGCCAGTGCCAACACCAATTTTTCTAACTCTGGGCCCGGCTGTTGTGGCTCAACAGTCGTAGCTACAGAGTGCCTCAAGTGGTCGTAACATTCGTCTTCGGACCAGCGGATAGCCATATCCCGCAGGTCTAGGAAGGAGGTCCTAGGGTATTTATGGGTCTCCTCTCGCAGGTACTTCCTCAAGAGGGGGTCCAGCAAGTTTTCTGTAAAGTGGTCCCTCAAGATTACGGCATCTGTGAGGGCCACTGAGAGACAGGTTTGTCGCGCTAACAGGGCATCAAATGCAGCCTGCAAGCGGTGAGAGTAAGCTCTCACAGTCTCTGAGACATGTTGATGGACTGTGAGAAACAGGCCCATTAATTTGGAGACACTACGTTTCTCCCCGTAGACGGACTGTAACACCCTGATCAGCTCTTCAGGGTTGGACCTCACCTCCGGTGGGTGGCACCTACACTCTGCCCTCACTGACTCGCCGAGGTGGGCCCATAGCACGTCTCTCTTCTCTTCGTTCTCAGCGACTCGTCTCGCCCTCCAGGCACCTCTAATGTCCTCGATGAAGCTCTCCACATCGTCTGGGTGGTTACTGCCGTGGAAAAGCTTGATCGGCTCCTCACGGTGCAGGAAGACATACACTGTCTGTGTGGCTTGTTCTTCACCAGCCATGCCTATGTTGGTTTTTTTCTACCTATATCCTAACCTCCAACCCATCAAACCTAACCTTCCTAAGCTAAAAACAGTAATCATTGGTCTGTTTAAGCACGGAAACCCACTTCTGACACCATTTGTAACAGGGTGGGGCGAGGGAAGGGCGGTTATATTTTTTATTATTCATAGTTACTACTAATTAAAGAGGGTTGTGGGTAAAGGACAGCAATCATTACTAAATACATCTAAACTAGGGCACGAGGGGACTTTGGGCTTCCGTGACACTTCCGTTGGGACAGAAGGATTATTACAATCTAAACAGACCAACAACACTGAACACTAAACATAAAACACTAAAATCATATTTAAATTACAAATTACTTTTTATTCAAGAAAATTCACTCGTCCCATTAAAGGGAACATAAAAATCATAAAGAACAAATTGAACCCCAACAATAAACCTATACTATCTAAACTCTAAACATACTGTGAACCCAAACAAAATAACCAACTTAAACTCCCCACTAAAAACTAACTTCAACTCCCCACTAAAAACCAACATAGGCCGACATTACGACCTACAATATAATAGAATAGAAATAGAAAAATAAAAATAAACATTAGAACATGGTCATCTATATACATAAGCATAATATATATATACTATATACAGTAAATAAAAACTACATAGCATAGTCCCAACTATAACCAGTTCAAACATGAACCTATACTCCTTGTACATCTTATAACATAATATGAATTATGACATAAGAATCAACCCAGCTCTAGTCAATGAAGACTAGAACAAGACAACACCGCTCTATACTCTGTACCACAGAGTTAGGCCACTCACTGGTTAATACATACCAGTTAAAACCAAGCATGAAATAAAAACATCTACCATAACTTATTCCCATGCCGGCCATTAAAGGCAACATTACATTAAAATAATAATATACATGAACTAAAAAGAAATATACATTTAAAAAGAAGAAGCCAACATGGCGGCTAATGTTCCTTCCCAAACCTCCAACTTAATCCATTCCCATCAATGCACTTGTCATAGACAAGTGGACAATATGCATAAAATAACCAAATAAAACATAGCATAAAATAACATACAAATTCTAAAAAGTAATTAAATCTCAACTCACGTCATATCCGAACAAGCCACACACAACTACGCCATAATCTGACCACTGATCTTCCACAAAATGGGCCATTTCAGACCGAAGTGATTGATTAATTGTTCTATTTATAGACGCTGGCCGAACGTCTTTGGTGGCAACTCTAACTCTCGCTCTAACTAATTTCAAAATGACTATTTCCTGTTGACTAAAGTGCTAATCCTTATTCTAAATCTCTAATTGCTAAATATCTACAAATCTATCTTATGTACAACCCTATATTAAATTAAACTACAATAAAAATTCTACCTATTACTTTAATTAAACTACACTAACGAAAACCGAATTTAAAACAATCAGAAAAAGAATTCCGAAAAATGACGCAAGACCTAGCCGCTTAACCTCGTTTCAGGGCTTTCACAAAATACAAAACAATATTTACATACATCATTTTTATACCAAACAGTCCCCCAAGTCTATATCTATATTACAAATAATAAAATATATTTACATTAAAAGTCCATTACTTACATTCTCACAAATCATAGCACCCACAGAGCACAGAAACTTAAACACATTCAAACGGACCACTCGTACAGCACAAAGCAAATAATCACACTTTTAATTTAAGTCACCGACCTACATAAGTAAAAGGGGAGCTAAGGAGGACAATCAGATTTTAGGTCAGCGGTTCCCAAACTGTGGGTCGCGACCACTTCCCGGGGGTCGCCTATGACCATCCGAAAATAAATATTTTAGATGGTCATGGACCAACGATCTATCCGTCTCAAGGCGATATGATTAACCGGCGTGATGACATCATCGCGCCAACCCAATCACACACTCTACGTACGAGTGGCCTACAGGTGTATGTGAAAGGGTTGGCACCATAATGTACGCATGCGGACCAGGCACAAGTGTGTAGAGAGTTGCTGTGTTAAACCCATCTTCTCTGTTAAAAGCATCTACTGTATTGAAAGCAGCAGTATTGTTGGTAAAATGACATTTCTTGAATATTATTATATTGGAATGTAGAGTAGATGCTGTTCAGTCTGGATTTCAACTTTTGGTACTGAATGGCTCACTAAAAGTAATCGGAACTCACTGTATGATTCATCGGCAAATAATATTAATATTGTCGTAAGAACAACAAGAAGTAATTAAAAGCACCATATGTTGTGTTAATTTAGTAAAAGCGAGCACTTTCAACAGTGCACTGTTTACGCAATAGTGCAATGAGCTAGATACGCCGAACAAAGCTATGATATTACACACTGAAGTGAGATGGTTATCGATAGGAAAAGTTCTTCGTGGTGAACTTAAAACTCATTTTTTATCAATTTGACGAGTCTTAAATCTTATGCATGCATAAATGTTGGATGCTTCCGATCCTATACGCTAAATTGGATTTTAAAAAATGGCTGCCTTCTGCCATACATTCTGGCATACTCACTTTTCATATTGAAATTGAAGACATAATCCTCACAATAATACTTATAGCCTTTGTTTATTTGTAGTCGGCCTGAATTTGCTGTTGAAAGTGCAATGAATTTCTCAACATCCGTGAATGTTAAGTCAGGAACAAGGCGTAAATCTCTGCTTTCAATCGAATTGGTTGCTATTGTAAGCAAAACAAAATGAATTTTATTAATTCTTGACTAAGTACAAAATGACGCTTTGCGTGTTGCGAAGTCATAGGCCTACAGTATATCATCAAAATTCTGTTTTCTACATAGATCGCGCTCAATGGCAAGAATTGCCAGGTTGTTCAATCTATCTTCGTGAATTGTTGACCTCAAGTGATTCTCGATTGGTTTGAGGCGGGAGAAGCTTCTTTCATCAGATGCCACAGTTACGGGTATTGTTAAAAAATATTCTGAGTGCAACAAAGTAGTTTGGGAAAACAGTGTATCTTTCATTAGTGGACAGATAAGTCAAAATTTATACCTGGGATTTGGTGGTATTTGGTAGAATATGCCTTAAAGATTCAATTTCATCAGCTAATTCTCGCCCACATATATCTGTCGACTGGTCTGTTGATGATGTCAATGCTTGCTCAAGGCTCTCTGTAAACTTTCATGTCTCCACGCTGAAGGCTCTTGAGGCTGACAAGAAACCCAAATAGATTGTGGTTTGATTTCAGCTGTTCAAATCTCGGCTGCAAGGACTGAATTTCAGTGTCCACAATTCTGTTGACGCAATTTATCCTGTAGTCATCTTCAACATTTCCAGGTGTGAAGTTTTCCACAGATTTATCATACTGCCTTTACCTTTGAAGTTTGGCTGGAAAGATTGCAACAACTTCCATGTTTTAATTCCTTTGCTGTAACAAGAATCTGAACAAACCCACCACTCTCAGTTTCCTTAGCCAAGGCATCAAGATGTTGTACGATCCCATTGCAGTGCTCAAATCTACTGTTTCACCTTGCAGTTCTTTATTCACAAAATTGACTTGGAAGAGCACGTCGTACCGTAACACAAGTGACACTAAGAATTTGTACTCCTTCACTGTTTCATACAGTGTTTCTGCTTCGCTTTTAATTATCGCAACACTAGCCCCTTCAGCTAATTCATCGAGTGCGTCACAAATTTCAGGCAATTGATAACGAAGTGCTTTGACACTATCTATTCAACATTCCCACATTGTTTCGCACAGAGGTTTTACAGATATATTGGAAACAGGCTTTCTGCACAATGACCATCTCTTTGTAGGCTAGATGTTGAAAATATGGTGTACACGCGTTGTACAGTTCCAAAAAAGATTAACGCAACAGGGCACGTTTTGACCATTTCTGCTACTACCAGATTGTAATTATGACACGCACATGGAGTAAAAAATGCCCTGCTGTTAATATTTAAAACCCGTTTTTGAACTCCAGAATGGACGCCTTTCAATACTTTCATGTTGGCACCTTTATTATAGATATCATGTATATCTATGCCATTATCATAACATTGTCCACGAATATTTTGAGCATTAAATTCAAGCTTAAAAATTAAAAGTTGGATTAGACGCTTATAATGGTTTAATTTAATAATTTACACCTAGAATTAGCACGGCGCCTATGAAAGTGCGGAACCCACTGCGGCAGCATAGGTTGCAGTGGCCTAAGGCCGGCACTGACTGCAAGGACCAAATGTAACTTGCCTTAATTTGTCTGAAAAGATCCGATGCATGCAGGCGAAATTTCATCATACTTTTCTCATCTATCTTACACCCCATTTCCGCTTGTCAAAGTCAATGCACAGTAAAAGTTGAAGAATATCATGAGACAACACAAGAGGAGTTCCTTGAACTTATTAACAACGATGCAGCAACACCTCAGCTATTTGAATCGATTAGTTTTTGGATGAAATATGATGTAAACGCAAGTGCTGCTAAATATCTGATATCCCCCAACAGTAGGCATACATATTATTGAACAAATAAGAATCGCAATTACTTTTCGATGAAGTAGGGGTTAGTATTTGGCAAATATGGTATGCGGCCGTCTCGTCTAATGGTTGATTCACCGGACTGTCGCCTTAAGCCTTAACATCTGCTAATATTACTCTTGTGATCTGTTTGTATTACCGAGATGTTTTTAATGTGTTTGAATCCTTCGTAAAATAACAACAATAGCTGTGCCGTTTAGATACGTAGTAATCATACATACTGGGTAGTTATTGTAATGCTTGAAAGTATTCATATAAATTCTTTAATCATATAATATTTATAAAATTTTCAAATAATTTTTTTATAGTTCTATCATATCATTTCAAAGTTATAAATGCAAGCCATTTAATTTTTTCTAAAAGAAAAAAAAATTGAAATATTACCTCAAATGAAACGGGTCAATTATCTCCCTTTAATTAACAAATGATTCCGTTAAAATTAAGTTGGGGGGGGGGGGCTGTGAGCGGAAAAAAAATGTAAAAGGGGGCGGTGAGCCGAAAAAGGTTGAGAACCTATGATCTAAGCCATGACCACACCCAAGGAGTAGCATTGATGCTATCACCCGAAGCAACAAAGGCATTAATATCATAGAACCAATCTCTCCAAGACTAATCTCTGCACGATTCAATGCAAAAGGCAGGAAAACCACCATCATTCAATGCTACGCTCCGGCTAATGCAGCGAAGGAAGAAGATAAAGAAAAGTTCTATGGGTCACTACAAGCTGTGATTGACCACACACCAAAAAGAGACATGATAATAGTCATGTGTGATATGAATGCCAAAGTGGGCGTGGACAACACAGACAGAGAGCTCATCATGGGTAGAAACGGAGTAGGAAACATGAATGAAAACGGTGAGCTCTTTGCTGACCTCTGTGCTTTAAATGATCTCGTCATTGGTGGGACAGTCTTTCCACACCAGACCATCCACAAAACAACATGGACTTCTTGAGATGGAAATACAGAAAACCAGATTGACCATTTTACAGTTTCACGCAAATGGAGAAGCCTATTGGACGTTAGGGTGGTTGGAACATTGAAAACAGAGCTAAAAGCCTACAAGGAATTTGCAGATAAACCACACCACAAGTTTAACACACAGTATCTAAAAAATGAAGCTGCAAAAGATGTTTTTAACTGCACTGTTAAAAATAGATACGAAGCCCTTTCATGACTAATAGAGGAAACTATAGAACAGCACTGGGAAAAAATAGAACAGATCTGGAAAACAACATGCACTGAGATCTTAGGGAAGAGGAAAAGAGAGCAAAAAGCATGGATAACACCAGAGACATGGAGCCAGATAGAGGCTAGGAGAGAGTTTTTAAACAGCACAAAAAAATAAAAAAATGCTAAAGTGAACAAGACAAAGAAAACTTGAGAAGACACTATTGGGAAACCAACCACACAGTAAAGAAGATAAATAGCGTTTCATTCATGAAATTGCAGAAGAGGCAGAAACAGCATATGGACAAGGAAACATGAAAAGATTGTACGAGCTAACAAGAACTCTGTCTGGCAAGAGTTCCAATCCCAACAAATTAGTCAAGGACAGTAATGGCAAGGTTATAACAAGCTATGTAGGACAGAGAGATAGGTGGGTCCAAAACTTCAAGGAGACACTTAACCGACCGCCACCACTATCTCCCCCAGACATCCCACCAGAAAATGAGCCCCACAATGTCAACATAGGTCCTCCTTCTAAGGCAGAAATCGTCAAAGCCATCAATTCTATCAAAAAGGGTAAGGCGGCTGGACCAGATTGCATCCCACCAGAGGCACTAAAAGTAGACCCAGCAGTATCAGCAGAGATGCCCCAGCCACTACTACAACAAATTTGGGAAGAGGAACGAGTGCTATACGAATGGAAATTAGGCTACCAAAGAAAGATGATCTCTCTGTATGCAGCAACTGGAGAGGAATAATGCTTCTCTCAGCTCCAGGCAAAGTCCTGACCAGAATTATCTTAGAGACTGAAGGAAGCCCTAGATGTGAAACTTAGGCCAGAACAAGCAGGTTTTCCACAAGGCCGATCACGTACTGACCATCAAAATTCATCAACATCACTGAGAAACTATATGTAGACTGTTGCTGACAAGTCATCCATAAAGGAAAGCTAACCAGTCCATTTGATGTGAAGACCGGTGTGCCCCAATGCTGCATGCTGTCACCGCTGATCTTTTTAATTGTAATAGACTGGATCATGAATAAGACAACCTCGGGAAACAGCACAGGCTGCACAGGCATTCAAAGGAAGACTTGGACTTTGCAGACGATGTCGCCCTCCTCTCACACAGACAGCAAGACACACAATCTAAACTAAACCGACTGTCCGAAGAGGCGAAAAAGGTTGGCCTAAAAATAAATAAAAGGAAAACAGAAGTCATGAGGATAAATAATGAACAGCTAGATGGTGAGGAAATAATATACACGGACATATTTGTTTACCTGGGAAGTGTGGTGAGTAGAGACGGAGGAACAGATGAAGACATAAAGAGCAGGATTAACAAGGCCAGGCTTGCTTTCAATACCCTGCGCCCCGTGGAGCGCAAGCGCGCTGTCCTTACATAACAAAGTAAGACTTTTTAATGCAAATGTTAAGGCAGTCCTCCTAAATGGCCCAGAGACCTGGAGAGTTACCAAGGCAAATACAAGCAGACTACAGAAATTCGTTAACAGATGCCCGAAGCGCATGCTGAAAATTCGATTGCCGGAAACCATTTCAAGCGTCAACCTATGGGAAAAGACCGCACAAAAACCCATCGACAACAGCATCAAAAGCCGTAGATGGAAGTGGATTGGTAACACTTTAAGAAGAACAGAAGACAATGTAGCGAGACAAGCACTTGACTGGAATCCCCAGGGCAAAAGGAAAGTAGGCAGACCCAGGCGAACTTGGAGGAGATCGGTCGTAGGTGAGGCAAAGGCTGTTGGCCTCACATGGACACAAATAAAGGGAGCCTCCCAAGACCGAGACCGATGGAAAAGTGTAGTTGCGGCCCTATGCTCCTATGGGGATATACAGGATTTCTCCTTCCTCTGGTGGTGCACTGTAGAATGATTTTGGCAAGCCCGTTGGTTCTGGTTGTGTGGCCATACCATTCTAGTTTCCTTTTCTTGACTGTGGCCAGCAGGTCTTCGTATTGTCCAATTTCCTGGTATTCTTTTCTGTTTATGCTCATTGGAGATATGGTCTTTATAGCAGATACCGAGCAGGTGTCTGAAGCATAATCTCATCTCCTTGACGTTTATCTTCTTTTCAAGCTCAGCTGTTAATGTCCATGACTCTCAAGCATATTCCAAAAATTGAGAGGACCAGAGGTAACCTTATGCACCAGCAGGAATTTTGGAGAAAAAGGGGCGGGCTGCCCAGTAGGCTAATATATTATAGCCTAGGCCACTCGAGATCTCAATCAGCCAAAATACAGTTAAATTGACCTAACTAGCAGCCTATAACAGGGCCTATAATAATAGGCCTACAATTCAATAAAAAAAATAACGGTTGCTGCTAATGTTTATTATGTAAGAATGTAGTCTGTATAAATCATAAAGTGTGACAGCTGTTTCAAAAAAAAAATCTATATTATAGGCCGCTAGACCTAATATGCTACACATAAACATCACCATAATTAGCATATGTAGGCTAAAGCCTACCCATTACGCCCAACCTATACATATATTTCTTTAACTTCATGTTGATTGTTGGGCTTGGCCGGGATACAAATAACAGCAACCCCCACCCCCTCCCGCACATAGCTTATTGAATTGTACTTTTATAATGGGGCGTATGTTAGCTCTTGTGGAACAAATCCCACGAACGCCCACCTAATGTATTAATTTTGCTGCTCATGTAATAAATACTTTTTAATGCCTAATAAAAACCATTAAAAACCTTTTAAAGCCTATAGCCTAGACAAATATTAATAAAACCCTAATAATGGGCATATAGCCAATTTGGCCTAGATCTATTATATTATTATAGTAATATGTCCCATAATTTTTTTTCGTGACGTCTTTACTTTAGACTTTAGGCATCAATAAACCATAGCTATGTAATATCAATAATAATACCGTATTACGTAGATCGCGGCCTAATGTATTAAGTTTACGTTCTTTTCAGGGTTCCCAATATGACGTATATAAAAAAAAACAACTTGTTGACGTTTGGCAAATAATCGCGGGATATACTCGTGATGATGAGTCATCGAGCACTTAGGATCATGAATGCATGACTTTCGGCTATCGGTGTCAAAGTAAACTTAAAAGTAGGTCACATTTTTTGTTCAAGTAAGGGTGCGGAAACCCAGATGGGAAGTAAAACAAAAATCAAAACAATACAAATACTAAATAGTTCAATTAATTGTGAGTGTTTTTATGCTTGTGCAAAACAGAGCAGTACATAATTCATTATTCCTAACAGTAGCCTATTCAACTGGTTGTTTTTTACTATTTAATTATTAGACCACTCAACATTCTAGAAACAAATTCTGGGTGGAGAGCTTTTGGTAGATCTTTTTTGGAACACGGAAGTAGCCAACACAGAGCTGTCAATTTAAACAATTTTAAGCTATATCTTTTTTTTCTTATATATCCCTTGTTAAAATATTTTATTACTTTATTCACAAGCGTTCTAACATTTGTCCTTATTTGATAAAAAAATATATTGATACAATTTATAATTAAATTGCACGCACTTTCTAATGTTGACACTTGACAATTTTTAATGAAAAATGGCTTATTTTTGCATTAGCTTTTCTATCTATGCTCCTTCGTTTTCTTTTGTTAGTTAATTCTGATCACTATTATAATATTAAGCCCTAAGGTGTTTGCTTGGTTCTTTTACGCGAGACTTCATTAGATTATGTAAATATATATAGACATATATACATATTTTATTGTAAATTGTTTTTATTTTTGTTATTTACATTTCTTTTGGCTGAGAATTGTGAATTACAGTTGACAGCCAATAGCTACTTCTGTTGAATTGTGGGAAGGGGCAGTTAGTGAAATGAATCCTAAGTAATAAGACGATGGAACCGGCTGAGTATGTTATTTTCGGACTGAACGTAGTATTATTTGTAGGATTCTGCGTAAACTTTTTAATTCACATATTAGCCATATTTTATGGGTAAGTTAATAATCTTTATAATTATCATTGGTTAATTTATTGAGCATTCCAAAAAGTTTTCTTTTGATTGTGATGTTTTAAGCGTTATTAAATTTTATAAATCTACAGTTGGATTCAGTGATTCAGTGATGATGCTTTTTTATAAACACTTTTTGCGTCTTTGGCTCTTTGGTCCATGATTAACGATGATTCAGTTTAGTAGATAAGCAGTTCCAATTTAAATTGTTTCTTTCAATTATTAAATTGCCGATAGTTTCGACTAATAAATGATTAACATGTACATGTTATAGCCTATAATCATATGAATTAGTAATTAGGGTAAATTAGAATTCTAGATATTTTTATGGATGGCATTCATTTGTTAAATTTGAAGCTAATTTTTAATTTAGGCTAAGTTACTGGTATGTCAATAGAATAGTGACTCAATAGGCTACTAAAAAAATACTCTAAGTGTGTTCTGTAGGCCCCAGTCACGCCTACTTGTCACTTGTCATACTCAAGTCCTTGATCATAAAAATAAAACTTTTTTTTTCTAGGGTGCACATGTAAAATAATTAAAAAAAAACTGAATGTGTCATTTAATTTTCAGAAAATGGAAATTGTCCAGAAAATTAACAACAGCAGTACCGGAAGAACTCCCAGGCATCTCCATCATCAAACCTTTAGTTGGAGTTGACCCTAATTTATTTGACAATCTAGAAACCTATTTTAATTTTAAATATCCACAGGTAAGGTTGCATTTAAAGTTTTGTTTTAGAAATGCTTACAATCCTCAACAATAAAATCACATTAATAATAAATGTTTTTAATATGAAAAGAAGTAGCCTGATCATAGTCATAGACATAATAATCTGTATTGAAAATTATTTTTTTCAGTATGAAATACTATTTTGTATTCAAGATGAATTAGATTCCGTCATCATGATTGCTCAGAGCTTAATTTTAAAATATCCAAAAGTAGATGCAAAGATATTTATTGGTGAGTAATTATTATGGGTTAATACTTTATTAGGTTAGAGTGGTTAGAAATGCTTAGTATACTTATAAAGGCATTACTTGAGATATTGATAGAAATTTGTAAGCCCTTAGATAAACTATTAAACAAGACATTATTTTCCAATGGCACAGAAAATATAGAGTTAAAAGGTAGAACATATTGAGTTGTTTTTCATTCTTTATGTTCATTCTGTCATTCATGTTAATTGTTTGAATTCCAGATTTTTGTTTTTGTGTTTTTTCTATATATTTCTGTATTTAAAAAAATCTGTTTTATTTAAGAGTTTTAAGTTTTTAAGCAATAAACATCTAAGATATGAATATCAAGATTAAGCTCTGCTTAACCTACATTTTTTTTTAAAATTAGTTTTAAATAGCTAAAACTCTTAAAACATAGCATTATGATGAAAGTATCTATTTGTTGTAGAATATTTTTTAAAAATATAGTTGACATAATATGTTACTGTACCAACTTCTCATTATATCAGTCCAATTACCATGAGCTATCATTTTAACAGTTCAGACTCATTTCTAGGTTAATGTGTTGTCAATATCTTCTTTGACTCAACAATGAATATGTGTTTTTACAGGAAAGAAAAATGTGGGGGTGAATCCCAAAATCAACAACATGATTAGAGGCTACGAAGCCGCCAAATATGATCTTTTTCTTATATCAGACAGCAGCATTAAGAGTGAGTACATTACAAAGATAATTTTAAGGAATAGCTAAATCATTTGAATGTAAATGTTTTATGTGTATAATTTAATTTTATTATAATTGTAAAGAGACACCAATCAAAACATGTTTGACTAATTGATCCATTTTAACTTCTTTTGTAAAATGTTTCATTTCTCAGTGAAGGAAGATACATTGATGGATATGGCGTTACATATGACAGAAAAAGTAGGGCTGGTCCAGCAGATGCCTTTTGTGTGTGATAGACCAGGCTTTGTCTCACACCTTGAAAAAGTAAATAAAGATACATTGTGGAATATAGCTAAATGAATGAAACTTAAATCAATTATTCCAAAATATATTTTATATTTTAAAAAAGATTTGTTTTCCATTACATGTTGTTTGATTATTAACAGTTACAATAAACAATTTAAAAACCATTTCACAGATTTATTTTGGGACACACCATGGTAAAATGTACCTCACTGCTAATTTCCTGGGCATCAACTGTGCATCGGGAATGTCCACACTGTTCAGAAAGGATATCATTGAAGATGCAGGAGGATTAGCTCATTTTGGAAAGTATTTGGCTGAGGATTATATGCTGGCTCAGGCGGTGATAGACAGGTGAATGAATTAGACTTGCATATTAATAGCTATTGTTGTAATGAATATAGCTTATCTTATATTACAGACGCTTCTTCTATAAAGAAGATTATTGCATCCTACGCTCATCCGTGATCAGAGTCTTTAGTCTTGCATCTTTATTAATGTTTTTAAATGACCGAATGCCACTTTGGAAGAAAGAGTACTTATATGCATTTGTTCTCTCATAAGGGATATGGAAAGTGTTTTTATCCTCCTATTAAAACACATATAAACATAATTATATATAGACATTTTTAGTTTTCAATTACCCAGGGTGTATCATATTTCTTTCAGTGTTTTATTATCTCTCAATTTATGACTGTTTCTAGTAAAACTGAATACTGTATGTAGTAAGGAAACAAAACCTCTTTTGGAAAGTTATAAACTTTTTTGTTATGTTTGTTTGTCTCCAGGGGCTATAAAGTTTTGTTGTGTAGCCAGACTGCTTTACAAAACTCTGGTTATACCTCACTTACAACCTTTCATGACAGACTGATCAGGTAAGGATAACCCTTTTTCAGTAATTCATGTCTGTTTTTCAGTAATTCATGTCAGTTTTTAAGTAATTCATATCAGTTTTTAAGTAATTCATTTACATTCACACAGTAAACAGATAGTTATAAATAAAATTTATGGCAAATCGGTCAAATTTATTTTTAGAAGGCAATGTAAACAGAAATTTAAACAAATGTATTCAATGTTCTTACCTTTCCATTAACTTTGTATAAAATGTGTATATCATAATTTTAATAGTACGATTGAACATAGTTTTAATTGTTCATTTCAGGTGGACAAAATTACGAAATGCTACTGTTGTAACAACAATGTTTTTTGAGCCCATCTACCAATGTATTGTGCAAGGCCTGATCATAGCCTTTGTAACAGAATACTTATTTTCATGGTCTCCTTTGGTCTTTTTTATGGTGCATGTGCTCATATGGTTTCTCCTAGATTACATTCTGCTTTCATTTCTTCAGGTATGTTGGTATTATTTTTTTTTTTGGTGCTTTTTTAATATGACAATAACATTTTGTTTTCAGGGATTTTGTTTTTGACAGCTTTAAAAAATTAAGATTTTTATACACAATACACAAGATTTATGTTGAAAAAAGGAAAGAAATCTACCTATTTACAGAAATATAACTATCTATATCATAGCTTAATTATAGGATAGTTTACCAGTTTCTGTTGTCACAACTTGCAATAGGATTATGTGGCCAGTATAATGGCCATCTGTCTTTACCTTTCCTCTTTTGAAGTCACTGCACACATTAGAGCTAGGACTGTTTGAGAAAAAGTTTCCTTTGATTAGAACCATCACACCAGTCAATCCAACACCTTAAAACTAGACCAGCCCCTCACCCTTACTCCACACTTTCCAGATTTGTTTGGACACACGCTTTATAGTGTCATCTATACATTATTCAGTCTGTGTTTTAATAATCGCAAGGTAAATGCTAAGAATAATGCAAGGGTGATTGCTTTATGCTAACTACAACAGATGAATTATTCTAAACTTGAAACATTGATTGTCTAACATCTTGTTTTTAGTAAAGTATCCCCATTAGACAAATCTGGGCAACACTCACTTGGGGGTTTGTGTGGCCGACTTTACTTTTACTTTTCTAATATCAGGGGCCCATTAGAGATGGATAGATTTAAAGCTCCCTTAAGACCCTGTGAAAATTCTAGCCTTCACCGGCATTATGACCTCCAGTACGAAAATCTGAATGTACTGTTATTAGACCCCACATGCACCACTCGCATCAGGGGACCCTGGATTATTTTCTGGGATGGAAAAGGAGGGGGGCTGAACTTTAGGGTGAAAAACATTGACAAAATTTTTAAAAATTTATTACAGATTGTAAAAATAAACTTTTAAAAAAAATGTCTAAGGGGGCATAGTCTCTTCCTCATGGTCAGGCCTTTGAGCATTATATTTGCATTCCTTTGTTCAGTCAAAATATGAATTTCATTTAGAAATAATCCGTTAACATTTTTTTAAAACATTTTTTCTTTTTGCAGCAAGGTCCGTTGCCGTTTTCAAAATTTGAATTCCTTGTCGGGTGGCTGCTAAATGAAATTTCATACCCAATCCTCATTTGCCGTGCACTTTGGGATCCTATCATCACTTGGAGGTCGAGAAAGTACAAAATCAGATGGGGTGGAATTACTACAGAGGTTACATCAGCTCCACCAGTCAAATCAAATGAAAAAATGTGAATGGATTATGCAATGGATTAGCTGAACCAGCACGTTTTTCTTCTTCAGTTTAATTTTGGTGTTGTGGCAGAGTGGATACTTTAAAGAAAAAAAGCAAAGTGAAGTGCTATTCCTGATGTAAACTTAATGTAAACTATTTTTAATGCAATGCTACAAATTCAATTCTGTCATTACCATAACATTCATACACATGTAAATATGTATAAAGGAGTATTGAATGATGAGATTATTTAACATCAGTCTTTAAAAACATCTCTTGTGGAAAAAAAAAATAACCTTCGTGACAATATTTTTTGATACAGAAAAAATGTAGCTTTTGAGTTTCTAACAAGAAAAACTGCCAATTTTTTTATAGTTAAGTTTTATGTGTTTTTTTCTTGGGATAAATTTAAATTATATACACTCTTGATGTTGGATAAAAAATAAAATTTGCTCACATAAAAGTCTGGCAACTGTAGTCGTTGTTCACGGCAGTTTTTTTTTAATCTTTCAAATATATACATTTCTAATTACTTTATTTTGTCTACAACGAAATTTATTTTCCTGGATTTAATGCTATCTAAAAGAATAAATTGAATTCAGCAAATATAGGTTTCCAAACAGTAGTCAGAAACTTTTTTTAAAATGTTTACTTTACTAAATGTTAACAATTGGTGAAAATACAAATATTAACGCTATACATTTTCTAAATGGTTCACAAAACACATTTCTGTATGGGGAGATACAATTTTTTAACTTAACTAATTGTCTCTTCTAGTCACATTGTATATTATTTATATAGTCAGTATTTAGACCCAGGCAATAATCTTCCAATGTGTGTTCTGTCCTAAGTTATAGACACAGAGTTGAATACCATTACATCTTGTATATTTCATATTTTTTTACTCGTCAGATGCCATGACCAAGTCAGAAGTTTTGGCTTTTTTAAATTTTATTATAGGTTTTATGTTTTGCAACTTTTTTTTTGTTTGTTTGCTTGTTTAAACTAATGCTATGTGTGTATTGTGCTTGTGCTCTGGCCAAAAAAACTTTGTGTTTAGAAATACTAATAATGTGCAACATTGGTTTGTATGATGTGGCTATTCATTTCTATTTGGTTTTGATTAGCTGCTGAGTTCTGATGAATAACTGATGCCTAGTCACTTCCAAAGTGTCTGCCAGGCAATGATGTTATTTTAAATCAGATAAACACCTTTGCAATGTAACATAATTTTAGTTTGGCTTGATTTCTTTTTTTTTTTTCATTTCCCTGATGTGGTTTGGATGGAAACAAATGAACACAACAAAGTAACTCATTTTCTATGTTTGTTAAAAATGATTGCATTTCAGAAACAGAATGTGTCTTCCCATTTCCAGTTTATAACCTCTTCAATTCTAACCAGTAAATGAAGCTGAAAGTTACTACATAGCAGCATTAATACCCCAGATAACTGCTCTATAATTTAATATTTTATTTTTGTTGAAGACTTTTTATTTGTTGATTCTGTTTTTGTTTTCGTTTTCCACCCCCCAGCTTTTATTTATTTTACTGCTGTGTAAGAGAAGTGATAAAAACCATGTTTAAAAAAAGATCATTCTAGTCAAAGGTCGTGTGATGTCTCACAGTACAAATAGAATTAAAACTTGTAGTATTCTTGCCAAACTTTATTTGTAATATTTTTTCATATATTTAATGGCACTGAACTTTTTTTTTTTGGTATCAGTGGACAGTACTTCTAAGAGATTTGTATTTCTTCGTCAATTGTGGTTCGTTTAGGTGTTCTACTTATTTTGTGTGAAATTTAATTCATTTTTTTAAAACATTTTGTTTATTTTTTTTATGCATTTGTTTAGAACATTTTTAAATTTCATTACTGTTTGATAGTATTTTTTTCTTATTAGTTGGCTAAAGTTTATCAAATGTAAAAAAACAATTTTATACTCCTATATCTTGCCAAATTCACATGTTCTTGCCGCTAATCCTTTAATTTAATCAAGTTAATGTGTGTTCCAATGCTTTAAAACGATTCTGAGGATTTGATTTATTTATCGTGTCCAATGATTGTGAGAAATACAGTAAAAATTTATTCTGTTAACTTAAAAAAAAATAAGTTTCAGCTTTCATTATTCTGCTAGCTTCAGATTTCTCTTGCATAAAAGTATAAATATTGAGGAAACATTGTTATATTTACTGTCATTTCAAGGGTTAAGTCTTTACTCATAAGGAAAAACAATAATCTTTTCCTTCAAAATACAGAATACAAAAATTCTCATTTCCTTAAAACTAATATAGTATGTAGTCAACTTTTGAGTTACATTACCTGTCATTTTTTCTATTCAATGTAAAAACATCATTATATTTTATTAAATGGTTTTCATCTAATATAATGGAAGTGTGTGTATATATATATCTTACTAAATATGTTTTTAATCTCCACATTTTCAGGTATTGTCAGACTGATATTGCATGTTATTTATTTATTTTGTGAGCTTCCACTGTTGAGTTGCTTGTATGAAGCCTTTTGAATCATGTCAATTTTTTATATTTCTGTTCTTGCGTAAATCTGTGATGCAGGACTTTAAAATGTTAAAGTTGATATTGTTTTAATGCGGCTGATGAGCAAACAGGTAGTGGATGAATATAAACCTTTTTTATTCTATCCGATGTTTTTAAATATTTATACCCTAGTCATACATATTAATGAAATGTTGGAATTGTTCTAAGTTTTGAAGATCATTCAAGTTACTGGTTTTATTTTACTGTTAATTATGTAACAATTTTTGTTTTTAATTTATTAATCAAGTGACTTAACACTATTAATTAAATACTCAAACATCTTTATTATACGAGTCAAATAATCTTTCTATATTTTCTTTAACCTTTTTTTATAAGGTGCTTGCTATACACATTTTAAATAAATGTATGAATATTTATGGTAAATTTTGAAAGGGTTATTTTTTAAGTAATTTGTGTTCATATTTTATTGATGAAATTATAAATTTTGATTCAAAAAGTGTAAATTTAACTGTACACATTTTTTATATCTCCACATAAGTGGGTAGTAAAATCAAGGATTGTTTTTTAGAAACGAGTTTATTAATAAATTTGTACATGTTCTTTTCAAAAGTATTATGAGATTATTACAGGCTCTAACTTAGACAACAACCTATTGAATGTTTCTGTGGAGATTAATTTTACTCAAGTCTGTATGAAGCATACTCCATTGAACACCAGTCTTAAATTTAGCTTTCTTCCATTTACCTATTTAGTCCATATTTTGACATTGACAATGTATGAACTTTGTATTTCCATAGTCCTCTACTTGATCCTGAAATTAAAATGTCTTTAACTACTATTTTGGCTTTTTTTCTCTCCTCTTTTGTGATTTCTATTACAATGTCAGGTATTTGTTGACCTTATATACACAGCAAGCCCCTTAAATTTTAAAAAAACATTCTGTTGGTATGAATTTAAAGGTTTCATGAAAGAGTATACAAAACTAACTTAATTGGCAGCTAGGGGTGTAAAGAAAGAATAAAATTGAAAAATGATTACTTGAATGTGGCTTACAAAAATATAATTTAGACAATCATTTTAAGGAATGCCTTATCACCATGGCAGTTCGCACCATTTTAATTTAATATAGACTAGGATCCATTAAATATCTGTAAAATGTAAGAAAATTATTTCCATAATTAAATAATAATTTACATACTTCATAGATTTTTTCCCAGCAGCCTTTAGTTTTGTCTACACCCTTAGCTAAGTTGTATTCACCATGTGAGACTTTGTTGCAAGGAAACACACAAGTTAGGTGCTTTCTAATTTTTATTGAAAAGAAGCAATAACAGCATTAATACTTAATACGAGTTTTTAGATTTATTTCATAAGTTGTGCAAATCCAAAAGCATGTTCAAGTTCCATGAAATGTAATTTTGCTTTTCAATTCTGTCTCTAAATTGTATATAATATATAAAATAACCATAAATAGAAAATTGAATAAAAATTAAAATAAATTCTGTTTAAAAAATCTTACAAAGTACAGAAAAATCCATAAAATTACTAAGATTAAACATTAAACATACTTTTTAACTTTAACAGGCTATTAATGTGAGGTCAGATTTTGAAAATATTCTGTGAAATCAGTTTCTTTTTGCTTATGATAAGCACTGGACTTGTTATCAAATGTCACATTGACCTTTCTTGCTTTAGAATGCAGGTGCAGGAATGAATGGTGTCCAAGGGAGGAAAGACCTACACAGTAGATTTCTACAGATACATACTGTGGCAGTTACATAGAGATGACCAAGCACAACAATAGGTTTGTGAAATGGTTTTTGGGCTCAACTATCCTAGATAACTTAATTCATGACAAAGGTAAACAAAAGAATCAGTTAATCCTGAGAGGCAAAAAATGAACATCACCAACCATCTTTATGGCTCGAGTATGTGAGAGAAAATCTTACACACTCCACATGCCAAGATGAATGAAACCCTTTCCATGACATAAGATGAAGACAATATATATATGCTTTGCTATAGACCTGCTGGAGAGGAAACTTCAAAAGTGCTGCCCAAATAATGCCAAAAAGAGAGCCAGTAATACTGAGGGGATTCACATTACACAAAATAGATTACCTATTACTTTTTTTTAAAATATGTTCCTGTAGCACCAAATTTGTGAATATCACAAACAATGTTATAACAATACTTTACAGTGTTACAAAATAATTAAAAGTAAACAAAATCTTGAATCTTATAATGCCTAAATAGTTTCTTCAATAATCTTGGATGTAATACAATTTTGATTACATAATAGACATTATTTGATAACATGCCAAAATCTATTGTAAAAAAAAACACAACTGCAAGACTTAACATTTTCTGTATAAACATAAAACAAAATCATAAATTTATGTTGAGTACCGGTATCACTTTGCTGCATTGCTCACATAGTCCCAAAGACAAAAAAAAAGAAATATAAAAATATATTTTTTTTTTTTAAATTTTTGTGACATTTGAATTGACATTGATTTTTTGGGAAAGTTCCATATATCAGATATCAACATTTTTTGTTTAATCAAAAGTCTTCCAGGATGCTATATGGCATTTCATTCGTTTCTTTTTCTTTAACCAATTTTGTATTTCAATACAGTGAAATAAAAATGAATTATCAATTTTTTCTATCAAGTTTATTTATAATGATCAAAGTTTATAATCAGTAGCTGTTGCTCTAAGTGATAAGTCAGCCTGATGAATGAATACATGACTAGATTCAAATAACGGATAATTGTTGGACACAGTAATCACAGTATAGAAGCAGCGTCTGTAAAATATAGGATAGGATGATTTTTGTATGTTTGTATGGACAGTTAACACAACATGGCTTCCAACAATGCCACCAACCTTTCCCTACAGGAGGTTTGGGAAACAGACCTAACAATGTTTTATCTAAAAGGAACATCTGTAACTTGTAATACAATATGGCTTTCATAGGACAAGATTTAACAAACCTTTAAAATATTGTAATCAAGAATTTACAAATTCATTAAAAAAAATTATTTAAAAAAAAAAAAAACCCACTTTTCAATAATATAACAAATTCAATATTATCATTCTTTGTGCAATTTTATCAGTGAATAACATACTATATAATTTATATCTTTAATATAGAGAAGATTAGAATATAAGCAGAAGAAAAATGTAAAGCTGATAAAACTTGTGCATTCAGAATTGAACAATGAAAATGACTAGATTAAAAAACAATCTTTTTAAAACAACGCCAGTTATCTGAGAAAATGTTCCATAAGCTCATGAGGTTTGAACACACCAAACTCTGTAATTATTCCTCCTGTAATTAATTCAGCTGGCGTAACATCAAAGGCTGGGTTCCAGCATCTAATGTCTGAAAAAGATTGATATAAATGTACTGTTAACCTTTTGTGCATGTTATTATTGATTTTTTAAATTCTAGCTAACAACACTATTGTCTACAGGTAGATGTAAACTTGAACAGGTAAACAACAGGTACTTGTAAATAAGCAAGACAGAAATTTAATTACTGCACTAAATTACTAATCAGCTATATAGATATTTAAGTACAATATACTTAAACTAAGTAAACTAAAAATGGGTTGACAACATTGATATTGTTTTAAAAAAATCAGAAAGGCTTAAACTTAAATATAGGAACTTTAAACCATTTGTGGCTTAAATCTGTCACTTTGTCCATTTGTTTGCATTTTTTGAAAACTTTTTGCAAAGAGTTGGAATTTCAAATGTTTTTTGGTTAAGAACCCTGAAAATGTAAATTGAATTCTTAAAACTTACTTGGTGCTGCTATTCTTATTCCTCTGAGCATGGTCATTTCATCCTGAGGCCGAATTTCTATGTGTATCTCCTTGCCAGATTTGATATGAGGATCAAATGTTGTTTTCGGGCATGCGACATAGAAAGGCACATTGTGATACTTGGCCACAATTGCAAGCTGATAAGTTCCTATCTTATTGGCGGTGTCTCCATTGGCTACAACCCTATCTGCCCCCACAATCACAGCATTAATTTTATTAGACGTCATGCACGCTGCCGCCATACTATCACAAATAAGAGAGGCCTCCATTTTCTCGTAAACCATTTCATATGCAGTCAGCCGTGCACCTTGATTATATGGTCTGGTTTCTGTACAGAACACATGCTCTAGCTTATTTTGTTCATGGAGAGACCTTATGACTCCTGTAAAGTAAAGTAAAAAAAAATGACTACAAATGTACATTTTATCACTATTTGAAAACTATTAAGAGTGAATAAAGTGTACCGGTACTGCTTTATACTATGTTAAGTGTCTGTCTAAGTTCATAGACTTAAGAATCAAGATAGAATTTGTTGCAAACTTTTAAAAAAAGGAGAATTTTGATACATGTACTATAATTATGTCAAGTGGATCAAAAGAGAGAACAAAGTTTCCTTTTTTTAAATTTATTAACAGTTCTTAACATGTTAAAATTATATATGCTGAGTTGTGAACAAAACATTAAAAGAAGGATACTAATTTACTTTTGCAAAATAATTTCCTTTTTAAATCACCTACCAACTAATCTTGTTATAAAACTTAATCTTGTTATGACGCAGTTCATTTTTACATACAGCTGAAATCAAAATGAGTCCAACTTTAAATAGCTCTTAATGAGTAGTATATGTATAATATATAGAACCAACCTAAAGCAGTTCCATAACCAGCTGTTGCTAAGGATCCTGTGTTACAGTGAGTTATAACTTTGACTGGCTGATCATCATTCTCCTTCAAGATATAGTCTGCACCATGATGCCCTATCCTTCTGTTAACATCAATGTCTGCCTGCAGCATACCTTCAAATTCTTGAACAAGTCTTGACAAAATTATGCAAAGTACATAGAACTTAGAATAATATATAAAATATGCATAATACTGGTATATAAAATATGATAGTATAAAAAACTTGGCATACTTTTTTTTCTTTCCATTTTTTTCAGTGGATTTTTCATTGATGGAGAAAATTAATAGTTAATTTGTACACAGACCTTGACAAATATAGAGGGAAAATCCTATAACAAATACATGCAAGTACTTTTTTTTTTTTTAAAGAAAATTTTTTTATGACTTGACAGTTATTTAATATACATTGTAGATAAGTTTGTAGTATTTTAATCTACCTGTAAATGTGTAGCTGCTTCTGTACAGCTAGAGCAATGATATAAGACTTTTTTAAATCTAAAAATGTCTTATTTTATCTAAAGATAAGAGGTCCCAGTTATTAAATTTAAATTCATACTAAACAATAAAAATGAAATTAACTACTGGTAGTTCCTGAACTTCATATAAAATCACTTACTGGTACTCTGGAATAAAATTTAAAAAAAATATAACTTTTGGACCAAGTTAATTGTTTACAAAAAAATAGATTTTCTAATATACAAAAAGAAAATTGTAATAATTGAATATATTGTCAGATGAGCCGACCAAATGGTTGCTGGCATCCCGAACAAACATCATCGCACCACAGCCTCTAAGATCTCCACCGCATATCAGGTTAAGGGACAACACCCCCAACAGATGATAGGAGAATTAACAACCTAATATCTTTGCATAACTATTCCTCTCCCTTTCACAATAAAACAACATCATATTGAAAATATATTTATTTATTATATTAACTTTTTCTCTGCTTGAACAATCTTTTAATGGCGCCCTCGAGCACTTTGTGGCCCAGGCGACTACTCTTGTTGAGTAGTCAGAATCTTGAACTGGCACTGGCAATCATTCAAATGTTCTTTAATTACATTAAAATATGAAACATCACTAAATAGGCTTAGAAAAGTAATAGGTCACAAACCATAACTTAATACAAATAATAGAAAATAATACTGACTTGAGTTTAACTTCATCTAGCTCCAAATTGTCATCGTCAATCAATTTTTTAATCATTTCTTTTCCTTTAAAAGCAGCCCCTGCAATGTTTACGGCTGTGGGTCTTGCTGAAACCAGATAATCTAACTTCTCCTCTACAAAATTCTTAAGTTCTTTAGTAGTTAGAAACTCCTTGTTTGTAAGTTCAATGGCTAAACTGAGGCAGCCAACAATAGCTATAGCTGGGGCACCCCTAACCTAAAACAAAAAATACAATTTCTTATCTTCTAAAAATGTTTACGCCACAAAATTTTTTCATAGTTCGAAATTAAAAAGAAAACCCTACAAAATTTATATTGAAAAAATGTAAACAAGATAATTTGTCATTCTCAAAGAAACCACCAATAAGCATTCTGAATTTCCAGAATTTTTAATAACACATAGGCCTACTGTACAGACAAATAGTAGGCCTATTTAAGAAACCTTTTGTAATTATGTATTGAATTTTTGGGGGATAAACCAATATCAACCATTTCTAATTCTAAAAGATTAAAAAAAAAAAGCAACTGACAGGTACTTGTAAGCTGAGTAGAGAAGTTACTACACTCATCAATACCCAGAATACATTTCGTTCAGTGCTAACATTTTTGCTATAACTGAAGAAATTGGTGGTTTAACAAGCACTGAGATTTTTAAAAATACATTATCTATGGTTAACTCCCCTTTTAATTATTTTACAAAAGGTTAAATAATAATGTTTTTACAGTCTTAGGTACTAGTAAATTGTATTTACAATTGCTAGGTTGTTTTAAGAGCTTACCTGCATTGATTTTATGGCTTTCCATCCATCATCTGTATTATAAATAGAGATATATTTACTTATCTCTGGTAAAAGCAACTGATCTAATATCTCAAGACTACCACGCTGATACCTAATGGCTTGCAGGGTCATCTTTGATGGATGGAACTGAAGGTATTAATTTCTTTGCCACAATGAAGTATCTTATACTTATAGTGAAAACTCAATCTGTAAAATGAAAAGATCATCATGATAGTTGGTTAGTTAAGTACAACGTGCACCTTTTATTCTATCAAACTCTTTGTCTAACTGAGCTCTTCATTCTTTTAGTAGGCTATATGTTATAGACTGTGCTTATGACAAGGGGAAAAAAAAAACGGGCGGGGGGGGGGGGGGGGGGGGGGCTATTTTTGAAAATAAAAATGTTCCTTACTCCTTTGTTTAAATATGTACTGAATTGGCTAAAAACTTGGTAAATGTTTGTCACATTAAATTTCAGCCCCCTTGTAATTTGGTAAATGTAGCCCCCCCCCCCCCCCCCTGGTGGAAATAATTACTGGCTTCGCCCCTGCTTGTGACTGGTCATAAGGGTCACAGAGTGTCCCACAGCAATGGGAAGATGCAAACATAATATTTATCTATAAAAGAAAAGCAGCCTTCACCGATGAGACAATTATACAGGCATATCAATGCTTTGCATTTCTGGCAAAATCCTTGCTCACATCCTCCTAGATTGCCTAGTCTACCAATTTACTGGCTTTCTTACTGAAAAAAAAGCACAGCAGACATATTATTTGCTGCTCGACAGATCAAAGAAAAATATCAAGAGAAATTCAGCTACCTCTATATACCTTTTGTTGATCTGACTAACGCTTTCGATACTGTAAGCAGAGACAGTTTATGATAAATAATGGGGAAATCTCCAGGAGACTATTTAACCAACAAGGTATGAAGCAGTAACAAGGGTGAAGAAAACTATGATTTGTGACATTCTGTTTGCATACTTGTTTGATTGTGCCCTGAATGCCAAAACAGACAGATAAATGCAAAACCTCAAGGACTGATTCATAAAAGCATGTGATAACTTGGGCCTCACCATAAACACAAAGAAGACCAAAGTTTTGCAACAGCTTGCACCAGAAACAGAACCAGTAATCACAGTCAAGAGCGAACAACTCAAGGTAATTGATACATTTACATACGTTGCCAGTATACTAGCATGCACTGCCAACAGAGATGATGAGGTATGTAACAGAATAGCAAACGTCAGTGTCACTTTTGGGCACTTTCAGATATTTCAGGTAAATGTCTGGGAGAGAAAGGACTACCTACAGCCAAAAAGTTAAAACTAAGATGCTACTAAGATTGCTCACACTAGCAAATTGTGGACAGTCTATGGTAGACATGCTTAGCAACTTAATCGACTCCATGGCTAAAATTATGAAAATTCTGGTGGCGAGATAAGGTCCAAGCACAGACAGGTTTCTCAGAGCTAGCATAGGCTATCTAGCATACACACCCAGCTGCTGAAATCACTGGCTCAATTGGCTGGTCACCTGGTAAGAATGCCAGAATAAAGATTGCCAAAGAATCTTCTGTTTGCCAAGCTTGCATATGGGAACAGAAAAATTGCACCCTTCGCAGAAAAAAAAAAAAAAAATCAGGGCAGAGAAAAAAGGTTAGAAAAAAAATGCAACCACAATAAACCCTACACAGTACAGTCAAATTCTGAAACTGAAACCATAACCTTTGAGTTAAGTATTGCAAAAATGGATCATCAGGATGCAAATAGGTCTGATAATAATATGCCCCCAGAGAAGCCATAAAGGTATAAGAAGTCGTGGTCATTCTCGGAAATGAGGGACGAACAACAACATCCCCTTTGTATGCAGTGGCCAATGGTAAACTTTGTAGCCAGATTACCGCCAGATTACTGATTTATGATGGATGCACTTTTGGTCAAACATTTCTTTTTTTTAATTAATAGTATTCATTTATAGGCCCTAAACTTTATGGCCCTTGTGTAGTTAAAAGCGTCTTTTTAGCTTTACATAAGCGGTAACAACCAACAATTATTTTTTTACTTCTAAGATTTGTTCAAAAAATTTCATCAGCGCTATTACATTTTAAATGTGGCGCAATGGCCGGCAGCAAGCTCGGCTGGCATACTGAAGGTCATGGGTTTGAATCCTGGTGAAGGCTAGGATTTGTTCCCGGGTAGTGATGGTGCCCAGTCTACCCAGCTCTAATGGGCACCTGACCTTAGTTGGGGTAACGGGTAAAGTAAAGGCGGATGGGCATTTCTAATCCTATATATTTTACATTCATATAGGGCGTAGGCCTACCTACTTTGGCTAAACTTTGGTTTAACTGCCTCACGGAATTTTTCTAAGTAATATTATATAGGGTATAAAGATTTTTTTATCCTGAATACGAAAATCGAGGTTTTATTGAGCGGCCTAGCAGTCTTAACTAGGCCCTGGTGGCCTACATTATACTTATACTACAATACTACAATGACTACATAATACTACATACATACGAGACACAGTACCTTACTATTTTACTGATAGTCCAGGTCCAGATAAGGATAGATACTAAGATAGGCCCTGACAGGCCTTGAATCTTGAACTTGAAGTCCAAGGATTGAAGTTAAAGTACCGGAGGCCTTCCTTTACCTTTAAGTTTTAAATAGATGTAATCTAGGTCTATTCACTGCTGCAGCAGTCTCAGTCACTTACGTCAAGTTATGACTTAGTCTTCTAGTCTAATGTCATATGTCAGCAGTGCTGTGGTTGAGATTTAGACTTCACTATACACTATACTGAAATAATAATAGCCACACTATCTGTGCGTAACATATGTATAATATTATTTAATATATTATTATACGGTAGTCTTGTGTTTAAATAAAATATTTGCGTAGGTCAGTGTGACAGGAACCTTAAGCCTATAAAAACAGATAACTGTGTTTGTCTTTACATTGGAGATAACTCTCAATCTCAGATAAGACTAAAAGCTAGAAAAGAAAGTGGAATAAAAATACGCACATAATGTGATAATGATAATGTTAGAAAATACATGGTAGTAGTAATCCGTTTTTGTGCCGTAAATATTTTATCAGTATCACTGTTCACTGCTGTCAACTGTAACGTGGAAAGTTTATCATTACATTCGCTAGACTAGTCTATATATTTATATATTAATTAGCTAATCAAAAAAAAAAATGAATCGCAGCTTCGCACTCGATATTTTTACATTGTTGAAGCTTAGTCTGCTTTGCATATTTTTATGTGTACATCATTCAGATTCTGAAAATCCACAAACAAAGGTAATTGCTATTTCTTTATTCTACAACAAAAATCAATAATATATAGGCCTAATAGGCCTACTTACCTACTTGGGAGTTAGGCACATTATAATTATACTTAAAATTATAACTTAAAATACTTAAAATTTAAATGAATATATTTAATTTAGCCTTTAAACTTTAACTTTAATAGACTTTAAGTTTAAGTTACTTTAACTGTAGACTTTAGATTAGATTATCCTGATTATAAAATTATACCTACTATGATTATAGATCTAGATCTATTTTACTATTTAGAATTTAGAAATTTCAAATTTGAAATGGGATAGGGGGCCTAGTTGTTGGAGTTATAGGGGCCTATAGTGGCTATAGATAGGTATGTGACAAGAAAATTTTAAAATGACTGTATAATAACTTGTCATATATCATTTGAAAGGGCTTGAGGAGAGGATTCCAATGGTATATCATTTATTAAAATCGGATCAGAAATAAAAAAGTTATGAATTTTTAAGTGATGAAATTTCAGTAACAAAGCCAAAGACCAAAGAAGGAAAAGTGAAGCTCACTTACTAGTAATTTTGTACTCAAACAGTCATAACTTTATCAATTTTGTACCAAATTGCACAGAATGAGCATCAAATTAAAGGCCATACAAAGGGCGATATATGTATAGTTAAAACCATTAATAAGTGCTTATTATTATTTTTTATAACGTGAAATTTGGATGAAATTGGATATTTCATGATGCGTACATTGTTCACTCAAACAGTCATAACTTTGTCAGTTTTTTACCAAAATACACAATATGGGTATCAAATTAAAGGCCAAGCAAAGGGCCATATTTATATACATTAATCAGCAAACAAGGGATTCTTATTTATTTTTATTACATGAAATTTGAATGAAATTGGATATTTCATGATGCGTACATTGTTCACTCAAACAGTCATAACTTTGTCAGTTTTTTACCAAAATACACAATATGGGTATCAAATTAAAGGCCATTAATTAAGGGCTATACATGTATAGACAAATCAGTTTAAAAAAGGATATTACAAGGTAAGTAGGCCTAATTGTAAACATTTTTTTTAAACAGCCAAAATTTAATTACAATTTTTAACTACCCCCCCCCCCCTTTTTTTTTTTTAAACCTAACCCCATTTCTTTTGTTAAATTTATAAATTGTGTTTTATGCATTCTTTTCAAACCAGAATAATAATTTTAAAATGAAATAGGCAATGGGATTTCACAATTGTAAGATAGGTAAATATTGAATCAAACAGTCAAAACTTTATGCATTTTTCTTTACCAAATTAAAACAAACAATTGGGAACTTAGAATCTGTGAGCAAATAAAATGAGTTGATTCCCCTCTCTACTAACCTTTTTTCATCCCTCTCCTACTTTTTATGTACTGATATTGATATTCCATTGCCCTGAACTCCCCCCCCCCCCCCCTCCCCGCATTCCTTTGATCAACCACCAGTCCTTGTAATATTAAAAGTTCGTTTTAAAAAAAGTGATCCTCTCTCCATCCTCCCTTCCCCTGTTCAGTGTTGTAGCCTCCCCCCACCCTGTCTCAACCTCCATTCACCATGAAGAAATAAAAAGAAATGCCCCCCTCCTTCCCCCTTTATTCTGCTTGTAGGAACTGTAGGCCTAGTCCCCTACAGTAGACCCCCCCCCCCTCCTTTTTTCAACAACCGTTGACATAAATGCCCACCTCTTGACACCTTTTCTTCTATTAGGTATTACGTTGCCATTCCCCCCCCTCCCCGCTTGGACGGTTGGTCTTCACCGTCACAGCCAGACAGTTTGTCTGGCCTACCCTGTTTCACAAAGCTATGCTTAGTGGAGCTGAGTATCACAGGCAGTCCATGTTATAGTTAGATGTATAAATGCAAGCATATTCTAGTATGAGTTGTTCTAAGACTAAGAGTCGGCATTATACTTTTATGGCAAGACGTATTTTCTGTGATATTTTAATTAAATAGTTTAATTAGGGTCTGTCAGAAGGTCAGATTTACAACAAACTATGAAAAATTAATAATTATATATAATAAAAGAACAGAGTTTGAGACATAGCCTAACTACAGTGTTAATAAAAGATAATTAATTTTTCTACAATATTGCGAATATCCGCAGGTTAGTTGGCAGATTTAACCAATCTCCATTTAAGAAAATGGTCACGTGACCCACTTCCCAAAATGGCATAATTGGTGCCTGAATGTTGAAAGCGATATGCATTAGTGTTAGACAAAATTGAATAAGAGTTAGGCGGAATTTATTGATGACATTTCGTACGTTAAAAGAAAAGATATTTTGAAATGTGTCAGTTCAGTTTTCAAGAGAGTCACATCATGTCTTTTAATTTTTATTTCGTGTGTGAAACGTAACCTATTTTTAGACACATAAAAATAATATACAACACAAATGAAGACAAAAAAAAACGCCCAAAAATTAATGTAAAGTTGTTAAGTTTATAAAAAAAATAAAGCGTCATATATATTTTTTTTTTATTAATTACAAAAAATACGACCGATCCATACCTACCCTCCGGAATGTTTGCCAATCCACGGAACAGTTTTTACGACCAAAAAAAACAACATAAAAAGTCGGATTTTCACATACCTACTATAGATAGTATATTATGCCTATTATTGTAGTACTATGACTACTATGACTCATAGTAGGCCTATGTCTTTTTACTATAGTTAATAGTTAGGCCTATACTTTTTATACAAGTTATAATTTATAATAGTCATTGTTATTGTTATAACTACTACTAGTAGTACTACTGACTACTAGGTAGGAGGACTAGCCTACTTAGGCGACTTAGCTACTAATTTATTTATAGTTATAGTTATAGGCCTATTAATAGTAGGCCTATGCCGTTATGCCTATATAGCCTAATATTAGGCTATAAAAAAAAGTCAAAGTATAGGCTAGTGTATAGTGGTATAGTCACTGTATAGGGTCTTTTAAGTCAAGTTAAAGTTATTAACTTTTTGTTTGTTAGTGATCATTGATAGTAAGTTTTTCTGTGAGCGATTTTTTATTTAAATATTTAGGCCTACCTAGTTAGTTCAAGCAATGGCTAAAGTCGGCTAAAGACTAAAGTATGACAACTTCATATAACCTATAAAGTAAAAGAAACCTTTAAAAAAAAAATAATTAAAATCCTTTTTATATTAGTGGCCTATTAAAACTTACAACAGATTTTTGAGTGAGACAGAACGTTTTTTTTTTTAAGATGGCTATTTAACCCGCTTTCAATCATGAAATCCAGCTGAAACTTTTCACATAGACACTAATCACTAAAAGGATGACAAAACATTTTATCAAATTTACAGCCATTCCAGTTCCCTTAACTCCATTTTTTCCAATTTTAAAGGGGGGAAGATGAAGGTGGGGAGATGTGGGTTCATTTAAAATACACACCATATAAATATAAATTTAATAAGTGTTGACAGCAGAGAGAATGAACAAAAGTTTGTATCATATGTATATTTATAGTTTATAATTTATATAAATTGCTGTTTTGTTTGTTTCTTTTTTTTTGTAAGTGGCTTGAAAGAGTATTATTTTTGTAATGCTATAATGCCAAAGTATAACAAAAATGCATGTATGACATATTTTTACAAAAAGCTTTTTAAAGTCTGGAAATAATGTAATTTGAGAAGGAAACCGGGAATAATATGGTGTTATTACTGTTGGCCAAGACCAATTAAACAATGGAAAGGGAGGCCTACTGTAGCTTTCACTAAAAGGCTACCGGTACTATGAGTATCAGCATGAAATCTAAGTTTACGGTAATTAAAACTACTTGATGAATTAAATTTCCCTTACAACAATGTTTTATGTTTTCCTTATGACTGCCAGGGATCAACTGCAATAGCTGAAATATGTACCCTGGACTGCCAAAAGAACATTAACGAAACAGAACTAGCTGCCCTTTGTTCCCTCAGCTCTAATCTCAAGCTGCAAGACAGATGTTGTGTAAATGTAACAAGTCCTGGTCAGTTTGATATTATTGGGTGAGCCTTTAGAACTTTGTTTTTTTACTTCAATATTAAACAAAATTTTACATAAAAATATTTTGGTCATTTAAAAGCACTCACCAAATATAGATTTATTATAGTATTTATAGGCAGTGGTGATTGCTATCACAATTAAATGAGATAAATACCTATTTTTAAATTTTAAAGCAAAACTTTTTTTGGTTTATTTGACACTTAAACATGTACATAATTATAACATTAAGCATTTGAATTTCAATAAGCATTTGAATTGTCTGTTAAGATCTTACAGGAAGTACATTAGTAGGCACTTCTAAAGGAGACATCAGACTAATATACCAGACTCAAAAAGAACTTTTTTTCTTACTGGTACCAAACTTTCCTTAAAAAAATGTGTGCTTAGATTTAACACAGAACATGTGCATTAAGCATATAATGGTGACACTTTACTTCATTATATTTTAGTTCATTTTTTTCTCTTTTCCTTTTTGGTATGTTGCCTTAGGATTGACCTACAGCAATGTAACATGACACAAACAAAATTGAGTGATGGTATTGATCAAATCAATACTTTACAGTACATGTAAGTGCATTACATTTTACATTGTTTACTTGAAGTACCTGTACCTATATTTGTGCATAGTCTACCTATGGTAAATATGGATGTTCTGTTAAATCTAAGGCAGAGTTGTGTCCAATTTATCCACAGTTTTAATATAAATTCTTATTCTAATGTTTTTATTATGAATTTGGTCCTATGGGTACTTTACTTATTTTTTGAAAATGTTTTTAAATCCAAAATTTATCTTGTGAAAACATGTGTGTATGATAATATTTAAAATAGTTGAAGAAAGTCAATAAAGAAATATTATAAGGACTGCCTTCTGTATGTTCAAATTTCAACATTATACAAAAAACTAACTCAACCTTTCACTCTCTTGATGTGATGAAAATTAATAAGCTATTTCGATGGTTATTGTTATTAAGTCCTGCCACACAAAGACAACAAATATTTCAGATAAAACATTTTCTTGGGCTGTCCTCTCTCTGTTACATAAAAATCCTAGGGCATTCAAAGGGTTAACATTAGCTTTAGAATCATATTGACTGTATGATAATTTAACTCTTCCATGTTGCACAGTGACAATATCATAATTTAACTATTTCATGACCAAAGGTGCATCTCAGGAGAGAAAAATAAATGTACCAATGAGCCAGAAAGATTTCAAGTCTGTTCATTAACCCACAGGCCACATGCTGAATGCCTATTTCAACACCACATACCTTACATCAATGTTTAATGTTTAGTTAAGGGCATGATTAAAAACATTAATTGTCAGTTCTCTTTCCCTGGTGCTGGTATTTTTTTCAAGCAATAATCTGATTGTGTGTACATTGTGAAAAAGTCAAATTTTCTGTAACTGTTTGTGCTTTATTTCTCAGCTACTTACAAAACAACAGCTTCACTGCATTGAATAATACAGATTTCCACAGAAACACAGACATACTAAATCTGTAAGTTTATGGAACTGGAATTATAGAGCGGAACGGCTTAAATGTAAATTATGTGAAATGTTTGTGATAAACACCTTTAAGAATGCAAAATATTTTATGATAAAATCTATTAAAATTTTATTGCTTCTATGTATAACTCATACGATTAAACATATCTACAAGAATAATAGTTTAGTAGTGATTGTATATAAGTATTAAAGTATATATACATTTCTTTCTTTCAGTTCAATACCATTGAATGTATTGTGCCCCGGCGGAGCTCATTCTTGGGAAAAGGTAGAACAAGATGCAACTACAAGTACAAGAACATGTTTGGGAGAAATAAATCCTTGTTCAGCAGAGAATTGTAAGCCATAGGAACGTATTAGCTTTTATAGGTTTCCACAAACTTTTTTTTATTTTTTAAAAAGACAAAAAAGAACAATGTATTCATTTTATTTCTTATTCGTTTCTTAGTGACCTGCCCTTTGAATTCCCACTGTATGCATTCTGGGATTGACTTAACCGAGTGCTTGTGTGATGACGACTACCATGGTTATAAATGCATGAATAAGGTAATTTGAAAAATAATATTTTAAAACTTTCAGTTATCTCTGTTTCCCTTCACCATTCAATTAATGTGTACACACTGCTCTTGAATTTCACTTCTCTTGTTGGTGGTGGTGATGATCTCCAGACAAATCTTCTCATCAAATTGTGACCCTTGTTCCCAGCAAGAATTCACTCTCAAAGTTTAGATCCAGACAAATCTTCTCATCAAATTGTGACCCTTGTTCCCAGCAAGAATTCACTCTCAAAGTTTAGATCCAGACAAATCTTCTCATCAAATTGTGACCCATGTTCCCAGCAAGAATTCACTCTCAAAGTTTAGATCCAGACAAATCTTCTCATCAAATTGTGACCCTTGTTCCCAGCAAGAATTCACTCTCAAAGTTTAGATCCAGACAAATCTTCTAATCAAATTGTGACCCATGTTCCCAGCAAGAATTCACTCTCAAAGTTTAGATCCAGACAAATCTTCTAATCAAATTGTGACCCATGTTCCCAGCAAGAATTCACTCTCAAAGTTTAGATCCAGACAAATTTTCTAATCAAATAAATTATTGTGTCCCATGTCCCCAGAACAAATGCACTTTCAAAGTTTAGACTATATGACAATATGATGATTTTTAAATTTCAACCCAAGATATTGAAATAATTATAAGACATCAATTTACAAAATGTCTTTAAACCATAAGTAACGTTTCGCATAACCTACTAAATTTGAACATTGAGAACTAGCCTCAATCTACCATTCAACATAAGGTCAAAAATATTTTGAACATTTTCTGGAAAGAAAAAGGGGCCATTTAAAATCATTTTTCCCCAACAGTCGCTTCTGGCATTTTTTTAGGGACATTGGCATTTTAAATTCATTTTAAACTGTTATGGCATTTTAAAAAATACAAGCATGTTTTGTTTTACTTTGCTTACAGGGCAAATTTCCCACAATACCATTTGCTATCGGCACTTCTGTTGCAACAGTCTTCACTTGTTTATTTTTATGGTTTACTCAGCGGAGATATGTGAAAAGTGAAGTAAAGAAATAATTATTTTCTGTAGACATATTTGAGGAAAGACATTCCATTACATTTTTTTTATTCTTTATGCAGCTTGTTTTTGTGTAAATAATTGTATGTACTGGTATTGCTAATGTATTTGTACATTTATAGAGGAAGATAAATATTTGAAGAATTTTTTTTAAAGACAATTTTTAATTATTTTGATATAATATTATGGTCACACTCAAATGAAGTCAAACAGTCTTTAGTCAATGCTGTTGCTCTAACTCAATGAGTCAGTCTGATGAATAAATTCAAGACTAGACTCAGATGAAGGCTAAGTGCAGGACCACAAAAATCTCCTGTATTGAAGGGGCCTCTGTAACGTATAAGATAAGAATGATTTTCTTATGGACTGTCAACACAACAATCAGGATTGTAACCTTTCCACCAACCTTTCCCTGCAGGAGGTTTGGGAAACAATCCTTATATAAATATTATAATCTAGAACAGTGGTGGGTAAATGTTGCCCTGAGAGCCGTATGCGGCTCCCATTGAAAATTAACATCTGTATTTTTTATTTTTTTAAAATTAGTGTTTATTTTTATTAGTCTTATACTTTGTAAATATGGCTATTTTTTTTACTACAAAAGTATTTGAACAAGGGAACCCAATAACATTTTTTTTTTAAATGCCTTCTTGATGTTATAATCATGTTTTATAATTTGATGGCTTTAATGGCCTAGGTATTAAATATGTTTAATACATTTTTTAGTTAGCTAGTATAAGCAACATTTTTAAAACACATTTTTGTAGTTTTCATTTATACAATTTTTTTAAGGGTAAAAAATACAAAATAAATGTATGCATTATTTTTTATAAAAATATTATTATATCAAAACAGTAAGCATTTATAATTTATTTAAGATGAAAAGGAATCTAGTTATGTATTCAGTAAAAGGTAATGCCATATATTGTTAGGCTTTAAGAGTTAGAGCATGAGTTTTTCTCATTGATTTGTTTATTGGAAAGATGAAAAATGAATGATACCATTGCATGTTAAGTCTTTCAATGGAATCTTTTGTAACACAAGTTTTTTCTCTCTACTTTTTCTGTATGCTTTTATATATTCACAAATTCAAAAACAAATCCTTAAGTATTATTTTCTTTAGTTTAAAATTGTTCAAATTTTCCTAATGACAAAAAGAATTACTATTGTAATTTTAAAAAAAGTTGAACAAAATAAAAGCTGTGTATAAACCTTTCTTTTTAAAATGTTTAAATTTATTGAATGTACATTTTAATAATACTTAGGCACACAGTGGAAACAAAGAGTTTCATTGTACAAATTTCTCAGCAGAATTAGAATTAGACTAAACGTCCAACATATTTAGCTCTGGGATAAGCTTCCACCAGTTCTGGCCACTGGACAAAAAAACTGTCTGCAAACGGATATAGGATTTTCCCAGATAATGAGAGGGTTTTCACTCGACAGAAACTTTCAACATAAACGAGTGTAGTTTTCTGAAATAGCTGCAAATCATGAAAAAAAAATGACACATTATTAGAAGAAAAAAACCCTCTCATAATGAAAGAGCATGTTCAAGAATATGGGCTGATAAACTTAATTAATGCAATTAATTTAATTTTTGTTTTTATCACAATATTTCGTGTTCAAATAATTCTGTCAGAATAAGCAAAAAATCAGACCTTTAAAAATAGTCCTGCTAAACATATTGGAATGCATGTACCTGGGCCATTGCAGAGAATCTATAGGTGTAATAAAAAAAAAAATTTGATTTGCAGAATAAAAGCAATAACAAAAAATAATACATCATGTGCTTGTCACAAGTATTTCATCATGTAATCACTATGTCAAGTCAATACACTGACTTTATTTTATGCTTGGATTACATGTTACTGTACTAAAATCAGGTACTTTAGCCTAAATAAATATAAATTGCAGTGAATTGGTTTAGGATAATAGAGTTTTCCTAGTTCCATGTTGCGAGCCAGCACCAGGCCATAAAATCAACAAAAGTTATTGGGTTGCAAAAAAAAAAAAAGAAATCTATGTTTGGTTATTGTGATGTACTAGTAATAGACCTATTATTGTATAAGTTGCCTGAAGAAGACATTTTGTGATACAGTATTTGAACCCAGTTTGAGTAACCGGTACAACCCTGGAGCAGAAGTCTTGGTACAACCCTGGAGCAGAAGTCGGCAACTTTTTGATAACAGTGTACCAAAGTATGACTTCTCATTCATTCAGCGTGCCAACAGTCGAAAAGTCATCCTGCTGTAAGAACTAAATTTCTTGAATGGACTTATTGGGCCTCTCCCGCGTGCCATTAAAAATCTCACGGGGCACGCGTGCCGTAGGTTGCCGAACCCTGCCCTAGAGTAGAGACACTGAATTTCAATATATGAAAATTGTGGTAAAATTCATATGTGTTACTATTTTACTAATACTAATAGGCTAGTATGGGGGGGGGGGGGGAATGTGAGCGGGTCACACACAAAAATGTAGATGCTGGTTTAACATAATATTATCATTACAACTTACCACTTCAGGCCTACGCTTGAAAGCTAAAGGAAAAGAGTAAACGATGGCCCTCAGTGTAGTCCATATACTAGTTAAGTAAGACTGTTTTACTTCACGGCTGCGAGGAATGTAGTCGATGGTATACTGAAAACATAAATATAGTATTTTTTTACATGTTCATATTATCTTATTGTAACCATTTATAGCAAAAATCTATTATTTATTATCACACACATTTTACTCTTATCTGGCAATGACAAGTCTATACGGATGCATAAAGGGCATTGCTCCTTCTTATCTTCAAGAGCTTATCTCAAGGCATGAGCCATCTAGGGAACGGCGCTCTTCAACACAGTCACTCATCAAAACTCCTAGTTTAGATGGAAAGAAGTACCTGGGAGGGCGCTCAATTGAGTCAGTGGCGCCTTTTTTATGGAACAGTCTATCTCAGACACTGAGAGAATCTGGGACAAGAGAAACTTTTAATAAGAACTTAAAGACCTTTCTCTTTGGCTAATACATTTGCCACTGCAAATCACATCATTAGCGCACTAAGGATGCTACTTTAATAGCATGGATAGAAGCGCTATAGAAATGCCCATTCTTATTCTTCTTATGTTTAGTGAGATGGAGACTACTAGCTTTCAGCTCTACAAAAATAAATTCTATCTGCACATTCACAACATTTCACCGTCATTCCTTTACTTTTTTTTTCCTGATTATGCACCCCGCTAAAAAAAAAAACAACTTGGTTACGATTGTGCCATTTCTTTAAATATTTAATAAGTTATTAATAATAATATAATAAGATAGACTGCTTGATCTATTTTTAGAGCTTAAGTGTTGTTTTTTTCCGTGCGCAGCCAATAACGCTGTCCTAAATGACTCCTGAACGTGAGTAAAGACTTCGAATCCGCTGTATACAACTTTCGATGTCAATCGTAAGTTTCCCTTTGAAAAAATCATAGCGAATGACTAAACCGGAAGTCTGGAGGACCGAGTGGGATCGGAAATTCCGAAACAGAGTGCCGGTATATCAAGTTATCAAATAGCGGAAACATCAAAAGCAAGCGGTCCATCTTATTATAGTCTTTGTTAAAACTAATTGCATTCCCAATTCATCACATTTCATATATTATATGTTATTGTTTTCAGTCTAAGGAAACAATTCCCATTCTAAGTAATCTAAGCTTCTGTTTGATTAAAGTCTGACAACACCTTCAGTCCTTCAGAAAAAAAGAAGAGGTGCTTCAACATTCTAACATTAACATACTTTCTGAAAACCTTTCCCCCCCCCCCCCTTAAACCTCTCCATCCCACTCGTAACATCATAATATTAATACTAATTCTGAATGAATATTCTAGTTTATGTTTCAACCTGTCATAATAAGCTCTGTCAGAGTAGACGGGTTGAGGGTTAACTTGATATTCCCACCACTATAACTGTGTACTTCAGTGTTAATACTACTTGGAGTGAAATCTGATACCTACAAACCATATGTGACAGACCCAGTATATATATATATATATATATATATATATATATAGGGGCAAATAGTATAACGTAAGTGGTGCAAATAGTTCAGGGGGGGGGGGGTAGTTCACTGTAGATATCAATTTCCGGTTTGGGGTGGGAGGGGGGGGGGGCAACTAGTGGACACATTTTTGAAATGGTGAAAATTTCACCCTAAACTGACTATTGAAAAACAAATATGTCACCTACTTATCAATAGTTGAAACGTAAACATTAAATTCATTAAATATATCAAAGTTTTAAATTCTAATTTTCTGCACACACATAAATCTATGAAACAAAATATCTAATTATTATTCTAAAAAATTAATTAAAAAAAAAAACAAAGCAGTGGCACAATAGACAACTCAACCAGGTGGCGGATAGGGGAATGGCCTTTAGATATAAGGTTTAGACGTGAATACTGAATAAGCCGCCGCGGACCAACTGGTTTGCTGTCATAGAGGGTGAGGTGGGGTATCTCGTGGTAAGGATACTCTTTAAAAAATGCCTCATAAATCCAAGGAAATGACTGCAAAAAGTGAACACAGAGCGCTCTAACTCTAAACCCGGACAGGTGAGGCCGTTAGCTAGGGATAGCAGTCATCTAAGGAGAGAAAATTCCGAAAATAAATCAACTGCTTCCTTGCAGATGGTCTTGGCTGATCACAGGCTATGGACGCAAATCCAGAAAAAAACAGCCGGCCGAAGCCGGGGGCAGTGGACTTAATGGCGCAAAACATACTGCGCCAAGCAATTCTCAATTTGAGAACGAAGAAGAAGACAACTCAAAACAATGACACAACCCCAGCATGTTCAACAACATTTCTATGGAAAGTCTAAGTTATAAGCTTTAAGTTATATTTAACTTATATGGCTTTAGCAAAAGCATAAATGGCCATAAATTAATATTATAGTTATATAAAATATAGACAATTTAAATTAGTTTTTTAAAGGTATGTTGATGTGAATGCTAACAATCTTTGCAAATCTGTTTGCTCATTAAATCATAATCTCTTAAAAAAAAATAAGGATCAAAATAAGTAAGCATCCTTTAAGACCAATTTGAACAAGTGGAACAAGCGTTCACAAGTTTATGTGGCCACTGCCTACAGGATGTGTGACCAGCACAGTGCCCAGCCGCCTTACTTATCCACAACTACAACAGATACCGCGTTACCCATCTGAGCTGTTAAGACTCCTGTTCACCTTCCAGACCCTTCGCAAAAAGACATGGCTGAGATTCCAAAGTAGGCCTTCGGTTGGCACAGGGCCCGTCACTCTAACTCTTTCTTCCAGTGTTACAGTAGCAATATAAAAATCGCTTCTATTGACAGCAGACGATAACGTTAGCCTATATATAGGACCTACTTTAACGTACGCCGTTCATCGTTTGGGTGGTTCAATCCCTGATTTTTTATGACAAGATAGGAGGCTACGGTGGTTATAAGCCGCCCCCCCCCCCTGCCCGACACACAATATACAAGATTTGCTTTACAAAATAGAAAATCGGAGCCTGCCAATGCGATAATATAATAGCGAAAATCTTCCGGATATATTTGTTCTTTCACTTTTGGGTATTTCCTGTCCAGTCAGCAAGGCCATATGTTTGTTTGCTATAATGCATTAGCATTTGCTTAGGGAGAAGAGACATGGGCTATTGGTGTGCGACCTTGGGGATAGATATTGCCTATAAGCTTACACAGTTTATCTTCATTTCACCTCTCTCTCTCTCGCTCTTTTCTCTATAATTATCTATCTATCTTTTTTGTCGATCTCTTTGTAAATCTATGAGTTTGGCTGTGTCGGGGTGTTTGTTTCATGGAGAATAGTTCATGTTTGTAAATAACTTAAATAACAGAGGAATCAAACTTTTTTTAAAAACAGTATGTCGTCTATCTTAACATGCTTGAACTACGTAGGTGACTGTCCTCGTCGGTGCACAATTATTATGGGACTGCACAGGTAGGCCTACACCGCCCAAGGGAGAACACTGAACAAGACCACAATTCACAATGCAGTCCAGACAATTCTACGCGAAGGCGTGAACTAAGATTGCAAGACACCCGTTTCTGACATCGCCTTCTATTACGTTACTCGTTCGTAGCAGATGCGTAGCTAGGAGAGGGGCAGGGGGTACACATGTCACCGGATGCCAAGGTAAACGGGCGCCAAAAGGAGTATACACATTATAATCTACAAGCTACATTACCCGGCGTTGCCCGGGTGAAAAAAAAACAGGACTATATAAGGTGCAGAAAAAAATTGTATTAACTACAATTAAAAGAAAGCTATAAATGTAATATTTAAATTATTATTTTTTACTGAAGACTTTTAGGAAAGTAATTTAAAATAAATATTGGAATCGGTTTAAAAAATATGCAAGTATTTTTATTTAACAAAAATCTAAATTGCCCGTAGATTTACAATGTCTTTTGTTTTTAAAAGTTTTTAAAAAAAATTGTAGAAAAAAAAGGTATAGTCTAACTTGAGAATCAAACCCGGGGCGCCCGCATACGTTTACCACTGAGCTATCGAAGACACATGTCAGTGATACACGTGTTTTCAAATTGACCAATGGGGATCCTCGCGGGGCTTAACACTGTCTTTTTATATATATAGATTATAGAAACGTGTGATTAAACGGCGAGGGGTCCGGGGCGCCAATATTATACTTCGTCCACGGTCGCAAATTATCATCGATACGCCTCTGGTTCGTAGCACCACCCTCTCTCAACATTTCCTATTTGCTTGAGATTAAGGAAATGTCAGTTTTGTTGTTGTTGGTTTTGGTCAAGACTTTTCTAAGTACAAACTGCTGGAATATAAAGTCTAGGTCTATTCCCAACATTTATAATATAGCGGTGCCCACCGGGACCACAATAGGCCTACGACCCATCAGGACTTTTAGTGAGGTCAACACAGAGCTTTTAATGACGTTAATACATGTTCAGAATGTGTTGCCCTTCGAGTTTTATCAAATCCATGATACGGCCCAAATGGTGAAAAATGTTGCACACCCTGATGTAGACAAAGAATTAGTGGATTTGTCAACTGGGGCAAGACAATGATAATTTCAACACTATGCATGCTTTTCTTTTTTTTTTTTTGTTAAAAAGGAAACCCTAAACCAAAATGAAATAGGAGCCAACCCGTATTTCGTGGATTAGGTTTATAAATAAACAGCTTATATTTGTGTGGAAATTATTTCAATCCTCTTTTCATGCCAGTCATTTTAGATAGACCTACACTAATACCGCCCCCTTCCTCCCCCCCCCCCTCCCATTTCGCCCACCCAAAACAGTCAAAACTTTTTCAACCCATATAAAGTCTAGGACAAATGGTGCGAGGTATATCGATTTAATTGATTGCGTCATTTTAAGGAAAAGGATTGTGTGGACATTACTTTACCTAACTGTTCAGTTAGGGAGCCTTTCAGATTTGTGTAGAATATAGCCTTGTAGCCGCTTTAGGTAGGTAGCCTTCCTGTTAGGTAGCCTCCCAATTAGGTAGGCTACCGTAGCCTACAACCTTCCAGATAGGTAGTTTTTTAATCAGGTAGCATTTCAATATAAGTTATAGCTTTCCAGTAAGATTGCATATTCCAGTTAGGTAGCATTACAATTAGGTAGCATTTTATAGCATACGGCTACTCATCGCGCGGAGCGTAATTAGTCCTGCGTTTTTCAACTGGATTAAAACTTTAAAAAACTCGAGATCCTCCATATGTAGGCCTGGATCCAGCAATCTACCAATAACGCACCGAGCCCCGTTTATTGTTCATATTATAACGACACACTAATAGGGCATAACCTATTTGAATATTGGAACAGCAGGTTACTATGTCAGTATCTCAGTCTCAAGTGTAGGCCTACTGGGACGTGTGTGTGTGGGGGGGGGGGGGGTGCTATTTCAAAATGAAAACGTCGCATAATCCTCGCCTTGTGCCTAGGTTGGTCAGACACGTGGGTCACGTGGGTGTCAAAACTAGGACATCGAGAGACAAAAAAGAAGACATTGTGTTTCAATTGGATAGTTTTGCATTAGACCCGCAATTAGTATAATTGTATTACAAGAGCCGCAATTAAGTTTACGTGTGTATCGACGGTAAACAGAGCAAGAAACAGTTTTGTTAAAAAATAACATATAAATTCTCAATAGGCTGAAACGCAGCATGCATTTGGTATTGGGCAACTTTAAAAAAATAAATACTTTACAGCTCATGCAAGAGTCTTTAAAAAAAACAAAACGGATAATTCTTTTATATTGTACAAATGATCACTTGTTTATTAATGAAGCTTGCAGTCTTTACATATTAATTCTAGATCTATTTGTACAAATGATCACTTGTTTATTAATGAAGCTTGCAGTCTTTACATGTTAATTCTAGATCTATTTGTACAAATGATCACTTGTTTATTAATGAAGCTTGCAGTCTTTACATGTCAATTCTAGATCTATTTGTACAAATGATCACTTGTTTATTAATGAAGCTTACAGTCTCTACGTGTTAATTCTAGATCTATTTGTACAAATGATCACTTGTTTATTAATGAAGCTTACAGTCTCTACATGTTAATTCTAGATCTATTTGTACAAATGATCACTTGTTTATTAATGAAGCTTACAGTCTCTACATGTTAATTCTAGATCTATTTGTACAAATGATCACTTGTTTATTAATGAAGCTTGCAGTCTTTACATGTTAATTCTAGATCTATTTGTACAAATGATCACTTGTTTATTAATGAAGCTTACAGTCTCTACATGTTAATTCTAGATCTATTTGTACAAATGATCACTTGTTTATTAATGAAGCTTACAGTCTCTACATGTTAATTCTAGATCTATTTGTACAAATGATCACTTGTTTATTAATGAAGCTTACAGTCTCTACATGTTAATTCTAGATCTATTTGTACAAATGATCACTTGTTTATTAATGAAGCTTACAGTCTTTACATGTTAATTCTAGATCTATTTGTACAAATGATCACTTGTTTATTAATGAAGCTTACAGTCTCTACATGTTAATTCTAGATCTATTTGTACAAATGATCACTTGTTTATTAATGAAGCTTACAGTCTCTACATGTTAATTCTAGATCTATTTGTACAAATGATCACTTGTTTATTAATGAAGCTTACAGTCTCTACATGTTAATTCTAGATCTATTTGTACAAATGATCACTTGTTTATTAATGAAGCTTGCAGTCTCTACATGTTAATTCTCGATCTATTTGTACAAATGATCACTTGTTTATTAATGAAGCTTACAGTCTTTACATGTTAATTCTAGATCTATTTGTACAAATGATCACTTGTTTATTAATGAAGCTTGCAGTCTTTACATGTTAATTCTAGATCTATTTGTACAAATGATCACTTGTTTATTAATGAAGCTTGCAGTCTTTACATGTTAATTCTAGATCTATTTGTACAAATGATCACTTGTTTATTAATGAAGCTTGCAGTCTTTACATGTTAATTCTAGATCTATTTGTACAAATGATCACTTGTTTATTAATGAAGCTTGCAGTCTTTACATGTTAATTCTAGACCTATTTGTACAAATGATCACTTGTTTATTAATGAAGCTTGCAGTCTTTACATGTTAATTCTAGATCTATTTGTACAAATGATCACTTGTTTATTAATGAAGCTTGCAGTCTTTACATGTTAATTCTAGATCTATTTGTACAAATGATCACTTGTTTATTAATGAAGCTTGCAGTCTTTACATGTTAATTCTAGATCTATTTGTACAAATGTATTACTACAAAACTTAAAACATTACAAAAGCCGGACTTTTGAAAGGTAGTATGCGTTGCCTGCCGGACGGAGGACACGAGTCTAAAAAGGAGGATATGTCTTCTTTTTGCCGGACATCTTGCAACCCTAGGCCCTACAAGTTGTGCCAGACAGATGAAGACTGATTGAGTAAAGAATAAAACTGAACCGACACATTACACGTGTTCAGTGCGTTCTATTTTAAATACTTTCTGATTATGTAAACACGCCACTGATAAGCTAAAAAAAAAACGATGTATGACCCCCATGGAATGGCGAAAAACACACACACACACACACTAACCCGATCATTGCACGCATCAGAATAGATAATTTATTCCACGGAATAGATAATATAGGGTCTATGTAGGTTATACTAGGCCTACAATAATATATCAATAAATCTTTTCTGTATTGCAGGCTTTCTCCAAGATCTGGGTTAGGCCTAAAGCTCAAAACTGATTGTAAAACATGTATTTTAAAACAAAACATAAAACACTGCGGTCCCATCAATGAGGCCTACAAAATCACTATAAGTTATAAGGCCTAAACAGAAAGTTTAAAGTCTTCTTTTTTTTTTTTCCCGTTTTGTTACTTATTTTCCTCATTATCTAGATTACAGAAGGCCTAGCATTAATATGCGATAAACACGCAAGCCTTACACAATCCTAACCCCGTTACAAGTTCACTGGACAAAGATAAAACAACGTGCTTTTAATTAAAGAGAAAGTATTATTTGATTAAACAGCAAGTGTTTCTTTTTTCATGAACTCGGTGAGTGTATATATCCTAATCCTAGAGTCATATTGCAGGCCTACATATTATGGGCCTATAGAAACATAAAGCACACTCGACACACGCGGATCTATAGGCCTCTCAATATCAGATTGAATGTGTTATTAAAACATCATTATTCTTACTGGCTTGGCCTTATATTTTAAAGTAATTAAGACAAACAGTGTTTGTTTGCAATTGTTTTTTGTGTGTTTTTTTATAACACAGACATATATCTAGATCTAGTTAAAACCTAAAAATATAATTTCACTGACTGTATAAAGTTAAAGGTCTTCTTTCGCATAGCCCAGGTCTGTGTGTTGTAGGCCTATGTCCGGATCTATACTCTATAGTCATACAATATAAATACAACACAAGTTCAATGATGAAGTTAACCGATGGTCATGATATAGCCTCTTCTATGATGCAATGTGATCCTTTTCGTTGTTTGCCATGAGCAGCAGATGTACGCGTTAATTAAAGCCTCAGGTATTATCAGCTATCAATCATACAGCCTACTATAATAATATCTATTGAAAAGAAAAAATAAAGACTAGGCCTACTGTATTGACTTTTTCGCGGAGCTTTCACATTTGAACTTTGGACATTTTGGGATTCTTTAAAATCTTCAATCGGCGCTTTTTCTTTTAACATAATTTTGTACAAGTGGTAAGAACAGGCTTTCCGTGATGTAAACTATAGTAGTACGCCTTTCTTTGGACTTAATTAAGCTAAGATAAGCAATATCGTATGGCCTTTATTCATTTATTATAAAGGCCTGGTCTATGGCCAGGGGTCGGCAACCTTTCGATAATAATTGTGTGTCAAAGTAGGATTTCTAATTCGTTCAGCGTGCCAAGAGCCTTTAATGTAGGCCTATTCTGCTCTAGCACTCAATTTCTTGTAGATTTGCGTGCCACTGAAAATCGCCCTGCTTACCAAGTATGGCACGCGTGGGCTACCTACCCCTGGTCTATGCTACGGTTGTTACTTTTATTTATCATTTTTAAAGAGCACATTAACTTTTAAAATTTTCAGTTCAATTGCCCAAATTCCCTAAACTATACTTTTCACATCTTCAATTCAAATATACTCTTTCCAAGACGATTTAGGTGACAATTAAAAATGTAGATCTATATTTTATATAAGGCATGGGTCGGGAACCTATGGCTCTATTGATGGCTGCATCTTGCTCGCAGACAAATGTTGATTATAAAAAAATGTCTCTTTAGACTCCTTTGATCTACACATTAATTGCATATCAATATTTCAGTGTACAAATGAGCCAAAGTCTACTGCAGCTCAGTATCAGAAGTGTACGGCTCTCACAGAATTAATTTTCAAAATATGTGGTGTCTAAGGCTCTCTCAGACAAAAAGTACCCGACCCCTGGTATAAGGTGATAGTTTTGCCAGGAAACTGAGAAGTCTCACCTTTATCCAATTTTTATTTTTTTAGAGTCCAATTTTTTTTTTCATTTTCATTGACATAAATAAATTTAATTAGTGGGCCTATCATTTACACTGCATAGAATCTAAAACAAACAATACTTCATTGATAATGTTTTTTTCCTTCAAAAATAGGGAAATCTTTCTTTTTTTCAATAATTTTGTATCTACTTGTTTAAATAGCCAACCAAGGACTTTTTTTTATATCTCTTTATTCCTAAGTGGCATTCTGGCATGGGAAGTGTTACCTGAACAAGTCATGAAAACCAACAAACTTAAAATCATTTAAAACCCTAATCAAGACTAAAGCCTAGCCGAGGATACGCAGTGAAAGCAAAAATACTGAGACAAAGCATACCAATCTATTTTTAGATCTGGACAAACTAATCGATTTCATCATGGTGATCAGTAAAAACATGAGCATTTTTAATTATAAAGTGTACAAAAAAATATAGATGTTTGTTCTAGGCCTACTATACTTAACTGGACTTTGTTGTAGTGTTTAACTAATAATTTAAATTAAAATACAAATTAGACATATGCAACTGTCAATATGAAAGACGTGGATGCAATATAAATAACTTCATTTCAGACCAATCCTAAAAAAAAGCACCTGATATATATATATATACAAGCTACATTGCCCGGCGTTGCCCGGGTGAAAAAAAAAACAGGACTGTATAATGTGCAGATAAAAATTTTATAAACTACAATTAAAAGAAAGCTATAAATCTAATATTTAAATTATTATTTTTTTTTTACTGAAGATTTTTAGGAAAGTAATTTTTAAAAAATATTGTAATTGGGTAAAAAAAATAGGCAAGTAATTTTATTTAAAAAAAATATAAATTGCCCATACATTTACAATGTCTTTTGTTTTTAAAAATCAGAATTTTTTTTTTTAGAAAAAAAAGGTATAATCTAACTGGATAATCGAACCCGGGTCGCCAGCATAGCAGTCCTCTACGTTAACCGCTGAGCTAGCGAAGACACATGTCCGATGTGAAAAATTATTAGACAGTTTATAGGCCTAGGCCTATATATATATATAAATAAGATAAGAAACGTATTACCGGTAATTATATGTTTCTCACTTTGGATGATTCAAAAGGATTCTGTAGGCTCAGAAAAAAACTTAATAGAACTTCCTATATTTGAAAAAAAACAACACAATACTTACTTCTAGTGAATGACCTAGTTCAGCCTTTACTTTTTCACACTCTTTGACTTTAGTTTCACTTGTTGTATCTGTTTCTGCTAAGACATAAAATCGTGGCCCATAGTGACTTCCCATAGCTTTCACTAAGCTTAAAATTTCACTTGTATGGCCACCTGTGAAGAAGAAGAAAAAAAGATATTTTTAGGGAAAAAAGAATTTAAACTTCAAGTAGGCTATACTCTGCTGTTAGCCATTACATTGTTTAAGGATAATTTTGTTTACTATGCAATAAAAGAGCAAGTTTTGAACATTGCTTTACTTAATTTAACATATCATTTACTATACATAAAAGAGTAAGCAAGTTAACACCCTTTAACTTTTATAATACAGCTCATAAGATTTATGGCTTGTAATAAAATATCAAACGTTTCAAATCATTTTTATAGCATCTATTAGTTTCAAACAAAAATTACATTTACGGTATATGGGTATGGAGGGTGTCCCTGAGTCCACCCAGCATTGATGAGTACCTGACTATAGTTGGGGTAAAGTAAAGGTGGCTGTGCATAGTGCTGGCCACACAATCACCTAGTATGCTGTGGCCGCAGAAACTGGTGAAAGCTGCTTCACCAACCCTATGGACATGGTCCATGGATCAATTTGGTCCGACGGGGGTATAGATTATATGACTTCTAGGCCCTTGTAGGCCTACAGTACTATACTATACTATAGAGACTATACTACACTATACTGATACTACTACTACTATGACTATACTACTTTATAAATAGTATAAATACTATTCAGACTATTCTATTGAATTATTAATGATTGAATTTTTTTTTAATTTAGCGGCAATTTAGCATATGCCTATTGTTATGCCTATAGGCCAGGGGTCGGGAACCCATGGCTCGTGAGCCAGATGTGTCTCTTTTGATGGCTGCATCTGGCTCGCAGAAAAATGTTCGATTATTTAAAAAAAATTTTTTTTTAGACTTTTTGATCTAGATTTAGCCTACATATTAATTGCATATCAATATTTCATTCTAGAAATGAGCTAAAGTCTACTGCAGCTCAGCATCAGAAGAATTCAGAGACATAATTATTGTACTTTTAGTGTTGAAATTAAACAAAATGCACACATTTACTTGAATTTTTAGTTTTTAACATTCATAAATTATAATAAATTATTCATAATTCATAATTGGCTCTCACAGAATTACTTTTCAAAATATGTGGTATCCATGGCTCTCTTATGTCTTATTTATATGATAAACGCCTAATATTCTTATAAAATCAATTTAATCTAAAAAATTAAAACAAAACACACAACCAAATTTATCAAATTATAAATACGAAGTGGCTATTCGGACCCGGTAGACTTAGTGATAAATATTAGTATAGGTTAGTTTATATAGGTTAGGGATGGATTTGTAGTATTTTTGGTAATAGTATCGGTTAGGTTATAAATAATATAAAGGATAGGGATAGATTTGGTGTTTTCTGTGCTACTTCTTATAATATATATGGTAAAACAAACATTTTTTGTGTTTGTTTCCCTCTTTTTTTATGTTTTCTATGAGTTTTAAGGAATTCTGACTGAAGCCGGGTCCGAATAGCCATTTCATGCTAAAGGGACCCGGGTCCGAATAGCGGCAGCCTTATAAATAATAGTATTAATAGTAGAAGTAGAGCACACAAACTGTGACAAACCTGAGCCCACGACAACGAGAACTGATGCTGAATCTTCTAGTTTAGTTTTATCTCTATTTTTTCGTTTTGTTCTAGAAGTGTTTAAAATCCTAAATAAAATAATAATTATTGTAAATGTGACAAAACAAGTACAAACAGCTATCACAGTGCCTATTCCCATGCTTGGAATTTATCGAGTAAAATTAGTAAACAAAACTATAAATAAAAACTATAAATGAAGGGACGTTACTCTATGTGATTGATAAACGATTGTTTATGAACTTCATATTGTAAAGAACGTAATGCCAGTGTGGCTCACAACCTGTGTGATAATAATAGTCGCTTAAACTTTAATTGTTCTTCTAAAAAGACATTGATTCATTAGTAGTATTTTTCAGTGTATGTGTTAGATATTTTTCAACTAATTATCAACCTCTGTTATTTTAATTCAACGATTACTTATTCATTTGATAAAGGTACATTTTATTTGTTAAGTAAGACATTTCTTCGAATTCTGGACAGCCATCGGCGTCAACATTAGCAATGGACTTAATTTTCTCATACTGTTATTAGTGTTATCAACTAAAGTTAGTTTTATATAATTCAGCCCTGATTGGTTAAAAAAAAACATGCCAAAACATTGACAGTAAAGTACTCATTATTTACATTTTATGATACATGTTTGATTTAAACAATTGTTCGTAGATTAATTTGAGCCTACCGACCCTGCCCCCTCTCTGTGTCTGGTCCTACCTACACTACACTGACTACAGTTACAGCTCTACTTCTACACTGTCTAAGTGACTCTAAGTCTACAGTCTTTACTACAGTGACTACAGTCTACAGTAATGTTTGTACTAGTACTTTCTTAGACTTTCTAGTATCTACTATCTAGTCTAGTGAGATCTATGTTGCTCTATTATGCCCTGTATTCTATATCCTATATAACTATATAAATATTAACAGTATTGGGCATTGGGTTACTATTTCTAGATCTAGAATCTAGGCCTATAGTCTATAGCCTATATATATTTATGACACTTTTATTTTACTATTAATTAGCCTTAGTAATTACTAAGTCACTAAGTTAGTAAGTAATTAGGATTAGGTAATTAGGCTACTAATTTAATTACTACTAATTAGCCTACTATTACTATTAAAGGAAAGGTTACTACACTACTATTATAGAATTATAGGCCTAGCCAGTCTAGCATTATTATAAAAAATATATAGTCGTTATGGTCATAGTTATAGGCTCTGGCTATTCGTACACTGAAGTGTACAAATAGACTGCATTGGTCTATCCATATATGACATGCGCAGTGATGATTATAATTGACTTTGCCTCAAAACCAGCGCTCAATTACTATATGCTGTGTTGTATAAAGAGGGGACAGGTTCAACCCTGCTGTCAGTCGTAGTTTTAATCCAGTGGAAAGCGATTGTTTTTTTAAATAGTTAGCAAATTACTTTTACTGGCTTTTTTAATATAATAAATAATAGTTTATCATTATTTATTTATAAATAATTCAGTCGGGTCTTTTATGTCAAATAAAAATTATTTTGTTTTAGTGTTTGGCCTACAGCCTAGCCTACTAAACCAAAAACATAGTCAAGATCTAATTGGTTAGGATATGAATTTCAATAGAAGGAACATATCTGTATAACGTATAAGTCAACTACACACAAATAGAATAGTACTACGGACGTAATGATACGGTGTACGGACATTTCATCCCGCGACATTTGAACCCGTGACAGTTACTCCCTGACACTTAATCCCACGACAGATAATCCCATGACACTTGGTCCCGCGACACTTAATCCCTCCCTTCCCGCGAGATAGTCCCATATAACACTTAATCCCTCCCGCGGACATGTACACTAAGAAAAAATAAAACAAATGTATTTAAACAGTACATTTAGATTTATTAATCAGTACATTTATACTTATTAAACAGTACATTTATACTTATTACACAGTACATTTAGATTTATTAAACACTATATTTATATTTATTACACAGTACATTTAACACAATTTAATAAAAGATAATCAGAAGTATGCAAGTTAAATGTAAAGTGAAATAGAGAACTATAAATTAAAAAAGTTAAATGTATGACAAGTAAACAATGGCACGCAGATAGACAAGAATTTCGCTCGAAGAGTAACGTTCCACAGCATTTTTTACACGCATCTTCTGCGTCTGGTATCTCTTGGGGACAGACGGCTGCAAACCAGCGATTCCTTGCAGAAAAGACGCCATTTAGTCATATCTTAACTCATTGCCCAATGAAAGCAAAGGCCGCGCCCCTTCCAACCAGGTCACCTGTCATTTAGTCTCAACTAAATTGGAAACAATTAGTACAGGAGAGTTTACAATGACCCAATTCATTATCTAACCTAGTCGTTGGGGTCACAAGGAGCGGTCACTACAAATAAGCAAAGCCGACATATCTTTCTGACAATCTCTTTGTATACCAATCAAAGCAAGTCTCGCTCGACCTCAGACCAACAATCCTTCTTTGACAACCATCTGGGTGAGGATTGTCACTTGAACATTACGCATAAGGGTTTCCCTTAAGTGGCTAAAATAAGAAAACGCATTTTATTAGTAATTATTATTCCTACCAATTAGTGAGTAATTTTGTGACAACTAGTTCTCCAAATACGTTTGTTATTTTTTCTTAGTGTACATGTCCGCGGGAGGGATTAAGTGTTATATGGGACTATCTTGCGGGAAGGGAGGGATTAAGTGTCGCGGGACCAAGTGTCATGGGATTATCTGTCGTGGGATTAAGTGTCAGGGAGTAACTGTCACGGGATGAAATGTCACCAAACCAATGATACACTCAGCAGCTCAATGTTGCACCCAAGCCCAAGACAATAACATGCAACAAAACCAGTAAAATCTCTTCACAGCACTTTATTCAGTAATTCAGTCTATGAAAAAGAACATCAAACAATCATTCAATCATATATATACACCGGTACCGGTATATATATAGATATAGATATAGTCTAGGTCTATATGTAGGCCTAACATGTAAAAGTACAAGAAAAAAACAAGCAATTCATCATTTATAAACATTGCTAGGCATCTAAGGATACGATTACATTATGATATATAAAGAAATTAACTTAATAAAACTACAAGTTTAACCAGGACTAACAGTATTAAAAAAGAGTAAATAAAAAAAAACACATTCACGTTCAACTGGATATACTATAATTTAATTTAAAAAAATAGTAGCAACGGCTGATAGCAGGGTAGAACCTCTCCCCGATCTTATGACAGAACACCATTCTAACCAATAGGCCAGGAAAACTTGTTTAAAAGTTGCAGTCTATATTATTAAGATGCGCAGTCAAATATAAATAAATGCGCAAAAGAAATGTGCAGTGGAATATAATTATCAGTGTGCATGCCGTGTACGAATAGCAAACTCCGATGCGTGTACAAACACTTAAACAGACACTTCCTAGTTATATATGCTATGCCCTGCTATGGCCATGGCTATAGCCGAGCTACTATAGCCTATAGTATAGGCCTAATCAATTTAGGCCTCTATTAGGCCTATATGAAATTTATGACACTGTTACTAAACTAAAGTATTAGTAATATTAGCAAATATCAAATTTAAAAAAAATGAACAAATTACCACTCAAGTAGGCCTACCTAAATTACTTATAGGCCTACTAACGATGTAAGCAAGTGCCTATGCTATTGAACCCCTATTGCAGGGGTCAGGAACCTTTTTGTCTGAGAGAGCCATGGACACCACATATTTTGAAAAGCAATTCTGTGAGAGCCATACATTATGTTTAAAACTAAAAATTCTAGTAAATGTGTGCATTTTGTGTAATTTCAACACTAAAAGTACAATAATTATGTCTCTGAATTCTTCTGATGCTGAGCTGAAGTAGACTGAAATATTGATATGCAATTAATATGTAGATCGAAAAGTCTAAAAAAACATTTTTTTAATAATCGAACATTTGTCTGCAAGCCAGATACAGCCATCAAAAGAGCCACATCTGGCTCGCGAGCCATGGGTTCCCAACCCCTGCACTATTGCCTATTCAACTATTTTGATAGCCTACACCCACTACTGTCCTAGTATACTTTTTTTTTTGTTGTTGTGAGGTCAATGTATTATGCTTAGCTGCTTAATGACCTTACCTGCCTATGACTATGAGTCAACCATGACTCATTATCTATGGTATGGGCTATAATTACAAGTTTTTTATTTGTCATCCAAGAAATTTGAAGCCATAGCCTTAATCATCTAACATTAACCTGCATCACTATTGTATGCCAAGACAAAGTTAATTATTACTACATTGTCTGAATTGGCTACAGCCCTAGTTGTCAGTATGCTAACCTCTATGTAAAAGTAGAAACTAAAGTCTGTTGGTTATTATTAAACAAATACTGTAGCGTACAGTAATTACGGTAAGTAAAAATCTGTGAATAGAATAGCTAAAATATCTATCCATTCCACATTTTCTAAAAATAATATATTTAATTGACACTTTGGTTTAGGTTTAAGTATGCATGCAAATACTGTCTGTATACATGTATTTTTTTCAGTTAAGGTGTTTCAGTTATAGAATCATATCATATTTATTATTAATCTTACAATTAAAGAGAAAATATTTCTTTTTTTTTATCATTGAAAAAGTAATTTTTAACTAAATCTAGATCATTAGAGTTAGTCATTTGACATTTGACTTATTATATAAATATAGACTACTTTTTAATAATAAATAATAATATTTTGTATTCATATTTCTAGCATGTCATTAACAACGGAGAGCTGAAAGTTGAAAAATGGGTCGTCGCCTTGACATCCTTTATTTTGACACTACCTATTATCCAGTGGCTGCTTTCAGTTGTGCATTCTTTTTATACCTATATAGGTATTGTTTATGAAAAAAAAAATAATGATGAGATTTTAAATGTGCTTTTTATTACTTAAAAAAAGATGTATATATATATATATTAGCTATATACGTATAAAGCCTTCAGATGTATGTATGTTTTTAGGGCAGTTCAATTCAATTGCCGCTACATAGGTCTTGAGTCTTGGGTTTAAAATAAGGTTAAACGCTTGCTGTGTTTTCCAGGGATTTCAGAATCAGTGTGTAAACAAATGATACTCTCCCATTAAGAGTTCACGGGTGGACTAACGCATGGAAGACGTCCCCATGTGCGCATCAGAAAATCATTGCGCAGATTAGTGATACCGAGGCTAGCTGGGGAGGAAGAAATGTGCAAAACAATCTGTCTTACCAAGCCCAGTGCCTGGATGACCAGGCCTATACTCTGGTATTTGTGCAGCTTTACCAAGCTATGCGGCCTTCTTAATGATCGTAGGAGAATTCTACATAGGGGGGGGGAGTGTAGTGCATGTGTGGCATACTCTATACCAAACGTGGGCACTATGTTTTAGAAGCAGTTCCTTTAAATTACAGCTACATAGTTTTTTGTTTTAAAACATCCTTGGACAGTGTCGTGGTGTGCCCCTCCTTGACACACATCTTCCGCGTTACATCCTGATTTTTTTAGAGTCATTACACAATAATATGTAGTGTTGTGGTTAATATGATTAACTGTACATATGGCTCCTGAATATGATTTCATTGTATAAAAATTGCAGGTATGTCAGTCCAAAATTATCCTCAAAGTTTTGCCCAAAATACAGTCTTCTCACTGATACTGAACAGGTAGATTGGAACAACAGGTAATCAATATAATTAGAAGTGCCATTGAGACTGTAATAAATACATAGAAGAATAAACAAGAAATATTTCATTTTTTATTTTAATAATGATTTAATTAAAAAATAGTTGATTAATATACCAGTTTTTCTAGTGACCAATAACTTCTTAGTGTCTCGTCATAAATCTTTCTGCATTTTCATAATGTAAAACAAATAACTTTTGGCAGTTATATATTTGATCATAAAAATGTATCTATTATATCAAAATCTTGTAAAAAGATGAATTCCTGTTAATTGAATATAAAATATATGTTTCTTATTGTGGTTTGTGCACTTAACGAACACTTTATTTAGACCAGCATAACAATTATCACTGGCAATAACGGATTAAGAGCTGGAGATATTGTTGCCTTTCCAGATATTTGCCCATCAGTATTTTCCTTTGAGGGGTAGCTTTAAAGCTTTAAGGGAACAGTATTATTGGGCTGGAATTATTTGATGGGGCTGTTAATGCTTAGATGACGTTTAATGGTGTTGTTTATTTACAAATTCCTCTATCATTTAATCTCAGCCAGAAATAATGTTGACCAGTATAATGCCAGACTAAGCTCTTGTTCTGAGTTAAATATCATGCTGATGGTTTGGGATTTGATTATGAGACTTTCTTAGATACAATTTTAAAATATTGTTGAACAGAGTTTTTCTAACTGTTCCATGTACCTTGGACGTCTCTCTAACTGGCATTCCTTCTGCAACGAGAGTCACCGCAGCTATCATTTGTGTGTTAGGGTCTTGACCTTTGTCACTCATTCTTATATAAACACTGGGCATTTATTTTCAAACTGAAAAAAAAATAGTACCCTAGTTGAGTTGTGTATACAAAATAATATACATTGCATTCACAAGATACATTGTGGTGGTCCATTTGTTCCTACTCTCGCCTATATGAAGAGTCCAGGTGAAAAACGGCAGTCACTTTTTAAAAATTACTTTTTAGTTATGGCCCTTACCTTATAAATAGTTTTTTATAGTATGTACTGGTACTGAACTAATTTTCAAGTGAAAAAAATAGTCCCTATGAAAATTAGAAAAGCTAAAACTCTTTACAATGGATGGAAAGGCATTATTATGAGTACATTTAAAAAGAAAAATTGAAACAAAATAGTTTGAATTAATTGAAGTGACTGTCAATATTATACAATTGTCAACAATAAGGATTGATAAAAAATGTACCGTATATACTCGCGTATAAGTCGCACTTTTTAAACCAAAATTTCAACAAAAAGTAGGGGTGCGACTTATACACCCGACACTGTTTTTGAAAAGTTCGAAAAACATCACTACTCTATCATAAAGTTTCCTTTATAACCCCTATAGATGATAGTAGTGATGTAGAATTACTAGGATATGTGTAGGCTTACATTTTACATTTAGAAAACTTCCTTTGGTGTAAATATTACTATATTTAGTAACTTTTATGTTTAAAAGGAATGCATTTTCGGGGTGCGACTTATGCGCGGGTCAATGACAACACATAAGAAAAAAAATCTTAAACTAGGGGTGCGACTTATCCACCGGTGCGACTTATACACGAGTATATACGGTATGTAAGCATTTATTTTAAAATAGTCATGGTGCCAATAGACATTAATATGTCTACTTTGACCCTAGCAGAGGCATAGAACTGTCAACCGGATATATAAGAATTATTATTTATTAATTTATTATAAAAACTAAAACTTGTAATATAAAAGTCAGATCCATTTCATCCTCTTATGGTGCATGGCGGCCAAGCGGCAGCACATTTGGCTGGCGCTCCGAAGGTCCTGGGTTTGAATCCTGGTGAAAGCTAGGATTTGTTCTCAGGTCCTGAGGATGTCCCTGAGTCTACCCAGCTCTGATGGAAATGAACATTCTTAAGACAAGACGCAAAATAAATACACATATTGTTTCCAAATTATTGATGTAATAAGTTTAAAAAATTTTTAAGTTGAATATCTTCAAAACTAGAAAAAAGTGACTCCCTGGACTCTACATATGCTTTTATACATTAAAATATAATGTTATTAAAACCCCAACCTACAGTCTTACTCATTTATTTAATTCAGGATAAATTCAACAGTCCACTCTGTCGTTGTGAGTTGTATGTGTGCTTACACAATGATTAATGATGATGAAATTGCTGAAAATCCAATTTGGTAAACATTTTTTTTAATAGTTTTTTTTTTTAGTTTACGTCATTTAGTTTATTTAACTTAAATCTCTTTAAAATGTCTGATTTTAAACGATTTTGATGTTTTGTATCAATAGGTGGGACTCGCCTTTGGTTAGGACCAGCTGTGCCATTGTAGCTGGTTACATGACTTCAGGTAAAGTATTTTAAAAAAGTAACAAAAAAGAGTTCCAATTTTACTAGTAGTTATACCCATCAAAATGCTGGATAAAGGAATGACTACAAAATGTTTTATTTTAAAGAATAAAAACAATCAAAAAGGGGGAAAAAAGAAAAAATATGAAGCAATAACAAAATAAAAGCTTTCGCAGCAAGGAAAAACCCAGAAAGATCAAAGAACATATAATATGAAAGCATTTTTTAAAGAGACATCACCCTGAATATTTTGTAATTGGTGCTCCAGTTTATCCCGTAACATAATTAGTAATACATTTATTAAAATAATGAATTAAAAATAGTTAATATCATCAAAATTACTGTTGTAGGATTTTCCAATTTATATATTTAACTTTTGTCCCGATCCGTTAAACGACCTAGGAGACTATAAAGAACAAACATTTTCATAAAAAAACCTCACAGTAATTATATATATATATATTGATTATAATTCATTGTTATAGGACATTATGATACCAATGGAAATTTTAAAAAGAAATAGTTCTGTTCTTTGTGTGAATTTCTGTTTCTCATTATTCATTATATAACAGAGATTTGAACAGTTATACATTCATTCAATTAGATTCTGTCCTACTAGAGTTTAAAATATTTGTATTTTGCTTTATTTCAGATGTTATTATAATGAGTATCCACTACAAGCAGATAGGGGAAGTTTTCTACGTCCTTCATCATGGCGCATCAATTTATGCATATTATTATGTTATGGTTAGAAGGATTTTACGTTTTTATTAACCTGATATAAAGTTCTACCAAAGTTCTAGCTAGAATTACAAAATCTGGCAAAGTGTTATTTAGAATTAATATAAAAATGTTTTTTTGTATAGTAAAGTTATATAATTTAATAATTATTTATATTTATATATTTATTTCCTCAGACTTATGGGGTTTTACCATATTTTGCTAATTATCGATTAGTTGCTGAATTCTCCACACCATTTGTTAACCAGAGGTAATTAATTATATTGTAATTGTATGTGTCTTAACAATACCATCACAGATCTCCAAGTAAAAAAGCCTTCCACATTTTCCCATTGTAAGGGGAATAACCCTTGGAAGAAAGTAGCCATAACAAAATAAAATCCAATGCATGTCCTGGTTTATTTTTGTATAAAGAGCTACTAAGAATTTATAACGCCTTTGCCGCTGTCTAAATATAATATTCAATGGATCTCCATGGCGCTTAATGAATATAAATAACTATCTATTCCTTTATTCATTAACATCAATATAATAGTTATCCTAATAAGCCTACAGCCATTAGCCCATCACACACATAGGACATTTAAGTTTTAAAAATCAGTAATGAGAGTAAATATTTAAAAAAAAACTTCATTTGCTTTAAAGCTACCAAATCCATTTTAATTTTCAATAATGTCTGAATTATAAACCTAAAAATTATGATGCAAATAATATCATTACGATGATGAATAAGACAAGCAATTCACTGCAAAATGCTTTGGGCAATGTAATATTTTGGGGCTGTCAGAAGTAATGGTTAAACTATATTAGTATTAGTGCAAATAAATTCTGTATAATATTGCACTGCTGTGAGCCAATCAATCTTTATTACTTATTTCAAATTTTTCCTTTTTTCTTGCACAGGTGGTTTCTTTCTCAGCTTGGCTATGACAAAACCAATCTTGTGTTTGTTTCAAATGGTGTAGCCATGGCTGCAACCTTCTTCATAGTGCGCATAGCAGTGATGCCGTCCTACTGGCACAGAGTTTACAGTGTCTACAACACGCCTGCATTTAACCGTCTAGGGTATATCCAACTGTGCTTGATTATTCCGTGCGTCATTCTGGACATAATTAACATTTACTGGTTTTACAAAATCTGCGTCGGGGCGTTTAAAATTTGCTGCATGTTTTTTGAGAAAGAAAAATTAGAAGGTAATAGCTCATCAGGGTCCAAACTATTGAGCAACACATTTAAAACTATATTTACAAAAACCAATCATCCTGTCGGCCATAAACATATTGATTAAATTGCTCCTCATCCACTTTGTTCTTTTCTGTGATTGCTTATAACTTTAACATAATCTGTAGTCTATCCGTCTACTCGCAAATGTATAGTCTGTATAGGGCAATTTTTTTTCTTTAAGTCCATGTAAAAATAATATTCACTGCTAAATAGTAGGTGAAAATCTTTGCTGAAAAAAAAACAAAAAACATACAAATCTGGCCTGACGCTGAATGGTTTGTTTACTTTAAAAAACAATCTAATATTGAATAAAGATTTTGTAAACGTTCGTTTTCTAGGTTGCATTTATTTTTCATTTTATTCTGTTGACGGCTTGTTAAAAAATGTATCAATGACTTCTTATTCAACACTTTATAAAGTCGTAGTAAAGTTGGATAAGCATTGATTTATCTTTAAAAGTTTGTTGTTGATTGTTTTTTTAGCAAATTAGTCCTCAGCCTAGCCGATGCATTTGATAAAATTGTTAAACACTGTTATTTTGAAAATACTCTGTAATGTAAACAGTTTTTAAACTGTTCAATTGATCACTTTTTGACATGTTTTTAATTTTCATTTCATTTTGAGATTCCAAAGATGAATTTGAAATTGCATTAACAAAAATTGTATTACTTGAAACTCCTGTTCCATAACTTCTTGTTTCAAAGTTTATTTGGTTGTATAGAAGTTGTTTGTGGGGCCAATTTATTATACATCCAATTAAAATACATTATAAAAATAAATTTAATATTTTTTTAGTCATTAATTAGTCACTATGGCATTAAAAAATATTGAAATTTAAAGTATATTAACTGAAAAAGTTGATAAATTATTCTTTGCAAGCACTTACTTGTACATTATTTTATTTTTTTTTTTTTTTGCATTTTTGTGAATTAATTTATTTACATTTTACTTGATTTTAATTTTACAAATAATTTTTTTTTTACATTTAAACCACATGATATCTAGAATGAATGTTTTGTTTAGACATGACATGTGTAAAAAAAAGTATAACATATCTAAGGGAGGCTTGTATTTGTAAGTTAATAGAAATAACCACACATACAAAAAAATCAATTCATGTAGTTGTTTTGTATGGAAGAAACAAATGTCCATATATATATTTCCTTTAAAAAAATCCTTTGCCATATACTACAAATATCTTTACATTGATTTTTTCCTATTATTTCAATCTGCATGGATGTTTTTTCTTTCTGCATTTTAATCTTTTGATGGTTACAATTTTTAAAAAAAGCATATACTATAGATTCTATATTTTTGTTTAGTGTTTATTTTCCAAGCTGAGTGAGGTCAACATTAGAAAGAAATAATAAAATTATCAAAGATATATTTCAAGTCAACTTACAATATCAATGCAATTTTATTAGTGTCTTTAAATGTGGACTAATATTAATAATAATAAAATGTAATGTAATAAAAGTCATTGGTATATTATAATTATAAATGTCTAGTTTTTTTTTATAACATACAATTTGTGTTTCTATATCTCTTAATTTGTCACAGTAATTTGCAGTTCTACAAAAAAATTATAAAAACTTTTTTTTTACTTTAAAAGTCTTCATATTTGTTATAATATAAGATAAGATAAGATTGCTTTATACTTTATTGATCCAAATAAATGGAAATTTGACTTGATTACATAAATTCCGTCTTTCAGCATACCTAAAACAATATTAAAGAACCATTTGTACCGGTACTCAAACACAATAGACATTCACGCACACTATCATACCATTTATCATACAAGAAAAAAGTAGGCCTATTATTTAGGAGTCAGCTATTGAGCCATTGTATTTCCTGGCTGAAAGATGATTCTTTTGAAAGAGTCTCACTGATGACTGACAGTGGAACAAAAGAGTTCCTAAATCTCTCTGTTCTTACTTTATGCAAAAGTAAAGTACCTGTCGGACCGAATAGATCCATAGGTCCTATGAAGCAGTTTCACCAGTTTCTGTGGCCACGGCATACTAGGTGATTGTGTGGCCAGCACTATGCACAGCCGCCTTTACTTTACCCCAACTAAAGTCAGGTACCCATCAGAGCTGGGTAGACTCAGGGACACCCACCAGACCCGGGAAAAAATCCTAGCCTGCACCAGAATTCAAACCCGGGACCTTCGGCTCGCCAGTTGAACGCGCTGCCGATCGGCTACCATGCCCCCAACTTTATGCAAAGTAGTAAGTAAAGTAACTCTCTCTGACCAGTTTGATCCATATGACTGTTGAGCAGCTTTTGTCAGTTTCAGTGGCCTTGACATACTAGGGGATTGTGGCTAGCACAATGCCAGACTGCCTTTACTTTTCCACCAGCTTATGTCATGTACACATCAGAGTCGGTTTGACTCAGGCACACCCTCCAGACCCTAGGAAAATACCTTAGCCTACACTTAGGTAACCAACTGAGGCCTCTCTTTCTTGATAATTATATCAGCTGCTAACCAAGACACTATTAGTTATAATTTGTACAGTTAAGACAAAAAAAAATCACATAATGTGATTATAAGATACAGTAAATACAAATATTATGTTCTGTATGCTAAATTATTATATTTTATGCTTATATATAAGTAGCTAAAGATAAAGTTTTTTCTTCTTCTCTTTGTGTTCCGGGTATGAACACTTACTGTAATTCTTTTTTCTTTTTTAGTATTATCAGACTTAAATAGAAGAATAGTTCACTAACTATCAAATAAATCTCATTAATAACAAGATTTTAAAAAAGGATATTTATTAAATTACATTTTTAGCAATAATTATTTACACATTACGTTGTGTCCCAGATACAACAATTCATAATAAATATTCAATATGATAGACATAAACATATTAGTTTTGGTCCTCTTGATTTTCATCATCTTCTTCCATCCCAGCCTCCTGCTCTTCTTTCTCTCCTTCAGAGCCAGGTAGATATGTGGCAATCAAATCTATCAGTTCTTCTATTTGTGTTTCTGTGAGTCTCTCTTCGCTTTCCTCCACAACGAGCTGAATTTCTACAGCCGTGCTTGGCCTTAGATTAATTAGCTGCAGTTTCTCTGCAGGGGTTAGCTTGAAAGGGGTCAGAGCCTTCATCACTTGTGTTATACCTTCTGATGAATGGTGAGCACATGGCCAGTTCTCTAAGCATTTTATAGTCTCATAGGTGATGGTGGCCAAATTTGTCTGATATTTGTTTGGCTTTTTCTGACCCCTTCCAGCTTGAATGTCTCTGAGCAAACCAAGGACTTCGAGGTTGCTAAGCATGGTATGGTTTTCACTTTTGACTTCCATTTTCAGCTCATTTGATTTTTTTTACTTGGTAAGCATATAACGAGCAGAAGCTTGTCTTCCAGCTGCTATGACAAAACACCACACTAGCACAACCAAAGTAAAAAGTAGCTGAAAAAAAAGAAGACAAAATTATGATTATGCAAGCATGTATAGCTTTATAAGTGTTAATTTATGTAACAAGCCTTTAACAGTCTTAAAAGTGCAGTATAATGCAATTTATAACTAATGGCAAAGCTAGAGGTTTTAGATTTAGTTCAGTACTTTACATGAATTCTTTTCTGAGCCCTGTTAAAACTGGTGTAGAAAATTTTTATAATTAGACATATTATTGCAATAGAATAGAAAATAGTGGTTAGTTTACCACAGATACAGTGGCTATAGGCTTATCTGACTTAAGTCTATCCCTATACAATAATCCTTTACTATACCTAAACATAGTGACTAAACTATTATAGTTAGCATTATGATGTAGGCCTATATATTCAATATATATTGATTCTTTGTAATTGTATTTATAAGTAAATTATAAGCCTAGATAAAGATCAAGTATATTTATAGTATTTAATAAGTATAACAGTATAAGTAAAGATTAAACATACTATATATATATAGTCAAAGTGGTAAGTTTTAATAGTAATACAGAGATTTCTTTTAAGTTTCTTATAAGTTTACAGACGTTCACAGTCATAGGGCCGCATAGTGACAATTTATACACTTCAGTCACTTACAGTCACACTGTCAATAGTGAAGTCAATAGTCAATAGTTTGAATTTGAATAGTAGATTTGATTAGTAGGCCAATTTCAATTACTAGTTTTTCTGGCTAATTTGGTGGTGTAACACGGTAGGCCTAAGTATAAGCTTTGTAATATTTAGCAAATACATTTCATAATTGTATCATTTGTGATACTTAGCACTAAATTTAGTGCCTACTTAGTCTTAGCTTAGATACCAATCATTTAACATTTTCTCATTCTTTGATCTTTGCAACTGCAAGTCGTGTGAGTACATGTCTGAAACTAACTAACACCGTAAGTTAAGACTTAAGTGGCGTAAGAACCAAGACTTATAGATTATAGTACATTTTACTAATAATTCGTCAATTGATAATTCAACATACAAAATTCAATATTAATTCAACAGATTTTTTCTCAAACCGTGGCATGGTTTAATAGAAAACGAATGCTTAAAATTTGTATAAATCATTGAAGCAGTATTATTTTTCCATAGGAAATATAACACATCTTCTAACAAAAAAGAGCTACTTGTAATTTTAACGTGTGAAATGCCAAATCTGGAAATTTCCCGAGTTAATTTTTTTGTTTTTTTATAGATCAATGGGAATAGGCTACGGGGTAGCCTAGTTTCTAAATAAACTAAAAATCATATAGCCCTAAGAAAAGGAAACGTATTCTAGTTCTCGGCTTGTAACAAGTCAGCAGGCAGTTTGCCGTCTCTCTCATTCAAGTCAAGACTTCATGATTACTCAGACATTTCTTTTCTGGGGTCTGTGTCAAAACCAGATTTAGACACTCCATAAGTGCAGAACACAGTAGCACGGAATTTATTGCCAAAGAAGAAGCCTGAGCATACAGATCACACGAATTCTGATCTTAAAAATAACTATAGGCCTACTGGCTCACTGTTGCTAGCAGTCATTTGCAGTCATTATTCATTATAATGAGCATGCCCAATGATCCAATGCACATAGCATTGAAAGATGCACTGTATAATTAATCAAATAATAAAAATTAAGAATGTTGATTAAAATGTGGACTCCGGCGTCACAAAGATTATATTTTCAGTCCAGGGGTGTCTTATACATACTGTCTTTATATGGCAAAATAACCATAGCAGTAGGCCTAGCCTAGGCCTTAATTAATTATGCTTATGTATGCCAATATTTAGGCCATAATAATCTATTTTAATTCAAAACAAACAGCAAAATAGGCATATAAATCTAGTACTAAAGAACACTTTATGTTATGCTATTTAAATTATCGACCGACACTAACGAACACAAAAGTATCTGACACGAAATCACAAATCAGTGACATACTCTATGAATTTGAGCTCCATAATATATAGCTCAGTGCCTAAATGTAATAAATAATTTTATATTGATCAGTGCCCCCGCTTTCCCCACAGACAGACTGTCAACTTCCTGATGTTGGCAAGAGAAACAATAATAAATCAGAAAATCTGTTTCGCACTTTGTTCCTTTTCCTATATTCCATCGAACATAAAGCGATTAGCATACTACCTTGGAATATTTGACACTTAAAGAAAATGGGAGGATCTCAAAGTGTATTTACAGACGAAGAGCTTGATGATTATCAGGTAAATTTTATAAACGAAGTGGCTATTCGGACCCGGTAGACTTAGTGATAAATATTAGTATCGGTTAGTTTATATAGGTTAGGGATGGATTTGTAGTATTTTTGGTAATAGTTAGTATCGGTTAGGTTATAAAGGATAGGGATAGATTTGGTGTTTTCTGTGCTACTTCTAATAATATATATGGTAAAACAAACATTTTTTGTGTTTGTTTTCCTCTTTTTTGATGTTTTCTATGAGTTTTAAGGAATTCTGACTGGAGCCGGGTCCGAATAGCCATTTCATGCTAAAGGGACCCGGGTCCGAATAGCGGCAGCCTTTTATAAAGTTATAAAGCATTATTATGAAATTATGATTATTCATTTCTAAATCTCTCGGCTACGACGCCTCTGACTTTGTGTCACTCAGTCGTCGACTGTCTGACTGACATAACCAAGACTAAGCCTACGCCAATTAAGCCTATCCCTACCGGGGACGATTGTTATTTATAAAAGCTTATACTTATTGTTTGTACTGAAGAAAAATTGAAATTTAATATAATTTATTAATTAACTCATTTTTTAAAACTCTTTCACTTTAAAACTTTTGAATTTTTCCATTTATTTATTTAAATTAATTCTACCATTTTACACAGTCATTTTGAGTTATTTTAATAACATTTTGGGTAAATTTTGTTTTTAAAATAGGCCTGCTTAACATAAAGTATAAAGACTTAAAAAATATTATCTCTTTCAGACTTTAACATATTTGACAAAAAAAGAGATCTTACTGTAAGTATTTAGTATTTATTAATATTTTTCAATGTTTTTTTTATTTTTTTATTTTTTTGTAGAAGAATAATCATTTTTATTTAAATCATTGAACAAAATGTTTCATTAAAAAAATGTAAGTGTTTTATTTGTTTTCTATTTCACAAATTTACTAACATTTGTAAAATATTTTTATGACAGTTATGCAAAATAAAATGTAAAGTATAAAGTATCCCCATCGAGCTGATTTGATCTTTAGGGCCTAATCAGTAGCATTCACACATTTCTATGACCATGCCCTACTAAAATGTTGTATGGTCAGCCCGCTGCCTAGCCAGTTTTACCATTTACAACTAATGTCAGGTACCCATCAGAGCAGGGAAGGCTCAGGGACACCAAATAAGACCCTAAAAAAAAAAAACACTAGCCATTACCATTATTTGAACCTGGGACATTCTGTACAGCAATGAAGCACACAGCCACTAGACCACCATGCCCCATAACTTATAATAGGAAACAGTGTTTAGTGGAAACAGAGTCAGATGGCCATGTGGAGGGTCTTGAATTTAAATATATTTTAAATAAATATTTATTGTCATGACATTTAAAAAAGTAAAACAAATACTTTTTCTTTCCTTTTTTTTTTTTCAAGTGTTCATAAACGTTTCAAAACACTTGATCCAGACTCTGTCGAAGAAAATAAAAATGCAAGACTTTCACTTGACAAAATCAGAGAGCTGCCAGAACTGAAGGTTTATATGTTTTAAGTGTTGTGCTCAACTTGATCAAACTCATCATCAAGTTGATTACTATATTAAATTATATACTATATTAATATTATATTACTATAATTCATAAGGCATTAAATTCTAATGTAGAAATACAACACAATAACAATTGATTACAATGCTCAGATAAACTTAAGGACAATAACACTGTTCTTATCTCTTATGCGAGAATAAATCTATATTAGAGCTGTTTCTTACCGATTGGCATCCGAACATAGAATAGGTTGCCTGAGCAAACCAGGAAAACCAGTAACTTAACATCATTTAAAACACGAATTAAAATGCAAGACTAGACAAATCATGGATGAGCGTAGGATGCAATAATCTTCTTTTTAGAAGGAGCGTCTGTAATATATAAGATAAGAAGATAAGACAAGATATTAAACATTTTGAAAAGGCTGCTAATAAACTGATCAATTTTGTAAACATTTGAATTTAACAAGCAAATGTTTATGTTATATTTATTATATATGCTTAAATTTGAAGTCGTGAAACAAAGTAAACTACCATTAATCTTACTTTAAATCCTAAACATTCAAATTACGAAAATATTATGTCAAATTTGCTTTTGATGAATCTTACCTTTAAATGTAAGTTCTCTCTAAATTATGGCAATATATTTAAATCTTAAAGTTGTTGTTATATAATAATGGGTTGTGTTTGTGAAACTACAAAGTACCAGTAATGTTGCTTTTCTCAAAAGGTGAATCCATTCAGGGATCAGATCTGCAAAGTGTTTTCATCATCTGGTGATGGCATGACATTTGAAGATTTCCTCGACATGATGTCCGTGTTCAGTGATGGTGCTCCCAAAAATGTTAAAGTTGAATATGCTTTTAGAGTTTATGGTAAGTAATTTTTAAAAGAAATGATTTCATTTACTAGACTATAATTTCTATATCTTTAAAGCTTATAATAAGTAATTTCTAACCAGAACAAGTATTTGAAAATATTATAATCTTGACACTAAATAATCTGTCACTGTTTAATTTTTGTGAAAAAGATTATTGCTGATTCTGTTTTTTATTTACTATTTGTGTCACTTAGATTTTGATGGGGATGACTTGATCTCTGATTCGGATATCAAACAAGTGATTGAATGTCTGATTGGTAGCAATCAGCTGACTGATGATGAAATGCAGCAGCTCATTGATAATGTAAGTCTACATTCTTTGCAATGTTTCAAGAAACTCACATAATGCAAAATGTAATATATTGATGTTATTTTTTTCTTTAATAGACAGATATTCAATGTTGTTACCATGCATCACTTAATACTTTTTAAATTATTATGCATTTTGGGTTGATAACACCTTTGTGTTAATACCTTTACATTATTTGTCACAACTTGTGAATTCCTAGATTTCATTAAGTCCTTTCCATGTTGAATTCAAGAACATCCTTCTATAAGTAGGCTAAGAGTTCATATATTTGTGGGGCACTGATATATTTAGTTTATTTTGTAAGTTATTAATAAGCATCTGCTTTAGGACATTGATTGATATTTGTAAAGCCTAGCCACACCCTGTAATCACTTACATGCTTGTATTTTGTTTAACATTTCCCTATTATCTATAGTCATGCTAATCAGGACCTAAATGTATTTTCAACTTTTGACAGATTTTAGAAGAAGCTGATCTTGATGATGACAAGGCACTTTCATTTGCAGAGTTTGAGCATGTCATCTCTAAATCTCCTGATTTTGTCAAGTAGGTTGTGTCTTCTTTATCCCCCAAAGTCCCTTACAACATATTATTACATCAAGATTTTTTAAAATGTCTTCCTTTACTAAAACAGTTAGGGTTGTATACAAATTCCACTCCACATAATTTGTCTTTTATACATCTGGTCACCACAAAGAGATTAGTTTGTGTGTCAGGATACAAACCACTGGTTTTGTTAATAAAAATATTTTTGGCAGGCTTTTACCTAGAATAACAGCCCTAGTTGCATTTGCAAAATAGTAATAAAAGAGAGGTTAAAAGGAAATATACAGAACAAGCATTCTTGATGCTGTAGAAAAAAGTTTTGAACATAGTAAATAAAGGGAATCTGTAATTCTGTTAAGAAAAATAATTATATGATTTATTTTCAGCTCTTTCCGTATCAGAATGTGATGAAGGAATGAAGCAACCATGCTTCCACAAAGCCGTCCAATTTATTCTTGCCAGACATTCCGCAAGATTTTACATTTTAATTAAATAATTGTTACTTTGTTGGTTTCATTTACTTACGTTTATATATGAACCAGACATCCATAAACATATTTTATGATTATGATGTTCAATATTTAATCCAAAGTAAAGTTTCTTAAGATCTGGTTAACGCCTTGTCATTCACTAATGTTATTACAATATGTTGAAGGAGATGAACATACACAATGAAGCACATGAAGCCCTCCATTCCACTTTTATATTTTTAATCTTTTTTACTTTTGATACTTAACAATGATGTAATTCTTCTCACTCACACCGATCTGTTTTAACCATATAAAGTTATCCATCTAAAAAACTGCAAATTTTTGTTATGCAATCTAAAGTATTACCAAGTTAAGTCAATCAGCAATCATTGTATACACTTATTTTGAATTTTGTTTTATATTTTTAACTCTGACTGCTCATATTTATTGCACTCACAATTGTTGCCAGAGATCTGTACTTTAAATTATAAAGACTGTTCGTAAACTTAAATAAAATAAAATAGTATTGCATCATGAAAGTCAAAGTATTGTCAAGTTAAATTATCTTAATCAAACAAAAAAAAACAACTGACAATGCATACTTATTGTTAAAATAATTTTTACCAGAAATCTGTATATTTTTTGTTTATTATATAAATTATACTTGAAGAAAAAAAAATAATTATAAACATGTTTCATGAAAAACAAATGATACATTTTAAAATGTTCCTTGTTAAATTGACTATACTGTTAATATTATTATTTTAAAACACTTTCGTTATATTTGGAGCTATGTTCAAAAATAAATTAATACTCTTTGTACTGCTGGATGCACAGTCATTTTATCTGTGATATTATTTAGTGCAAGAAATGTGATATAATATAATCTTGTTATAAATTTGTTAACAACACTTTTACAAATGTTCTATATTTTTAAATAAAAAACAAAAACACTTCTAGTTTTTGTGGTCAATGAAAGTTCCCTGTTTGAGATATTTGTTGCTATATAGGTTAGGTGAAAAGGAATTACTATTTATGAATCCCTTACTGTTTGAAGGACTTTAATGTGGCTAGCAAAATGACAAGTTGCTCAAAAGAACTGGTTGAGGTTACATCCACTTTAATTAGGCTTTTAATGAAAATTCTGACATGACCTAGTCATGAACTTAACTTCAACTTAGAAGTCAGTAATTTAAGAATTCACAAGTTACTTCCCCTGTAAAATTTAATTGTTGATTTATATATATTATATGTTTATGAATTAGCATTTTATAACATTTCACTTTTGTCTTATATTTATTATAAATTATATTTTTTACTCACTTATTTATTGCATTTTATATTATAGTCACCGTTTTAATTTTGAGATAATTTTTAAATGTGTTTGTTTATATAATAATAATAGAATAATGGTTATTTATACAGTTTTATATAATCACACTCCGATGTTTTCTTATATGCAAATATATACTTAATATTTATATTATTATATATCAATAAAGCATTTACTTTTTATTGAGAATTTTCTTGAGTGAATATTTCTGCCTCATTAAATACAATTTATAATTAGATTAATGTCTAGTGCAGTCTTTGGTATTTTCATAATTAAAAACAGTAAATGAAAAACCTAATATCCACAACGGCATCAAATAAGTAAATATACTGGTACCAGTGGCTTATTTAGGCATGTTCCATTGGAACAGGGGCCCCCACACATCCCAAAAAGAAATGGTTTAGTGACATCCCCATTCTTAAAATTAATTTATTCTCCTACAATTTAAAGCGCTCCAGTCCATAAAATGTATTATTTTACAGAATGTAACATGAATTATCGGCCCTTTTCTGAGGTATGTGGAAGGCAGAGGCGAGTCCACGAAGGGCCCCCACATAAATTTGGGAACAGGGCCCCCACAATCTTAAATACGACCCTGACTGGTATTACGGATTGTTGTTAACAGGACAGAGAGGCTGGGTCCTAATGTTATGGTATTTTATCGTCTGGTCATTACACTTTTTTTGTTGTTGTTGCTAGTTCCCTCCCCTGTTATAACGAAATCTAAATAAATTAGACTAGTGGAAGCGGAGATTGGTGAAAGTAAAACATTACATCTTTACTTTTCATATACTGATTATTTTATAATATAAAAAAAACCCATTTAAAATTTACATCAAATCATGCAATGAAATACCGGTATAACGCGTCCATGTTATCGATACGAAGGTGGGCATTCTAAATATACTGCTGACCTACTAGTTATTTTTCACCAAAGTAAGCTAAAGTAGGTCGCTAAAAAAGAACCATTACAAGCGCCACGGCATTAAGTACGCTGTGCAATTAATGATTGTTACATTTAATTCTAGCTTATCATCAACTCACTGTAACACACGAGTCTCTATAGCAACAAAAGCAGAACTGCATTGGAAAGGAAATTAATTATAATATGTTACAGACGCTCCTTTTCTACAGAAAATTATGAAATTAATTATCTGTTACAAACACTCCTTCTGTAAACAGATTTCGAAATAGACAATTAAATGTTGCGATCTGTGCGGTCTGAGTCTATTGTAATATTTTGATTAAAGTTGTAAATAATAATGGTCATTTCTTAAAGTGCTTCTGTCCATGCTATTAAGTTGTTGGTTTTCCTGGTTTCATGCTCCTTATTGTCATTTAAGTCATCCATCTACACTCTACACTGTATTTGTCTGGAATAAATTGTTTGATTTATAATAAACCTTTGATGACAATGAAATCAGCGCTGGAAAAGGGGGAGACCTAGAAAAATCATATTCTGTTGTTCATAATATAATTCTAATAGCGTGGACTTGTTTAAACCCCTTTGGGGGAGCCTCCATCTCCCACCAAGCGAGTCCCCATATGGCGGTTAGGGATGGATGCAAAGGTTATCAAATAAACAGCCGGGGACCAACTGGCTTCTAGTTTTGGAGGGTGAGGATGAATATCTAGTGTTTAGTATATTTCAAATAAAGCTCAGTGATTATAAAAAGCGACTAGGGCCCTCAAACTCAGAACCCGGGCAGATGAGGCTCGTTAGCTAGGGATAGCGACGCATCTAGGAGAGAAAACTCCGAAAACAAACAACTGCTGCACTGCTGTCTTGGATGATCTAAATCTATGGCAGCACACCCAGAAAGAAAAGCAGGCTTAATCCGGATGCAGAGGGCCTTAATCATGTTGCATAACATTGAGCCATGCCATTCTCAATGAAAATGTAGAATACACTTTTAGGAAATTTAAACCCCATTTTACCAAAATCAAATCCCATAGTCGCCCATAGAAGAATAAAGTGAAAGATAATTTACTGTACGGGTAAGATTTAGGAGGAGAGGGGATATAAAGTGGGTTGAAACTTAAAACATGGGTGAGGTTAAATTCTGCACTCACTCCAGATAACGTAAGATTCCTAGGCCAATCTTTAAAACATATTATTAATGCATTTCAATAACAAAAATAATAATTAAAAACGCCAGTATTGAACAACATGATAACCTGCCAAATGTATTTATTGTCTGTGAGTTGAGTAGGAAGCAGTCAGCAGCTACTGATTATAACGCTGAAGTTCACACACTGCACAACTTTCCCTTGTTGATCTTGGTGTAACTAGTGTTATCTCGATATGGTTTGGTCATCATTATCAACAATTTAATGAGTTCAATGTCTCATCCAGGCTAACAGATAACAACGTGTTGTACACACCTTGTGAAAACGACGAAGTAATTCTTTTTAAAGTATATAGTTAACTTGTTTTATTTTAAATATATCACTTCAATTCTGAATACATGCTAAATATTTGGATACAATTTTATTCGTGAAGCAAATTAAATAATGAACGATCTGACTTTATTACACATGATTTGAATGAATCAGATCTGTTTGGACATTTGTTTTGTTCAGATTTTGATTCCTTGACTTAGACTTGTATTCAGCCACGTAGTCTGTACAACATAAACCCAAAATGGCAGACAATAGTCGTCTGCCAGCCAATGTTACTTTTCAATCTGTGGATACGATGTACGTTCTCATTAGTGACTTTGTCAGCTTGCTAAGCTGCCTGGGAAGTTTGCTCATCATCGTCTTGTATGTTATGTATAAGGACCTAAGGACCACCAGTCGTCTGCTACTTGTGTGTCTCAGTGTGGCCGACATCTTTGTCAATCTGTCCACGGTGCTGCAGTCCGAGACCTACTATGAGAGTCTATCGGTAAGTTGAAACGCCATTTAATCGATTTACCAACTTAACTATCAGCATTCATCTGGCTCTCCCCCTATATAATGAGTGGAGGTGGCAAAGCCGGAAAAGGTAAGGAAAGAGTGGTATATTATAGCCTCTTCCATGACTCTATTATCCAAACCAATTTGGATGTTGTTGGTTTTTTTATTGTTTTTTTGTATGTGTGTCAATTGTTACTTTTTGTGTGCGTGTGGAAAGGGAGGGAGTGGGAAAAATCCAATAACTATAAATACAGTTTTATAGAGTTAACATATTTTTTAAATGTCTGCTTTTCCCCCCTTTACCAACATTTAAGCTTTTGCGTCTGCTACCTTGTACAATTTGCCCCCCTCACTTTTCCTTTATTTTTACATCCACATATATTGTGCATTTTTAACATTTACAGGACAATCATATATTTAGGCTATTGATGAAATTGAAATAAATGTAAGTTATCTCCCCTGTTATTACCAGTTCGGCTGTAGTAGACTATATATAGACTAACCTACATAATATTAAAGAATAAAATTGTAAACGTATTTCTTTTTTTTAAAACTATTTATATATTTTAAAAAGGAAGGGGGGGGGGGAGGTGGCGAGTAGGAAAATAACTCATTAAAATCAATAAAAAACGCATTAGCGAAAATCATACCAGCGATAATAGAATCGACTTTTTTTTGTCCACAATGAGGTTGAATAACCATGAATGTCCGAAAGAGGAAAAAAAAAAAGGGGGGGGGGCACCTACGAAGTCCACGGAAATAATAAATCTTTATTTATATAGGTTTGTGATCTCTCGCAGAGATGAATGTATAAAGAGAATTTATACTTTTCACACTTTTCACATCAACTCTGAAATCATGACAACATTACTGGACAAGTCCATAGTACATACTCCAGAGTTGGCAGAAATGCAGACTATTTTGCCTATTTTACATTTCTTTAAATTAATAGTCTACTGCCTGGTAACAAATGTTAAACAGGGTATCGGTGGTAATGAAATTGTATTAGAATTCGTTTCTTGCTTAAAAAAGTTTTCATTTTTTAAGTCACAATTATAAGTACAGTAATCACGTCTCACCAAATTGATCCATAGGGCCGGTGAGGCAGCGTTTCACCAGTTTCCGTGTCCACGGCACACTAGGGGATTATGTGGCCATAACAATACACAGCCACCTTTTCTTTGCCCCTTATAATGTAAGGCTACCCACTGGACAGACTCAGTGACACCCATCCAGGACAGGGAACAACACATAAGCCTTCTCCAGGATTTGAACCAAGAACCGTCCGGTACGTCAGCCGAACGCTCGACCATACCGTGCCCCCATCCTGTAGCCTTCACCATAGGCAATGCATTTTTTATGACCTAACATTAAAAAATAAGCAACCTACTCCATTCATATGTGAGTTTATTTATTAAAAAAATAATACTTTTACACTATCAGTTGGATTGAAGTGTTCAAGAAGGCTAGAATGAGTACATACTGCTTAGTCAACCATTGAAAAAACCATACTATCAAAGTAACTTTCATGTTTGTGGATCAACTCGCAAATTAACCCTTACAGTCCCGGGCGCGTATATATGCGTATATAGCGGAACTGAAGGCAGCATAGATAGAAGTAGGTCGGTACGGGAAGGGTTAACACTCAAGGAAATGACAATGTACAAAAGAGCTCGCAATGATAGGCCATTCATCAGGTCTACATTTTAAATAAATGTGTTATTTTCTACTCTTTAAAAAATACACTGATTCTTATTTATTGACACGTTTTAATGCTCTAAGCTAACAGGTCAGAATACCCCATTATTACTTTCTTTTTTTCTGAATAGATATTAAATATGCCGTTATTATTTTAACAAAACTATACATTTTTAAGGGACTCTGTAAAAAAAAAGGCAATGTTCTTTGGGGCATGTGTGCAGAGCTTTGATGTTGTCCTCTTACAAGCTTAGTCTGTCTCAAGGGAAAAATTGACTCCACTCGATGCCAGAGGCCCCTTTGACATGGCATGGGCCGCTGTGCATTTCACAACCTGTATAATCCATTGCTCCAGTGCTCAGTGGTAGCTCCAGTGGTTTCACAACGCACCTGTCCAGCGATCACATCACGTCGTATCGACGGTGAAAAAAAAAGTGGAAACCACGTAAGCACGTGGAAATTCCACCGTTGATACGACGTGGTGTGCCCGCTGGGTGTAAGCTTATTAGTCATCACAAAACCAAACTCTAATAATTTCTTTTCTTGCTTTTCAGTTTCCACAACAATCATCTTACAGATGTCAGACAGCATCAGTGTTATTGGTGTTTTCTCAAATTAGCGCCGCCCTGTGGACGGTGGCAGTTACGTTCTACCTGTTCCTGTGTGTCAGCTGCCACCGTGTCACTGTCGCCAACCGAATCGTTTTCCTGTTTCACGTCTTCTGTTGGGGAATGCCAAGTAAGTTACGCAGTAAAAGGATAACTGCTGAAACTTTCATCTGGACATTTTATTGTTTCCTTACATATACCAATTATAGCCTCACTTCCGGGTATAGTGTTAATGTAACAGATGAGTCCCACTCCACGCCTTTTGGAAATATTTTAGCTGATGTCCGGACCCAGTCTATAACCCCAAACATCAATCACAGCTTTTCCCATCCTTTAAATTGCCAACTTATTTTGTGAAGGCCACACCTTTATCTTGGAATCTAACCCGCAGGTGTTAACATTCAAGCAAGATTTCTTTGGTCTATACTCGACTCTATACGCCCAGTGCTGAATTAACTATCAAACAAAATAAGCGTGCTTTTGGCATCAATGAAACAAAAAGTGGCACTGCAGAAAGAAATATGTTTCACATCAAGAATTTACCATTTCGGTTAAATTCTCATTTAGTGCAATTCTGCAATAGGCTCAGGTGAATCAGGAGCGCAAAATTTAAAACAAAAATATTTTTGCAAAGAATCGTAGACCTACCAAATAATTTGTAATGTTACATTGTTGGACTTTTCAAAAAGTAAAAGCGCACAACATCTTATCATATATATTATAGACGATGCTTCTATAAAAAAGATTATTGTGTCCTACGCCTACGCTCATGTGTGGTCAGAGTCTAGTCTTGCATTTTTATTAATGTTTTAAAGGATGTTAAGTTACTGGTTTTCCTGGTTTGCTCAGTAGGCCTATTATAAGATTTGTTCAATCGAAATAAATAAAAGTGTAAGCCTAGTTTATGGTTTATTATTTACCTATATTTTGAATAACATATAGGCTAAATGGCCGGTGGAGGAATCAAAATCATAATTTGATATTGATTCGGTCCTGCTTACGCATATAAGCTTAGATCTAGGTGGTTTAAGTCAATTTAAGTGTTGCCTTTTATGATACAGAATAACGTTGTTAGACCCAGCGGGCACATCACGTCGTATCGACGAGGGAAAAACGTGGTTTCCGCGGTTTTTTTTCGTGGTTTCCCCGTCGATACGACGTGGTGTGCCCACTGGGGAGCAGTTCAGGCAACCCATTCCAATCAGAGTGCTCTATAGAATGTAATTGATGTTTTATATTCACCAGTACTAGTGGCCACGTCTGCCGAGATCTCGGGTGTCTATGGATACAACTCCCTTGATTTGTTCGAGTATCACCACCCTGCGGCGTGCTGGATTAGCGACAAAGTGTCAAATCCTTTAGTTTGGTACTTGGTGACAGTAGAAGGCTGGGTCATGGCCGCGTTTGTCAGTGTGTCAATCATGTACTTATCGATTACAGTTTCTGTCATCAAACAGGTAATCTTCGCATTTTCCACACACGCGTACCAAAGAAAAAAAGATAAATAATAGATATAGGCAAGTGTAGGCATTGACATAAATCTAACTTATCTCGCCTCTTATTACTAAATAGCACTGAGCTATATATATACAGTTCAAGTCCAATTACACTGTAATAGACTGTAAACATGTAAGCTTACTACATCAACCTACGTATTAAACTATAATTGTATAACCTTTTTTTTTTAGTATTTAGTTTATTACCAGTCATACTTCTAACATATGATTATGATTTATTGGTTAAATGCCTTAATAAAGTTTTTTCTTTCGATTACTAAATCAGATTTCTTATTCTAAAAATCATTATAATTAATATTTCCAAACTTATAGGCTACGAAAAATCAACAAAGCGATACAGGGCCTGTAGATTGTGTCAGATTTCTTACTAAAAAAAAATATTGTTTAAATTCCCAAACGTGTGCCGCAAAAAAGTTTTTCTTTCGTTTATTAAATCAGATTTATTATTCTAAAAAACATTTTTTACAATTCCCAAACTTGACCGAAAAATCCACAAAGCTGTAAGCTTATATGGCCTATATATGCCGGCAATGCAGTATCACGTGATCTCTTTATTAGACTAATTTCTAAAGAGCTCCGACTTTCTGTTTTTCAGTAATTCGTGTGTCTCGTTTTACCCCGCTATCCCATTTTACCCCAGTTTCCCCTATGTGTAAAATGTCTTGATGTTAACCAATGTTAAATTATATTTGCGAAAATTTTGATGTACTCATGAAACTCTTAGAACAAAATCAGAAAATAAAAACTGATGGAGGCTAGGACCACCTTTACCTACTGTTAATAAGTGTTAACAATCCGGGTCTTCTGTTGTATGTCTAGGATCTTCTTCATTTTGAAATAATACACTCAAGCCACCCGATGAATGTTTAAAGAAGAATTTAATGCTTGATTTAATGTACAATAATAACAATCATCTTCACTGGTTGATAATAAGTAGCTTTCTTGCAGTTAAGCAAAAATCAACAATTTAAACAACCTAGCGAACAGTGGCGTAGCTAGGGGAGGGGGGTCCAAATTCAAAAGTCCCCCAGGGCCCCTACTTGAGGGGGGGGGCGCAAAGGAGTGTCCGAATTGGGTTTTTTCATGTCATAATGTCGAATGTAAAAATGCAGGGGCCCCTAAAGAGGCCAAGCTCCCGGGCCCCCAAATCCCTTGCAACGGCACTGCTAGTGAAATATCTGCGTGCTTTGTATATATAGATGTTATATTGGTGCAGAAAGGGCTAGAATAGATATTTTCGAGGTTTTCAAAATGCAAAAGGAAATGCATACTAGAAGGTTGTAGAGGCTACGAGAATATTGGTGTTTACGTCATAATAAATGACTATCTACACAAAAACTCTTTACGCCAGAATTAGATATAAATAAATACCTCTATATGAACTATATATATAGCGAGACGATTCCAAAGACAATTTTATTACTATAATAACATGCTATATACATATAACACTACTTATGACGAGTTCTTTATTATTTTAAAGATATATTATTAAGTTACACTTTCTATTTTATCTAAATTCCCAAACTTTCCCAAAATCCTGGTCAGTTTTTTCACACGCTTTCTCAAAATTGAAAAACCAAGTCAGTTTTCCCAAACATTCTCAGCCCATATGAACCCTGTAGATTTATTTTGAATTTCAAATCATTTATTGAGATTAAGGTTTTAAAATAAAAGTCTAGATGTATTTGATTTCAAATAATAGATAGCATACTGACTTTGTTTTAGAAACACAGAGGAAGAGTTCTGGCAGGAGACGATGTGGTTGCAGAACTGACAATTCAAACAGCCAATGAGCAACTGCGTTTCATACCAGCAATTTATGTCTGCACGAGACTTTGGGGGACAGCATACTTTTTATTTACTAGATATCCAGAGAACAGTCATCTCAGGGCGTCCGATTGGTTGATGATATTTAAAGTAACTACGATTGGTTGATAATAATTAAAGTAAATACTAACACAACAATAACAACGATATTTATAGAGCACCATCTGTCAATTTTGTTGCATTCATCATATTCATCATGCTCACTGAAGCCCTCTGTCCAAAATAATTGCCGATGTCGGGTCGCCAGATAACTTTTCTAGGCCTATCCTTTGGGAAATTTGGTATTTAGATCTAATTATATTGTTATAAAAGTCAGTCGTTTTTTTTTCTACAGTACAGTTTACTGAAATACCATGGATACCTTCAATTTTAGGTGTGGAAGGCACATTAACAGTGATTAACACTCAAGAGAAAGGGATTTAAACTTTTCTTGAGAGGTCAGCTGTAGTCAATATGACGACCAGGGCTCTATCCCTGCCGCCGTCCAATCCTTGCAGCCTTACAGGAGCTTTGGGCTAAGAATGTAATACTTTTCTTTCTAGACTGTAAACTTATAAGACAAAGGATTTTTTTTGTCCCAAAATCCCCGGGTGTACAGCGCATGTTATGTAATGATCTCGAAGATCGGCAGAGCCCATCCAAGCAGCCAAATGGCATTTGAGCCAAACAATTATTGTATGACTGAATGACAAATTAGACTACATGAGTCGAATAATTTTTTTGTCATTGATCGAAAATAGATTATTAGATTTAGGTAGTAATGATACATAAAATTGAAAATGTCACATGAAGTTGCAGTCATTCACAGGTTATAATTAAACTTATCCTTAAAATATACATTAGATCTGTTCTTTAAAAGACAACAACCGTTGTTCACCTAAACATCTAGTCTAGAAAACATACAGAAAACCATTATTATTATTTTCAATTTCAGGCTTTTGGAGACAACAGTCAAGGCCTGGTCAATGCTATTGCTTTCTGCACAGCCTCCAGACAGGTCAGAACCTTGGTGTCCAAAAAATTGAGCATAGTCTGCTTCTGTTGTGCCGGCTGGTGGAGGCACCAGAAGCTGACGGCCAGGGACAGGCTGAACGGCATGAGCTCCATTGTAAGAATGAAAAGAGACAGAACGAAGAGGCCCAAGCAGTTGGATGGTAGTGATCTAGATCTGTCTACCATCTCCCTGGAGCTACCCACAACAGACAATCATGCGGGTGAAGAAGATGTGATCTTTGAAAGGTGATTACGGTAAACATCAATGATTAGAATGGAAACGATAGTCGTGTGTCATTATTGCCCAATAATATTGGTAATAAAATCAGCAAAATGAACAGGAGTTAGATTTGATGATGATTATTATTTAAAATTATATGACTTCTCTATGGGCTTTTACAATGAATTTGACAATTGAGATTAAGAGAATGTATATTTTACATTGCCAAGACTTTTCAAATTGAGAAACAAAATTAAGACTTCCATTTGAACAAATAATTTATAATAACAACAATAATATTGGCAACAAATTCCCTTGTTTAATTTATTCACAAAGCTGTGTACAGTGAGTTTCAAAGAGAAATAAACTTAACAAACATTTTCCCACAAATAATGTGATTGCACTTTTTTTTTTTAATTTTTGTCTGAAATAAAATTGTATTGCACAAACAAAAATAAAAACAGTATGTGGAGTTGTTTTTGTCAAAATATTGAGAAATAATATAATTTAAAATACTTGTACCTTGTGCACATTTAACCGCCCCCCATCCCCTCCCCATGTCCCAAAGGACAGGTCCTGTGAGATATGCACACTCTTAGACGTGTTCAATTTTTAAACTAAAGCCGATATTTTATGATCAGTCAACTCTTAAATAGTTTTCACTATAAACTTTACTTTAATCTAATTCATCATCTCCATAAGCATTTAGAACAGTATCAATCGTTATCTTATTAGGAATTATTTAATTTTCATCACTCTTTTTTTTTTGGGGGGGGGGGGGGGTAAAAAAAACTAAAAAAGTCAAAGAAAAATATAGCTTTATAGACTAGATGATTTACTATAGGCCTAATACTAGGTCTATAAGTGGTTTAAGATGTTCCTGAAACAGCACAAGAGGAGCTCTCAGTTCAATGAAATTTATTAGATCTAATAGCGATGCAGAGTGAACTTATTTTTATACAATTCCTAATTCTGGATCAAGTGTTTTCAGTCATATCCTATTCTGTCTAATACTGTGTTGCGTCTTCTTCCAATTTCAACAAATTTCTTATACATTACAGACGCTCCTTCTATAAAGAAGATTATTGCGTCCTACGCTCATCCGTGGTCCAAGTCTAGTCTTGCATCTTTATAAATGTTTTAAATGATGTTACGTTACTGGTTTTCCTGGTTTGTTCAGGCAACCCATTCCATGCCCGAATGCCACTCGGGAAGAAAGAGTACTTATATGCATTTGTTCTCGCATATGGGATAAGGAAAGTGTTTTTGTCTTTATGTTTATCTGAGCTTTGCAACAGGTTGTTATTGGGATGTATTTCTATATTAGAGTTTAATGTCTTATGTATTATTACTACTTTACTCTTTGCCCTTCTGTCCTCTAGTGATTTGACTAATGGTGTTACTCTTGCTAATTGGGAATATTCACTAGTTATGAACCTTGCAGCTCTTTTTTTAATTTGTTCTAATTTTTTTATGTTTTCTTTAGTTGATGGGTCCCATACAGATCCTGCATATTCTAGTATAAAGTAAAGTACCCTTCGGACCAAACTGATCATAGGGCTGGTGAAGCAGCGTTCACCAGTTTCTGTGGCCACGGCATACAAAGGGATGTGTGGCCAGCACAATACCCAGCCGCCTTTACTTTACCCCAACTAATGTCAGTATTCTAGTATAGGCCTAACTAATGTGAGAATAATTGAATGTCAATGAAATCCCCCCCCCCCCCAAAAAAAAAAAATGGAACGTAATGGTCTCAAATCACCCATATGTGACGTTTCTTCTATACTAATCACTGAGGTATATATATATTATATTAACTGTAGTGAACTTGTTTACCGTGATTAGGGTTGTCAGACAGACTTGAAACCCATTTTACTTCGAGAGTGCAAGCCGAGATTACTCTCTTCTGGCTCGGAGAGCGAATTCCACTGTATCACACAACACCGATACATCACCCCTTCCCTTTTCTCAACAATATTATCAAACTTATAACTTCCTTCCCTATCGTAAAAAATTATGTCCACATTTCTTAACCCCCCACATTTCCATATCAACTAACACAATGGGCCGTATTGCTGCTGAGAGTTAACACCCTTGCCCCTTATACAAGTCAATCTTTTAAGACTGACTTGTAAATTACAAGTCAGTCATAAAAGATTGACTTGCATAAGGGGCAAGGGTGTTAACTCTCAGCAGCAATACGGCCCATTGTATACGCTTGGCTTTTGTTTTAAAAAGACTAGACTAGAGATTACAAAGTCCAAAAATATTTTTTAACAATTTCCTATTTTGTTTATTCCTCCCCATATTTTGTTCCAATCCGAAGTGCTAGTATGCACTAACATGGTCAAAGGGAAATGACTCAGTAAATAGTCAATAGTATAGTACAAGAGTTATGGGGACTGGGAAGAATGTGAATATCACAATCTAGTTTGTTCTACTGCGTCTTAGCTTTATGCTTTGCACGTTTTTCATGTGATACTTGCTTGACTGGGCAAGGCTGATCACGGGGTTTTACATGTCTCAGTCTGATCACGGGGGTAAAGGACCAGAGGAAAGTCAGTCGACTCAAATATCTAGAAGCGTATAGACGCATACGTTAGACTCGGAACTATACCACATTTTATCAGAATACTATTTCATTTCTTGGACTTATATTATATTATATTATTCATTGGATATTATATGTGACTGTGATTTAATGTGATTAAATATATTTGTGCTGCAGAAGAGCGTTGTCAGATCACTTGTGATTATAGATATTTTATTGAGTTCTTGAGGAAGGTATAAATTACTAGTTTAATGAACTGAACATTGTTGTTCAATGGGGATAAAGCAAACACCTCATTAACAGCTGGTGGCATCGGAAGAACATTTTACTTGACAATATAAACATTCTATATTATAAACCTTGTCAAGTAATGAACTGATGCAGGTTGGTGAACATTAATAACGAAACTCTTCCTGTCGTAACTAAATTCGTGATGTTGACATGTTCTCTACATGTTGAAGCCTAAGACTACCAATACTCGTTTCAATCCTGAACTATCTGATGTGCTGACCGAATCTGAGGTGTACCGAAACTATCTGATGTGCTTACCGAATCTGAAGTGTACCGAAACTATCTGATGTGCTTACCGAATCTGAAGTGTACCGAAACTATCTGATGTGCTTACCGAATCTGAAGTGTACCGAAACTATCTGATGTGCTTACCGAAACTATACCGAATCTGAATTTAAGAAAAACTATTGACTTTAAAGTTAAATATTAATATGTGTACCAAAAGACTTTTGACATTTATAATGGTATACATTTTTTAATTCTGGGTTTTATTTAACCTAAATCTGAATTATTCTCAAGGAACCTTAAAATTATTGTGATTTCATACTGGATTATTAGTTAAGTAATTGTGTATTTCGAACAAGGATTTACAAACACTTTAATTACTTCATATTTTCTCAAACTTAATAATCCTAATGTTTATTATTATGCATGTTTACATTTCGTATTGCTATATGTATTAATGGGCTTGGTGGTGGTAGTTTGGCATATATCTCTCAATTTCTAAATCTTACTCTGTCTGTACTCTACTTCTGTTTCTTACAGAGAGATAGATGTTAAATGATTCTTTGATAGGGTAATTTCTGTTAGCTGTATTGACTTGTTTGTTTTTGTTCAAATATTGAAGTAAAATTATTGTCTTTGTCAATGTTGATAAATATTGTGATTCTAGTGTGAACATTTCCTCTATTACTGTTGTCCATGCAGCATTTGTGTCCTTAATTAAGATTGTGTTGTGTTTCATTTATTTTAGTTATACATAATTGTTGTGTTGTGTTTCATTTATTTTAGTTATACATAATTGTTGTTTTGTTTTGTTTTGTTTTTTAAATATAATTAATATTATTGGTTCAAGATAACCACTATTATTTCTGATAGATTCTTGATAGTAACAATAACTATCAATTGTTTATAAATATAATTTATGCAATGGTAAATATTTATGTACACACTATAGAAAATAGTAAATAAGGCATTTTTACAAATATAATAATTGACAATAGTCAACATTTACATACAAGTAAAGTAAATTATACACTATAGAAAATAGTAAATAGTAAATTACACACTATAGAAAATAGTAAATAAGGCATTTTTACAAATATAATAATTGACAATAGTCAACATTTACATACAAGTAAAGTAAATTGAAAAATAAGAAGAGAAAATAATTTATCAATCAAAATATTATGCTTTGCATTGTTCCAATTCCAAAATGCTTTCAATTATAATAGCATAGTGAATAGAAATAATAGTATTGCAAGTGTTTAGCTTCAACTAAATAATACATGGTCTACATAATAATTATAAGAATTACATTGGGAATGTCCACTCTATAAATAATAATAAATAATAGCATTGTCCTGTACAAAATAATATTTTATTGTTAATGATCAAGAATTAAATATGGATGTAAAAGTTAAATTAATGTATGAAGAAGCTAAAGCTTTAGCTAAGGAATTTGACATAACAGAATTAGATAATGAACTTAAACAAAGAAAACTAGAACATGAACTATAATTGGTTACATTATAACAGAATAAGGTTAAACAATTACCTAATTAATAATGCATAATAACTTAAAGCATAACATGATGCTCTATATAATAATAATAATAGCATAATACTTTGTCAGTCTTTGTTGATATTCATTAAACACAAGGTTATAAATGGTATATAATAAGGTTAAAGCCTTAACAAAATGGTTTGCTAATAATAAAAGCTAAATGAAATGAAAAATAAAAGAATAATTATGACTAAGATTGAAGTCAAATATAGATATAAGCAACTAAAGTTATAAATAGGATATGATATTCTCATCAATAAGTATAATGGTATGACAACAACAATTTCAAGTAGGTCTTTGCCTGGTAGTGGACATACAACTCTTCCGGGTTGGTGCTATCTGACAATTACCTGTGTATATAATGTATATAAGTTATATAATAATCAATTTGATAATATTGTACAACGAGTAAGGTTTGTAATTAATAAGAAGGCAACAATTTGTAAGACCAGTGAGCAAGTGGGCTGAAGAGAATAATAAGTATCAATTGATGAAATGTAGCCTCTAGCCAGGTATGTTAAGCTACATAAATATTTTGGGGCCTCTGAACAGTGATACTGTTATGCCGCCTATAGCCTATGTAAGACTTTAAGAAAATAAAGCATTAGTGAATAATTGGAATAATGAAATACCTATGTCAGACTCTAAAGACAGAGCGTTAGATGATAATAATGTATGATATTCATATAAGTCTTTAAAAGTAGCATTGAATCAGATGATAATATTGTATGGTATTCATATAAGTCTTTAAAAGTAGCAATGAACCATAATAATGAAACAATGAATAAACACATAACTCATAGGAGATGAGCAGTGTAGAATAATATCGTTTTTAATAGCTTGAATAAAGTTGTAAAGTTTTGTTGTAAACTAAGATTAAAGATAATCATATTACATGGTAATGACTGGTACTGAGAATATCATTCCGAAATAATCATTGAGAATAGTAGCACACCAAGATAATCAAAATAATCATTGAGAATATCAATTCAAATAGCGAACCAAAATAATCATAATAAATATGAGAGTGTCAATTGAAAATAAACATTATAAAGATATGTATTTAAAATAACCAAAATGAAAATGTGAATTAAAAATGACTATAGTTCAATATATCAATCCAAAATGACAATTGTAAGAATAAAACAGAGATTAGTTGTTATTATAAATGTTGTATGAAAAACTTGTGAGTTAAATCAAATTCATAGATAATACTAGAGAACAAAAGTACAGAGATTAATGAATTACTTAATGAATTTGATGACAGTATACATAAATTGTCAGATGTAAAATACAAAATTGACATAAATGGTAAAGAAAATTTTTCACATCAATAATTTAAGACATTATGAAGAAATTAAAATAGTTGATACTACATTACAAAATACTAATAAAATAGAAAACATATGTTATTGTGAAAGACATTTTAAATAATGTTGAATAATTATATGGCATAACTACAAAGACATTAAATTGAAAATAAAAATAATATTGTAAAACTGTTTAACAAATTTAAAGAAACAATCTCAGAATATACTGAAGTAAACAATAGAATTAAGCATAGAGTAGAACATGATAGTGTTACAATAAGATATAAGAAAGCAATATGCAGAGATAATCTAGATAATAAGGATAGACAATACCAAAAGATAATTGTGAATGTAAAACTTAGAGACTTCAAAATTTTTGTGTGAAGGTGTAAATTTTCTGTAATACACCTATATAATTTTTTTTCAACATAATAATTTAATTGTTAATATGAACTCAAAAATTTTTTTTTAGTATATACAAATTTTTTCAAGTTTTGATATAGATATATGTACTATGATTACATGAATATTACATGACTTAATTAGATACGTTAACTATTGATATGCAACTAAATATTTCATTGATTTTTTAACAATAATTTATGTTCCCTATATCTGTAATTATGCAAAAATAATAATGAATTATTTTTTTCCGGGAGGGGTGAGTAATGCTAGTATGCACTAACATGGTCAAAGGGAAATGACTCAGTAAATAGTCAATAGTATAGTACAAGAGTTATGGGGACTGGGAAGAATGTGAATATCACAATCTAGTTTGTTCTACTGCGTCTTAGCTTTATGCTTTGCACGTTTTTCATGTGATACTTGCTTGACTGGGCAAGGCTGATCACGGGGTTTTACATGTCTCAGTCTGATCACGGGGGTAAAGGACCAGAGGAAAGTCAGTCGACTCAAATATCTAGAAGCGTATAGACGCATACGTTAGACTCGGAACTATACCACATTTTATCAGAATACTATTTCATTTCTTGGACTTATATTATATTATATTATTCATTGGATATTATATGTGACTGTGATTTAATGTGATTAAATATATTTGTGCTGCAGAAGAGCGTTGTCAGATCACTTGTGATTATAGATATTTTATTGAGTTCTTGAGGAAGGTATAAATTACTAGTTTAATGAACTGAACATTGTTGTTCAATGGGGATAAAGCAAACACCTCATTAACACGAAGATTTTAACAATGTTTATTTTTCTTGTATGTTTTTCACTAGGGCTTTTATATAAACTCACCCTACTCTGAGTCTACATTTCTACTACAATCTACTCGCACTTTCTTTTCCAGAGCAGTGTGGGTGGCCTACCTTGTACTCGTCCCAGTGTGATTTTTAATAGATCCCTTATCCTGGTTACGTTTGGGTCCCTAACCGCTTTTTAATTGTTGATCGCGAACATGACGGTCAAGTGGTCACTCCCAAAATTTCACTGGACTTATAGAAAGGTGCTTGCTACCAGATTAGCACTCTCGAGCGTGATAGGCCTATATGGCATCGATTCGCTTCCGTTCCCCTGTGTGTTGAAATCCATACAGACAACAGTGCGAGAAACATAATCGATTGAGCATAGTGGCATTCTGCTACTGGCAGAAGTTACGTCTAGTCGCCAGGAACGGACCAGGATATTGAGGCAACAGTGAGAGTGTTCGCCCTTGTCTAGGTTCATATTGATCATTCCGGTCTTTGCATGGGTAAACTCTTTCTGATTCTAATTGAAGCCCATTAAAGATGGCTAGAAGTGATAAATGTTCCTAATACATCAACCCATACAACTATCATTGCACTCAGTGAAATATTTGCAACTCATGGTAATTCTGTTACACTAGTATCGGACAATGACACGTCATTCACTAGTGATGATTTCCAAAGATTCTGCACAAGACATGGAATCAAACACATCCGGTCGGCTCCACGACATCCGTCCACAAATGGACTTGCAGAAAGGGCAGTTCAAATCTTTAAGTCTAGCATCACAAAAATGGGAAACACTATTCCGTGGGAAATGTGTGTTAAGAAATTCTTATTCAAATACAGAACAACACCGCAAATCACAGCCCAAGTGACTCCACCACAGTTGCTGATGAACCGGTGCCTGCGTACACCCATTTCAATGCTCCAGGCTGATTTGAGAAGTCGCATAGAGACAAAACACGATGCAGGCCCAGTTGCATGATAAGGGTTGTAGGATACACACTTTCACACCATGTGACAAAGTGTTTACTCATAGTGGTGGTTCGAGAGTTGAGTGGTTGCCGGGAACCGTAGAGTCAGCGACCTGTCCGCTCTCCTGTCATCAAACTGACAGATGAAAATACGGTTAAAACTTAGTTAAAAGACATGTAAGCTTATACCATATTCGTTAAAGTTATGCGGACATTCCGGATTTACTTGATCCTGCAAAAGAGATTCCAAATAAACCCACAAACGACATTTTTAATGGACTCTGCAGAGCCTGAATTTAAGACAACAGTACCGGAGGGAATAGTGAACATTTCAGTAACAGTAGCTTCGCCAGGAAATCAGGCAGCCTCACTTGCAGCCCTGGTACCTCGGGTTTCGTTCATACCAGTACCATCACAGGAACATCAGACGTCACCCGTACCCCCAGTACCTCGAACATCAGGTCGAATTAGGCGTGTCCCAGAACGATTTAGATCTTGGACCACAAAGAATAGAAATTAAAGGGGGATGAATGTTGTAATCGTTATGGCAATTTGTTGTGTTGTTTCCCTTGTGTGAACTGTAACTGTGCGTCCCCCATTATAACATCAAAAAAGTGCCCTATTAGTTGTTTTAATTTGGTGAAGAAATAAAATGAAGAAAGTTTTGACTGTTTGGTATAATATTTAGGCTACATACCTTATAGCACAAGCCTACGCATTGTTGTGCCAACGCTCTGGGCCGACCCTGGCTATAGCCATAGCCTTTGACTATTGATATTGGCCAATCCTATAAGTTATAGGCTATAACTATATATTATAGACTCGAGTCTATAGCCTATATGGCTTATCTAACGACAAATAATAGTATAATAGTAACAAACGTCAATAGGTCTACGAGAATTAAAAAAAAATGATAAAAAGTATTATGTAACGCAATGCGTATGAACCTTAAAAACTTAATACATTTCTGAACAAGTATTCATTGAAAAAAACTAAATAGATGCAGAAAGACTTTCGAAATACGGAGGCTACCGAGATTGTTTAAAGTTTTTAGATATTTAAAAAAAAAATTAAAAAGAAGAATGACAAGATTTGACATTAAAAATAATTTAATTTTGGCTCAAATTTTTCGATTGCTACAAAATGTTATTTTTGTTAACTCTTCATTTTATGAAGCTAATAAACATTTTGGATTTTCCTTTACTTTTCATTCCTCCATATATTCCACTTGCGCATGCACACATTTATATAATTGCTAAAATAAATAAATCATCATCTGCCCTTTGGGTTCCTTGTGGAACTTAGGGCCTCTGTCAAAACTCGCCACTCTTCACGGTCTCTTGCTAGTCGCTTCAATTCTTCCCAGCTCTTTCCAGTTCTTCCATCCTCATCCAATATGCTTCGTCTCCATGTTCGCTTGGGTCTTCCTCTATGCCGTTTACCCTGGGGATTCCACTCTAAGGCCTGTCTAGCTCTGTTGTTGTTATCTTTCGTATGATAAAAAAAATAGATATAAATATTAAAAAGTATACTCAGGATGTTCTATAAGACGTCCTTTGGTCCAGGTGTTGGTTAATAACCTTTATCCAAGTATCAGCCGCTGCCTCAAATTGACAAAAGTCAAAAGCATTTTTAAGAACTGGTTTCCAAGGCTGCTGCTGAATCGAAGACCAACCGAAAAAATGAGTAGGGCCCTATATGTGGGAGGAAAATCGAGGCAGCGGCACATGACATAATGCAAAATGCAATTCTTAGATGCCGATGTATAAGAACTAGTCTTAAAGAATCGATTATATTTAGAATTTCTTCAAGTTCTTCCAGGTACGCAGATTTCAGTTGGAACCGTTTCATACTTACTAGCTTTGAGTGACAAATCTTACTTTTGATTAAAGTTTGAGAGATTTACTGGCTAGTTTTGATAGAATCGGTAGCGACATGAAATCACTCAGATAAAAGCTAGTCTTCTAGAATCGATTATATTTAGAATTTCGTCAAGGTCTTCCTGGTACTGGTACGCAGTGAAGTGAGATTTCAGTTGGAACCGTTTCATACTTACTAGCTTTGAGTGACAAATCTTACTTTTGATTAAAGTTTGAGAGATTTACTGGCTAGTTTTGATAGAATCGGTATCGACATGAAATCACTCAGATAAAAGCTAGTCTTCTAGAATCGATTATATTTAGAATTTCGTCAAGGTCTTCCTGGTACTGGTACGCAGTGAAGTGAGATTTCAGTTGGAACCGTTTCATACTTACTAGCTTTGAGTGACAAATCTTACTTTTTATTAAAGTTTGAGATATTTACTGGCTAGTTTTGATAGAATCGGTAGCGACATGAAATCACTCAGATAAAAGCTAGTCTTCTAGAATCGATTATATTTAGAATTTCTTCAAGGTCTTCCTGGTACTGGTACGCAGTGAAGTGAGATTTCAGTTGGAACCGTTTCATACTTACTAGCTTTGAGTGACAAATCTTACTTTTTATTAAAGTTTGAGAGATTTACTTGCTAGTTTTGATAGAATCGGTATCGACATGAAATCACTCAGATAAAAGCTAGTCTTCTAGAATCGATTATATTTAAAATTTCTTCAAGGTCTTCCTGGTACTGGTACGCAGTGAAGTGAGATTTCAGTTGGAACCGTTTCATACTTACTAGCTTTGAGTGACAAATCATACTTTTTATTAATGTTTGAGAGATTTACTGGCTAGTTTTGATAGAATCGGTATCGACATGAAATCACTCAGATAAAAGCTAGTCTTCTAGAATCGATTATATTTAGAATTTCTTCAAGGTCTTCCTGGTACTGCTACGCAGTGAAGTGAGATTTCAGTTGGAACCGTTTCATACTTACTAGCTTTAAGTGACAAATCTTACTTTTGATTAAAGTTTGAGAGATTTACTGGCTAGTTTTGATAGAATCGGTATCGACATGAAATCACTCAGATAAAAGCTAGTCTTCTAGAATCGATTGTATTTAGAATTTCTTCAAGGTCTTCCTGGTACTGGTACGCAGTGAAGTGAGATTTCAGTTGGAACCGTTTCATACTTACTAGCTTTAAGTGACAAATCTTACTTTTGATTAAAGTTTGAGAGATTTACTGGCTAGTCTTGATAGAATCGGTATCGACATGAAATCACTCAGATAAAAGCTAGTCTTCTAGAATCGATTATATTTAGAATTTCGTCAAGGTCTTCCTGGTACTGGTACGCAGTGAAGTGAGATTTCAGTTGGAACCATTTCATACTTACTAGCTTTGAGTGACAAATCTTACTTTTTATTAAAGTTTGATAGATTTACTGGCTAGTTTTGATAGAATCGGTATCGACATGAAATTACTCAGATAAAAGCTAGTCTTCTAGAATCGATTATATTTAGATTTTCTTCAAGGTCTTCCTGGCCAGACCAGTTCGTGTTGAAATTAAAAATAAATATTTGTGACCCGTTCCCACAAAAGGTGACATAAGTGGTTTTTTCAACATTTTGAGCTATATATATGGTTTAAAAGGACATTGAATAAGCTTTATTTTAATACCAAATTTATTATTATACGTCAATATTTCATTTTTCTATGACACTTACTATCACTTAGAACTGGTCAGACAAAAAACTAGAGTTTTGAGAAAAGGCGTTTTAAAGTTTATGTATTTGAAAATGTCTAAACTCCGTAGCAACCAGAATCGATCGTAATATATATATTTACATACCAATCGAAAGGGCATTTAATTATCCTTTTAGTGGTGTATATACGATATTATTTTATAATAAAAATGAACAAAAAATATTCACATCTCGCAAAGAATTTAGCAGTGAAGCCATGGGTCTCCATTTTGTGAACTTTTCATAACCTCAAAAACGGAAAGCCTAATCGTTATCTCCTTGTATTCCAATAACCAATCAGCGAATTTGTTTTGGAAAAATATGGTATCGTAACCAATTATCAATTTATAAACGAATTTTCATTGCATAGAAAGAAAGAAATTGTTTATCCTAAACTTCAGGCTTAAATATTTTCTGATTGGTTTTTATAAATAAATAGTGATGACAAGGACATTCCCGAGAGTCTGCCCTTTTTATTGATATATAATGTTATGGGGTTCTGTCAAGGTTTAGGTACAAAACAATAGGCTAAATAAAGTCGAATTTTAGTGAACTTATGCTAAATTTTAAATTACACGTTGATAAAAATAATTAATAAAAGTATTTTTAAGTAGAAAAAAATATAAAAAACATATAAATTATGATTTAGAAATGGATAACCTAGTATTTACAAAAAAAAAAAAAATTCACTGGAAAGACCCCTACTACACAAAAACACTTGCAGCACAAATTCATATTTGCGACTTATGTCACCTTTCGTGAGAACGGGTCACATTTGACAATAGAACTATATAATTTGAATTTTTTTTTTTGATTAATCAACATATTTTTTATAATGTTCAATGTGTAACAATGAAAATACAGATATTTACATTACAATTTATAAGAGTAGCAAACCGTGCAATGATACGGTTGCTACCAAAATAATTTTGTGGTTGGGGGTCGCCACAATGTGAGAAGCTATATTTAGGGGTCTCAGCATCAAAAAGGTTGGGAACCACTGCTGAGTTATAGGCTTCGCTATAACCGTCTCAACCACATACCCTGTTGTACTTGTTTCAAATTTAGAAACAAAATTAAGGCAACTGTACATAATACTGCTCAACAAAACAATTAATAAAGAACACAATTTATTTGCATACATTCGTTTTTTTTGGTCACCAACATTAAACTTTAAGTCAATTCTCATTATAATAAATAAAAGGAAATTATTAGATATACCGTTAAAAAAAAAAAATACATTTATTTGATCAAGGATTTTGTTGTTTAAATGAAAGTTTTTTTCAAATCAACAATGTCGTTTTTATGCCTTTCATTTTAAATATTTTGGAAGAAAAAAACAAACAATCTAAAGCTTAATGGACATTGCAATTAACAAATTACATTCCATACATTTGGTAATACTGTCAATAAAATATCCACAGAACATAAATTGAACAATGAACAAGACAACCAATAATATAAGAACTTGTAACAAGGTACAGAAATTATATTATAATTATAATAATAACTTAAAGACATCAGAAAATCCCTGAGCACATGATGAAAAATTACTGCCAGATCATTGATTACAGTGCAAGCTGGGATTAAAATGAATATTTCATTCACATCTTCAACGCCATTGTGCTGCATTCTGTGTTTCAGTTCCAGCTTGCTGTAGAAATTACTGCCAGATCATCGCTTACAGTGCAAGCTGGGATTGGGACGGAATATTTCATTCTCACCTTCAACGCCATTGTGCCGCATTCTGTGTTTCAGTTCCAGCTTGCTGTAGAAATTACTGCCAGATCATCGCTTACAGTGCAAGCTGGGATTGGGACGGAATATTTCATTCTCATCTTCAACGCCATTGTGCCGCATTCTGTGTTTCAGTTCCAGCTTGCTGTAGAAATTACTGCCAGATCATCGCTTACAGTGCAAGCTGGGATTGGGACGGAATATTTCATTCTCATCTTCAACGCCATTGTGCCGCATTCTGTGTTTCAGTTCCAGCTTGCTGTAGAAATTGAGCACGCTGGGATCAGCCCTGACACAGTTTTTGTTGAAGTCCACGACCTTGAGGCCACCCAGACTCTTGGCCCTGGACAGTGCAACGTAGGCTTGTCCTGTTTCAAAAACTTTGCCTAAAGATATTTCCACACAGTCTAAGGTCATCCCCTGTTACAAAAACAAATTTTTTGAGATAAATATTTGAATTAATGAACATAATACTCTGAAAAAAAAAAGGAAAAATTATTTTTTCATCAGCTTTTTGGTCTAGAGGGACTAATGGGTTAACATTTTTTTTTAAGTGGCAAAGATGGGTTAACATTTTTTGTTTTAGTGGCAGAAATGGGGAAACAGTTTTTGGTCTAGAGGGCGAGATGCATTAACAGTTTTTGGTAAAGTGGCAGAGATGCATTAACAGTTTTTGGTAAAGTGGCAGAGATGCATTAACAGTTTTTGGTAAAGTGGCAGAGATGCATTAACAGTTTTTAGTAAAGTGGCAGAGATGCATTAACAGTTTTTGGTCAAGTGGCAGAGATGCATTAACAGTTTTTGGTCTAGAGGGTGAGATGCATTAACAGTTTTTGGTAAAGTGGCAGAGATGCATTAACAGTTTTTGGTAAAGTGGCAGAGATGCATTAACAGTTTTTGGTAAAGTGGCTGAGATGCATTAACAGTTTTTAGTAAAGTGGCAGAGATGCATTAACAGTTTTTGGTAAAGTGGCTGAGATGCATTAACAGTTTTTGGTCTAGAGGGTGAGATGCATTAACAGTTTTTAGTAAAGTGGCAGAGATGCATTAACAGTTTTTGGTCAAGTGGCAGAGATGCATTAACAGTTTTTGGTCAAATGGCAGAGATGCATTAACAGTTTTTGGTCAAGTGGCAGAGATGCATTAACAGTTTTTGGTCAAGTGGCAGAGATGCATTAACAGTTTTTGGTCAAGTGGCAGAGATGCATTAACAGTTTTTGGTCAAGTGGCAGAGATGCATTAACAGTTTTTGGTCAAGTGGCAGAGATGCATTAACAGTTTTTGGTAAAGTGGCACAGAAGGGTTAAGAGTCAAAGAGGTTTGAGTTCTTATCCAATAAGGCCAAGATTTTTTTCTTCAACCTTATAGCTTCACTTAAGGAAAGTGAAAATGCTGGTTGTATTTGATTGCAGCATAATCCCCTTGTATGCTAAAGCCAGTGAAAGTGGTTAACCCTGCTTAACCAACCATATAGATCTTAAAAGTAGGCAAGAGAAACAACTTTTAAAAAAACAAAAACGTTTTAATAATTAACTAAAAACAATTGAGTTTTTATCTATTAAACCATTGAGTTCAAAGTTGATGTAAACATCACAACTAACCTGACTTTTGTGAATGGATATAGCCCAGGCCAACTTGAGAGGTATCTGCTTTCTAGCAATTGTGTTACCACCACCAATTTTGAAGAGCCATTTGATGGGCTTGAGCACTTCCGTTACACCATTAACAAACTTGATGACAGGATACCCTAAACATTTTATTTGTTTTGTTTATTTACACACATGATGCTTAGATTCCGGCATATAATATAATTGTAATCTAAATACAAAAAGCTTTTTTAAAACCAGAATAGTATAAATATTTTTCACATGTCTTTAAGGGTCTAGCCATATTGGTCACAGTTTGCCATTCTAAAAGCCCCAGGACTGGAAGTCATCCCCAAGTTCACCAGCTATTATAGGTGCCAACCATTAGTTGGGGTAATATGTAGGCAGATCGGGGTAGCTCTGGCCTCCGATCCCTTCGTATGCCCTGACCACAGCAACAAGAGAACACTGCTTTACTAACTCCATGGACCAACATAATCTGATAATGGTACTTTACTTTCTGAAATTGTTTTATCTATCAATAAGTGACCACTAACTAAAATATATTTTTAAAAAGAATAATTGGCTTTCCTAATTTGCTTCATTTCTGTGAATTCTGGTATGTTAGCTAAAGTCATGAACATAGAAGAAATAGGATAGAACATTGTTGTGTCGCAAAAAAGAATTTCATTCCTTAGAGAAAATATAATATATATATATTATAAAACATAGATACATTTTTTTTACCATTAGTTTTTATATCATAGTATTGGACAACTCCTCGAGCACCATTGACCAATCCTCTTTGAATATCTAGATTTTTACACAGGATCACCTAAAGACAAATTACAAAAATATATTTTTTTAAAGAATTTAATTTTTTTGTATTCATTTTTAGAATGTAAAAAGATTTGACTCCAATTTCTTTGTGGAAATACAATTATTACAATAGTTGACTCCTAAATGAGACTTTTCTTGTATGATAAATGTTATGAAATGTGTGCGCGAATGTCTATTGTGCTTGAGTACAAATGGTTCTTTTATACTGTTTTAAGTACCAGTAAGCTGAAAGACGGAATTTATGTAATCAAGTCGAATTTCCATTTTTTTGGATCAATAAAGTAATCTTATCTTATAAACGATCTATTGTTGAACAGTTTAATATTAAAGAAAATGAATATAATAGGTGGTTCATACAGAGATTTAATATTATATAATAACATGCTTAAGGGAGAAAACAATAATAAAAAGTAAATCTACATACAACACGCACAAATTTAAAATACATCTTCGTTGCTAATGCAAAATGGTCTGCCACAGATTATTAACTATTGGGTTATAGTGTGTACAAAAACATAGTTTCCCTAAGTTTGGTTATTGTTGTTTCACTTCCTGAAAATATTGTTTGTTTTTACTTCAAACAGCAATTTGCGGTAATATGATGACTAATCTATCTGCATAGCTACCATGATACCTAACGACCTATATTCGAACATAAAACAACATCTAAGCTAATCTTTTTACCTGGGCACCAACTTTGAGCTCCAGGTATGCAGGTACAGGACAAAGTGTGTCAAGCTGCTGTTTATAAACTTCATTATCATCAACAGCAGCAAACATACGTACTTCACCTGTACACGACAACAAGAAATATCAAAGGTCAAATTAATTCTAAACAGTTTGTGAACTTGTAATGAAATAAACTTAAAACCAATTAAGACTTTAAAACTATACACAACTTGCGGCCTGTGCTGAGATTACAATACCTTGCAGCTCTTTCAATTTACTGAAATTAATGTCATCAACATCAACTTTGTGAGTGCACAGCTTGGTCGCAAGAACACCATTCTTCTCTATACAGTGTTGACTTGTCTCTATCAGGGCTCGGCACACAGAGTCAGGGCAACTGTCAACACAATCATTGTCATTTTATTGATCAACTTTTTAGTTCTACCTCCTTGCCTTAGGGAACAACAATTCATATTTTTAACTCCTTATTTTTATAAAAATAAAGTTAGTGTCTGGGTTAAAAACTTTTGGCAGCATGTATTTGTCCAACCATTACTTACAGGCCTTTTCTGATGTACTGTAAAATGTTAATGAATTCTTTATCAACTTGTCTTTTTATATCAGTCAGTTGCATGGTAGTATCTATACTTTTGCGCCAGGCTTCACTCTAATGAAATTATACAAATTTATAATCCAGAAAAATTGTACACAGCCATGTCATCGTATAAAAGAAGTATGAACTATCAATAATCTGTATCAATAATGCATCTGATAATATGTTTAAGAGGTTAGGTTTGCACAATATACCTGAAAACAAAACTTTCTGACTTCCCCTGGTTTTGTCACAGGAGGCAGCTGAAGAAAGTCTCCACAGAGAATCAACTGGATGCCACCAAAGGGTTGATCGGATTTGCGAGCCATTCTAAAACAGAAATCACATTTACAGTTGTTATTTTTAATCAGGGTTCTTACTCTATAATCATTTCAAAATTCCTAATTTTTCACAAAGCTTTTCCAACTTTTAACAAAAATTCTTAAACCAATATATACTGGTGAGTCACAATGTGACTGACTATGTGTGCACTGTTAACCGGTAGTGTATATAGGTAGTTCAAATTGAAATTTTATTTGTGACCATTTATTCATTACTCACAGAATAATTACATTTTTAATTGTGTTGAGAATTCCTAAACCTAAAGTCACAGTTATTACTCTTTTGAAATAATTTTAAAATGATTAGGCTGCTTTGTCTGTTAAAGCAAAATTCCCAAACATGGTTTAAGTTTAGTTTAAAAAAATTTCAAAAATTCAAGTCTGTTTTCCCAAACCATTAATTTAACTTTTAGTGGACACACTTGGAGACTGGTGTAAAATAAAACTGTGTTTGCTAGCACTAGTTGAATGGTTGTTGCATGTAAACAATAATAATCTGTAAGTGTGTAAAATTATTTCAAATTTAAATGGATCTTTTTTTTATGGTTTTGTTTATCAGACTAAATAGCACAACTTTATAGAGCCGAATCATCCCTTATTAACAGTAAATTTACTCCAGATATCCATTTAACAAGTTTATAATCCAAGTTCACCTAGCAACTGTTTCCAGCTTATCAAAATAGTCTCCATCAACCATTGATATTTCATGATAATAAGTTTTGTAAACAAACATCACCTAGCAACTGTTTCCAGCTTATCAAAATAGTCTCCATCAACCATTGATATTTCATCAATAATAAGATGTTTACAGCTTCTCCATTGTTGTGCTATCCTGGGTTTTGATGCCATCTGCATGCACTGTGATAATGGTGCCTTTCCAGAGCCAATACCTGTACAAAGAACAGGAAATGCATCTTTTATACCATATAATTATTCAACAAAGGAAGATACATATAGTAACCCATTTTACCACTCAAATATTTCAATTTAGAATTTATCTAGAAAATACAAACCTGCAAAGGAATGCAACGTTGTGCCACCGATATGACAGGCAGCTACACCTGTACTGGCCGTGGCAAATGTATGATTTGGCGGCAAGGCCCCTGAGTTAACAAAACAATAGTTGGATTATTGCACAACAATATAAAACAGACCCTCAAAGATAAAATGTTAAATACAGGTCCTTAACTTTAATAGAATTCATTACCAATTATACGTTTCAATAGGAATGACTTTCCAGTTCCAGCACTTCCAGTAAAGAATATACTTCTTCCTTTTAACACAATTTCCAAAACTGTATTTTGCTCCGGTGTAAGATTAACAGGTTTGGCCAAAACTTTTGAAGGGCTTATTCCGTTGACTTTGGTCATTTTCAGTAATGCTGTCTTAGCAGCAGCAACTTTTAACCTCTTAGCCTCCTGGTCAGTGAGGTTTGTATTTGTTATCTGGTTCGATAATTCTAGTGGTCTTTTCCTGTTTGCAGGGTTAACCAAAGGCCCTTGAGCCTGTTTAGCTGTATGTGCAACCTGGAGATCTTTCACAGTAAGTGGAGAAATCTCATCAAAGTCCTGCTGTTTTCCAGAGAATAGTTTACTTCGCTGGGACACAAAGCCTTTTTGTTTTAGAACATCTAGCTTTGTCTGGAAAGAAAAACACATGAAACATTTTCAATACCGGGTATAGTAGAAATATAAAAGAAATATAATTGCAACAAAATAAAAAAAACTATTTTTATCAGTAAAATTTGTTAATTTATACAGACCAGAGATTTGAATATAAACTTGATAGCTATTTTTGAAAATTTTGATTTTAAATGTTTAGTTTAGTAATATTAAAATAGCTCAAATGAAAGTTAAATTTAATAAAGTAAATATAACTGAAGATGAACTGGTATTCTGACAGTGAAGATGTAGTTTTACTGATTACCTGTAAGGTTTGTAAAAACAGTACTAGTTTATCAGGAGGACAGTTTGACAACATGAACTGAATTTTATGATCTGGTAATTTAATGGTGGCCTTGCCATCTTTAACAAATTTCTTATGGACAACAAGTTCCTTCACGGCATATTTACACTCCTTTTTTGGATAGGAGACCTGGAATAAAAAATACAATAAAAAAAACTGTCCAAATGTATTTCTATAACAACACGCAATGTTTTGTGGAAGAATTGATCCAAAAATTAAAGGCCCTACTAACTTTCATTTGAAGCTCCTTGAATTCATCTCTACCAAGAGTAATTGTCAAACTTCGATGATGTATTTTCCTTATAATATTTCCTGTAGCTGAAAGCTCTTCAATTGAAACTGAACAATTCAAACTTGGATTGTCCATACTTTGATGAAGTTTGATTTACTGAATAACACAAAATGAAAATGTTATTTATTAGTTAAACAAAATATTTTCTGCTTCACCCTAACCACTGCTTACTGCTTGTATTAACTTTGTACTAAGACTAAGTGGAAAAAGAAATTAAGAAGTGATAGTTTCTTATAGTTTGAAGAAAATTCAATATCTCAATATGCAATGCCTCATATTTAAATGGGAGTAATCTTGTACCTGATTCATGCCTATATATATAAATATATTCACATATCACTTTTTTTTTTTCATGTCCCTTTGACTTTTGACCTTTTTTTGTCTTTGTCAACTTTGTTAAGAGTAGGCCTAGTTTGAAAATTATAAAAATGAAAGGGTAATACTGTAATACGCTACTAGTACTACATCTAAGTGTCCTAAGTCTAAGGGTCTAAGCTAAGGGCTCTACTCCAAGGCAGCTATGGCAGAGAAAATACTATAAAAGCTTACTTACTAACACGATAGTATCATCGTAAGAATAGTAACATATATAAATATAGTAGGCCTATAGTATAAGTATAGGGCCTAGTTGTTATAGCCTAACTCTAACATTACATATCTGATATATATGTAACATAGGCATAGTCTGGCATAGAGTCATAGAGGTCTACATAATTAGTGTAACATAGTCATACTATTTACATAGGACATAGACTGATAGTGATAGACTTGAGTCAAGCCTTTGACTTAGCTTAGGCCTACACTACATACTACATAGTCATAGGGACTCACAATATTATAATATCACAAAGCCAAAATAGCCGTCATAGGCCAGTCATATATTGAATGAGTGAATGATACTGTCATTAGTGATTAGTGTCACAGTTAGCCGTTACTGATAGTATCAGTGATACTGAGACTGGCGTTATGCTTAAGCCTACATACTACAATCCTTCTTTGTTACTGAAATTTCATCACTTAAAAATTCATAATTTTTTATTTATTAATGAAGCAATTTGAATAAATGAATTAAATGATAGGCCTATGCTATGATGCCTATTACTAGTATTATTATTAGCCTACTGAGTATAATATTATAATATAGGATATAGGCTAGGCTATATTTTATAGGCCTATGGCATGGCCTATTATACTATTAAGTAACTATTATAATTATAATATACCATTGGCATCCTCTCCCCAAGGCCCAAGCCCTTTACAGTGATATATGACCAGTTATTATACTTATACATATACAGTTATTTTAAATTTTTCATGTTCATTAATTCACATAGACTACCTAACTACAAATTAAAGTTTACCTCAACTAGACTAGACTTTACTAGAGTGTCACTAGAGTGTGACTAGACTAGAGTCTAGAGTCTAGTCAACTACGACTACAACTACAGCTACAGTAACTACTACAGTACAGCACAGTGTCTACAGTACTAAACTAAACTAAACTAAACTAGGACTAGGCCCCACTCATTTTAATTTTAAAATACAACCAATCCATCTTACCAAGTAAAAAAAAAACAACAACTAAAAAACTAGCCTTAAAAATACAATTTTGCATAAGAATTTGACATTAATTTTATTTAGTTCTTTTGAACACAACCGTAATATTATTGATTCGTATTTCGTATTTGAATGGTTGCCAGTGAAATAAGTGTAAAAACTCAAAATAAGAATATTTCTTGACTTTTATAATCTTTATTGTTTAACTTATGCAAATATGTTTTACATATGAAGATATTATTATTTTTATTGTTACATATAAGCACTGTTAAAAAAGCAGCAGGAAATAAATGAATTAAATGTTCTTATAGAACACGAAGCAAAGATGCTCTTAAAGCCAATCTGGCAGTTTTGAACATAAGACATTAGGGGAATTTTTCGCAAAATATTAATGCAAGAAAATTAATTTATCTCGTTTTTATGATTTAATCATTTTTAAATCGAAATGTAAATCTAAGGTAAGCTAACAAATAAAGGTTGAAAATAAGTACAAGTTTAAACAAAGTTTTTTTTTTATTTTCAGGGAAGGAGTAAATCCCCAAAAATTAGTAGGCCTAATGTTATATTGTGAACCACAGTGAACCCGAAAATTCCCGTTCCCAACCTCCCCTACAGAGATTTAGGCCTGTTTATTCCAAGCCATTTTAGGCTATTCTAAATTTTATTGTGATCATTTAGCCTTAGGCTTTCCAGACAAATGTTTTTGAACATGATGCGTCATTGTTCTTACTAACCGTCTAATGCAGGGGTCGGCAACCTACGCGACGCGTACCAAACTTGGCACGCAGAGCCGCAGAGCGATTTTTGCAGTGGCACGCGTAAGACCTCCAAAAACAAAAAAAAAAAACATTGGATTAGCGACGAGACATGGCAAAGAATTGAAGACATGAAAAATGCAAAACAAACAGTAAACCAAGCTAAAACAAAAAAAAAAACATAAACAACTAACACAACAAGAGTATCATACAATTTCAAAAGAGGTCTAAAAAATTCTTAGACATGATAAAAGAATATTTTATAATAAAGATAAGATAAGATAAGATTGCTTTATTGATCCAAATGAATGGAAAATTGACTTGATTACATAAATTCCGTCTTTCAGCATACCTAAAACAATATTAAAGAATAAACTAGCTAATAAACTATTAATAAACTAGCTGAACAAGCAGAAGAAGCAGCAGGAAAAAGAGACCTAAAACAGTTATATAAAATTACTAAACTCTTGAGTGGCAAGAAATCTAACTACAATGTGCCAGTCCGAGACAAACTAGGTAAACTCCACTCTTCCATAAATGACCAGCTCAGAAGATGGAAAGAATACTTCCAGGAAGTGCTAAACAGACCAACCCCTCTAAATCCACCCGATCTGACCACATGAGAAACACCGGACATAAATATGGAAGAAATATCCAAAGAAGAAATATGGAAGGCCATCAATCAAATGAAGACAGGCAAAGCAGCAGGCATAGACAATATACCACCTGAGGTCCTAAAAGAAAGAGGAGCTGAAATTGTTAACCAACTCCACAATATCTTTAATAAAATTTGGTCAACCGATACTCCCCCTGTGGAATGGAAAAAAAGCCTACTGATTAAAATTCCAAAGAATGGAGATCTGTCAAAATGTGATAAATGGCGAGGAATTACCCTACTCTCAGTACCAAGCAAGGTCTTCAGCAGAACAATACTCAACAGAAAAAGAAGCCTGCAATGATCTCCTAAGAGAAGAACAGGCTGGGTTCAGAAGAGGAAGATCATGCATTGACCAGATAACAACACTCCGCAACATTATAGAACAATCTATCGAATGGCAATCTCCACTCTATGCTACATTTGTGGACTTTGAAAAGTCTTTTGATAGCATTAATAGAGAGACAATATGGTAAATCATGAGGCACTATGGAATACCTAACAAAATAATAACCATCATCAAAATTCTCTATGAAAACTTTACCTGCCAATTGGTACATAATGGTAAGATGTCAGATGAATTCCATGTTACAACTGGAGTCAAGCAAGGATGTCTCCTTTCACCACTTCTGTTCCTTCTAGTACTAGACTGGAAGAAGCTTATGCTAACTCAGGGAAAGAAAAACACTGGACCCTAATGCAAAAACTAGAAGACTTAGAGTTTGCAGATGACCTGGCCATTCTGTCCCACAGATTACAAGATATGCAAGAGAAGCTCAGAGCCTTGAGTGAGACTGGAAAAAGGGTAGGGCTCAATATAAACCATCAAAAAACTAAATTACTGAAAATAAATCACCAACAAGATGGCGACATACAAGTAGCAAACCAAAGCTTAGACCAAGTGGATCGCTTTGTGTACCTTGGAAGTGTGGTCAGTGTATCAGGAGGAGCAAACGAGGACATTGAACGTCGAATAAATTTGGCGCGACAGGCCTTTGCCAACCTGAAACAGGTTTGGAGATCTACATACATCTCTGTCAAAACTTAAGTAAGGATCTTTAAGACAAATGTTAAAACTGTCCTACTTTATGGGTCCAAAACATGGCGAACGACAGAGATTAAAAAAAATAGACCTTTGAAACAGATGCCTAAGAAATATACTCAAAATAAAATGGTTCGACAAGGTAGAAAACTCCAAGCTGTGGGAGAGGTGTGGACAACGAACAGTAAAACAACAAATCATAAAAAGGAAGTGGATATGGATTGGACACACCCTCAGGAAAGATAACAACAACAGAGCTAGACAGGCCTTAGAGTGGAATCCCCAGGGTAAACGGCATAGAGGAAGACCCAAGCGAACATGGAGACGAAGCATATTGGATGAAACCGGAAGAACTGTAACGAGCTGGGAATAATTGAAGCGACTGGCAAGAGACCGTGAAGAGTGGCGTTTTTTGACCGAGGCCCTAAGTTCCACAAGGAACCCAAAGGACAGATGATGATGATGATGCGTAAGACCTCCAAAATGGGAATTCAAGTTACTTTTACAACAAACTTAGTGCCAGAGTAGGTTGACTTTTAGACCGTTGGCAAGCTAACCCTAATTCCTACTTCGGCAGGACCGAAGACTCGGACCACGGATGAGCGTAGGACAAAATAGTCTTCTTTATAGAAGGAGCGTCCGTAATGAATAAGATAAGATAAGGTTGCCAATCTCTGGAGTCTAATGTATTATTTTGAGAATAATCTCTTATTTTGCTTGCTGTTTATGTTCAGAAAAAAATAATTCCAACCCCAGAAAATGTTCATTAATATAAGAATATAGGCCTACTTATTAATATGGTTTAAAATATAATTGCAATTATATAAAATATTGATTTCACTTTGTTTGGATGACAATGTGCACAAGTTCTGAATGTGCCTGTTATTACCCTTCCCCCCCCCCCTTTTTTTAACGTTTGAAATAACCCGCCCCCTCCCACAGCATTTCATTTTTTTTTTCAATTTGCCCTCCCCTACTTTGCAATCTTGGCTACGCTATTGTTATACAGTAGAGACCGACCGATATTCGGTTTCGGTTTCGTTGTCGGCGCCGAAAATAGGCAAAAAAAAATTTTGGCGTCTTTTAGTTTTTGGCCGAAGCCAAAACGTTAGTTCTCGGTTTGTTTACGGTTTCAGCCGAAATTGATATTGACTTTCGGTCATCAGCCGAATATCTATTTTAACTTTCAAAATTCATAATGCTACGCTATTGCTGCATTTATTACTCTGCTTAGTGATATTGATTTCATTTAGTTAAACTGTTGTGAATTAATCTGTGTTAAGTAAGAATGTTAAACAAAAACCGGATTTCGGGAGAGAATCATTCAAAACTGTGCCCCACGATTTATTTATCTTTTTATCTGAAGAAATATTTGTAAACCCTGTTTGATTAGCACAAAACAATTCCTTAACATTATATTCTTTGCAAACACTCGTTTGTCAGAGGCGAATTATAGTTGTTGTTGTTTTCAAATTCCGAATATTGATTGTGAATTTGCGATACAAGCACATACAACAGCAAATGCAGATGTTAACGCAAGTAGGCATTGCCATTTGATCTACGTATTCGAAAAGAAAAAAAAACGGAATTTCCCCACTGATGCTGAACGCTTTTTTAACAGACAAACAGACCGATAAACTAAGGTTGCGAGATACTTGGACTTCAAACGGAGGACACAGAGAGACAAAAAGAATGACATATTTAGTGTTTGACAATCCACAATCAGTTCAGTTTTATTACATTAGCTGCCAATAACTGTATATTAGTAAAACTGCCCCAACATTTTATTTAATGTAGACTGAAAAGCAACTTGGGCTATTAAAAAACAACTTTGCAGCGCATGTAAGGTTCTTTTCAAAAACTGTTTATTTTCTTTCGGGACGTCTGTCAACCCTAGATAAGCTTAGATGTGTCTGGGATTTTATTCATGTTCTAAAAATATTCTTTTAATGTGTGTAACATATAGATCTAACATCCACTGATTTATATTATAATTATAATGGTCTAAATTCATGACACTACAGCTTTTTGACTTCTGCCAATCTAAAATCAACTTTTTAAAAAAAGATTTCACCACGTTCTAAGGATCAATGGTCCTTCGTATTATTTTTTTTTAGTATAATCAATGCAAATTTGTCTTTTCCAAACTATAACTAACTTTGCCCGAGGGCGGAGGGGGAATTGAAAATGGGGAAAAAAATTATATTTAGAACCGAAAAATAGGTTTTGAGATAAAAAAAAAAAAGGATATTAACATCCCTAATGTGAAGTAGAAGACTTAAGTTAATAATTACGGATTATTTAATCACTCCGAAGAATGGTTTATTCAAATATAGTGGTTTCGTTTTCGGCCGAAACTAAAAATTTGGTTTCGGTCGTCTCTATTTTACAGTACATTTCATTGGACATCACGTGATTTTTTAAACGAAACACACACACACACATAGATCTATGTCAGTATGAGTCTAATAGCCTACCTAATAATTAAACAAATTCACAAAAAAATATAATAAGAAAAGTCTTTTGCAAATTAAAAATAAGTAGAAAAATGGTATTTGGTTTGCCGATTGAGCCCTTTTTTTAAAGACGGTTTTAGATGAAATTAGACATCCTGAAAAAAGACCAGAAATACTGCAAGTCATATCATCTAGTACATAAATCAGTCAATTAATAAATACACCAATAAGCCAAACAATCAATAAACCAGTGAATTAATTTGATCAATAAATAAAGACATGTATCAGTCAGTTAAACAATCAAGCAACCATCATCACTGGATTATTATTATTTGGAGGATAGTGCCCATTTTCTTGAGCTAATTTCATCCGCTCCTCTAAATTATAAATTGTTTCTAGACGTGTGCTCTCATTCCGATTCTGGTTGTTCTACCACTTTTTTCTTTACAGTGGGTATGCGAATGCATAGACTAAAGTTCCTTTACAGTTGGGTATGAGAATGCGTTGTACTCTAATGCACGGTCTTAACAAAGCAAAGGCTTGACGCCCATTGCACACTCTGGCCATTGCACCATTTCCTACCTACACTAAAATAATTCCGATTCTCCCTAGTTAAAAGGAATAACCTCTTCAAATGTTCGTTGTTCCATTATTATAGGCTATAGAGTGTGATCGATGCATTCTCCTTTTTTTTTTCTTCGTTCTTTTTTTTATAATGGAAATATCTAAACATAACGGCTTATATTTTCGATGAATTGCGCTTTGTTTTTCAGGTTTGTCTCACCTCCATTCAGTTTTTGTTTTATCGGTGGCAATGACCTGCCGCACCTCAGCAGTCAACTTTCTCCACTTTTGCCTATGTTGAGCGGTTGTCAATAGTTGAGTCAACTGCGGTCCTGTCCAATACTTTACATTGTCGAACCAGCATCTCCGCTGACGGCGTCTCCGCATGGCGATTTTCAATGGCAATCGAGAGACCTCCAAAAGGTGTTTTTATTAATTAAAACAATTTTCCGGTTCTGAATGAGGAAAACTGACTGTTGAAGCCGATGTTTCTGAATGACATAGCCACACTTTAAGTTTTCGAAGTTGCATTTACAAGGACCATTGGAATGGATTTGAATTTAAACTGGACATATCTTGCCGTAAAATCAATTTAAAAACATTTAACTTACATGCACATCCCTATATTAAGGCATATATTAAGATAGATATTTGGGCTTTTTCAGAACTACATCTAAACACTCAAAGTGGAGTTTTCTAATCAAAGGCAATATTTTCAAATTGAGAGGCTCATCTTTTCATACCACATCCAGCCTAACTGGTTGATATTACTACAACCTTCTTAGATGTAGATATTTTTTGTAAGTGGCGGGATATTGGCGATTTGAACATGCAGCAAGTTGAATTCTAAACATTTAAAAAATGCTCATCCAAATGTGCTCATTTGAGGAAAAAATCTGGAAGAAAGTTGCTAGGCATTCGCTCTTTTACTTTCAGCTTTTGGTTCAACTCATACTTGTGAACAGATTTTATCGAACATGAAAGCTGTTTTAAGCATACAAAGAGGTCACCTACACTTGACCGCTCGTTAATTAATATAGATTAATTACAATTAAAAGAGTTTTTATGCTCATCTTCTTTAATTAAACATAAATATAAGTAATTCTTAAAATTTTTTATTTGTATTATTAATTTAATAAATATTAATATAATAAATTTAATTAATATAGCACTATATAATGTAATTTCTGTATTTTTTAATGCAAGAAATGTTTACAACTGTTTGATGTAATTTTTTTTAATCTGCTAATAAGTAAATCTTGTAATGAATACCATATTTTTGGATTTATATAAAGAAATAATAATTAGTCAGTAATATTTGTTATATTACAAAACATAACTTGTTTGGCATCATTGGTGACTCAAATGTGGACACGTTTTTTAATTAAAGGGAGCTAATATTTCTAATATGTTTCCTTTTTTTTTCTGTTATGGACTCTAAGCTTAAAAGTATAAATTGCTTAAAATGTAAGTCTTACATCTTTGAAATGATCAAACTGTAATAATTATTTGAAAATTACATAAATAGTATACCTATGACTAAAGTATTTATATGTATATTTTCAAACATTACATTAATTACCCAGTTTGTATAATTACTACGTATCTATTTCGCCATTAGTATACGTCCGGTAAACCGGTTACATACACATTAAATTTCAACTCAGTTAAACTGAGAACAAAATATAAATAACATTGGCAGGTGTAGGGCATGTGTAAGTAGGCCTACCTCATCTTGACTAACAAATGATAATGTTCAGACAATAAATACCTTAAACGCTTAGAAATATAATATTGTATTTGATATGAATGCAAATAAAAAGGATTCTAATCAAAAACACATTAATTAAATATAAAACGCTTTAACGATTTTCACTACAAATAATCTTCTTTGTTTTTGGCCTTGGTCTTGCTACGGAGCTAAATTAATGGTTCTATCCATAGACTATAATATAAGCTTACATGGACCGCTTGCTTTAGTATTTCTGCTCTATGATGACTTAAACACTGATTTTCGGAATTCCCGATAATAAATAAAGTAATTGCTATACAGGAAATAAAGTTATTGATATGCAAGTTCCGTTTTATTTAGCCGCTATGATTTTCTCAATGAAAAATTAAAATCGAAAGTTGTACAGAGCGGAAACATTTATAGATCAGTGTTGTGTGCGCACGGAAAAAGAACATAACCTCTAAAAATAGAGCAGGCGTTCCATCTTATTATAGTCAATGATAATAGGATTAATGGCCTACCATAGACTATAATATACATGGACCGCTTGCTCTAGTTTTTTATGCTATTATCTTCTTTTTTTTTGCAATTCCAGATTCTAGATGAAGTAATTGTTATACAAGTTCCGTTTTATTAAATCGCACTTTTTTCGACTTTAAATGAATACTTGTAGGCCTATTAATATATCATTGACTATAATAAGATATAATAAGACTCTATTTTGCACCATATAAATAATAGATTATAAAAGATTCGTGCAATTCTGTAAAAAAAAAAATAACAAGAAAGAGTTAGTAGTTGTATTGAATTATACCACGCAACTATCTACACAATCATAGACAAAACCACCCGGTCAATTTAGACCATTGGTAAAGTAAAGTACCCTTCGGACCAAACTGATCATAGGGCTGGTGAAGCAGCGTTTCTGTGACCACGTATACTAGGGGATGTGTGGCCAGCACAATGCCCAGCCGCCTTTACTTTACCCCAACTAGTGTCAGGTACCCATCAGAGCCGGCTAGATTCAGGGACAGCCCTAAGTCCGCCACCCCACCAGGATTCGAACCCAGGATCTTCACTAGTCGAACGCGCTGCCGCTCGGCTGCCGTGTCCCAGACCATAGGTAGATTGTATTTATTTGTGTTTGCAGATCCTGGTTCCATTGCATTGCACCGTATATTATGAGCCATCGAAATTCGTGCAATGAAAAGTTTCTAGGGGTAGGCCTACCACTTTACCTGGATGCTACTTGCTTATTTTACAAAATGGTAAATCCCTCAACTATAGCCTACTTTGGCCGACCACATAATTAGAGGTGACGCGAAATGTTCAAATCCTTCAAAAAATGGGTATGGAATGGGTTGCCTGAACAAACCAGGAAAACCAGTAACTCAACATCATTTAAAAATGCAAGACTAGACTTGGACCACGAATGAACGTAGGACGCATTAATCGTCCTTATAGTAAGAGCGTCTGTAACATATAAGATACTCTAAATAACCTCTACAGTTCTGTGATAGGCTGCTGTCAACAAATCTAATTATAGTTCAGACCCGTTTACATAGGAACAAAGCCTTTCGAAATTAATATTCTCAATATCCAGAAAGTTGATTGTAACAATTTGTAAGTTTTTAAAATTGTTAATGGCCTTATATGCAATGTTGTGTTTTCAATGACCTTCAACTATTGAATCAACTTTGTATAACAAGATACGTTAGATTACTTGTCACTCAATTTGTCCAACATAATCTATCAGTTTATTTTTTATTGGCCTTTTACGACTTTAATACGGTACAACCAATCAGCCCGATGAACGCACAAAAACTCAAACTGCCAATCACGACACTAATTAAGTCGGTTAGAGTTTTTGACATGTTGGCCATAGGGGTAAATTGATCCATCACCTACATTAGGCGCCGACATTCTCCGAGGAACGCATGCTTTGCATAGCTTTGTGATGGGAAGAAAAAAAAGACTAAACATATTTTGATTATAGTGTGCAAAAAAAAAAAAAAACATATCCAGAATTAGTGTTTCGGACATTCCATACAAAACGGTAATAAAAAAAATAATAGTCATATAAAACTATGGATAGATGTAGGTGAAACATTTTTTAAATACCAACCAAGTATAGGTCTACGATCTCTGCACCGTTTCTTTTCACTATCTGTTTGAACCTTGAAATATTAGAGGACAGAAGGACAACGAGCACCGTAGAAATAATACACAAGTCATTACATTATAACTTAGAAATAAAACCCAAATAACAATCTATTACAATGCTCTGAAGAGCTTTTAATCAAAATTGAGTTAACATTTGAGTCGGATAGTAGATAATGTATTCAGTATCTGAATGTTAATAAAATCATTCATACAAAATATCAAAGATAACTTTCAGAGTAATTAGTAATTAGTTTCAAGTAATCAGTTCATTATTTGCACTTTAATATGTGTTTTTTTCGGAGGAAAAATTTCAAATTCGTAGCCATTTGAGTTGTTTAATTTCCGGCAACATAGGAAAGTGAAGTCAGAGAAAAGATTTCGACTAGAAAAATGAATATTGTCACCTGTTTTGAATCTATTGCCACATGTTTTGAATCTTTTCCCGGTTCTAATTTTTAACATAATGGTTAAATATAGATTTATAGCGTCGAGTTTTGTTTATTCATAGACCATAATATAGTCTATGGTTTATTTATTTCCTTTCTCAAACGCCACTGCCGTATGAGGCTATTCCAAATCTCGTCCCTTTGAAACAAACCTTTTCAGTTGGTCTTTAAGGACAACAACACTTTTCTTATCTCCATTCAGTTTTTGTTTTATTGGTGGCAATAACCTGCGAGAACAAAATCCTAGCATGGAATGGGTTGCCTGAATTAACCAGGCAAACCAGAAACTTAACATAATTTAAAACACTGATCAAAATACAAGACTAGACTCAGACCACATATAAGCGTAGGTTGCAATAATCTTCGTTATAGAAAGAGCGTCTGTAATGTATAAGAATTACAAAAATGGGAATCTAACCGGAGTATGTCTTTCCAACCAGAAAAGTGCCAACTGCTAAAAGTAGGCCTATCAAAGAAAAAGAAGCAAAAAAATACAAACTAATATATCCGACAATTTTTATTGTCAAAACAATAACAATAATAAGTAAAGTACCCGTCGGACCGAATTGATCCATAGGTCCGATGAAGTAGCGTTCATCAGTTTCTGTGGCCACGGCATACTAGGTGATTGTGTGGCCAGCACTATGCAAAGCCGCCTTTACTTCACCCCAACTAATGTCAGGTACCCATCAGAGCTGGGTAGACTCAGGGACATCTTCCAGACCCGGGAATTAAATCCTAGCCTGCACCAAGATTCGAACCCGGGACCTTCAGCTCGCCAGTCGAACGCGCTGCCGCTCGGCTACCGTGCCCCCATAATAATAATAATGGTTCTTTATTTAGCGCTTGTCCATGCAATTAAATTTAGCATGCTCAGTGCGCTCTTGGAATACATTGCAGTTGTATTGGTATGTAAGGCACACAGCCACTAGCCAAAGAGAAAGGTCTTTACGCTCTTTTTTAAAAAAACTCTCTTATCTCAGATTCTCTCAGTGTCTGAGGCAAGCTGTTCCATATAGTTATAGCAGGCGCCACAGATTCACATGAGCGCACTCCAAGGTACTTCTTTTTGTGTCCAGCCAGACTGAAAATTTTGAGGAATGACTATGATGAGGAGCAATTTTGAAATAAATTCTCGAAGATTGGAAGGAGCAGTGCAATTTATACATCCGTAAGTAAGGGGCATAGTTTTGAGATTTATTCGCTTTATCACCGGGATCCAGTGGAGATCCCTTAGAATTGGGGATATATGATCCTGTCTCTTCACCCTCGAAACAATGCGCACAGCAGCGTTCTGCCCTCTCTGCAGCTGGTTCTGGGGCAAACCCCACAGGCAACTGTTGCAGTAATCCAACCTTGACTGGATAAGAGAGACTGCTACTGTATTGGCCGTTCTTCTATTGAGTTGAAGTCGCAGCTGACCCAGGGCCCGTAGATGAGACGAACAAGCCTTAACCACAGCATTGTGAAACTATTGTCAATTTATTATTAATAAAAAGGCCACGGTCTCTAAACGTGTTGGACAACGTCATCTCTGAAGCTTCAACTTTGATCGATGTAATAGCGACCTTCCGAAGACTAACATCCGAAGTTCCGAACCAAAGATAATTGCCCCTGTTTTGTCCTCATTCAATTTGAGTCTGTTTGCAGCCATCCATGCCTTCACTGTTTGACAGCCATCCTCCACATCACCAACAGGAGCCGCACAGGCAGATAAATCATCACGACAGCTCCTGTAAAGCACCGTGTTAACTGCAAAAAAAATTGCAAGATACACAATAACTCGAGATAATTTTGCCAAGCTGGCTTGTGTACACGGAGAACAGGACGGGCCCTAAAACTGTACCAAGCGGTACGCCACACATCCGGGGAGTTTCTTGCGAAGAAAACAGATTGACAATAACTCGCTGATTTAACTGTTTAACGTAAATTAATTTTATACCTCTAATTACTAGTTGAAATAAAGAATATAATGTTAGATTTGTATAAGGAAATAATAATAACATTAGTTTTATTTTAAAAATATCACTTGTTTGCCTCACTACAGAAGTAAATTTGGAAATTTTTATTTTATTAAAGGGGAATAATAAAGCCGTTTATATTTGCGTTAATATTTCTAGACGTTTTCTATTTTTTCTTTATTAAAATAAACTAAGTGGCTTACAATTATAGTTTTAAAAGGATAAAACTATTTAAAAGGGAGTTAAAAGTTATATAAATATTATTTGAATGAATAAATTATATGAACATTTAAAAATTTTAAACAGTACATTAACTACCCACTTTGTATGATTACAATATATCTATTCCTTGATACTGTAATATGAATTTCTTTGAGATTAATAAAAATAAAATGGTTAAGGCCCGAAAACTAGAATATATTCTAGCAGTGGAAGTCAAAATTAATAGGCTTTCTCTTGTCTATAAAATTATATTTTGGAAACACTGATTCTGAACACTGACCAGTAAATACATTTCAAGTGACTTATAATTCCTATATATCGAATAGATTTGTTCTAATTATAGGAGGTTTATTTCTATAACTTCCCTTCCTTCTGGTGCGCTTCTCGTCAGCGAGCGGTTGCAGGTTTCTTTCTCCTGCTTCCAGTCCGGAGGTCAGCGCTCGTCTCCAACTGGACCTGTCCTTGGTAAGTTCCTCCCAGCTGTTTATGTCCATGGCCAGGAATTTCATGTCTCTCTTGCAGACATCCCTAAAACGGAGGTGGGGCCGACCTGCAGTCCTCTTTTCTCTGGCTAGTTCAGAGTATAGGATATATTTGGGTATTCTGCCATCGTCAATGCTACACACATGCCCCAACCATCTGAGCCGGAGTTGGCGGATCAGAGTAGGCATGCTTGGCATCCCAGCCTGCTGCAGCCCCTCGATGTTCGGGACATGGTCCTGCCAGGAGATCCCGAGTATGCGTCGGAGGCAGCGCATGTGAAAAGCACTCAATCTCTTCTCTTGACTAGAGTATAGGGTCCAGGTTTCGCTGGCATAGAGTAGAGTGCTCAACACTGCAACCTTGGTTCTTATAGTCAGCTTTTTGTTTTTCCACACTCTGTGTGGTAGTCTAGCCAGTGTTGTTGAGGCCTTGCCGATCCTTGTGTTGAGCTCTGCATCTAGAGATAGGCTGCTATCTTGTGCCAGACGTGCAGCAGGGACTGTCACCCGCGTGTGGGCTTGTACAGCCACAGCAGAAGCTGGATGATCAGGAGCACACATTCCCCCAAGGGCACACAAAATTCCGTCGTCTCACGAGACTAATGGAAGCCAACAATATTCCTATAACTCGCTTCTATCGATACGTTTTTGTATTTGTTTCCGGCCCATCAATATCGAAGTTTATATAAAAGGCCCTGTTAACATTATAGTTGTGTGTTTCTTGTATCCATTCTATTGTTCTTATATTTTTTAATTCTGTAGTACAGTTGGATGTCTCAATTTATTATATATTTTGGTTTAATTTTGCTGAAATGTTCATGAAGGGTTCTACAGTAATAGTATTTATGTCGAATTTCGCAAAATGTACTGCATTCCAACAAAATGTGTGGAACTGTTAAGGTGACATTGAAGAAAGCATACATTGGGGTCGTTTCTCGCATTCGATTTCTCAGGAGTTAGTCTAATTTTGTCTTGTGTGTCTAATTATTACGGTAGTGGCGTAGCTAGGGGAGGGGGAGTGGGGGACCAAATTCGACAAAGGAGTGTCCGAATTTATTTTTTCTCTTGTCATAATGTCGAATGTCAAAATGCAGGGTCCCCTAAAGAGGCCAAGCCCCCCGGGCCCCCAAATCCCTAGCAACGGCACTGTTTTAAGGGTTTCATGTTTCGATATGGAATCGGTATAGTTCTTTCTGCAATACTGTGAAAGGTGTAATCATTTCTAGCCTCAATTTGCGCATACAAATTTAATATGGAGACATTCTTTTTATAGATCAGTGGAGTTCCTCCCTTATGACGCAAATCTCAGGCTGAGATCAAAATCTAATGTAATGACTCCGGCTTCTCTACACATAAGCTTATATGTATAATATATAGATATATATTGATATTAGACACCCTCCCCCCCAAAAAAATTTGTTTCCTTTTTTTTATGTTTAATAAATTTTAAGAATATATAGAATCTAATGTCTTTAGGAGTAAAAGAAAAATTCACAGAATGGGAATTATTGTTGTTAATAAACACTAATATTAGTCTTCACCATATATAGTATTTAACCGATTTCAGTGAGTAAGAAGAGAAATATGGGACATAGGCCTGTATAAGTAAAGTCAAAGTATACACACGGACCAAATTTGATCCATAAGGGCCGGTGAAACAGCGTTCACCAGTTTCTGCAGTACGTCAGACGAACGCGCTGTTGTATAAGTATAGAATACATAAATACATTTCAGCGATATTAAAACAATGTCAGAGTTCGAACTACAGAAGTCAAGTTTTAAACATGTTTTCAGATCTCACGTTAGGCCTGTCTTTATTTATTTTTTTCCCGCAAATCTACCTGGAATGATAGTGTATGTTATTTTATCCGAACTGTCAATGTGACAACATAGCGCCTATATGATAGCCTGATATGTCCCTCGACGAGTGGTCAGTGAAAAATTCCCTTCAGCACAAACTTTTTTTTAAAACTTTACCATTCATTCAAAAATATAGTCTTCCTGGATGTCACACCAGACACGTGTCACACGCCAACATGTCTGACTGAACATATAACTAACTATATGACCTGAATATGACCTGATTTATGTGCAACGGCTAACTGTTTATTGTGCCCCGACCCCCACACCCCTCCACTTGGTTGTTGTTTTTGAATATGGATTTTACATTCTTAAAGTTTGTCTGGACAGCTTGACCTCTCCCACCCCCCTATCTGTCGTATCTCATGTCTATAGATTTTTGTCTGCATTTAATGCGTCTTAGGGGGGGGGGGGGGGGGTAAAGGAATTCATCATCGTCATAACGATAATTTTTAGCAGGCTTTGCGGTTGAAACCCTTAGTTTCAAATCGAAATGGAAGGATGTGGGGGGGGGGGGGGGGTCGTCTATTGCGGTGGATGTGACCTGGGGTCACGCCTGTACGCTGCCATTCAACGGGTTTGGATGACAGGTGCTATAAAGTTAATCTTCCAGAATAAGCTCATGACATCTATATTGAAATCACCCATTAACATGTCCCCCCTACAACCCCTTCCTCACAGTCCATGCGTCCATTCATTCATTCGTAAAATATCTTCACCGTCATTCTAAACCAGTGATGAAGTTTTAAACTATTAAAATATAAATTTTTTTGAACCCCGAATCTATCCTTCCCCGGGGTCAGAAGTCATGATTGAGTGATGATGTGTGTGCGCGAGTGTGTGTGTGTGAGGGTGATATGGAGGACAACGCCATCTTCTAAGCTCTACTAAAACTTCCTCTCTCCAAAAACCAGTATATAAAGGAAGGATTCTACGAGTTAATCAGCACTCAGCTCCTTCCCAGCCGAGAACAAAGTAAGTAACTCAAAATTGTTTCATTTATAATTTTTTTTCTATTTCTCTTTTTTTCAAAGGTTTGTAAAATAGTAAATATTCTGGATATTCAAAACGTTTATAGGCCTACTATTATAGATCTAGGCCTTAAAAATAAATAAATTTTAGTTCGTTACCGAAAGATAGGCAAAGCTAAACAAAAAGAAACAACAACTCTATATTTGATATTTTTATTGGTCATTGTCAACATAATAAAAAAAGATGTAATCTAAAATGGGATTTAATATGATGTAGGTCTAGAGTCTAGAGTCTAGAGTCTAGATGAATGGCTGGATCTAAATTTAAAGTTGAGTTGAATGAGAAGAAAAAAATATATTATATCGTTAAGAATATTTTAAAATTTTTACTGCGCAATCCTGAAATAAATTGACATGTAAAAAAAAAGCTTACCAAATATTATTTATTATGTGTGTCCATGAAAGTAACTAGGAAATTGTAATGTAATTAGATCATGTGATTTATTTATTGTGACTTTTTTTGTTAATTGAAAATATTAAATTTTAAATGAGCCTCGCTGAGTTGTAGACTATTATGATCATGTATTTCACAAATCTGTCATATTTCTATAGAACTAAAATTATGCTACGTTTTTACATTTAAAACGAAAAAAAACAGCTAGATCTATTGTAGGCCTATATTTTATTTTCTAATCTTATTATATTATATGGATCCTTTCATTATTTGTAAAAATTTTCTACATCAATTTCAATACGAAGATATTAATAAGAAAAGCCTTCTAAACATAGGTCAGGATAAATAGGGCCTACGTTCGTGTCGGCTAATTTTTGTAGCACTTTTTAAATTAATTTTTTTTTGGGTATACCTAGTTTCTAGATCTAATTTTTATACAAATATTTTATGTTCACATTTTTTAGGTTTCAGCTATGTTGAATTGTAAAAATATTGCTGAAATGCAATTTTTAAAAAAATGAATTTCACTGCACTAAATTTATTAGGAATGAAAATATATTTTAATTGAATAGTTTTCATTAGAAACTTAGCTGTATAGACCTAAACATATTTTTTAATCAGTCATTGCATAGGCCTATTTGAAATACCAAATGCTAAATTATGAAGAACATTTCTAGCCTACTAAAGGTTTATAAGACTTTTGGATTCTACTGAAAATAAATCCTACAGAAATTGTTTGGGACAAAAACTCTTGTTTAATTTTTTTTTATGTACAAATATCTGCAAAATTCATTAATTTTATATTTTAAAAAATGTGTATGCCTAGGCTAAATCAAAGACTATAATAAGATGGACCGCTTGCGCAACCAATAACGCTGTCTTAAATGACTCCTATGCTCCTACGTTTGCCTAAATGTTTTCGCTGTATAGCCTACAACTTTCGATTTTAATTTTTCATTTAGAAAATCATAGCGATTAAATAAAACGGAAGTGTACAGTGCAAAAGGGAAACGGGAATTCCGAAAAGAAGTCAGTCGAGTCATCAAGAAATATTAAAGCCAGCGGTCCATCCTATTATAGTTACTAGCTAAATGAGACTCTTAAAAAACAATTTTTTTTTGTTTCAAAAAGTCTGCAAAAGTAGCCTATATCTCATATAGTGTAACTTTATAATACATAGCAAGTTTATGTCTATTCTATATGGCAGCAGGCCTAACTTTTGTTTTATGTGTAAGGGCTGTGGTCGACACTGGTACATTAAAAATATGGGTCCGTCTTATTCATTGGTAATCAATCGCATTGGAATTGGTAAGCAATAAATTGCAAGAGTGTGCAATAAATCGCATTGGGGCGCGATAAGTCGCATTAGCGAGTGATAGCCTAAATCGCATTTCATCCGAAATATGCAACAAGCCATATTTCTAACCACGCAATTGAAGTTTTTCTAATTATTGTTTTTTGTTTCTTCCTCAGTCTTCAAGACATTTCACCATGGGTTATCTAACTTGCTTGGTTTTACTCACTGTTGCTTTGGCCCTGAACGTATCTGGATACAAATATCCAGGATACGGTGGTTATGGCAACTATGGTGGATATGGTAAATACGGTGGATATGGCAACTACGGTGGATATGGCAACTACGGTGGACTCGGTGGATACAAAGGCGGCTACGGCAAAGGCTACGGCAACTACTGGGGAGGATTGGGCAACAAGTGGGGAGGCTGGGGCGGTTGGGGCAACAACTGGGGCGGTTATGGCAACAACTGGGGCGGTTATGGCAACAACTGGGGCGGCTACGGACAGGGCAACTACGGCGGATGGGGAAACTACGCCGGAGCATACGCCCAGGCTAGTGCAAGTGCCACTGCTGCCGCTTCTGCCAACAACTACAACACCTACAACAACTACAACAACTACGGAGGACTCGGAGGCTACGGTGGATATGGTGGATACGGATACAGCTCTCCATGTAAGTCATAGTTATTGTTTTACAATTTCATACTTAGTTTCAGTAGCATGGCAAGGTGGGTTTTTTTTAAAGGATCTAGCGCAGGTTGAGTCGAAAAATAAGAATCGCTTCCATTCTTCGTTGTTTGAGACTCCGTCACCACCGCTCTTGTACATAGCACAAGCTTCGCACTCCAATACTACTCCACTGCTTGGCTTTATATCGTACATCTATTGTAAAAATTGACAACGGTGCAAGTGAACATTTGGCGTAATCTGGACATGCATATGTTTCACGTATTAAAAGTCCACATCTCTAAACCTATAGACTATTCTATAGTAATAGTATAGGGCAGGGCCTATTCTTTAAAGAGTAAAATCTTCAACGCTTAGGCCTACAGACATAAGCTATATTATTATTATTATTATTACTGTACCGGAATTCAAAGAAACATATTCTCGTATAAAATAACGACCGATCAAAGTCTTACTGATTAATTCTATTGGGTATATTACTAAACATTAGTAAGTTATTATCAATGCCCAGATGGTCGTGCGCTAGATGCCCACACTAAAATTGTAAAGTGACTTTTAAAAACCGTTTAAGGCTTTATTATTGGTTTTATTGTTTTATAGTCTGGCTTTCTTTTCCGCCCCCTCCCCCCCCCCCCCAAACAAGGTGTTGACAATTAGACTATTCTTATTTAGTTTACCTGGTTTCTATTAGAACCGATTGTAATTCAAGACGGGAAATCATAAATATGAACACAGGTTTCTTACTCTGAAAATCATTATACAATTACAATTCCAAAACTTTTCCCACACATACATATCCGAAATCAATTTTATTTTCATCGTAATATTATATGAAATGAAATGCTTTGTGTTAACGGGCAGTGTAGGCTAATGGGTAACCTAGTCAAGACGACTATAGGCCTATGTTTAATGTTTTTATTGAAGTTATAAGGTAGGCTACATATTTAAGAAATAAAACGCAAGATGAGATTTTGATCTAACGAATTCTCACCTTAACTATATCTACGTGGTTTAACAATTTTTTTTTTTATTTCGTTTTAACAATTATTGTTGATGCTGTTTTATGTCTGGCCTGATATTGGACCAAACATCTATGATTGGACCCAAATCTATAAGCGTAACATTTCCCAGATTCAGTTCTACGTTTAGAACATTTTCAAAAAAATTTTAGGATCTAGCATGTCACTGTTGCAGCGTGACATGCATATACCTACTTTGCTAATACTAATGTAATTCAGTGCACTACTTCTTCAGCAAGTGATTTTCATATTTTTATTATGAATTATCAACACCGATACAATCGTCCACTATATACTAATACTATACACAACTTTCATATCCACTCTCTCTCACTAACCATGAATAGCTGCCCTATTCCCCATGAATAGCTGCCCTATTCCCCATGAATAGCTGCCCTATTCCCCATGAATAGCTGCCCTATTCCCCATGAATAGCTGCCCTATTCCCCATGAATAGCTGCCCTATTCCCCATTCAGATGGCAGTTTTCTTTGTGCTAACTGTCAGGTGAAGTCCTGGATGTTACATTTTTTTGTTAGTTGACAGCCACTGAAAATATTTGAGTTTGAGTCCAGCAGTTTCCTCGTTAATATATTAATTATAATATGTGTCCCCAAGATTGTTGCATGTGTACAAGTAGAACTATAATGCAGCACCCAAGGTCTCCCTTAAGGCACGTTTGACTGTGTGTTATATTCAATACCGTATCAAAGATCATTGGACCCCTACCTAAGTGAAGTGTTCGTTCAAACGTCACCCCTTTATAATTTTAACATTATTTACCTGAACATGAATGTATTGCTCTTCCCCAGCATATTATGGCTATGATTGGGATGATGACTTCTTTGATGATGATTGAACAACCCACCAGTTTGTATAACTAGCAGCTACTCAACTACAACACAGACATCATCCTTAGTGTCGTGTTCTTTTTTTGTATATTATACAGTAGAAAAAAAAATTAAAATCGATTTTCACAAATTGACCATTCTACTTGTCTTTTGTTTTCTTTCCTAAAATTAAGAGACCCGCATACAATCAATTTTTTTAAGTATCTGGACAATAAATTCAATAATTGTTTATAAAGTTGAAATTTAAGACAGTACAGAATGTTGGCTCCTGGCATAGGGGTGAGCTCGAGTCGGTGCCCTAGCAGCACCACGAGATGATGGAGCAACAGCTTTACCACCACCAGTGGCTCCCCAATTCTCAGTTGAAACATTTAATGTTAGTTTTAAATTAATGTATGAAGGGGAAACATAGCCGTCAATTAAGTAGACAAGTCCACTAGCCTTGTTTTCAGTGAATCAGATCTAATGTTATTTAAAAATCCATTATTGCTAGAGTTTAAGAAATGAAGATTTGCTTTTATCAAACTAGAGGACCTAGCTATTCTTTGATAAGTTTTATTTTGTCCTGTCACCTCATTGAACAATGTATTAGCAGTCAACTGTTTGATCAAGAAATCACTTGCTAGAAATTATCTGGTTTTCATTCAACAACCATCTTATTAACTCGTTTGCTACTAATGCAACTCAGTAAGTCCAACCATCTCCATAGTAATAGACCTCAAATCACCTGCAATGCTGTGTGGCTAACATATCGCAGTTTATCAATCTTTTGCAGTGAATTCTGTTGATTTTTTATTACCTCTACTGCAAACTAATAGTTAGTCATTAAAAATACATTTTAAAAAATTACTAAATTTAATTTAGAGCTACCTCCATTTGGTTAGTACTTTTAGGGGTGTTTTTGGAATCTAGGTTAATAGCAAATGAGCTAATAAAGAACAGGACAGTGGAAAGTGTGTGAAATTGTAGACAATGATAACATTAACTTCTTAGAGCCTTTACATAAAACCATCTGTATTTTCCTAATGTAAGGCAAATAAACCTTAGCAGCTCAATGACATAAAAAAAATTACTATATTCTTCAATATACTAAATGTATCAGTAAAACTTATCCTGCAAAAAAATTAATTCCAGTTTATTTAATTTATATTATGTCGTCGTTGCCACTCGAAATCCGGCCAAGTTGGAAATTGTGCATTTTTTTTACTGTACCAAAATCTTCCTTAGGATATCCCACATGATGTCTAAAAATATCATGTAGTATTGTCTAATAGATTTTCTACAATTTTATTTCTTATAAAAATGGATATGTCGATTCGTTTTCTGTTTTGACTGCGCGAAATGGCCAAGTCGGTTTGCAATGCAATGTATTTTCACATGACCTAATAAATTATGTGTAATCACTTAGGCGACATTTTTCATTGCGGCCCTTAGGTGTTTCTTGGTTCTAGAATAACTTATGCAGATATATAATTCTTCTCAAAATGACTATGAATATATTGAAGAAAATATCGAAATAGTACGAAATGATCATACTGATACTAGGCATACTGATATTTCTGATGTTGCTGAAGTCCAGACAAATATTGTTGCTCATGCTGAGAGAAGGGAAAGTCAAACAATAGAAAATTCGCAGACAGTGAATATTGCTACTTATATTGAAGGCGATACTGTGAATAGTGGAAAGGTTACAGGCGCAGATAAATTCAATAATAAAACGAAGAAAGACAAGGAAAAAAGAGAACATGGAGAATCCTATAAAGGTAGACAATTTGACAAAAAGAGTAAACAGTATGTTGAGGTTGTAAAGCAGTGGTTCCCAAACTTTTTTAGGCCGCGACCCCTTTTTACAGTTTATCATGCTTTGGCGCCCCCCCCCCCCCTAAAAAATATTTATAATTTCGTTTCTAGTTTATTACTGCATTTTGCGACTGTTATGAATTGTAATGTAATATCTAATATGCAGGATGTATTTTTATTGTTACAAATTGAACCTAATTAAATCATAGCGATTAATCATTTAAAAAAAAAGAAGACATATAAACAAATGTAATTAAATATTGCAAGATACATGTATAGGTCTAAGCTTAGGCCTATATTTCTAATTACAACACGAACGTAAGCTATTGTGCTGGTTGACATTGCGTATTTCTAATCGGTTCAGAAATTCTTGGACTGTCTTTGCAAGAGCACAACTAAGCAGTTCACCTCCAACAATAAGTCTACTGTATTTAGACTTGATAACCAACAAGGTGGAAAAGCATGTTTACTAAGATATTTTTTTGGAAATGGAAGAAATATGGCGCAACACAATCTCAGTCAAAATAGTTTATGACTGCAAACATTTGATTCAGAATGCTGTACCTGGCATTATAGAGAAATCAGTTCTCTATGCATCGTTGTTAATACGCTTAATGAACTTTGTGCTTTCTCATGAATATCTTAAACTTTGAATGTGAATGGGCTTCTGGCAAGTACATAGATATGTAGTGTCAGGTAGATTTGGAAAGTATCATGGAATTTTGGCTGTAAGCATGTGAAAGTGTTATTTCACAGAATTGATCATCGTAATCATTTCGTCATGTTTTTCAAAGAAAGCAGATAAGGTAGACCAGGAGCCGCATGAGAAAAAAAAGTGCCGGTTCGAGACCACTTTTCAACACTAGTCAAATCTAGATGATTTATTTGCATTACATACGTTTATAGAAATCAGGAATCTTTTAAAAGGTCTGTGGACCATTTTATAAAACTGCCATAAGAATTACCATTAGAATGTAATCACATCCTTCACAGCCTTACAAGCCTATTCACAAACTTTAATCAAGTACAGTTTTTAATTTAAATTAATGTAACTTTTACTAAACTTCAGCATTGATCTTACAAATAATATTACAAAGATAAACTCTAATGGGCCCCAGCGCAGCGCAATAACTACACACACACACACACAAACACACGCCCTCTTCGTGGGGCCTGAAGTAGACAGCATATACATTTCATTTTCATCCAAAACAGTTTTAATTTCTCCCGACAATCATCTCACAAGTGTGAAATAGCTAGCATTGTTTGGAGCATCATACTCGTTGCACAATTGCGAAAACAGTCGACTGTTTAAAGATCTTGTTTTTACAAAAGGGCACAACTTATGACGCTTTATATTACTTCTTTTAACTGGTGTGGCAATATCTTTGTTGCTAATATGTTTTCTATATATCATAAAGTGAGCTCCGATTACTTTTGGTCAAAAATTATTTTGAAATCCAGGCCGAACAGAATCTACACTAAATTCCGAAATATTCATGAAGTGTCGGTCGTTTTATCGCCAATACTACTGCTTTTAACACAATGGCTGCTTTTAACAGAGAAGTGGCTTTTTAACACAACTCTCTACACACGTGTTACTGGTCCGCATACGTGCATTATGGTGCCGACCTTGTCACATACACCTGTAAGTTATTGATGTCATTATGCCAAGTAACCTACACGTAGTATGCGGATGTATCTGCATGTCGGTGGACTCGCTTTGAGACGGAAAGATGAGCTGTGTTTCGGCTCCTAAGACCATCAAAAACATACTTTTTCCAAAGGTCTTTGGCGACCCCCGCGAAATGGTCATTCGACCCCCAAGGGGGTCGCGCCCCCCAGTTTGGGAACAGCTGTTGTAAAGGAAGAACAGAAGCTAGGATCAAGGTGCTCTTGCCAGGCATCTTATTACTTGTGTACAGAAGCAACTGTTAAGACAGGGAAAAAATTCACAAGGAAATATGGAAGATATGGAATGAGAAAAAGGTTTTTGTGAGAGCAACAGTAATTGCGAAAGATGTAAAAGAAAGAAAAATTGTTGTATCTGAAAGTTACAAGATAAACAATACAATGATATTTAGTCTAAAGGTCAATGGAGAAAGAAAAAGAGTTTGCAAAAAAATGTTTTTGAATACAAAAAGTCTGAATAAAATGGTAGTTTTGGAATACTATGAAATATGTTAATGATGAAACATGCATTCCATTGCTAGTGCAAGATTCATAAAGCCTCAAATTCATTTAAGAATATATCGGTCCATTACCGAAAATGCGATCGCATCATTATTGTCGAAAAAGTACAGAAAACGTTATATCTGGAACCATTATTTCAGTCACAAAATGAAAAATCAAAAGATAAGGAGTTGTATACATTGAATTCCCATACTAAAGTGTTGTGTATGGATGTGCAGAGAGTTTTGTTAGCACTATCTCTTAAGGCATCCGTCCTCTACCATAAAACTAAATTTCAGGTCCACAACTACACAATCTATGACATGGTTTCAAAAGATGTTGTATGCTTCGTTTGGAATGAGCAGAAGGGGGACTTAGTAATAATGAATTTGCATCATGTTTTGTAACATATTTAGAAGAAAATGTAAATTCTTTCGACAATGTGATAATCTGTTCTGATGGCTGCACTTATCAGAATCGAAATCGTGTACTTGCTACAGCTTTAAGACATTTTGTTTGTGTAAAACAAGCAGAAAATGTGGAGCTAAAAAACTTGGAGCGTGTACATGCTCAAATGAAGGTCGATAATGTTCAAGCAAAAATTGAAAGACGCCTAAAAAACAAGGACATTTATTCACCACTTGATTATGTGCATCTAATTCACTGATCTATAAAAAGAATGGATTGCGCCTTCTTAATAAATTGGTTTGAGCAAAGTGAAGAAAAGCACTGATCTATAGAAGAAATGAAAAACTAACAATTTCCACTGCACTTACCAATATAAACAAAATTGTGTCTAAAACTTACTGTGCCACTGATCTATAAATAGATCGGAACGGAATTTATGTTGCTGCCATTTTACACAATATGCAAATAGATTGTTGCTGTCAAGCTTCTGACTTCCTATTAATAATATAAAACTAACAATAATATGATCAAAAGAAAACAAATACCAAACAATAAAAAAAAGTTAATAAAAAAAGTAGACAGTAATATTTCGCAGTACGGAAAAACCCGGTCCCGAACACACACTAAATTTGAAAGCATTTCAAAGGGACATCATTTGGAAACTGCGATCATTGTATAACCATAACATACGGTGATTAGTAATAGGTCTAAGTTTATTTAAAAAAAAAAAATTAACGAATTAAGCAATATTGTTAAAAAAATTAAACTTTATTTTGGAGGACGTTTCCACTTTATACATTTAACTTTTAAGCCGATTAGTCAAACGGCTTAGGAGAATATAGAGCAGAAACAAACAACTAAATAAAGTGATCTAATTAGAGTTACCCGAATCAAGCCTAGACATTATGAAGTAGGCCTATATGACCTTTGATTTTTTTCAGAGATTAAAAAAAAATTGAAAATAGTTTCAAATCACTTAAACCTTATAAAGATGTCAAGGTCACAGTTGATTGTGCTCGAAAGGACGAAGCAGATGGGTCAAGGTTCTTCAAATTAAGCTACACAGAAGACTGGCAAATACTATGACTGGGTCGAAGAGACAAGCTTCCAACATCCAACCCCCCTACACTCTACCTAAGCAGGAGAAAAATAAAAAGCATAACTAATGAGCATTTGCAGTCAATGAAAGCTGTGCTGCCTTCAGATGTTCACAACTTCTATGTCTCTCTTCCACATTAATAAAATTCTTTATTTCATTATCAAAGAATTGCATTGAAATGTATGTTTGATGTTTTATAATTATTATATTATGTACTAAAATTAATACATTTGTTAATTTTTTAAACTATATCTTTCTACGCTTTTCTTTCAAATTGTTCAAATAATTTCATTAAACTGTTCTTGTCTCATACTAGATCTAAATAAAAATGTTTTTTGTCATTTGTATTTTTTTCGAAAGCTTGATACATTTTTAATCAAATTCTAAATTTAAAATCTTAAATGTATTGTTTCGTTTCATAATACATAATGATGTAAAAGTAGTGAATTAATTATTGAGTATGGCCTGTATTGTATTAGAGAGAATCAATAGCTACATTTTAATGTAACTAATAGTAGATCTAGTATCAATCACTGTAAAATGTATTGGCACAAACCGGCCAAGTTTTTAAATAGACATCAACACTCTCAAAGCAAACCGGCCAACTCGAGGGTAAGGCTCAAAACGGCCAACTCATTAATTTTTTTTTAATCGCAAAACGATTAAATCCAAAATTTGTAGGTCCATAGAACAATATATAACTTTGAAATACGTATACCAAATTTCTTTAAAAATATATTATTTTTAGTCGATCTATGCATCTTTTTGCTTCTCCTTAAAAAATTGGTATTTTTGGACTTGGCCGGTTTTCGCCTGGCAACGACGATGTGATTTTTTTTTATGTGCAAAAGGAACAAAAAAAATATATCAAGATAGCACGAGTGCATGAGAATGCATGAGATTTTAGTTGCAACGTTGTTCCTTATTCTGTGAGACTATATCAACGCTGCTCCTGACTAAAAGCATAATCAAGAACTAGATGCGTGTTTTGCAGATATGAAGATGACTAGTGTGTATGTGTGTATGTTGTATTTGGTCTTGTTTTTGTGCTTGTGTTCTTGTAATATTGCAATGTAATCAAACCACATTTCCTTTTTGGATCAATAAAGAAATCTTATCTTGTGGTACCTAAAATTAGGATAACTAATATTTATCATATTCTCCGAAACCTCCTGAACTTCCATAAGAATCATAAGCAGGTACGGTACTAGCACGTCCATTAATTACGTCAACAATGATTTTTTTCGGCGATTTTTGCCTCCCCCCCCCCCACCTTATAAAACAACTGTCAAACTTTACTTTCATGTCAATGATTTGTTACCCCCCTACCCCAAAACGAGTAACAAAATTTTAGACGCTTGCTTCTATGTTTAAAATAGATTTGAAACGGAAACTTTTATACTATATTTAATTGTAATACATCTTGTAATAAAAACTTGTTTTAAAGATTTCCGATTGACTAGATATAACTCTCATAGGCGTAGCCACGAAGGGGGTGTAACATGGTTCCTACCCCCCCCCCCCCCCTCTGGGCCCTACCACATTTTTTTCCTATTTCTTTTTTTTTCGGTTTACTGTTGTTCTTGTCATAGTAATATTTAATCATTTCTTATTTTACGTATCACTAATGAGCTTTTGGTACGATGTTAATTCTTAAATAGTTTAGGGGAAATTTGTGCACCAGTTGTAAATTAACCTTCTATTTTAACTAGGGATGTTAAACGAAAACCGGAATTCAGGATTTCGATTTTGAAACCGAAAACCGGTTTTGATTTTCAAAACCGATTTTCAGTTTGTTGGTTGGAAGGTAATCATTTACTTCAAGTAGCACACACTTTTTGGTTTTGATGGAAATAATTGTTTAAAATAATGCTGGATTCGCACAAAACAATTCTTGTAATACCTTGCTCTCATTAATTAGTGTGTTTTGTTTTCCAAATCCTAACTATGGCTTGCGATGTGGTAAAAACAACATCAAACCTTCGGAATCTTCGGCTCATCCTTTTGATGTGCGCTCCCCATTGATGTAAGCAATGGAGACGCAAAACTAGGTTTTCCCTGTGACCATGAACAATTCGACTAGTCTGTGCTTTAGGCCTATTATTTGATTTGTACTACGCAAAACACTTTCTGATAGATCAATACATTACTATACAAGTCTAAGTCCACGGTGTGTTGTTAATAGGCCTACAATATGTCATTCATATTAGACTGAAGTTTATTCAACAATTTAAGTAAAATATAAACAATTTAAAGTTGGCACGCTTAAGCTTCTGATGAAAGATAAGCGGACATGTGATTATCAATATTGGAAGCTTTTATCGGCTCTGTTGCAATATAATCAATTAGATCACGATTTTTATTCTCTAAAGAATGTTATGATAAAGTGTTTAAAAAAAATAATTATTATTTTTACAAATAAACAATAAACCCATTGAATGCCCTGCAAACACTAATTAAGTTTTAACTATTTTTCAAATAGACCTAAAAAACTTCGCACATTTGGCTTTTCCGGCCAGTGATATCGCGCTGGGAGGGGAATTCTGTTTAAAACCGGATTTAAAGAACGGTTTTGAAAAAAAAAACGGTCTAAACATCCCTAGTTTCAACCAAATGTTCACTATTCCTTCTAGCATTATGCCCCCCCCCCCCACACACACATTATAGGCCTACTCACGGTAGTTGCCTTCCCTGTACCCCACCTCTCCTAACTTGCACAATTATAATAATGTGCTACCACACCATGCAATCCTGGCTTCGCCACTGATACTTATACATTTTTATCTCATACAATTTTTCAAGAAAATTAGAAATCCAAACTTAAAAATTACTAAATAGATCTATGTAGACAATAGGTTCTCAACCTTTTTCGGCTCACCGCCCCCTTTTACAATTTTTTTACCGCACACCGCCCCCCCCCCAATTTCTTTTAGCGCCCACTCCCCCACATTTCCGCCCATCTGGACTATAGTTTCCGCAATTTTTTTAGGGGAACTAGACTTTTTGTGTGATTAATTATCTTTAAAAAAACTGAAAAGGAAACATATTGGAAGAATTAATAGATCAAAAAATTGCCTTAACAAAAGGTTTAAATAAATCAATATTAATGTGAATCGTTTGCCTGGTGTGTTGCTAGCAATTTGTCTATTTTTGTTTCAATTTTGGTTGCAAAAGCCTTAGGTCTAATAATCAGTAATATTTGTTATTATTCAAAACAGAACTTGTTTCGGCATCACTATTGAATTAAATGTGGAAATTTTTTTTAGTTAAAGGGAGATAATTAGCCCGTTTTATTTGAGCTAATATTTCTGTTGTTTTTTTTTCTGTTATAAAAAAATAAATGGCTTACACTTTATAATCTTGAAATGATCAAACTGTAAAAAGTATTTGAAAATTATATAAATATTATATGACTAAAGAATGTATATGTATATTTTCAAGCACTACAATAGCTACCCAGTTTGTATGATTACTACTAATCTATACCGCTTTTCAATAGTTACATGTCAATTACGTTAATGTAAAATACATTAAGGACATCTCAGTTAAACTGAGATCAAACTATCATTAATATTAGCAGATGTTAGGGCGACAGTGATCGGTTAACACTGTTAACAGGGTTGACAGTTGACAGTCCGGTGAACCAACCAGAGGACCAGCCGGCCGCACACCATACTTGCCAAATACTATCCCCTACTTCATCGAAAAGTCATTGCGATTCCTCTTTCTTATTAATATAATAATATGTAGGCATACTGTTGGGGAATATCAGATATTTAGCAGCACTTTCGTTTACATCACATTTCATCCAAAAACTAATAGATTCAAATAGCTGAGGTGTTAAAATATATCAGGTACGTTTGTATCGCCCACTTGCCCTTCACCGCCCCCCAATCGCCCCCGGGAATGTCATCGCCCCCCTAAAGCTTCTCACCGCCCCCCGGGGGGCGATATCGCCCCCGTTGAGAACCTATGATGTAGACTTAACAACCTAATTTTAATGTTTCACCTATTATAACTTAGTCAACAAAAATATATTAGTCTATACATGAGAGACGTTTTAAAATAAATAAGATAGGCTAGGCTGCGCTAAGTATATAGGACTCCGTGTGGTGGGCCACGAATTATTTTTCTAAAGGAAATATTTTAAAATAACCATGTTGGATTCATACAATACACATCATTCAATGATTTAAAAACATTACCGGTAATTCTAGTCTCAGAGAGGGCCTATTGTTGTTGTTAGTTCTATTGCCAATCCAAGCTATGGCTTACATGGCTCATATAACGAACGCCAGTCTCTGTCAACAAATTTAGATGTACTGAGCGGCAAAAAAAATGGCTTTCTGAACTTACTCTGGAGACAGTTTGTTGGTGTGTTTGTGTTCTTTTGTTATTCCAGCTAGCTTGTCTCGCTGGACAGCGAAGGTGAGGTTTTCTACGACAATTGGTCGGTTACTTTGCTTTGCTAACAAATGCAGTAGTTTATCTTATCTTATACGTTACAGACGCTCCTTCTATAAAGAAGATTATTGCGTCCTACGCTCATCCGTGGTCCGAGTCTAGTCTTGCATTTTTATTAATGTTTTAAATGATGTTAAGTTAGTGGTTTTCCTGGTTTGTTCAGGCAACCCATTCCATGCCCAAATGCCACTCGGGAAGAAAGAGTACTTATACGCATTTGTTCTCGCATAAGGGACAAGGAAAGTGTTTTTGTCTTTATGTTTATCTGAGCTTTGCAACAGGTTGTTATTGGGTTGTATTTCTAAATTAGAGTTTAAAGCCTTATGTATTATTACTATACTTTACTCTTTACCCTTCTGTCTACTAGTGTTTTTAGATTTAGTGATTTGACTATTGGTGTTACTCTTGTTTAACTGGGAATATTCACTGGTTATGAACCTTGCAGCTCTTTTTTGGATTCGTTCTAATTTTTAAATGTTTTCTTTAGTTGATGGGTCCCATACGGGTGCTGCATATTCTAGTATAGGTCTAACTTATGTGAGATAGCACTTTAGTTTTATATTCTTATTACATTTGTAAAAGTTTAAACTCATACATAGATCTAGGCTACATACTAACAAAAAGAACACAAAAAGGACATGTCGAATGTAGCTTCCGTAATTAATATGTATTAACGTAAAAAAGTGTTTATATGTTGCTGTGTAAGTAACACAGGACACATGTAGAATTTTGTAATAAATTTGTATCATTATTTATTTTATAAAAAGTAACATTGGAAGGGGGGTCGTCTATTGACCTGGGGTCACACCTGTTCGCTGCCAATCAACGGGTTTGGATGACAGGTGCTACAAAGTTAATCTCCCAAAATAAGATCATGACACCTATATTGAAATCACCTATTAACATGTCCCCACTACAACCCTCTTCTCCCATTCCATGCGTCCATTCATTAGTAAAATATTTGACCGTCATTCTAAACTTTAAACCAAAGATGACGTTTTATACTATTGAAATATTTATTTTACCCCGATTCTATCCCCCCCCCCCCATTCCCCCGGGGTCAGAAGTCGTGATTGAGTGAGTGTGTGTGGTATGGAGGACAACACCCTCTTCACAGCTCTACTCAAACTTCCTTTCTCCAAAAACCTGTAGGCCTATATAAAGGAAGGACTCTACGAGTTAATCAGCACTCAGCTCCTTCCCAGCAGAGAACAAAGTAAGTAACTCAAAATTGTTTCATTTCTTTTTTTTTTCTATTTCTCTTTTTTCAATGGTTATTAAAATAGTAAATAGCATAGACTATAATATACATGGACCGCTTGCTTTAGTATTTCTGCTATATGATGACTTGAAACTTGAAACACTGATTTTCGGAATTCCCGATTCTAAATAAAGTAATTGCTATACAGGAAATAAAGTTATTGATATACAAGTTCCGTTTTATTTAATCGCTATGATTTTCTCAATGAAAAATAAAAATCGAAAGTTGTACAGAGCGGAAACATTTATAGATCAGTGTTGTGTGCGCACGGAAAAAGAACATAAGCTCTAAAAATAGAGCAGGCTGTCCATCTTCTTATAGACAATAATAGGATTAGTAGGCCTACAAGTATTCATTTAAAGTCGAAAACAATGCGATTTAATAAAACGGAACTTGTATGACAATTACTTCATTTAGAATCGGGAATTTCAAAAATAGAAGATGTAGCATAGAAAACTAAAGCAATCGGTCCATGTAGCCTATATTATAGTCTATGGTAAATAGTCTCTGGGAATACAACAAGTTTATATGATAGATCTAGGCCTTATAAATAGATTAAAAAAACGAATTCGTTACCGAAGGAAAAGTAAAACCAAACAAAACAAAATTAACAAAAAATCTAAGCTTATATTAGTTTTCATTGTCAACATAATAAAAAAAGGTATAGGCTACGTGTAGCCTAGACTACCATAATACAATTTAAAATAGAAACGCATCTGATGTAGATGAATTGTTGCATTTAAATTTGAAGTTTACTTGAATGAAAAGAAAAAAAAAAGTAGCCTAGACTAGATCTATATGATATCATTATTTTATTATTTTAACAGCACAATCTTCAAATAAATTGACATCTATAAAAAAGCAAACCAAATTTTATTATTGAACTGATCCATTGAAGTAAAATGAATTTTCCATTCATTTGGATCAATAAAGCAATCTTATCTTATCTTATGTGCCATGCGATTAGATCATGCGATTAGATCTAGCTATTTCTTAACCCTTACAGTCCTGGGCGCGTATATAGCGGAACTGAAGGCAGCATAGGTAGAAGTAGGTCGGTACGGGAGGGGTTAAAACAAAGCATACTAAATTAATTGTGGACTTTTTCCTAGGGTCTAACAGGGTCTCTGTTGTACAATGAAGAAGAATAAAAGAAGAAGAAGGATAGACATTTTGATGTCATTTTTGTAGCAATATTTTAAGTGTTTTTTTATGGTAGACTCTATTCATAGAGTCTAAATCTAATATAAAAAAAAAACAATAACAATATTTTATGTATTAGGTTTCGCCTATACTGAACTGTTAAAATATTGCTGAATTGCAATTTAAAATAATGAATTTCATTGCACTAAATTTATTTTGAATCGAAATATATTTAGGATAATTGAATTTGAATAGCTTTCATTAGAAACTTGGCAGCAAAAACAGAGAAAAAAATTATTTATTTTTAAATCAGTCATTGCATGCATAGGCCTATTCCAAACCATAAATAGGCCTACATGCAAATGAAAAATTATCAAGAAAATTACTAGCCTACTAGATCTAAAGGTTTATAAGACTTTGGGATTCGGAACAACGTAGAGTTCACTGAACATAAATCCTACAGAAATTGTTCTGGACGAAAACTGGTGTTACAATTTTTTTTAATGTACAAATATCTGCAAAATTCATTAGCCTAATTTTAGATTTTAAAATGTGTTGGCCTAGGATAAATGTAACTTTAAAAAAAAAATTCTTTCAAATTATAATTATAAGTTTGCAAAAGTAGCATAAATTATGATACATGTAAAAAAAAGTGTAACTTTATATTGCATAGAAAGTTAATGTAGGCCTTAATACCATTTGGCAGTAAGCCTAACTTTTGTTTTAAGCTTATGTGTTAGCGCTGTGGTCGTAACGGGTTCATTGACAATGTTAGCGCTGTGGTCGTAACGGGTTCATTGACAATATGGGACCGTTTTATACATATTTAAATGATTAATCGCACTAGTAGGCGATAAATTGCAAGACTGTGCAATAAATCGCATTGCTTGGTGTAACAAGCCATATTTCTAACCACGCAATTGAAGTTTTTCTCATTGTTTGTTTCTTCCTCAGTCTTCAAGACATTTCACCATGGGTTATCTAACTTGCTTGGTTTTACTCACTGTTGCTTTGGCCCTAAACGTATCTGGATACAAATATCCAGGATACGGTGGTTATGGCAACTACGGTGGATATGGTAAATACGGTGGATATGGCAACTACGGTGGACTCGGTGGATACAAAGGCGGCTACGGCAAAGGCTACGGCAACTACTGGGGAGGATTGGGCAACAAATGGGGAGGCTGGGGCGGTTGGGGCAACAACTGGGGCGGTTATGGCAACAACTGGGGCGGTTGGGGCAACAACTGGGGCGGCTACGGACAGGGCAACTACGGCGGATGGGGAAACTACGCCGGAGCATACGCCCAGGCTAGTGCCAGTGCCACTGCTGCCGCTTCTGCCAACAACTACAACACCTACAACAACTACGGAGGTCTCGGAGGCTACGGTGGATATGGTGGATACGGATACAGCTCTCCATGTAAGTCATAGTTATTGTTTTACAATTAAGCTTAAATACTTAGTTTCAGTAGCATAGCAAGGTGTGGTTTTGTGTGTGTGTGTGTAAAAGATCTAGCGAAATTTAAGTCGAAAAATAATAATTGCTTCCATTCGTTGTTTGAGACACCCGTCACCAACGCCCTTGTAAATTGCACAACCTTTTCCTTACAACACAGAATATGTATACCTATTCTGTGCCTTACAACGCCGCTGCTTGGCTTTCAATCGTATATATCTATATTGTAAATAGGGACTACAATGCAAGTGAACGTAATCTGGACATGCATATTTTTCATTTATTTAAAGTCAATTATCTCTAAATCTATATAGGCCTAGACTCTATTCTATAGTAATAGTATATTCTTAAAAGAGTAAAATCTTCAACGCATAATAATATAGACATAGGACCTATTATTATTATTGTACCGGAAGTCAAAGAAACGTAATATTCTCCTATAAAATTACGACCGATCAAAGTCTTACTTAGTAATGCTATAGAGCGTTCTCAGTAGGCGGAGCTTAAGTTTTTTTGTGTACATTTAGTGACGTATTTGTGTAAATATAGAACCCACTTGAGGTACAAACATAACGTGGTGAAAGTAAATTACTTCTTTATCATGCAAAATTCACATCTGAATATTGGCTATCCTACTCAAAAATAAGGAGGTAAATAGTAGTACTGTAGATTAATTGATTAATGTGATTAGGCTAGGGCCGGCTACACCTATTTACACTTTCAATTTAATTTCACTTTATAGGCCTACACTTTTAATGTTTCGTAGGCTAGGCTACGATGTCAAGTGATATTGTTGGTGAATAGGCTATCTAGTCAAGTCACTATTAGGCTCACATCGTCTATGATCTATGTCTATGATAATAATAAAATAGCCTATTTTATTAAACATACATAATACAGCTTAAATCTTAACAAGACTTAAAACACAACACATCATTTAAAAAAAGCTCGAGCCTATATGGAACTTTATTAATACAGCGGCCATATTTAATTGTACACCATTACTCAAAGTAAACACAAATCACGTGCTTTTTGTCACGGGATTGCAAACGCCCTATAAGTATATTAGTAAGTTATTAATTTACCAATAGCATAATAACGTTTTCATTGCTTAGCGTACCTCAGAGTCGGCAACATACGGCACGCGTCCTTTTCAAAGTCCTAGTCAAAAGACTACCAAAAGACGCAATTCAAGTGTATTGCAAAAGAAATGGAGTGCTTAAGCAGGATGACTTATAGGCTGCTGGCACTCTTTAAATTATTTTAATGAATTAGAAATCCTACTTTGGCACACTAGGCCTATATCAAAAGGTTACCGTCTTGCTCTTGATGCCTACAATTTATTGTAAAGTGACTTTAAAAAAGCAAGCCGATACAATGAGTTCTGTTTCTTTTATAAGATGTTTTAAAAAGACGTTAATTAAGGGTTTTAATAATTTCTTTTATTATTGTTCTGGCTTTAATTTCGTTTTAAAAATTATTGTTCATGCTGTTTTGTCCATTTTAGTGAAATGTATAAGTTATAGGCCCTAACTATTATAAGCTTTCTCAAGCCTGAAATATCAAGTCAGTTTGTCCCAAACTTTCCTTAACCTAACTGTGATGAGAACAAAGTTAGCCTATGTCTGGCCTGAATATTTATTTGCTTGTAGGGCATCACAATAACATTAAATAAGCAGGCGACCTAAGTGCCGAAGTAAAAACTAATTTGTTCATTGTGTATCTTTAGCATGACCTAGATAACAAATTGGACCTAAATCTATATACTATATGAACTATATGCTTAACATTTTCACGATTCAGTTATACGTTAAGAACATTTTCATATGAATTTTTAGGATTTAGCTAGGCCTACACTAGATATCTTTACCAATTATTGACTGAACATTTCAGTGAAAGCGTGTTTAGAATTTCTATTCTAAAGTTTATTTTTAATTATAAGTAATACAATATATCCTTTATATTTATTATAAATTATAGGCTTTATAGGCCTATTTAAAACGTAGGCTACCACCCATCTCAAGCCTTTCCAGTACCGGTATTAGTATTATGATCTGACACCCCCCTCCTTTTCCTATCCATCAGATATAGACTATAGGAATCCTGAAAATAAAGTTTAATATTTTGAATTCAATCAAGACTGTTCATGTCAAAGTTCACCTGAAGATAGTTCATCTAAGTGATTCACTATCAATATCAATATTATCAATGAGTTCTTCAATATGAAAAGTATCACTATTCGCCTAGTAGTCGATGTTTATTAATGCAATGTTTACTTTCTGCCACCATTAAATGTCACGTGATATCTTCAGAGGCGTTTATTCTATTAAAATTAAATGTCACGGGATGTTTCTGTGACAGCCTCAGAGGCGTCTATAAAATGTCACTGTTGCAGCACTGTGTGACATGGATACACCTATTTTACTTATAATTCAAATTCAATGCACTACTTCTGCAAGTGATTTTAATATTTATATTATGAATTATCATCGCCGAATTACTACCGGTACTATATTATACCCCGGTACCTCTCTTTCCTATCCACTCTCACTAATAAAAAATAGCTGCCCCTTTCTTTGTTCAGATGGCCGATTTCTCTGTGCTAACATTAACATACTAACCAAGTGAATTTCTGGATGCTACTTTTTTGTTAGTTGACAGTGACAGCCACTGGAGATATATAAGTCCATCAGTTTTCTCGTTCATTAATATTAATTATGTCCTCTGTCAAGATTGTTCAATGATCATGTGTACAAGTCGACCTATAACTATACTAATAATATTATAATGCAGTACCGGTACCCAAGTTTTCCCCACGTGCGTAATCTTAAGGCACGTTTGACGGAGTGGTGAATTCAATAAATATAAAAAATCATTGGCGGACCCCTACCATAAGTGAAGTGTTCTTCAAACGTCAACCCATTTTACCATTATTTACCTGAACATGAATTTATTGCTCTTCCCCAGCATATTATGGCTATGATTGGGATGATGACTTCTTTGATGATGATTGAACAACCCACCAGTTTGTATAACTAGCATCTACTCAACTACAACACAGATATCAGTATCAGCCTTTAGTGTCATGTGATTTTTTTCTTGCACACAAGTAGAAATAAAATTAAAATTTGAATTTCACAAATTGACCATTCTACGTCTTTTTTTTCATTCCTAAAACGAAGACACTATAAAAAATAATTTTAAGTACCGTATCTGGACAATAAAAAATAAATTCAATAATTGTTTATAAAGTAGGGTCAAGACAATACAATTACAATTTAAAAAAAGCACACAAAAAATAGAGTTCCAATGATAGTATTTTATTTCTCCCCCACGACTATCGCTATCAGTGCAAGACAAGAATATTTAGTTTGTTCAGTGAAAGTATGTTCCTGCACAGTACCACTAGTCCATCTTAATCTTAGTGGACATCTCAGGGCTTCACGCCATTTCTGGAAATAAACACAATTAGTGTAAAGTAATGGTAAAAAGAAATTCATTGTCATATGTTAATAAAAATGTTTATATACCCCATACTAAATAAACCACCCAAAGCAAATTGCTAACACAAATAAAAACCAGATAAAAAACTAGCTGTTCAACAGTAGCTTATTCTTATATATTTGACTAATGGGGAAAATAGTATTGTATTTGTTGACATGTAATTTAGGGTTTACTTAATGTGAAATAATGCTAACTATACATTGAATATCTCTAAATATTTCACTATGGATTAATTTAGGTGGAAAACATTTTTCATTTTTTTAGGTATCTTGTCATAAAACTTAACTTTAAAATTAATAAACGAAAAGGCATTTTGATAGACACTAGTTTATTTAGAAACAGTTTATTTAGTCCTAAGATATTTGTTTAGTTCATTGATTTACCCCAATTATTGACATTCCTAACACCTAATTCAAAATGCCTTTTCTAACTGATTAATGTTTAAAATCTTATTTACCTGCAATTTGCCTTTTTTTCACCTTTGCTTTTAATTTTAGGGCTTTTTTTTAAAAACCCATTTACTTAAAAGCTGTGGCCCGTTATATTTTCAGGGTTAAATATTCTGCTCATCATAGGGTGTCTGCTCAATTGGTTTCTTACACCTGCTGCTTTTTACTTTTGGGGGTCACAGTAGATCTTACAATATTAATTTTGAGTGGTAATAAGTAGTGCTGGACCAAATCATTCAATTATGTTATGTTTGGTAAATTTTAGACCCTGAGAAAAAAACTGGCTTTCAGAAATTGGGATTATTATTGTTAATTCAGAATTGGTAGAGTACTTTTTTTCTCATAACAGCTTGAAAAAGGAAATTTTCCTTTCAAAAAAATAGATGACTTTAAGTGTGTATTTTAATCCTTTTTTCTTTTCATATAGGATACATTTAATAAATGCTTTAAACAATTAAAATTAATGATTTTTAATCAACTGAAAATTTCAAAATAATGAAAAAACAGACACGATTTAGTAACAAGTTAAAAAAACTTTTTATATCAGAATCAGTAAAAGTAATTTAAGACATGGAGTATTTTTCATAACTTGATAGTCATTTAAATTTTTAAAAACTATCAGACTAAGTATTATTTATCATGCATAATTAACTACAATTATTACCTAGTTTAATGTTCTTTATTATGTGACAAAATTTTAATACAATATTTCCAAAGACATTTTCAACCAGATCTAACAATGAAAGGTTTATTTTTGGTACTTTTTAAAGAAATTAAATTTTGTTTGAGTAAAATCATAACATTTTGACATTGTGTAACTAAGCTTTTATGTACAAATCTGAAATAGGTTTAAAATTTGCCATGTTGGCACTCTCATCTTCTTATTAAGTAAAAAATATAAAGTTACAAATATTTTAATTTATCTGACAAATTAGTTAAAATATGAACTTAAACAATTAACAACCTAAAACTACAATGAAGTTACAACATTAAAGGACATTTTTTTGCTTTAAGGTTTTGAAACTAAACAAAAACATTCAATACTTAAAAGACAATGGTTATGATTATTAGAGTCATATCTTGTTCAATTTACACATTCTCATAGCAATTTAAAAGTTGTCATAAAAGTAGTGTTACTGTAAAACCCATTACTAAAATGACTATGTGGTATTGATAATGATTACAATTTTAAGATAAAATGCATACCAGTTCACAAATTTATACATATAGGACAATTTTTGTATAGGTTCACACATCCATATTTTTGAGGTTAAAATGTTAAACTCTCAACTAACTTAGTCTGAACTAACTAATTATTAAGAGTTCTGGTCTTTAAAAAAAAATAAAGGAGTAAAACTACAAGCTGATCCCCTAAAAGTGTACCTCAGTTTGCTGAGAACAAATATGCATTCTGTGAACCTATCTGGCCATGGCAGTGAAAGAGCAACAAATAATGCCTTGGGAGTGCGTTGTCCCCTGGTTGGACAGTCAACTCTTGTAAGACTAGTGGTGGGGGGCTCAATAGCTTCCACTCTGTTGGCTCCTGGCATAGGGGTGAGCTCGAGTCGGTGCCCTAGCAGCACCACGAGATGATGGAGCAGCAGCTTTACCACCACCAGTGGCTCCCCAATTCTCAGCTGAAACATTTAATGTTAATTTTAAATTAATGTTTGAAGGGGAAACATAGCATACAGAGCAAGGTCAACTGAGTAGACAGGTCCACTAGCCTTGCATACAGTGAATCAGCTCTAATGTTATTAAAAAATTCATTATTGCAAGTGTTTATAATATGAAGACAAGCTTTGATCAATGTCTAGAACTAGTTGTATTTTGTGCTTATAGATAAATAGATGCTTTCACTTCATTGAACAAATTATTAGTAGTCAACTGTTTGATCAAGAAATCACTTGCTAGAAATTATCTGGTTTTCATTCAACAACCTTCTTATTAACTCGTTTGCTACTAATGCAACTCAATCAACCATCTTCATAGTAATAGACCTCAAATCACCTGCAATGCTGTGTGGCTAACATATCGCAGTTTATCGATCTTTTGGAATGCATTCTGTAGGGATGATTAATGACCACTACAGCTAACTAATATTTAGTCATTAAAAATTAATGTATAAAAAATTAATTACTAAATTTTATTTAGAGCTACCTTCATTTGGTTAGTACATTTAGGGGTGTTTTTGGAATCTAGGTTAATATTAATAGCAAATGAGTTAATAAAGAACAGGACAGTGGAAAGCTCGTGAAATTGTAGACAATGATAACCATTAACTTTTTAGAGCCTTTACATAAAACCATCTGTATTTTCCTAATGTAAGGCTTAAATAAAACTGGGCAGCTAAATGACACATACAAAATATAAAAAAATTACTTTATGTTTCAATATACAATATGTATCTATGAAACTTATCTTGCTAAAAAAATATAATTCCAGTATATTTAATGTATGTGTTTTTTTTTATTTCTGCAGAGAAGAACAAAACAAGATAGCAAAATGCTTGAGATTCTAGTTGTAATTTTAACAAACAACATGGTACTTAAAATAGGATAACTAATACTTACGATATTCTCCATAACCTCCTGCACTTCCGTAAGCATCATAAGCAGCTGCGGTACTAGCAGTGGGTCCACCATAATCATAGTATGTGCTGTCTTGTCTAGAAGAACAAGAAAATCAAAGGTCATTGCACATTTTTAATACAAATGCCAATGAAGAAACAAATGCCACAGAGATATTTTTATTGTGTAAGCAGTATTGAATTGGAGTGATGAAATATATATGATGAACTTACCCAGAGGAATAGCTCTGACCGTATCCTTCATCATAGGAAGCATCATAGTTGGCACCATAGCCAGCGCCATAACCCTGTTTATTTTTTAAAACAGTTACACATACTTGATTTAAAATTATAGTAATAAAGGGCATTCTAGAACTCAAGAATAGTGTTGCATTCACTGAGGTAGTTAGATGAATTATTTAAAAAAAATTGATTTGATGCATAAAATAATAATAAAGAATCATATATAGAAATCTAAAAAATAATTTGTTAGGTAGCAGATATGATCTCTTAAAAAATGGTATGCCAAAAACAATATTTAAACTCTTGATGCAATAATGCTTGTGTTTTTTCTTTGTGTACCGTCCTGATAAAATGAGCTAAAATGTGTGGACATCAACTATGACCAGTTTAATTCCCCACAAGAATCCTAATATAATTTTATCCTCACGGATCTACAGACTATCATTCAAGGATTATCTGGTTGCAACAATGCAATTGACTATACATGTAATATTTTCAGCCTTCAATTTAATTGAACTTTAGGGTTAATTTACTTTCATCCTTAAAATACAGAAAGTCTTAGACAAAAGAAAATAATGAAAAGCTTTCCTTACCTGAGTGCTGTAGCCATCATAAGCAGGAGGAGCTGGGGCAGCAGCTCTGGCTCCCCTGGATGGTGCACCCCTAGTTGGTGGTGCTCCTCTAGATGCAGGTGCCCCTCTAGGCCCACCTCGAGGTGGTGGTCCACCTCTAGCAGATGGTGGTCCACCTCTAAAGAAAGTAACAAGGATATTGACATTCTTTTAACTAGAGGTTAGCTTGTAACGTTGTTTTAGGTAATGTGAAATGTTTAAAAAAATTGTTTTTATGTTGTGCATTATGGTTAATGATAACGCTATTCTGTCAGGCATTAGATTATTTCAGACAACATGGGTACAAATTGTCCCAAGAACTATGGTCAGTCAATTGGTGTGTTCTGAAGTGTGACAGTCGATAAAAATGACCATGAAATAGCAACTTTAAATCCTAAATTTTAGAAAAATCTTAGTTACTTCCTTTTACTAACAAATAAATGTCCATTTTTCGCTCTTCTGTGCTATTGTTATAACCTGTAAGTTATTTTTACAATGATGGTTGTCGAACTAATTTGTCGCTAGCTATTTAATTGAAATTTAAAAACCTATAGCTGGAACATCTGGCTTACATAAATCATTTATAAATCTTTAAGTGATGATACAAGCTTTTGAATTTTTGTGTGTTTATTTCTACCTTGTTTGTTTGAACAAAATTAGCAATATCGGGAGAATTATTTTTTTTAAAAGCCTATTAATAATTTAAACCTATGTAAATAGTCCATTTTCAATAAGATAAATAAAATGGCTATTATATTCTAGAAGAATTTTACATTTAATAATGTGCCAATGAAAAAATGGAGTTTGATGTACTTTAAAAAAAGACTTTTTCCCCATAATTCTTGACCACTCTATGGTCAAGACAAGGCCATGGTCAACCAATTTTTTTATAATCAAAATAGTTTGATTCCCTAATTCAGTCTACTTTCAAAAACTATATACTTTATGGGGTCTAGCAATAGGATTTGCACGTCAAGAATTACATTTTCAGAGGTACCCAAAAAGCCCTCACACTACAGCATGACTCTTTATCACAGTTTGTTGATTAAGAATTGAAATATTTGAAAAAATTACTGACCTGCCAGCAGGAGGTGGAGCAGGACCACTGCCACGACCACGGAAACCACCACGGCCTCTGAAATTGACACCAATAGGTTGTACAAATAATGTATGATGAAATACATGTACATGCTAATCATGACTTTGTACAAAGTCTAACAACTCTACTCACCCCCTCTCAGGTGGTCCTCCTCTAAAGCCACCACGTCCTCTTGGTGCACCCCCTCCATTCATGCCCATTTCTTCCATACCCATGTCACCGCCACCATACATTTCGTCAGCCAAATCCTTAAAAAAATATATAAACAATTGTTTTTTACAAAGAAAAAGATGTCATTTTGTAACACTTTTTGCATTAAGATGGTGAACCAAGTTATCAAAGCTTTACCTTTGATTGTTGACATTGAATGAAAAAAGGTTAATGCTGAACAAAAGTAACAAGCTCACAAGTAATTTGAGATGTTTATAAAAACTTACGGGAATGACAAATTTCCTTAGCTCAACAAGAGCCGCAGCCAATCTATGATAACCATCTGTTATGTCTGTGAAACATTCAACCAATATGTGAAGCTCTTCATTTAAATGTGCATATTTTCCACCTTCTTTTCGAAGTTCTTCTTCCTGTTGTCACAAAAATATTAGCTTATAATGAAATGTATAAATAAATGTCAATGTATATACTATTTTCTTCAAAAATTGTTAATATTTTAAAATTATTAAAAAATTTCTACATGTATACAAAATAATATGCAGGATTTTATTATATGCATGGGTGCAAGTGCTGGAACCCAATTTGGCCTGCAAGCAAGAGTTGACAATGCCAAAAAGCCTGCAGATTTTCGGCCTAAAATCATATACTTAGGGTTCGTGTTTGCATTCATATATTATACATATAAGCTTATAATAAAGATTCAGTGTTTTAATTCTATGCTTAGGCCAATGACCAATAAATCTAATGAAATTGTTTACCTTAACTCTCAGGCCTGAGATAGCTTAATAAATTAAAGTTAACTTGTTATATAAACCTGTTATATGCCTTAACTTCCAATCATTTAATATTGTCATTTATAACGGACTAACAGTAACAGCACAATAAAAACTTCAGGTCTTAGATATTTTAATATATTTATAATTATAAAGGCTAGTATATAGGCCTAGATAGTTCAGTGATTTGAATTTACATTAGTCGTCTGGCTCTTTTCAACTTTTCTTGTTTTGTTTTTTTAAATATATTCTTACATTTCCGATATTGTCGAAAAAAAAAAAAAAAAACAAGATCGCATAGCCCACGACCGCAGAACTCGGACATTTACGAGAGAGAAAAAATATCAGGTCAAGGTCGCCGCGCCATGTAACAAGTTAGGCTACTATATTACTAACAATGTAGGGCCTACGGCAAACTCAGTGTTCTACGAAAACAAGTTTATAGTGACGATTTTACATCATTGGTAGCAGTAATTGAAACCCTGACGTTGCGCCGAGATAGTCTATTTATGAATTGATTAGTTGCTCAAAGATGCAGCAACAAAGTTACTCTTCAAAGATTATTAAAAGCTTCTGTGTAAAGCATATCCTTAACAAACAGGTGTAAATAAAAATAAAGTACATAAATTTAATTATATGAAATGAATCTAACCTTTTCTTTTTCTCGCATAGAGCCTTTACCCATAATGGCCATTTTACAACCCGTTTGATCTTGAAGAGCTTTCAGTGTCTGACCTTTAGGGCCTAGGAGCTTACCAACAAAGTTGTACTGAAAAAGAAAAACTTTTATAAGCATTGTAAAAAAACAGATAGGTAAATTTCAGACTAAATTATATCACTATACAGCAGGATGAACAAGCACTAAATTCAAATTTTAGCAGTCCAAATTGGGTTCATGTAAAAATACATTTTTGAACAAATTTTTAAACTGTGGTTAATGGCTTGTAATAATCTAAATTTAACAAAATGCAATGGCTTTAAGTTTAGGTTTGCACAGACCAATTTGTTTGCTACCTCCCGATACAAATAAAAGCAATTGTTATAATACACAACAATGCTGAATGATTCAAATACTATTATATCTGGCAGAAGATTGTGAAGAGAGATAAACTTTCAAGTACGATGAGTTTAGACATCTGTCATACTTTTCATTGTATTTGTTAAAATCTCTAGATTTTTATTTTTAAAGCGTCTGTTCCAATCTATTCCCCCCCCCCCCCCCACCAGCCAACAGAAACAGGAGTTATAGCATGTCTGACTTAAAAAAAACTTGTTGAAATAGTGGGATTTATACATAGTTTACTGGTACATATGTGCTTCGATTAGACTAAGATATTTTTTATATTTCTTATGTTAATTAATGTTTAATTTATTACCAGATGTTACAAATAAATATATCAATACAAAAAATGGAGTGGTCCAAATGAAAATGTTAACTTCAAAGACTAAGTACTTACCCTGGGGTGCTCTTTAACTGGAAGTCTGATTTTAATTGAGAACTTCTGCTGACGGTCATTGTGCAATTCATACATAGAGACTAACGGTCTTTCCTTCTTTTCATCTTCACCTTTTGTTAATCTGTCAATTTCTGAGTGAGAAAAAAATAACATTTTTAAGTTGTATTAAGACTTTTGCATTTTTTACACTAAAAGGGGTTACCATAACAGCAAGATGAATCTGAACCAAAATATAGGCACCTTATCTAACAGGCACCAAATAATGGGGGACTGGGAGAGAATGAGAGGCTGGCACCATCTTCCCCCGACACCTAGCGAGACGGGAGAGGATATTTGGCATAGCGTAGTTAACACAGGGGAGGTTAGAATGTTTGCAAGTAAAACAGAATTAGCTTATTAAATTGGGGACACATGTTGGAGAAAGCAAAAATTCTGGGAAATATTATTACTAAATAAATTCCAACACTTTTCCATGCCGAAATTATCAAACTGAAAATGTCCAATACTGTGTCATACCGTACTGGAAATGAACATATCAATGAATAAGTTAAGATACATAACAAATGTACACAAAGTAGGAAAAATAAGTGTATTATTTTGTTAAAACACGATCTGGTACAAATTTATTAAATTATACACTAAAATAAAATTTTCAAGTATGCCACAATCAAACGTGTGCACAAACTGGGCAGTTTTTTCACAACAAAACTTGTGACGTAAATCGGAAATTCATATAGCCTACCTAACAGAAATAATTTCACGTTTTAAAATGTACATTAATATGTCCTCCAGTCAGGGCCCTCATATGCCTATATAGTGCCCCAGGGCAAAAGTTTCAGTGACACCCCCTAATACTGTAACTCATATATATTCTCAACCTTTTTCAGCTCACCACACCCCACCTTTCTGTAATCGAATTCATGAGTTAAATTTGCCGCATAAAATTTTTATAGGACGATTAGATTTGTGTACGTTTTTATGATCCTAAAAAGAGCTGACTGAAATGAACAATTTTGTTTCATTATTGAAATGTTTAAAAAATATACTGCACAAGAGGTTTTAAAACAAAATCAACATTAAAGTGAAGCTTGAATGTTGCTAGCAGTCTGTGTCTCTGTTTGGTTCAATTTCGGTTACCAAAATCCTTGGGTTTCCACACTTCATCACTTGCATCTTGCTTCTCTTTTTTTACAACACCAAATCCATGTTCCACTAAATAGGGGGCTGGAAATGCAATAAAAATTGTTGCCAACGTCAAAAGACCTAGTGAAATTGATTGATGCCCTTTTGCAACGAAAAGTCCTGATTATAGCCCATTTCTTATAAATTTCATTGTTTATTTTTATCAATCAATTCCTCTTGCAGTTGTAAAAGTAGGACTGATTTTAATATTTCACCATTAGAAAAGATTGTCTAAAAACCAATCAGGAATTCTCACGTTAAAAATCTTAAGGTCTTAAAATCGAATGCTAACGTTACCATTAAGTGCTTCAAGTTGTTAACAATAAGTAAGTAGAAAATCTGTCTTCGTCAGTTTTTTTCTTGACAAATGCAAGACCTATGCATCCAAACTTGCATAAGTACAATAGAAGTTTTGACATTAAAGAAAATATCATCCTTTTTTTTAAAAACATATAGGCCTATATATTGATTATATCAGTGCTATATCAGGCCTATCAGTCAAATTTCAAATTTATTCAATTTTCTCTCAAAGAATCGTTTTTGCTTTCCAAAACCTCTATCATCAAATCAAAGACTCATACAATCTATTTCAAATTTTGATGACCAGCATGTGTGCAGTAACAAGCGATTTTGTCATCCTTGTTATTTTCAATGCATAACTGAACAATCTATCGTTGAATGTATTGCTCTTATTTGTTATCTGCAGTAATTATGTAATGTAGTGAGCGATGCAGACAATAAATGAGATTTTTTTAGCAACTAAAGGTTGTCAATGAGATCACACAGCTAATACATCTGGCACATCAATCCAGGATAACACCATACTATAAAAAGTCTTCTAGTTCAAGTAATGTAAATTCGCCTTTTAAACTTTAGTGCCATTTCTCTTTTTCTATTTAAAAATGAAGGCCTAGTTTAGTAGTTTTTGTAGCTGAATTAACCATTTCAATTTTGTATTCAAGTTGCTAGTTAAAACTAGCAACATTTTGCACTTTCCAGCCCTGCAAAAAAAATCAAGATGCTCTAACCAGGATTTTCAACTACGACTTTTCAAATTGCAACATGTATGCTTTCACTAGACTAGAAGCTACACTCCTTTTTATAAGGCAGGTTTCACAAAATGGCCACCAAATGATGGAGATTTATTGTTTATTTAAAAAATAAAAATTGTTGATACAAAATGCGTTTTTTTTTTACTTGTATGTGTTTATATGTCCATAAAGTATCAGCTGCATCAGTATTGTATGTTTTAATTATATTTTTGTGTTGTTTATATTAATTTAAACACCCTCCAACGTTACATAATCCACCGATCCCATTTCCAGATTTTTTTTATACATTTGAAAATCACTTACCAGGAATAAATAAAGCCGAAATATAAAGTTTTTTTAATGTTTAACATTCATAAACATGTTAATTTTCCCTAGGCCACCATTAGAAGCACAAAAAAATGTTATCTTTTGAAAAAAACGTGTTTTAAAAAGCCCAAATTTTTACGGCCTATCGGTGAATTTTTTCCGCCGCCGAGACTAAGTCTAAAACTAGATCTAAAATAAGATTTATATATGTAATTTCGTTAAACTCTTTTAATTTTAACCAGAAATTTAATTCTTTTCATAAAAACAAAGTTTGTTTTAAATATTTAGCCGAAGAATTCATTTTATTAGTAAATAAATGAAAATCGTTTGGTACAAAAAAGGCTTCGGACTAGCAAAGATAACGTTCGCTGTCAAAACAAGATTCGAGATTACGGCAGACCTGCCAAGTTGAAAACTTCAAAATTAGTAGTGAGCCATCCCAAAATTCGTATTTTGACCCCCAAATTCGTATTCATTAGACCCCCAAATCAGTAGTCAATCAGTAGTAATATTTGTAAGCATTTTTACACGTTTTACACGGTGTATTTATTTCACTCATGAGTCATATGCATTTCAAAGAAGCCTAAGAAGCTTCATAAAGTATACACTATTTAATATAACATATAATAGGCCCATAGGGGCCTATTTTAATTCAATTGTAAATTAAATGAGTTACTAGAACTTTGGAATTAGAATCCATTTCAATTAAATTTTAATTAGAGACGAATGCTAGCCAAGAATTTGAAAGAAACCCTTGGCCGGACTTGGGCTTATCCGCCTTGTCTTAGCCTTAGTATAGTCATTAGTAAACATTAGCATGATTAGTGCATTAGGTTTCATGGCTTCATTAACCCTACTCTCTTGCCTAGCCGTTGGAACGAAAGATAATGCTATTAAATTTATTCATTTGTTGATAGAAACAATACAGTAGCCAAGAATAATCCCAGTTTTAAAGCATGTGAACTTTTTTTTATATAGATCAGTGAGGGACACAAATATTTATTAAATGCAACTTCCGGCCGGAAATCGTAATTTTAACTCAGAGAGCGTCGGCATGTGTCCCATTCGCATTTTTATATATACAAAATTTGTATTTTTCTTAGAAAATCAGAAAAAAATCGTAGTTTTTTGCTTTTTATCGAAAATTGCAGAAAATTCGTAGTTTTTCTGCCCATTTCGTAATTTCGTATTTGGACCTTGTTTTTCGTATAAACTACGAAAAATTCGTAGTACTTGGCAGGTCTGTTACGGTCAACTTAAATGCACACGTGCGAATTTTATAACATAAATCCGATCGGATAGCTTAAAAATTCCATTTGATGCACTTTTTTTAACTCCTATCGGTGGGTAACGCGTGCTTTTTGGAACGTTCGATCGATGTCGAAAAAGTATTTTCTAAAACACTATTTACACATTTATTTTACGATTTCCGACCATTTGTGTACTATCTACAGCAACAAAATACTATTATTTATAGTTTTAAACTAAATTTACGCAAACTATTGTGGTTTAAACGTTAAAAATCCTTTTTTCGCTTTTAACACACACGCTTTTTTTACGTCCAATAAAGCCACGTTTTTTTTCAAAATGGCGGCGACTTCGGTAGTTCTAGACTTTATGATGCCCGAGTGCGAAATCACGTTTTATTGTAAAAATAATAATAAAACACAACACAAACACTGATATATTTACGTTTTGTGAGTTTATTTGTCATAAAAGTATCAATTTCAACAATATTGTGTGTTTTAATGCTAGTTTGATGATGTTTAGTCCAACTCATTTTGTAGCCCCAGGAACTTTTTGATAGAGGGAATTTCCCGATTTTTAAATGATTAATTATAAAATATTGAAATATCAGCTGACTTTATAAGTGTCATATTTGGATTTCTGGGCTTTTAGGCTTTAAAATGACATATAATACTATACTATAGCTTAACATTATTTTTTTTTTTAAAAACGTAAAAAATGGGAACTCCTGAAATTCTTATTGTGAAACCTGCCATTACATTTTCAGTTAGCCTCCTAATCTGTTCCATCACAAAGAATTTTAGATAGGCCCTATCTAGACTAGTAAAGTATAATCTAGGTTTTCTCATCTGGTATAGTTCTAATGGTATATCTACTAAATATTCGTAATGATATAGCATTTCTATTTAAAATTTCAGTCCCAGTTAGGCACAGCGCTTTTGTTTGCCACACTTTTGACTTTACTTTAGTGAAACAAAGCCATTTTTAAATTTAAATGGTCATTTTCCTAAATTGAAGGTTACTATTTTACTCAACCATTATTATAATAAATATAAATGTACAGGTTTCTTTTTAAATGTAAATATTTAATGAATACCTTGTGCTATTAATCTGTTTGCATGTGAATTTGGATCTGTTTGTTTAAGTTCATTTTCTAATTCCTCATGATAAGTCCCGGTCTGCGCCATTTTGTATAAATGAAGCGTGTTTGTGTGATGTCCAGGTTTTTTCTTCATAACGGAAATTTTTGTTATATGAAAACACAATAAAACCAAATAAGTATTAATTGTTTTTGTAACTAAAATAAAATAGGATTAAATTTGGCATAATATGTAATATATAAATAAATACATAAATCGCTCGATTTGTTGCGTCTTTTAATGAAAATTTGATTTAACAGTTAAAACTCATTTCTGGCATATTCTTACCTTTGGACGTTCAGTTAGGCTCTAAAAATTGTTTTTTAAATGAATATAATTTAATAAAATGCTTTTGTCTACTTACATTGATACCAATGTATGAAATCAAAGTAATGAAATATAAATATATAAACAAAAGTGAAAAATTTTACCATATCGGTATTCATTAAGATGTATTTATATTATATAGTTAAATTTTATCGGCAGAGTGTCTGGCGTACTGGCCGTGATCGTATAGTGGTTAGTACTTCGCGTTGTGGCCGCGACAACCCAGGTTCGAATCCTGGTCACGGCAGAGGCTGTGTTGTCTCGCACGTCCAAGCCAGCATTTTTTTTATTTTTAAATCTTTAAAAATTCATTTTATTTTAATTTTATTTAATTTTTTTTTTAAAGTTAACATTTAGACTGATCACAACAACTTGTCGCTCATTGTTAGAGACAGTCGTTTTCAATTACATTAGCAGCATTTATTGTTCTTCGCGTCAGCTCTGTCGTTATAAGGGCTTGATTCTTACGTGCTCTTTAGAGGTCAGCTTAGCGCCACGACAACAAGAGAACAGTCAATACCCTCTTTGATTATTCCACTGTCCCTTCCGCCCAACATGAGTTTTAAGTTTTAGGCTAAGGACGTGATAATATTATATCTATAGAAGGAACGTCTGTAAACTTATAAAACATTACATGATTAGCCTACAGTAACAGCTGTTTGTGGTATCCGCCTCAAATCCAGAGACTCCAGAGGGCAGCATATTATAGCCAACAGTACGTTACTGGAAAAGAAGTCTGAGCATAGATCTAGATTCTAGAGCCTACCACTAGGCCCTATGCTTTAAAAATCTTCACTGGCTTCCTGTGACAAAGCATAGTTTGCCTCAGAATGCTTTAAGACTTTAACTTTAAGAAAAATGTATAAGCAATAATACAAGGAGAGGTGTGATAAATATGTAGACTGGTGGTCTATGAGGTATCTTTGCGTTTGTTAGTGTGTTGTTTTTTTTGCTAAATTTCCTTTGTATTTAATTACATTTGGTAGCAGAACTTGACCGTTTTGGTTTAATAATTAGTTTTATTATGTTTGTTGGGATATATAGTTATTAGTAGTTCGTAGGAGATGTACTGTAGTTTGTAAATAAGTATAGTTTAGTGTTTATTTATTTAGAGGTCTTCGTTTTAGTTCTAATTCGGAGCACATTTTAAAAAATTATCAAGATTCAAGTTGACTTTAATTGGGACAGCATACATGAATCTGATTGGTCCGTTATGTTAATCTGATTGGCTGCGGTTGTGTAAATCTTATTGGTTAGTGATAGTGTTTGGTTTTTCCCTATAAATAATTCCTTCCGGTCAGCGATCAAAGTCTCTTATCTGTTGTGGTCAAGCTAGCGTCTCAAGGTCTCTCGTCGGGCAAAACCCACCTAATGTTGGTCTCTGGGCAGACAGTCTTTTCCCTCTGTTAGATATTCTGTACTCTAGTTAGATCTGTTAAATTGTTAGATTTTCGGTTCGGATATTGGTATTTTCTTTAAATGTGAAACTCTGGCTGGTGTTGTATTGAGCAGGGCTGTGGAGTCGGAGTCGAGGAATCGGAGGAAATTTGGGTACCTGGAGTCGGAGTCGGCAAATAATGCACCGACTCCTACTAAATTTAGATTGGAAAAAGACAGGGCTTCATTAATTTTAAACAACCGATCAATAGGCTTACAGAAATTAGTGATATGAGAAAGTAAAATATCTGTTTCTTCCTCTAAGTCCCCATCCCTACTCAAGATCTTATCCCTATTGTCATACTATAACGGGTCGACACACACAAAAAGTCTTTTGAACTCATTTGAAATGCGTCATTAGACTAGACTGCTCGGCGCCGGTATTGATGACGCTATACAAGTGCCCAAATTACTAATTACCATTAACATTGTTTGTAATGATTTCAAATGCTAGGACATGGCACGCGCGGTTTTCTCGGAATGCTAAACACTGCCTTAGTAGGCTATAGGCCTAGGCCATAGTGCCTAAATAAAACGCATCTTAAGCAACTAGTGTACAAGCATACCTTTATTAGAAGCATAGAGAGGCTTTTTACACATTTACGATTCTTTCCATAATGTAATTTGCGTTCAATAGGCCAACAAAAAAATGCCGCCTTTACGACTTATAAATGACTTACGCACACAACGCACAATTAGGAGCGGCAATCAGTGGCGTATTTAGGCATGTTCCACATGTTCTATAGGAACAGGGGCCCCCACACAAAAGGGGCCCCCACACCCCCCAAAAAGAAATTTGAGTGACATCCCCATATTTCGTTGAAAATGTAAAATAAAATTAATTTATTCCCATACAATTTAAAGCGCTCCAGTTCAACCAAGCTACGTGCAACATAAAATGTATGATTTTACAGAATGTAACATGAATTAACTTAATTAAAGGCCTTTTTCTGAGGTAGGCCCTATGTGGAAGGCAGGGCAAGACCACGAGGGGCCCCACATAAATTTGGGAACAGGGCCCCCACATAAATTTAGGAACAGGGCCCCCACAATCCTAAATACGGCCCTGGTGGCAATATTTATACTTTTCGTAATGTTGTGTTCTGCTTAGGGATATTAAAACGAAAACCGGAATACCGGATTCCGGTTTTGAAACCGAAAAGCGGTTTTGATTTTCAAAACACCGCACTGTGCTTTATTATTAACGGCACTATTAAATACATATTCTTTTGATTCCCTTTCAACACATTATTTTACAAGTTATCATAAATATATGCCTCTTCATATGCTTCTTAATAATATGGTCAACGATAATCGGTAATTTGATTATCACTATTGAAAAATTGAAAGCTATTATCAGTTTTAATCAATCAGCCCATATTTTTTTAGTTCTAAAGAATTTTATGGTAAAGAGTACAAAATTATATTGTATTCACACAAATCAACCCCTTGAATCCCCTGCAAACACTAATTAAGTTTGAAGTATTTTTCAAATATACCTACAAAACTACGCACATTTGGCTGTTCCGGCATGTGACTTGTGACATTGCGCGGGGGGGTGGGGGAGGGGGAAATCGAAATCCGATTTTCAACCGGTTATGTAGAACCGATAACCGTTTTTAACATCCCTAGTTCTGCCGTTACAGGGCACGCAGCGCCCATGTGTAACCTAGCCTCTCACTGGTAAGGGATTAACCGTTTGTCCCTTGGAGTCGCCGATCGTGATCTCTACTGATCAGGTCCCACGAGAGGGGGGTACAGCCGGTATGCCGTACCGGAACCCTTAAGAGTTTAAGGGGCCCATGAATATTTAAAATTAAATACAGTAGACTGTTGGCTTTCCAGCCAGTAGTCCTGTGGTAATGACACGTAGATGTGTGTAGCCTTTCTTTCCTTCAAGGAATGTACAAAATACATTCGCATATTAATACAGAAGAGTCGGATTCGGAGTCAAAAGTAAAAAAAAATGAGGAGTCGGAGTTGGAACATTTATCTACCGACTCCGCAGCCCTGGAGAGAACACATGCTTGCATATATAGAGTCTATAAGCCTATAGGTTCCCAACAAACATGTTATAATTAATAAGATGCTATAAAAATTTCTTTAATGATGCAAACAATTACAATAATTTGACTTGATTAGGCCTCTACGTATTTTCTTTCTTTCAGTCAGCAACATAATGAACAATATTTTAAACAATATAAAAGAACCATAATTCAAGTCCTTTCTACGGGGAATTGAGCGCTAGAGCAGGATACATTTTAGGCTCTTGGCAAGCGGAATAAATAAGAATTCCTACTTTGGCACACTATTTAATTATAAGAAAGCCGCTCTCATGTGTTGGGAGATCACATATAGATATAGATTCTGTTATTGTCTTGAAAATGTGTACCAATCATGGATTTAAAAAATCTCAAAGAGCTGATATAGAATCTTGTAGTGTCTGTACCGTCTTGTAGGGCTACGAGAAGCTTTGTTTAAGCGGTCTATGCACATGATCTTTTGTGGAAATTCGGATTCGAGGCACCTTTTCAGCTTTTTTTTTTTTAAATGTCAATTCATCATCTTGGGGCAAAATAAATAGAATCTAGTGGCCTTCTAACAAAAAAAAAAAAAAAAAAAAAAAAAAAAAAAAAAAAAAAAAAAAAAATAAAAGGCCTGAAATCCAAGTAAAATGTAATGAAAGATCTGTTAGATCAGATAGAAGTAGTCCTATTTTTATTTTTTATCCCCCTTTATGGAGTTCCGATTAAAAATAATGGTCATACTTTTACAATAATTTGTAAACAAAATGGCTGCACATAGATGCTTGCCACGTCAAGTTTGAATGCTCACTTTTACTATTAAAAACATTGACAGGTAGACTAAAATATTTCTCATTCAAACACCGACGGAGCAAAAAGTACATATATATGTGAATTTGTAAAGATTTCGAAGCCATCGTTATTTACTTAATACATAAGCATTTCTTTTCAAGTCTCAAGTCACCGAAAAATTTCTGAAAAATATTCTCAGTTTCTCAAGTTTCTGTGTCAGTGTCAGTCAGTCACAGTTAGTGTCCGAATTTTCAATAGCAATATTATTATTATGCCGCAACTAATACTAAAAATAGTAAAAAAGTAAGAATTATGAAAAAAGTGTGGAAAAAGCTAGTTTAATTACAGTAGTACATTACACATTAAAACTTTAATTTTTCTAAAAAATGAGAAAGCTTTTATTTTCTATTTAAATAAAATTCATTTTCTTTCAATTCCAATTATTTTTACAGTCTCAGTCACATTGTCACAGTCCTCAATATTATATTCACATACTCATACAAATACAAAATACAAAGACTCTCATAGAGTCATAGTCATAGTCATAGACTCATAGACTCATAGAGTAGACAAAGATTATGACTGACTCCATTAAAGAAAGCCATTAGACATTACATTATCATTAGACTAATCAATCATTCATGATTAGACTGGTCACAGTCACTGACTTAATTGAGAGTCAAAGTAGGCCAAATTTTTTAAATCTTTTTTTAGTTTTGATCTCTATTTGGCTCTTTTGGAATCAATTTTAAGATTGAGACATTCAAACACTGTTTTAATGTTTTTAAAAATGTAAAACCTTAGTCTTACCTTAATCGTCATAAATAGTCATAATAGATAATGTTTGTTTCAATGTTTCTGTGTTGATTTAAACTTTAGAATAGGCCTACTTTAGATTACACCCATACCACGGATGAGGGTAGGACACAATAATCTTCTTTATAGAAGGAGCGTCTGTAATATAATATATAAGATAGATAAGATTTGAACATACAGTATGATATAGGTTCTATTTGGAATGTACACAATTATCATTAGGTTAGGTTTTACTATCTAACGTCTAACTGAATAATTATAAATTATATGTGTACAATATCATGATAAAACTATTCTATTAATCAGGTTAAAAATGGATGATGTAAAAGTTTAATAGCTCAGAGGAAAGTTAGGACTAATGAAAAACTGAAACATTGGAGTGTTTTTTGTGGCAATGAGCTTGAGAACATCAAATCAACTAAAATGTTAACTAAACCTTCTCGCATCATTGCTCTTTGTTCGGTGGCTAACTTTATCAACTCTGCTGATCGTGTAATCATGCCAATCGCCATTGTCTCTATGGCTCAGGAGTTTAAATGGGATCTGCATCAGCAGGGTTGGGTACACAGTGCCTTTGCTGTTGGATATATGAGCAGTCAGGTAAGATTCAAATGTATTTAAAAAATATAGCCTTATAATATATTACATACAAACCTTGGTTTTTGTCAATAATCTATTTAAAAGAACAATCAGCTACATTTAAAACCAAAGAAAACCAAGGCAATAATTTCCTGAATCAATTAAATAAAATTTCCATATAATGAATCAATGTGAATTTCATTATTTGTTCCTGACACTCGAACGACAAAATACACACCAAAAGACGCAAGGGGGGTAGAGAGGTGCAGATATTATTGTTTGACCCCCATGAGGTCACTATGTGTCGGGGAAGTTACAAAAACTGAGCTTTGACTGTATAAATCTCAGCTTATTTTATTACTAAAGTATTGCTGAAATATATTTTGCTACAATCAATATTATAAATGCAATTATATTTTTTCTGGCAGCTCTAGACTAGTATTTCATTAACCACCCTTTTCCATTCTTGATATTGATATAAAAGATAATACAAACAGTTATCAAAATGTATCCCTTTTATGATTGCTGTTTGAAAAAATAATGAAACAAGTCTAAAAATATTGCCATTTGATTTTCATGTGATTTTTTTCAGTATATAAATATTTCTAATTTTGACAATTCAATAGCCTAATGATTTATCATGACATATGGCAATGAGAAAAACCCTTTATAATATGTGTATAAAGGCCATTTTCACAAAGGTACTGGTAAAGTTTGTTTGATGTTGTGTTGGTAAAACAATTTCTTTGTTCAATATAAAGGAAAGTAAAGTGTTCCGTCGGACCAAATTGATCATAGAGCCGCTGAAGCAGCATTCACCAGTTTCCGTGGCCACAGCATACTAGGTTATTGTGTGGCCAGCACTTTGCCCAGCCGCCTTTACTTTATCCCAACTAATGTCAGGTACCCATTAAAGCTGGCTAGACTCAGGGACACCCTCCAGACCCTGGAAAAAAATCTTAGCCTGCACCAGGATTCGAACCTGGGACCATCGGTACGCCAGCCAAACGCGCTGCCGCACGGCCACCATGCCCCCCCTTTTGTTCAATATGGTCTCATAATATGAGAATTAGTTTTTCACAGCTTCATATACTCTTGACGTTACTAAAGTAACCAAAAAATAGTTATAACTTTAAAGTTATGTTTACTCAGAAATAAACTTGTGAAAAAAATACCGTAGTTATTTTTAGTGCTCATATTTCATAAATAATTTTGTACATTACAGGTTGTGGGCGGTAGTGCCTCTAAAAAATATGGCGGCAAGAAGATCTTGAGTCTGGCTGTAATCCTTTGGTCACTGTCAACATTTTTGGTGCCACTGTTTGCTCACTCATTGCATATGTTAGTTCTGTCCAGAGTTTTACTTGGACTAGGAGAAGGCTTAGGTAAATATAAAGTGCTAGAAGACATAAGTGTTGTCCTTAGTGGACTTTATTTACTCTTGTCACATATATATATACATAACCACTTCTTGATATAAATCAGGATTCTTAAATCCATAATGATTTAAAAAGATTCAAATTATGTATTCAAATCGGTTGATTTAAATCATCTCAACACTGAATAGAACATGGATCAAACACTTCATTTGATTCCCAGAAAGTTTCTGAAATGATATTTACAAGGAAACTTTCAACTAATTGAACTGCAAACACAGTTAATACAAAATAGTAGGTTGAAAGTTCACTTTGGCGAGTCTGTCATAACAAAAAATGAAAAGGTCAAAGGGAAAATGACCACTCTTTGATTGTAACAAAGCTGATAGCTGAATGTTATTAGCTTTCTTTCTTCTTTCTTCTTCTCTTCATCTCTCTGTCCAGTCTTTCACTAAGAGACTCAACAAATATTTAATTGTATTGTATAAATATGAATTGGTGATTATGAGTATGTTTAGACCTTTTGTTTGTATTTGTTTTAAATTGTTGGACCTCCTTTTTTTCTTGCTTCATTGAAATATTTATAATTAATAAGAATTTCTTTTGTGTCTTAGGTCTCCCCACCATCTTTCACATATTTTCCCATGCCATCCCAAGTGAAGAGAGGTCAAGGGCATTTGGATATCTTGTTGCTCTGGGTTCTATTGGACAAACAGTTGCTTCACTGGTAAAACCTTTTATTTAGTTCTGCACTAGTAAAACCTTTTATTTAGTGCTGCACTAGTAAACATATTAAATTGTGCTTTGTGATATTTACAAACTTAAGTTTTTTGAACATGCTTTAGATATAAGGGCAAATAATTACAATAGGTATAAAGAATATAGTTTTAAACTCTTTTACATTATATTTTGGTTTGTGATATTATAAAATTAAGTATTTAGCATATTACAACAGGTGTATAGAATATAGTTTTAAACTCTTTATATTTGCTTTTACATTATATTATTTGAAAAGTTACATTCTATAAATATTTAAAAAAAAAATGAACTTAAACAAAGCTGATATGATAGGAAATCCTAATCCTTTGATGTTCTGTAATCTAAGTTGGTGTGCTGATGTGATAGTTGAACATATTGAGGAAATAGTTTTCCTAAATCCAGATTTACATTTTGATATTTTACAGGTATGCCCTCACCTTCCGTGGGCCTGGATGTTTTACCTCTTCGGCCTGATAGGTTTCGTGTGGTCCGGGTTTTGGTATACTATGTACGCAGAATCAAGAGGGAGTTTGGAGGAGGACTTTGTTGACCCCCCTAAGGTAAATTTTGTTTGTCATTGAGTACCTGCGTGTATTATATACTTGTGTATTCTGGCTTCTGTTTAAGGTCTGATTCAATTAGAAATAATACACTCAAGCCTGTGTGGATGAAATGGACAATAATCAAATAACTGACGGGATACTTCATATTGCATCATAAGCACAATTTTAAATAAGCAATATGCAGACTAAATCTTACTAATGCAACATGCTAAAAAAACAAACATCTGTATACAAAATATGCTATACACTCATAAGATGAGGGATTGTATATAGAATGTCTTAAATTAAATGCACTATCTTCTTAGATAAAAAGTATCTCGTCGGACAAAATTGATCCATAGGGCCGGTGAAGCGGCGTTCACCTGTTTCTGTGGCCACGGCATACTAGGTGATTGTGTAGCCACCACTATGCACAGCCGCCTTTACTTTACCCCGAATAAAGTCAGGTACCCATTAAAGCTGGGTAGATTCATGGACACCCTCCAGACTAAGGGTAAAAATATCCTAGCCTCCACTAGGATTCGAACCCATATCTTCTTAGATACTTAAAATAAAAATATATTTTTGTCACCGATGAAAAATATTTATCAGTGAAAAATATATGCATCATTTAATATTGATGCATGTTACCCTTGTTATTTTAGACCATTTTGTTCCATAGGGCTAGTAAATCAACATTCACCTGTTCAAGTTGCCACAGCCCACTAGGAGATTGTGTCGCCAGCACATTTCCCTTCCCTCCACTCTATTTGTAACTGAACTAATGCCAAATGCCATTAACCATGTCAGACCTGGGTGTTTATAGTTTTTATTTTCAAAACCATTGAACCCAAGACATGAGAATGGCAATGCAATGTGTTGCAGCTGTACCATATTCTCCCTGATGTCCTCACAACAGCCAAGTCCCACATTGGAACTTTGAATTGGTTTGTATGAGAAGTCTTGGGTCCAGTACTGGCCATAGAAAACTAGAAACGCCAGTGTTGACATGGCATCTTCATGTGTACCAAATGTATTGGTTTCAATTGTGTTTTATTTTTCATCTTGTGGCACAGGTTAGCAATTCTAATGTTCGCTGGATGGACTTCCTAACACACTGGCCCCTGTGGTCCATCTACATTGCTCATTTCAGCATGAACTGGTCCAACTATATCATTATGCAGTGGCTGCCTACTTACTTATCATCAACGCTAGGAGCCAACCAGTCGCACATGATGTCCACTGCCGTGCCTTATATCATGAACTCTTTAGTTAGTGTTGGTAAGCAAATGATGTTTTTATATCATGAACTATTTAGTTAGTCTTAAAGCAAATGATGTTTTTATATCATGAACTATTTAGTTAGTGTTGGTAAGCAAATGATGTTTTTATATCATGAACTATTTAGTTAGTGTTGGTAAGCAAATGATGTTTATATCATGAACTATTTAGTTAGTCTTGGTAAGCAAATGATGTTTTTATATCATGAACTATTTAGTTTGTGTTGGTAAGCAAATGATGTTTTTATATCATGAACTATTTAGTTAGTGTTGGTAAGCAAATGATGTTTTTATATCATGAACTATTTAGTTAGTGTTGGTAAGCAAATGATGTTTTTATATCATGAACTATTTAGTTAGTCTTGGTAAGCAAATGATGTTTTTATATCATGAACTATTTAGTTAGTGTTGGATAGCAAATGATGTTTATATCATGAACTATTTAGTTAGTGTTGGTAAGCAAATGATGTTTTTATATCATGAACTATTTAGTTAGTGTTGGATAGCAAATGATTTTTTTTTTTACCTCATTAACAAATCATTTATAAGATAAGCCACTTATTGGCTGTTTATTATTTATGTAAAAGAATAAGAAAACCTGATGGTAATTGGTATTGTTGCAGACAGTTGATTAGATGTATAAATTTAAATGAAGATAACTTTCCCTAAAAAATTTGGAAATCCATATTCATCCTTTTTGAAAAAAATAGATATTGACCAATTTTTTTTCTTCTGAACAGTGGCTGCACATTTTGCCGATGCCCTGATAGCACACAAGTGGACTGTTTTATCTGTGCGACGCCTTATGACATCAGTGGGGCTTCTTGGCCCGGGCCTCTTTATCTTATTTTTTAGTGCAGTTTACAACTTGCCGCTAGCAGTTTTGTAAGTAAACTATCTTCATGGCAGATAAACATTTTAATTGCTCAAACTAATCCACAAATACAATAAATATATGTTTCCACACAATGTATGCCTAATTTATTTACTGATGCCTAATTTTATCACTGATGCCTTATTCTAGCACTGATGCCTAATTACCATTTAGTTAGCCCTTAAAGTAGTGACCTACTTATTTGCGATGTATACATTCAGTCCCAGCCATTATTTTACTAATTATTCCCTCCATCTCAGACATTATTTCAGAATGGCTGAGACATCGATAGGGTTCCGAAATTATTTTTTACTTTTTTGTTGGTAAAAATTGATGATAAATGATAACACAAAGAGAGTAAATTGCTAGAAACATAATCTAATTCATAAATTAATTGTATTCATTCGTAATAATAATCCATAAGAAAAAGTATCATAAACAAGTACCACCATAATAACGGAAGGTAATTCCATAGCGTCCATTAGGACCGCACTTTCATTTTCACAAAAAACACTAAATAATTGGTCAATTTTCATTATTTAAAAAGCGAAATAAAATTCAACTATTCAGCTATCGAATAAATATTCTGCCCGAGACTATGGTGAAAGGTCAAATCCTTTATTTTGATATTTAAATAGACACCCTTCCTTGAGGGAAATATACGTGTCTGGGACTGAGGAAATTTCTTATTTGGAGGGAATTATAAGTGTCTGGGATTGAGGCAAAGAAATTTCTGGAGGAAAAAATATGCGACAGGGGCTGTGAGGGTTAAGATAATGATTGGTACCTAACACTAAGTTTAAAAAAAAAACACAGCACAAGTACAATATTTATTTTTATCCACATTTAATTCTCAAAATTTTTAATGGGATTTTCCTAGTTTTACTGTACTTCACAATGATCAAGTGCAGTAACTCAAATAATTTTTTTGGTTCTTTTGTAGATTTGTTTCTATATCACTTGGGTTGAGTGCATGCAACTCTTCTGGTCATCTGAGCAATCACGCAGAAGTGGCACCCAACCATGCCGGGATTACATTTGCCATTTCAAATACTCTGGTATGTAGGTCATAACTATTTTGGGGTTTATAGGTTGAAGATGTGTCACCTTTCACTAACATGATTAATTGAAATTATTCTTGCCTAAAATGATGTTAGTTTGCGTACAGGACTAACTTTTAGGTCAAGGTTCACATGTAGTTTGAAAAATGTGTTCTTCTAATGTTTGTGACACAACTACTGCAAGATCGCCAGCTATGGCTGGCATGCCAAACCAATTTCAACTTAGGATGGCCGGCCAGCTAACTCCAAAATGATGAGTAGACTTCGTTTCAATAAAATCAGACTTTTTTTGTTTGTAGTGAATAGTATGGTGTGTTTTATTTCATTAAAACTTAAAGTAAACTTAAAGTGAGAACAATAAGAGTGACAGGAATTTACCATTTTAAATATTGGCCTATGCATGATTCTATATTTACTTTTAGGTCAGTATTTTCCGAACTTTTGTTTTTGTTAACCGGTAATACACAGTGTATCATATAATATTATGATATAGTGATGTTTATACTTGAGGGCTTGTAGCTAAACTCTGGTTCAAATATCTGAGGCAGGCCCTGACCAACTCAAGGGGGTGAAGCAAATGTACGTTTGGAAAGGGAACACGAACGGAGAAAGCAAGCCCAACATGCGACCGCCCTATTGGTGTGCCAGCATAGGGCTAGCCTTTGGACAGAGTCTCAACCATACCTTGCCTTCACCAGTTGCAGTCGCTACTCTGATAACTTGGTACGAGAGAAAAATCTGACCAAGGGCGACGTAGCGCGTTTGACTCTTTGTTGGTGTAGATGCACTGTCCTTGAGTCCCAAACAAAAACAGTTCAAATGTCACAAAATGTCTAGCAGCGCAAACAAGTACTGGTATAAATGTATGCACTTGTTTGAACAATAATCTCAGCTGCTATTTTTTTGTATATTTCATCCTAGGCTACCATTCCTGGAATCTTGTGCGGGCCGTTGACCGCGGAGCTCGTCACGCAGTCCCACGGCAGGTGGCTCCCGGTGTTTCTGATTGCAGCGATGGTGAACTTTGTCGGTGCCATTATCTATCTCAGCCAGAGTGCCGCCAGCCAAGTCTTGTGATATTCCCCTTGGCTGCCTGCGCCTCATCCCATCTTTTCAATGCCTGGTTCAAGTCAATGATTCAGCATGGACCCAGTGTGGCAGTGACACACGACGCCCACTATACAGTTTGTAATGTAGTGACACACGATTAACATAATATAAAGTTACGTTCCACTGTAATGTTACCAGTCAACATCACTGATGAAGTATTTAAAAATGTGATCAAAATTTGTTCACCCCATCCCCCGCTTTCCCCGTCATGTTATAGTCCAGCCTTGTTGTTGCCCACTACCCCCCTTTCCTGGCATCTTTGTTTCATTCATTGCTCGTGTGTTATGTTGTCATGCAGTCAACCCTCCCTTCCCCTGTCCCGCACCATCATAGTTACAGTTCAGACTTGTTGTTGCTTACATCCCTCTCCTGGCGTCTTTGTTTCATTCATTGCTCATGTGCCACGTCTGCCTGCAGTCGACCCTCTTAGTTCAGTGGTTTTCCTCATGTTCTTGTTATTCTCTGACATCAGATAGTTCCCTTTTTAACAGGAAGGGGGCCAGCTTTACCTGTATCCAATTTCAAAATAGTTCATAGGTGTATAAACAATTCCATTGGCTAATACATCTTACAAAAACCAAGCAATGCAGAAGAAGAGAAAGAATATTGAGTCAGGCTGTAATGCATAGTTAATAAATTGTCTTAAAGTTATAAACATAAAAAGTAAACATAAGTCATTTTCATATACATATAGACATGGACATTGCCAGATTATGTTTTTTTGTGCATTCGTTATCAATTTTAGTGTTCAATCATGCTAGGTAGGCCTACATTTATAATTACAATCCAGATTACTGTCATTATTTACCTCACAATGATCCATAACTTATGAATACTGTAATGAATTTTTGACATTCTTGAACTTGATTTCCACATCCTTTTAAAGTTCCAATCCAGACATTTTGACATTTTGTTTTGACGGGAGCATGACAACACTTGAAGGGAAAATTTTAAAAAAAGTTAAGTGTTCCACAGCATACTGGGGATAGTGTGGCCAGCACAATGCTTAGCCACCTTTACTTTACCCCAACTAAAGTCAGGTACCCATCGGAGCTGGGTAGACTCAGGGACACCCTCCAGACCCTGGAACTAATCCTAGTCTTCATCAGAATTCAAACCCAGGAGCTCTCTTACGCCAGTCCAATGCGCTTCCGCTCGGGCACTGCACCTGAATAAAAGGGAAAAGTGAATGTAACAAAATCTTGAGTTTATTATTTACGCTGGACACACAATACTTTAGCATCCGTGGGATTGTTACAGCAACTGTAGAGTTCAAAGCTTATGAAAGAACATAGCTCACTTATTGCATTCAACCTTTTTCTCTTTCGCTCGTGTTAAACTGTGAAAAATTTGTTTTGGTTTCTTAAGCAAGATGCTATGCTTTGTTAGAAAGGAACATATATGGAGGCTATTGGCTGGTGACTATGGCTGACTGTTAGATTTTGTGAGGAGATGTCTATGTCAACTGAATAATTGCTGAACTTGTAAGTAGAGAAAGATAGCTGGACTGTACGGAGATGACAGATATTGAAAGTACCATTGAATTAAGTGAGGGGACGGAGATTTAGCACTACTGCATGCAAAGACTTTTTTTTGAAGAATGTTTGTACTGGGTTAACATAGGCATGAATGTGAAACATCATCTTGGTAAAGGCTTCTTCATTCAGTGTTTGGTGACTTAGCAAATTAAATCTTAATATTGTTCTGTTATCTCTTTTACTAAATGATGCTTGTATACATATATTTAGTAAAAGTGGAGAAAAATAAAAATAAAAGAAGAACTATTTTTGATGATATTTTATACATTTCTGACTCAATTTCCAGTGGATCACTATGGGATGAATCAAAGCTCACTTAGTTATTCATTTCTTGCTACCTGTTTTAAAAGCTCAGTGTGTTGCTGTGGTATCTTCTAACTTAGTTTGTTGCTTGAGGCTCTATGTTGATGCATACAACACCTGTCAGCTGGCCATATAGTTTGTTGCTTAAGGCTCAATGTTGATGTACAACACCTGTCAGCTGTCAATAGAGTCTGTTGCTTGAGGCTTAATGTTGATGTTCAACACCTGTCAGCTGTCAATAGAGTCTGTTGCTTTAGGCTTAATGTTGATGTTCAACACCTGTCAGCTGGTTATAGAGTTTGTTGCTTGAGGCTCAATGTTGATGTACAACACCTGTCAGCTGGTTATAGAGTTTGTTGCTTGAGGCTCAATGTTGATGTACAACACTTGTCAGCTGGCCACACATAGCCTGTTGCTTGAGGCTCAATGTTGATGTACAACACTTGTCAGCTGGCCACACATAGCCTGTTGCTTGAGGCTCAATGTTGATGTACAACACTTGTCAGCTGGCCACACATAGCCTGTTGCTTGAGGCTCAATGTTGATGTACAACACCTGTCAGCTGGCCATAAAGTGTGACCGCTGACAGTCTTTAAATATTGAGATATTCAGTTGAGCAGATGATTAAATTTAATTGGCTGGTAATCAAGATTAATAAAACATAAGTTACAAGATTGTACAGAAGAGTCTTTTCAAATGCAGAAAATAATTACCGTATTCAATATTGTAAAATTAGAACCTAATGATATTTACTTGTACCCGAAGATATTTAAAATAAACAAAAAACCCATGTATATATATAACCAAAATCAGTCTTATGAAAAACAAGAAAACTAACCTAACAAATGAACTAACACAAACAAAAGCAGTTATAGTCCTTTAAGAAAGAACTCAGTGATATATTCCTTCATATTATTATTATTGTATGTTAATCAATTGTTGAAAGTGAGTTATTGCAAACTGCTATTGGTGATAAAAATATTGAATTATATTTTTTTTATTCTTTTGGCCCATGCCTTTGAATGTACTCTAAAGAAATTTCTATGAATTTTGCCCTTGTTTTTTTGCATTAATAGAAAGTTTTAGGGTTTTCCCTAATTGTCTTACTTTGTCCAATCTTTTGTAAAATTTTATTTTAAATATTTCATTTTCAAGAAAATGTGACATTTGTTAAATGAAGGGTCACATTTTACCAAAATTGTGTTTAATATAAAAATGTTATTGTAGGGCTTATTTTATTACCTGTCCAGTTTTTAGATATATTTTTACTCTTGTTTTATAAAATTTTCTCAGTAATTATTTTAATAGACTGTAAAAAAATATAATATAAAATGTAAACAAAGTCCTATGATAAAAAATTATTTCTTAACTGCTTTTAATTTCGTCTAAATTTGCTTTGTTAGAAAATATAGTTGTATAAACCATTCAATTTTAAATGTCATCATTTTAGGAAGTGTATTTTTTCATTAGTAAAATGAAGTGAACTACCGGTATTTGCGGGACAGGTTTCAAAATATTTGTTTGTTAAGAGACTTGTCAGTAATATTGTCTTACAAATGTTCAATACTTATGATGCCTTTAGATGTTTCCCAGGGCTAAGCAAATTTTTCTTAGCAGGTAAATAATTGAAATTACCCACCTGCTTCATTTAAATTGAAAGTTATAGAAAAATAAGCATTAATAGGACAGCTTCTGTTTGTTTTGACAATAGCTGATTATAATAACAGATAACAATTAGCAACACCGCTAGAATAACTGAAGTGCAAACAACTGACTGTTTAATATATTAATACAGCTTCTCGCATACTTAATTGTTTTTTTTGTGTGTGTATGTTTTTTTAGGTTTATCAACTCCTATTCATCCAAATTTGACATGAATATTTGAAGGATTGATGAGATGCAACTATAAAACTTGAGAAGAAAAAAATAGTTCAGAAGAGGTGCTGGTTGGTCCTGTGGTTAGCATATTGGACGGTTAACATTATGATCCGTATCTACCCCTGAGGTGGTCCAATCCTTCGCCCTGCAGGAGTTTAGGGCAAAGGATGTAATCATCTTCTATCTAGCAAAAAGCATCTGTAAACTTTAAAGTCTTATACTTAAAAGTAAAAGTACTGAAAAAAAAATAGACACACAGTAGTCCACATAATTTTGTGTGTCATTCTTTCTACTGTAACCTAACAACCAATTCATTCTGCTAACAATAGAGATTTCTTCCTTATATAAACCTGTAGTGCTGCATTTGGATGCATCTCATTGATTTGTTTCATTTTCTGTGGTGTGCTGTTCTGGATCACCTTTATCTGTATTTACTGACAAATGTAGTGAAATATCAAACTGGTCGATTGCTATTGTTGTATTTATAAGCATTGTGAGTAACAGCACTAGCTATCTTGTACATACTCACTGATTTTGTGTATGTTTTAAACAATAGTTTATGAAATACTACTAATAATTTTTTTCACATTTTACTAGACGAACATCTTCAGGTATTTCATACATTTCCGGCTGGTCCTGCGGTTAGTTCCCTGGACTGTCAATAAGACAGCCTGGGTTCTATCCCTGCCGCCGTGCAGGAGTTTCGGGCCTAGTGGACGTAAGAATCTTCTATCTTGAAGGAACGTCTTTAAACGTACAAGTCATCCATAAGTCGTATTTGAAAAGTCAATTTTTTAAAATTGATATTTTGTGTAAACAAGTAAATTAATTGTACATTTTGGAAAGGTTTTATGTTGACCTGGTTTGACCTCTGAAATAATTCTAAATCAGTTCGTTATTGACAGAGGTGTTTGCTGATTATGATTTATTTTGTTTGTCACTAATCATTTCAAAACTGTCCATTTGTTTTGTGTGTGTTAAAAATATATAAATAAATATGTCTATTTATAATGAAAGTCATGAACAAATCTAAATATTTATTGAAGTCAAATACCATGGGGGTATAAATTGAGTATTTATGTTGACATTGCTGCTTTGCTTCAATGCCGTAGTTTGTGAAAGAGAGAAATAATCCCATGAGTAACATTGAATGAGTGCCTTTAAAAAAGAATGGGAAGACAGTGCTACAATTTCTTTTTATGTTCCATTACTATGTGCAGTTTTTCTAAAAGTAGATTGTTAGACTTTGAAAAAATAAAAATCTCGCTAGCAATGTTGTATCCCATCAGACAAAATTGATCCATAAGGCTGGTGAAGCAGCGTTCACTATCAATGTTGTGGTTATTGATAATTAATTATTGATTGAAAAGTCTCCTGTACCTTACTATTACTAAAATTCAACAAAGAGTAATTTTTAATGTGTGGTATTTCGACATTTAATAAGAAATTTTTTCTTTAAATGAACAATAGAAAGGTTTGAGTTTAAGAAGATATTGTCTTTTTCATTTGCACTGCAGTTTGACTGAACTTTGTTAAATAACACTAGCCAGTATTTAAAATATTTTTTTGTCTAGAAATCTCTTGTCTTGGTATGAGTTCTATGCTGACTGATAATGCAATCACAATTTCTAACTTGTTCCATTAAAATACTGATTACTGATGTATTTTTATTTTACAGTAAGATGGTTGATTGTAATGCTTTGCCCTCCATGGTTGAATTAATGCTCTTTGAGTGTGTGTTTGTTTGTGCATGTGTGCATATGTAAATAAAAGAATAACACTGTTGTACATATATTTAATTGAAAACAAGACAAATCTCTGATGTGAAATAAACTATACCATCATTTCTCTAGCCGACTTGTTTTATTTACATTTCCTCTCAGTGAATTCAAATAGCCCCGCCGAGAACCTACCTTGACGTGGTGACGGGGCATACTGGCAAGTGGGCCAGGCCAACAGGTTCGCAGCCTACATGCATGTTTGTAGGTTTCTGCGTAGGGCTAGCAACCCACCAGTGTAAAAAACTACCTTGCTACAAAATCATCAACAAAATTAATTACATGTCTGCCATTTTCAGAGAAGGGAGGCCCTGTCAAAGGGATTATGAAGCAGGTCAGCCAAACCCGAAAGGGAGCTGATAGGCAGACTACCTCCTTCTTTCTGAGGAAAAATACCCAGGTTGGCAACTGGAATGTGAGAACAATGTATGAGATGGGGAAGGCCCACCAAGTAGCTTCAGAAATGAAAAAATACAATATAAGTATACTAGGAGTGAGTGAAGCAAGATGGATACTGTCAGGAAAAACAAAACTATCAACAGGTGAAACCATTCTTTACTCAGGCCACGAGGATGAGAACGCTCAACACACAGAGGGAGTAGCCATAATTCTATCACCACAGGCTAATCAATCACTTATACTTATAGAGTGGCAACCGGAAGGGTCTCGGATAATAACAGCATCTTTCAGGACTTTCAATAAGGGGATCAATCTCAATGTTGTACAGTGCTATGCTCCAACTAATGAACAAGAGGATGAAATAAAGAATAATTTCTATAGTAAACTACAGACAGTTCTAAATAGATTTAAAGATAAAGACTTAACAATAGTGATGGGAGAGTTTAATGCAAAAATAGGGTATGATAACCAAGGATATGAGGAGATAATGGGGAGACAGGGCTTAGGAATAAAAAACGAGAATGGAGAGTTGTTTATTAATTTTTGTGCAGATAATTCATTAGTAATAGGAGGCAGCATATTCCAGCACAAAGATATTCACAAAGCCACATGGATGTCACCAGATCATCATACACACAACCAAATCGACCATATTTGCATAAAAAAGAAATTCAGGCGCTCATTGCAAAACGTAAGAGTTTTCAGAAGTGCTGACGTAGCTTCTGACCATCACTTATTAGTGGGCCAAATTAGGCTACGACTTAAAAGACAAAGAGATTGCCCAAGACGCAAAACTCAATACAATGTCACATTTCTAAAGGAAACAAACGTAAACAATGAATTTAGAATTGAACTAAGAAATAGATTTAAGGCCCTAGAAGACCGGGAAGGAAATGATGACATAGGCACACAATGGGAATCAATAAAGGAAGCATGGAACACAACATGCAAGCAAGTGCTAGGGATAAAAACACACCCCAATAAACCATGGCTTTCAAACAACACTCTCAAAAAAATTAAGCAACGGAAAGAAAAGAAAGTTGTTTTGATGAACAGCCGAACCAGGGCCTTGAAAAAAGATGCTCAAGAGAACTATACCGAAGCCAATAGGGAAGTTAAAAAAAAGCATTAAAAAAGATAAAAATGATTACATCAACAACCTGGCAGCAGAGGCAGAAACAGCAGCATCTAAGGGAAACATAAAAGAGTTGTACAGTATAACAAAGAAATTAGCAGGCAAATTCCAGCAACAAAATAAACCCATCAAAGACAAAGAAGGTAATAAGCTAACAAATGCAGAAAAGCAGGAAAAGAGATGGGTAGAATATTTCAAAGAACTCTTAAACAGGCCTTCTCCCCTTAATACCCCAGATATTCAACCAGCTGAGAGAGACCTAGAGATAGACTGTAATAGACCTACTAAAGAAGAAATAAAAAATGCAATAAAAACGCTAAAGAATGGGAAGGCTGCTGGACCTGATGGAATACCAGCAGAAGCAATTAAAGCAGACATTGAGTTATCGACTAACGTACTATACAACATTATTGGAAACATATGGGAAAAAGGAGAACTACCAAAGGACTGGAGAGAGGGATATCTAGTAAAGCTTCCAAAGAAAGGGGATCTTACAGATTGCTCTAACTATAGAGGGATTATGTTGCTATCAGTACCAGGAAAAGTTTTAAATAGAATAATACTGGAAAGGATAAAGAAAGCAGTTGATGGTCTTCTACGAGACGAGCAAGCAGGCTTTAGACAAAACAAATCATGTCTTGACCAAATAGCTGCTCTTCGTATTATAATTGAACAATGCACAGAATGGAATGCTAGCCTATATATCAATTTCATAGACTTTGAAAAAGCCTTTGATAGTGTCGACAGAGAAAATCTATGGAAACTGTTGCGCCACTATGGTATTCCTCCAAAGCTAACTGACCCAATTAATACACCTATCACAATATGAGATGCCGAATCATTCATGATGGAAAACTAACAGAGGCATTTGAGATAGAGTCAGGAGTTCGACAAGGCTGTCTACTTTCACCATTCCTCTTTTTACTGGTAATAGATTGGGTCATGAAGAATACTACAGAAAACAGAAAAAATGGAATCCAGTGGACCCTGTTTAAACAGCTTGAAGATCTAGACTTTGCAGATGACATAGCCCTATTAGCTCAAAGCCATAAGCAAATGCAAGAAAAAACTGCAATACTAGATTCCTGGGCACAACAGCTAGGACTTAAAATAAATGATAGAAAGTCCAAGATAATGAGAATAAACTCCAAAAGTACTGATGCAGTGGAAGTAAGAGGAAGGGTGCTGGAAGAAGTAGACAACTTCACATATCTAGGAAGTATAGTTGACAAGGAAGGGGGATCTGGAACAGATATTAAAGTAAAGATACAAAAAGCAAGAGGAGCCTTTGCTATGCTAAAAAATATCTGGAAAACAAAACAAATTAGAACTAAAACTAAATTAAGAATCTTTAATTCTAACGTAAAATCTGTCTTACTGTATGGCTCAGAAAGTTGGAGATTAACAAAGGGGGATTTGAACAAACTACAAACTTTTGTGAATGGCTGTCTACGTAGAATAATGGATATCAAATGGTATGACAAAATTACAAATGCAACTGTATGGGAAAGGTCAGCACATATTCCAGTGGAACAAGAAATACAAAAAAGGAGATGGAGATGGATAGGCCACACATTGAGGAAACCAGCGACAAATTTGACTAGGCAAGCTCTTTCGTGGAATCCCCAAGGTGCAAGACGAAGAGGTAGACCAAAGAACACCTGGCGGAGGGAAGTAGAAAAGGATGTGCAGGTCATCGGGAAAACTTGGAAGGAGCTAGAGAAGATAGCCAGAGACAGAAGGACATGGAAAGAGATTGTTGATGGCCTATGCTCCACTAGGAGTTGATAATGGCGAAGAAGAAGAAGAAGAAGAATTCAAATAGGCTTATATTAAGGATGTTAATTGTGTTAATTCATAATCGGAAATTCAATTGTAGGTTTCAAAGCAAATGTATATAAGTACCGGTACTCTTTCTTTCCCGGTGGCGAGCACTTCAAACAGGGTGAACAAACCAGGAAAACCAGTAACTTATCATTTGAAACAAATCAAAATGCAAGTCTAGAGTCTAGACTATGATGAAATAATCTTCTTTATAGAATAGAAGACCTTGAGGGAGCTATCATCTCCTACCAAGCGCGTCCCCAGGTGGCGGATAGGGGAATGACCTTTAGATATAAGGGTTAGCCGTGAATACTGAATAAGCGGCCGCGGACCAACTGGTTTGCTGTCATGGAGGGTGAGGTGGGGTATCCCGTGGTAAGGATATTCTCTAAAAAAGGCCTTATAAATCCAAAGAAATGACTGCAAAAAGCGAACATAGAGCGCTCAAACTCTAAACCCGGACAGATGAGGCCGTTAGCTAGGGATAGCAATCATCTAGGAGAGAAAACTCCAAAAATAAATCAACTGCTGCCTTGCAGACGATCTTGGTTGATCAAAGGCTATGGAAGCACATCCAGAAAGAAAAGCAGGCTGAAGTCGGAGTCCACGGGCCAACTGGCGCAAAACACGTCGGCACGCAAACCTCAAAATGATGGAGGAAACAGATAATAGTACATATAGTTGTGGCGTCCTGCCTGTGGAATCCCGCCGTGCAGGTAGGGGGCCGGGCTCTCCGCCTCAAAGGAGCCCACCCAAGCGAACTGGTGGTTCTTCCTCCTCTGCTTGTGAAGTCAGGAGCAGAGAAAAGGAAGTAAACTCTACTGACAAGAACACTAAGGGGAAAACAAAACACAATTTAGTCTTTCTCCAATGAAATGCAGAGGGCATCCAAAAGAAAAAAGAAGCCTTAAAGATCTTCCTCCATAAAAATGAAGTAGATGTGGCATGCATCCAAGAAACTCACCTCAATAGCAATCTGCGTTTCTCAATTAGAGGCTACACATGCTTAAGACAAGACAGGGAAAACAGATCTAAAGGGGGAATTCTTACTCTCGTCAAAAACAACATACCTACCTCAGATATCATCATACCAAGCTCCATGCAATCTGAAATAATGGGGACCAAGCTGATCCTACCAGGGGGAAACCTAAACATAATCAATTGCTACTGCCCACCAGACAAAGAGCTAGAACTTGGCAGAATTCAAATCCCAATAAATGAAGAGTGTCTAATACTGGGTGATATGAACAGCCGCTCCCAGAGCTGGGGATATCCAGACCTCAATGCCAGGGGAGAAGAAATTGAGGAGTGGCAAGCCGAAAACAGTCTGATTCTCCTAAACCAGCCAGAAGACCCACCCACCTTTTACTCCAGATCATGGATGACTTCATCAACTCCAGACTTAGCCTTTGCTACCAATACAATATCCATAGGAAGTAAAAGAGTAGTCGCTGACCAACTAGCCACCAGTGACCACAGACCCATTCTCATCCAAATAGAAACCACTCACCTGCCCATAGAAAACCCCACCCTTCCCAGATGGAACTACAAGAAAGCAAATTGGAACCTCTTTGCACGCTTAACAGATGTCTATGTGACACACATCAATGGCAAAACAAATCGGATAAACAAATCCTACACTGAATTCTCTAGAGCTCTCCTTAAAGCAGCTAAGGAATCCATCCCAAGAGGAGCCAGGAAAAATTATATACCAAACTGGTCTCAACACTTGGAACTCCTCCACAATGAAACCATCAAAGCAAGAAACCTAGCAGAAGAATCCCCAACGATAGAAAATAATATACAACTAAAAGCTGCAAACGCAATCTTCAGAAAGGAATATCTCTCGTCAATTAGGAAGAGCTGGCATGAAAAGACAGAAAAACTAAATGCAGACAGAGATGGACATAAGCTGTGGAAAATCGCCAAAAGTCTGAACCAAGAGGAGAACAAATCTTCGCCAATAGTCCTAGACGCAGACCAAGAAAAGCTCACAGGCCGCGAAGCTGCTCAAAAATTTATAAAACACTTTAGCAGCGTAGGAAATATTAGTATCACCGAAAAAAGAGCCAGAGAAGTCAATGACCACATAGAGAAAGCTCCAAAAATGTCCATACCACACTCTCATGGAATGACAGCAAATCTCAGCATGAAAGAGTTTGATGACTCACTGAAACTCCTCAAACCCAAACAAGCTCCAGGATCAGACAAGATCTCAAATGATATGCTTATTCACTTAGGACCTCTGGCAAAGAAAAAACTACTGCAAATATTCAATGCTAGTTGGAAGTCAGGAAAAATTCCAACTGTCTGGAAAAAAGCTATCATGATCCCTATACTAAAGCATGGTAAACCAAGAAACCAAGTTGACAGCTACCGCCCAATAAGTTTAACCAGTTGCGTCTGCAAACTAATGGAAAGAATGGTCAACAATAGGCTCACATGGCTTCTTGAATCTGAAAATATACTAGCAGATGAACAGGCAGGTTTCAGAAAATGTCGATCAACAGAAGACCAAATAGCTTATATAGCCCAAGAAATAGAAGATGGATTCCAGGAAAAGAAACCAACGACCATTGTCTGGGTCGACCTAGAAAAAGCATTCGATAAGGTCTGGAAAGAAGGTCTAATCCTAAAGCTATTAAACAACCATATATCCCACAAAATGTTAAACTGGATTACAGAATACCTAACAAATCGAAAAGCTATAGTCAACTTGCAAGGAAAAAGGAGCAACATAGCAACAATACAAAATGGAGTTCCCCAGGGAGGTGTACTGTCACCCACACTATTTCTCATTTTCATAAATGACCTAATTCAACATATTCCTAGAAAAGTAAAAAGCAGCATGTACGCAGACGATCTTGCTCTAATAAGCACAGAAGAATATATAGGCACCTCAAAATTTAGGCTACAAGATGCACTAAACAACCTCAACCTATGGTCCACAGAATGGGGAATGACCATAAACTCAAAAAAAACTACATACTCAATTTTCTCTCTATCTACTAAAGTACAAAGCCTCAAACTGACCTTGGATAAAACAATCCTTGAAAAAAATGACAATCCCACATATTTAGGAGTTACGTTTGACCCAAGACTAACCTGGAAAAGTCAAATAGAAAACTCACAGAAAAAGGGAATCCAAAGACTAGCTTTGATGAAAAAACTTGCTGGCTCAGACTGGGGTGCAAATCACTCTATCTTGAAAAAAACATATACCAGTTATATAAGGCCTACCCTAGAATATGGAGCCACAGTGTGGGGTACGGCAGCCCAATCAAACCTCCGAAAAATAGACAAAGTTCAAAACCTAGGACTTCGAATCATAACAGGAGCAATGAAAACTACCCCGATCAGAGCAATGGAGGATGCAACCAACCTAAGCTCTATGGAAACTAGACGAGAAACCAAAATCCTTACTCACTTCACCAAGTTAGAAGCATCAGGTCATCACCCTCTAAAACCCAAGCTACTCAAAACCTCCTCAACAAAAAGACTTCAAAGATCCAATTTTATACAAGAAGCCAAACATCTAAAAAGTAAATATAAAATAGAAAACATTGCAATTGAACCTACCCAACCCCACAGCCACTTCCCCCCCTGGGACCCAAGCCCTACTCTAAAAATCAGAGACGAACTAAGCAACATAGGAAAAAAATCTGACTACACGCCCGAAATACTAAAAGAAGCAGTAAACAACATCATTAGAGAACAATACCCTCAAAATGCATGGACCAGAGTCTATACTGACGGGTCAACTGGAAAAGATTTGAAAAATGGAGGAGCCGGCATTTCCATAGAGTGGCCAAATGGAGAACTCCTAGAAAAAGCCACTGTCACAGGTAGCCTCTCAGATAGCACTAGAGCAGAAAGAAAAGCAATTGAGCTTGCTGCAAATATACTAACAAGCCACACTCAATCCCCCAACAGCCGGATTGTCATCTTCTCTGACGCCAAAACAGTACTCCAGTCTCTAAAAAACCAAAATGCCCCGATCAACCAGTCACTCAGTACAGAACTTTTAAAACTGAGCAAAATAACTAAAGAACTGGTTCTCCAATGGATCCCTGGACATATACAAAATGAAGGAAATGACACTGCCGACACCTTAGCTAAAGCTGGAGGCAGACAAAACCAGACAGACCCATCTCTACACCCCGAAGAAATAAAGGCAATACTCAAAAGGAATGAATCCGAAAGATGGTCTGAGCTGCAACAAAACAACCCAAAGATTGATGCTTACTACAAACTCTCCCGCCAATTTCAAAACATCATCTTCAGACTAAGGACTGGTCACAACAGGCTAAAGCAACATATGTTCCGCAAACTACGAATCGGAGCAAGCGAAATGTGCCCCTGCGAAACAACTCCCGAAAATGCGGAGCATGTCCTTCAGACCTGCCCTCTGTATCTTTCTACCCGGTCAGCCTTTTGGCCCCTGGGGGCTACCCTCAACGACAAACTGTTCGGTGGACTAGAGCAACTGACAGCCACGGCGCAGTTCATTACAGCTATCGGACTTGTTGTCTGAATCCTCCCAATCATAACATTTGAGAACGAAGAAGAAGAAGAAGAAGAATAGAAGATAAGATAAAGCAGTAGCCAGTTTTGAACGCATTTTTTCAGTTTTGTTGGAAAAAAATATTTAGCATTAAATAGCCCAAAATTGTATTGGTTCTATATGGAGGATTTTTAAAAGAATTCTGTTAGATTTAGATTCACATAAATTGGGCCATTAAATCCCTGCAAACATTAATTAAACTTGAAAGTTCTGATGTATAAATCCCACTGTCACTACAGTATAAACATTGGTTCTCCTGGTCGGTGACATCAAGGAAAGTTAGGTATGTTTCCTTTCAATTTGTAATTTGGGTTTGACGGACACAAAGTTAACTTAAAATATGTTTAAAATTTCCACAAAGGATAATCTGTTTTGGAAAATCATAATGTCATAAATATTCTAAGATTATATAATCTGCTTTTGTTAAATAATGACAAGGATACTGTGTAAAATGTCATCACAAATTTATTAATCACAAGACCAGTCACTAGTTGCTAAGGAACCAGCTAAGTGACTTACATGTAATAGAATAGTATAAACATGGCAAGATTGTACAAATATTATTACAAACGATTTTTTCTTTACAGAAACTTAAATAATAAAAAAGAACAATACGTTAGAGCAGGGGTCGGCAACCTTTTGCTTACAGCGTGCCAAACTAGGATTTTTAAATCATTCAGTGTCCCAAGAGCGTGAAAGTCAAACTGCTCAACTTTATTTTTTTTTTATAAGACAATTTATTGAGTAAGACCAAGGCCAAAAGAAAAGGAGCGTTATAGAGAAAATCATTTAATGCGTGATTATATTTAAAAACAAATTAAAGTGTTTCTTTTTTTTTTTTTAATTCATTCCCAGCTAATACACTATTTTAATTATCAACTTGCACATTAATGGATTTCAATTTGATGTCAAAATATAATTCTAGTGATAGCAATACATTCATTATAGTTTGATATCAGTATAACTAAGATTTTCGCTATCAAATGATGTAACGATGAGCTGGTGCAATAGTATAGTTTAGCGGAATTGATACGTAGTAATCATACAAACTGGGTAGTTACTGTAATGTTTAAAAATGTACATCTTTAGTCATATAGTCTAATATTTTGATACTTTTAAACTATCTTTTATAGTTTGATCATTCTAAAGTATTAACTGGTAAGCCATTTATTATTTTAAAATGTAACACAAAAGAATCATAATAGAAATATTAACGCAAAGAAAACGGGTTAATTATCTCCCTTTAATTAAATTCTCCAAATTTGATGCTAGTGATGCCAAACGAGTTAATTTTTTTAAAATATAACTAGTGTTACTTATAAATTATTTTTTTTTATACAAATTCATCATTATGCTATTTTTTCATTGTGTAATTAGATGTATAAAATTAATTTACTTTGTAATTAAAAAATTTTTGCACTAATAATGTCAATTTAAGGAGTTTTTTTTAAAACATTAATAATTACAACAATTACATAATATAAAGCTTCTATATTTGTTTTAGAATTTTATGCTTAATTAAGAGAGATGAGCATAAAAACTCTTTTGCATTTAATTAACATGTTTCAATCAATGAGCGCCTTGAATGCTCTTCGCTAATTGTTTATTGTCAGGTACCTACATATTTAGTCATTTCTGAGTGGCCAAGTTTAAGTGACCTCTTGGTATGCTTAACATCTTTCATGTACAATAAAATATGTTCGCTAGTGTAAATTAAACCAAAAGCTGAACGTAGAGCGAATGTCTTGAAGTTGACAATAGTTGAGTGACTTTCCTAAGCAGCTATTCCTATTAGTTTTTCAAGCAAATCATCACATTTCGAAGCCCATTTTTTTAATGTTTAAAATGAAAAAAATGCCAATATCCTTCCACTATAAAAAGAGCCAGATCTAAGTAGTTTGTAGTAAGATCAAGCCAGTTATGCTTGATGTGGCATGGAAAAATGAGTCCAATTAATTATGCTGATGTACGTTTTAAAATGCATTAAAAAATCTCATTGGAGGTCACTCGCGTGCCACTGAAAATCGTTCTGCGTGCCAAGTCTGGCAAGCGTGCCATGGGTTGTCAATCCCTGCGTTAGAGTACATTTTAAAGTATTGTTTATCTTTTCTACACATAGTGACCCCATTAAAATTTTATCACCGTGCTTGCTATTATCACATAAGAAGCCATTGTGTTATCTAATAGAATGAAAGAATATAAAACCCCTAACATCTTCAGAGTATTATTGAGGACGTAAGGATGTAAATATAAATTATATATAAAACGGACGGAATTGGAATGATGTACAAGGACTTAATTATTATTTACAAAGGAAAATACGACCAAGTTTTAAAATCAGTTTAACAATTTGCGAATCACACAGGTTGCACACTGCTAAACACAAATAAAATATTTAAAACATAAAATATTAGGCCTATATTATATTTATATTTGTAAGACTTAGTTACAGAAGGTAAAAAAAAAAAACACAGGGAAAATAGGTTACTGGAACCAAAGAATGTTGGTCGAAGAGTAAACTTTTTGTTGCTCTATTACAAACTACAAAACAGGTTTTAAAAAACGGCGATGATTAAATAAATGCACTTAAAGAAAAAAATATTTTCAATGGAAAATAAACAGTTAAAAAGTTAGATTAACTTCTAGAAAAAAAAAACACAAGATACAAGACTAGAAACAAAAACATTGACCATAATGTTATTTTTTTAGACGCATTGGATCTTTGCCATCTGACCCTCCATATGATTCAACTTCTTCTATCATACCAAGAGCCTGAAAGTATTAAAAAAAATTAAGAAATTAATAAGCCAAAAGATATAGTGAAATTATGATAGATAGTTCTTCAAATTTTTAAAAATGTTCTTTTCCAGTTCAACTTTAATATAGATTTTGAACTGTTTCCATCCAATTTTTTTCAATTTATTATAAATTATAGTATTATAAGGAACATAAAATCTCAGTATTCCTTTCCTTAATTATTTAATTATGTCTGAAAATATAAACAACCCAAAATGTTTAGGCCTACTTTAAATCTCATGGGGGCACAGTAGCCGAGTGGCAGTGCGTTCGACTGGCGATCAAAGATCCTGGCTTCGAATCCTGGTGGAGGCTATGATTTTTTTCCCAGGACTTGAGGGTGTCCCTGAGTCTACCCAGGTCTGTTGGGTAGCCTACCTGACATTAGTTAGGGTAAAGTAAAGGCGGCTGGGCATTGTGCTGGCCACCCACACATCCCCTCGTATCAATAGCCTACGACCATTTTAGAACAAAAAGGGCCTTTTCGGGAAAAAAATTATTTAATTAATAATTTTAACAAGCCACGAAGCAAAATTTATGCTGTTTCTAATTTTTTTCTTTAAATTGCATTTCAACAATTTAATTGATAACAATCATTTTGAATCATTCAGCGTGCCAACAGCATGAAAGTCAAACTGGTCAACTATATTATTTTTATAAGACAATTTATTTAGTGAAGTAGCAAGACCAAGACCAAAAGAAAAGGAGCGTAATAGAAAATTAACCTGTTTGTTATTATCAGCTTTTAAAAAAAACATCCATTCGTAGCTAATACACAATTGCATTAAGCTTACTAAACTTACACATTAATACTTAACAACATTTAAATTTAATTGTCAATAAATTATTCTAGTAATAGATATAAATTCTTTAATGTTTGATCTCAGAATAACTGAGATACACTCTAACATATCATTTTAATCCGAAGGCAATCTATTGTGGAATTATTGTAATTAAGAGGAAGAGATACTTAATAATCATTCAAACTGGGTAGTTATTTAAATGTTTAAAACTGTAGGCCTACAAGTACATTCTTTAGTCATAAAATATTTATATCATTTTCAACTATCTTGTGTAAATTGATCATTTTAGAGTTATAAATTGTAAGACATCAATTAAAAAAAAAAAGAAACATATTAGTACCGTATTAATGTAAAAAAAAAAACTGGTTAATCATCTCCCTTCAAGTAAATTCTCCAAATTTGATGCTAGTGATACCAAACGAGTTAATTGTTTTAATATAACTAGTGTACTTCTGAAAATGCTCATCTATCATATTTTGCCTTAAATTAGTGAAAGAGTTAATTGTTTTGAAATTGATTTCACGGAAAGATATGCCCAGTTTTAATGCAAATCCATCCAGTTTCCCAAACACTTCAAGTACTTTTGTACCCAGTCTTGTAAATGGAAGTTTAACTCACTAAAACGTCTCGCCATGTCATTCAGAAACATTGGCTTCAACAGTCAGTTCTCCTCATTCAATAACGGAATTTTTTGTTCCATTAAGATACATCTTAATTGCTTCCAGACAAGAAAAGAATCTATCCAAGACTTTACCTATTCTCCGAATGACTTTCTTCTAGAAGAGACGATAAACTATACAATTGACTATCTTAACAAAAGATTCAATCACAGATTGCAAGTCCAATGACGGGAGCTTTGCATACAAAGATTCCTGAACTGAATCAGTCGACGTCCAGTGTGATTCCCATGTAGTTCGCCATGCAGCACCCATTAATAATGCTGACATACGTTGTTTTCACTTGAATTAAACGATATTCTTGGAGGTCTTTCGCGTGCAACTGAAAATCGTTCCTCGTGCCAGTGCCTTAGGTTGCCGATCTCTGCTATAGAGCATTCGCGTTGATTCTATAAAACTTTTCGATACTAGATGTTCATCCCGAAAATAAGCAGTAGATGCAATCAATTTTGCAGAAATTCCCATTACTATTAGCTGCTAGAAAAAAAATCGTGAATGGTTAAATAAAAACTGCACTATTATACAGTGTGTGTAACTTGAGGCACAGGGTTTTCTTATAACACTTGATACGTACGAATTCTTAGTTATTCTATTAATCTGGAAACATTGCTAAAAGTGGAACTTTTTCCTAAAATTTCGCTCCCCCTAGCGTCAAAACCGGGCTTTGCCACTGCCTCGTCTGCCGTGGCCACAGAAACTGGTGAACGCTGCTTCACTAGCCATATGATCAGTTTTGTACGAAGGGTACTTTACTTACTTTTTAAATCTCTATCACTTTATGTAAAATATAGTTCTAGGTTGTTATTCACAATTTTCACCAAAGAACAATAAAAAAAAAAACCTTTGCAACACGAAATAAAATAAAATTTCAATTATATTTTTTGAGGGAGTAACCTCAGTAACTTTACATTGTAGAATATTGGCTAAGGATTCAAGTTATAAATAGTTATAAAATAGAACAAGAATAATTTACCCAGAAATAAAATGCAGCAGCGTCACTTACCCATAATATATAAAAGGTAGCAGTATCACTTACCCATTTTTAATAAGCAACAGCGTCACTTACCCATATATAAAATGTAGCAGCACCAGCACTGACATCTCGGATCTGTTCCCTCGTATATGGCTCGACAATTTTCTTAGCAGTCTGTGCAGTTTTTATAGGCACTGTCTGGGCATCGAATTGAGAAATTTTCCTCATGATCGATTCTTTGCCAGTTTTACCCATTAGTACTTGTACCTTTGGCCAAGCCTTTAAGAACCAAACGCATGAATTTTATAATGGAAAAAGTTAATTAAGTCTAAAGAAAACGAAAAAAAACAAAAAACAAATATCAACAAGAAATAACCAACACAATATAAGAACCACTTCAAATAGATCTACTCTTGTATTATCTCAGAACAAGTGCTAGGGCTGTCAGCTCTAAGTCTTGGACGGTCAACAAAACGGCCAGGGTTCTAGCCCTGCCGCCGACCAATCCCTGCCGCCCTGCAGGAGTTTTAAGCCTAGTGGACGAAATAATCTTCTAGGAACGTCTGTAAACACATGACCGAACCATGTCAGCTTGCTCCGCTTTATTGTTGCCATGATGGTTTCTTGAGGGCCCACTATTAAGGATATTCTGTCTCAGACATACTCATTAGTCATTAGTACTTTGTTCTAGATAGGAGAAAAGTTGTCTAATAAAGACATAATTATTTTTGTCTGGAATTGACTGCAAGGGAGCAAACAGCTTTGCCGCATGGTTGATAAATGAAGTGCTGATTGTGTAATAAACACAATGCTTCTGACTCTAGACATATTGACTAAACTAGAAGAGTCAGTATTAGTTAACGACCAGGTAACTTACATTTAAATCTTTATACGGATGACCAAGTAGTAAGAACGCGGCCGTAAGACACTGGTGGACACCATCGGGGGGCTTCGCATAGGACTTGATTTCTGAAATAGTTTTGGATTCCATGTTTAGCACGGCGTGTCGAAGTTTTTCAATTTTGGCCAGGTGATCTCTGAGTTTGACAGCCATTGAAATTTGTAGATCAAGCTCATGATGGGAGTTAATACTTTTGGCATTTGCAATGGCTTTTTCTAGGATGGAAAGGTTTCTTTTCTGCGTTGCTTGAATGAGCTCTGTTTGAAGAAAGGACATAACATATTAAGGAATCAAGCTTATGGTTACAAGCTCTTCACTTGTTAATGACAAAATACTCCCAGTTATCAGGTTATCACATATTGTGATGTTTTTTGAACTGGTGTACTGTAACAGTTACAAATATTCTTAATGCTTGCCAACATTCACATAGTATTATGTTCGTCACTATAAGTTAAAATGACACTAGATGGCTTTGTCACGCGGGAAAGAATGGACCCGAGTCGAATTCCCAGAGATCTGCTGTGCGAAGATCTAACCATAACCACATGTGATTTTTGCCAAAGCTGGATTAGGCAAAAATATAAATTTAAACAAATTAGGTTATATCCATCAAACGTTTCTCTACATAAACCTTATATTTAAAAACAAACAGGCGATAGTGTTACCGGTAATATTTAAACGCCTGCCTGAATTAAAGTAAAAAAAAAACAACTTTTTGTAGGCTACCTAAAAGTGATTAAAATATAATAAATTTTCTTTCTTTTTTTTCAGTTTTTTACTTTAATTGGAATGCTCTTTCATTTAGCTAACTTTTCCGCCTCAAGAGCTCTAGTCATCAGGCAGAAACACATATTTAATGGTATTAAAGTGTTAAGGATTTTGTATTTTGTTTATCACACAAGTACAACGCTAGCTTACCTTCTTTAGCCTTTAAGATTTCCAACAGATGCTTGGCTTTAATTAGAAGAGGGTCATTCTCCTCAATCCCGTTGTCTAAACTTTTTTTAATAGCGTCTTCCAAGAAACGAGGGTCTTTCAAGTCTATGGCATTTTGCAAATTTTTTCTAGCTATCCGTTTATTTTCTTCTAAAAAGAAAAGAAAAAGATTGTTTTAAGAAATGTGATTTATATTTTCTTATAAGTTTACAGACGTTCCTTCTAGATAGAAGATTATTACGTCCACTATTATTTTTATGTATTGGATCATTTATATATTTAAAACATTACACTTCAAATTCAATGATGGGGGGGGGGGGGGGGCAGGAGAACAAAAGAACTATAACTCTGATGTACAACTCACCCTGTGAGTTGTCTTTCTTTCCATTTTCTAAACTGTCTGACGTATCCTGTCTGCTGGGAGAGACATCTTCCAATATGGTCTTCAGATTGTTTTCATAAAGTTCTCCAGGCCGCTTACGGTTTATTTGGATTTTAGATACATTCCGAACCTAGGACAGTTCAATATGAAAATATTAATAATTTCAATCATATGAGCTATTAGCTTTGACAATAAATCCTCTGTTAAAATCCGGGCCACACACCAAGCTTTTGGCTTTTCGCAACCTGTGCCTAGAAAGAGTCTAGCTCTTTCACATATTTGAAAAAATAATAGATTACAGTTCGAATATAAGAAAATAAGTTTATTTATTAATATACAAGAAATGAAAGATTAATTTAGGGAATAATTAAAGTTAATCATAGTTGAAATTTGCGCTCTTCTATATTGGCGTTCTAAGCATTCGCACCAATGATAGTGCCCTTATTGATTACTGGATCGACTTATAAGTTTACAGACGTTCCTTCTAAATAGAAGATTATTACGCCCAAAAACTCCTGCAGGGCGGCAGGGATTGGTCGGCGGAAGGGCAAGAACCCGGGCCGATTTGTCGACAGTCCTGGCTACTGGTTAAAATACCACTTTGCTATTTTATATTTCTTTTCTTAAGACGGACCTACTCAAAAAGTTAGCGTCTAATACTGGATAGTGATTTATAGTTACCAGGTTGGCATTCTCATCCAGGCTGTAGACGTTCAACATGTATTCCCCATAATCCTTCAGCTGCACCGTGACTAACTCCATGTCGTCAGCGGAGAACAACTCGATCTGTTTAGGGTCAGGAGGGTCATTTCCGTTTCTTCTGTGAATTGACGCAACAGCGTGCGTGCAGCCATAAGGAATTGGAATGGAAACCTGTGGAATAGACAACAATGAATAGTCATGCTGTTAGGAGCGAGGAAAGGGAAAAGTACAGTACATGGCTCCGGGAATCATGCAAGTTGAAAGGGGGCCCTTGAAATAATAACAATACGTATACAATATCTTTAAGCCCCATCTTTAAGCTTTAAAGGGGCCCCAATGTCAGTCTTTAGTTGAGTTCCATAGAATGTAAAGTAAAAGTTGATTACTTAATGCAACTAGGGGGCATGGCGAGCCCGTTCAACTGGCGTACCGAAGTTCCTGGGTTCCAATCCTGGTGCAAGCTAGGATTTTTTCCCAGGTATGGATGGTGTCCCTGAGTCTTCCCAGCTCTGATGGGTACCTGACCTTAGTTAGGGTAAAGTAAAGGCGGCTGTGCATAGTGTTGGCCACACAACCACTTAGTCTGTCGTGACCACAGAAACCGATGAACGCTGCTTCACCGCCCTACAGATCAATCTGGTCCGACGGGATACTTTTATAATGCCAGATAGGACTCGACCTCCTGAAACACCGCGAAGTCTGTTCTGCTTTGTCAAATTATTATCTGCATCGCAAGAAGTGGATGAATCTCAGTCTATCAGCTATCTTATCTTCTTATCTTTTACCTTACAGACGCTCCTTCTATAAAGAAGATTATTGCGTCCAACGCTCATCCGTGGTCCGAGTCTAGTCTTGCATTTTTATTGATGTTTTAAAAGATGTTAAGTTACTGGTTTTCCTGGTTCGTTCAGGCGACCCATTCCATGCCCGAATGCCAATCGGGAAGAAAGAGTACTATATACATTTGTTCTCGCATAAGGGACAAGCTATCTTTTCCTTCTTAACAGTAACATTTGTTTTTCATAGTATTATTACATTTATTTAGTGACAATAATGTCACAAAATTAAATGTAAAAAAAGAGGAGCAATCAAGTTTGCAAAGATGTGAACTAAGAATTGGGAATACAAAGACTATTGACTTAAGTTACCATTAATACGTTACTAATTATATGTTGATGATAGTTTTCTGGACCAAATTGTAATCAGAAATACAGTTAAACAGTCTAGGTACTCATCAAGTTTACGAGAATTAATTATAGACTATTACAGTTGTTTTAATAGGAATACTAACAACATTTAAGCTTATTTCACACGTGTTTAAAAAAATGATTGATGAGTAGGCAACTTCTCATGCTTGTGAAAAAAAAAAAACTGAATGAAAAAAAACAACAAAGACAAACAGAAAAACCGACAGGCTGGAAATTATTTCTAGATATTCTAATATTTCACCATCAACAAACACACACACCTACACACACATGAGAGGATTTAAATTTCAAATTTACTGAATTGACTTCAATTAATTAATTCCATTAGGCCTAACTTGTTTGTCACATTCCAGATACCAAACAGGAACAAGAAAACTAAAAACAAACATTCATGCAATCAAATTTTGCTTTTTTTGTGTAGACCAGCGATGGCGAACCTATGGCACGCGTGCCACAACTGGCACGCAGAGCCGTTTCTGTGGGCACGCGAGCATTTACCAAAAAATGGAACAGCTAAGTTATGGTATTTGGTTTTAATTGCCGTGTTGGCACGTTTCAAAGAAATAAGTTGGTTTTGTATTGTACTTTGGGCACGCGGCCTCAAAAAGGTTCGCCATCACTGGTGTAGAATATATATAAATGTTTGTGCTTACAAGACTATTTTCCCTTTCAAGTTTGCTATAACTTTTCTCATCCTTTACAAATCTGGTAATCAGCATACAAAACTATATAGTAAAGTAACCTTTGGACCAAACGGGCGGGTGAAGCAGCGTTAACCAGTTTCTGTGGCCACGGCATACTAGGGGATGTGTAGGCCAGCACAATGCCCAGCCGACTTTCTTTTACCCAAACTAAATTCAGGTATCCATCAGATTCATGGACACCCCCAAGTCACGGGTAAAAAATCCTAGCCTGCACCAGGATTCGAACCCAGAACCTTCGGATCGCCAGTCGAACGCGCTGCCGCTCGTCCACCGTATCACTTGTACAACTACAACAACAACAAAACAACTTAATCGATGCAAGCCAACAAAGTAAACGATAAATAGTGCTGTTTCAATGCAAGATGTAGTTTGAATGTATCCCATAATTTATATGGAGTAAAAGTCGTTCATCGGCGTTATTGTACAGCCCTGAGAATGTTTTCGTGTCTGTCATTGTATATGTATGTGTGTGTATGTGTGGCTACGTTTGACAATAAACAATAAAACATGCACCACACAGCTCACTTAAAGAATCAGAAATCTAGACACTAAATAGAATGGGAGGTCAAGGGTCAGAAGAAAATAGAAGAACTACGTTCTATCAGAGAACTAAGTATGGGAACCTGCAAATGTTGGTCTACGTGTGTGTGCTGGAGACTGACAGAGAGAAAGAGACACAGAGAGAGAGAGAGAGAGAGAGAGAGAGAGAAGGAGAGGAAAGGAGAGAGAAAGATAGAGAGAAAGAGTGATAAAGAGAGAGAGAGTGAGAAAGAGAGAGAGAAAGAGAGGAAAAGAGAGAGAAAGATAACTAGAAAGAAAAAGATAAAGATAGTGAGAAAAGAGAAAAAGAAAGAGAGAGAAGAGACAGAGAGAGGATCGGAGTTAGAATTAGAGATATTTCTTGACGATAGGTACTAAGTATGCACATGAAAAGAGTCAATAACATACAGAATGTCCTAACTAGTATTAAAAGTAATCTTTGACTGCCCGTGTTCACAGATACAAGAAAATGTCCTTTATAGATTATAAATACATTTATAAATCAATATAACGATTTACTTATGAAAAACAAACAAAATCAAACAAGCAACAAAAAAAAAAAAAACAACCAACACCCCACATTTCCCTCGTTATTAGTCGGAAGTATTCAATTTAAAAACGTACTATGCAATGTATTTATAACCCACGGCAAACAAGATTTTATAATATTGTGTAAACACGAAAAGCCATCCCCCGATACTTTTCTGTGCTATCTATTTCCCGTGTGTGTGGATCTAAGTCATTCTAAGGGGACACAATCACTACACTACTAATAAGGGGAGACAAGTTAAAATACCTTTTCTTTTTGGAGCTGAAAATGTTAAAGAAAAAAATGTTATTTAGCTGCATATATCCCAGTGAGAATCTTGAGTTTCAAGTTGAAGGATACATTGAATATAAGAACAATTTCATGAAGTCATGGAGCCCAAGGGTCGGAAACCTACGACACGCGTGACACACTTGGCAGGCAGAGTGATTTGTAATGGAAAGCGAAATTAAAATTTATTTTATATTAATATTTTTAATTTTTATTATTACAAATCGAAAAATAAATTCATTTTGCTTTAGTGTTTTTCTCTCTTAATGATATTTTCTCTTAGGTCTTAATTTTCTAAATGCTTATGAATAGTTTAGAATATCTTATTAAATTACATGTTAAGTATGCGGGAATTTAATATTAATTTCAATCTCAATTTTCGCCGCTAGACCATCGGAAAAGAATAGGCCTAGACTGGCCTAGACGAAATCTGAAACCGACGAAAACCGAGGCAATTATATAAAATGAATCAATGTAATGTACTCCCTAGATTACTTCGTCTGAGACACTCCAAAAATACGTAGGCTTGCCAAAGCTACTATTTATTGAAAAAAAAAACTACATCAATGACAAGTAGACTCAAATTGGGTCAAAGAGACTATTGGAAAAACCTTAATAAACATTTGACATGGCATATAGCTTCTGTAGACTCGCCTTAGCGAGTAGGGGAGAGAGCAGGGTGTAGATATTATTGAATGGAGGGGAATTGCCCTTCAAAAGGACCTTAGGTCATGCCATTGACCCCCCCCTCCATGGTTAGCCTGTTGGCACTAGGATTAGTTGAGGAGTCGACAAAAAGCGAGTAATTTTTTTGTGGAAACAAATTTGACGAAAACCTAAACGGATAAAAATCTAACAATGAAAACCGTGCTTTTTACTGTTAGTACGGCACTTTGCACCATACGTAAGTAAAGTTGAATGTGGCGCTCGGTAGCAAGATGCGTGCCTACTCCTGATATAATCTGTAAACGGAATATCAATAAGAGCCTTCTAATAAAGCACTCTATGGAGCATTAGCGCAACCCAAAACCACGAATATTGGACGATTGGCAGACTTTGTGTTGTCACACATCTAACTGATGTCATTTACAATCAATGAGATAACAGATGTCACGTAGACTTAGTAACACAACCATTTTTTTCATGTCGCATAGAATCAATGACATAACTAATCAATGTCCGGTTTACTTGGTTTAACTAGTTTTTTTTTCTTCAAAGTTCTAAACAGCTATTTAAGTTTAGATTTATGCCATGAATGTCTACTTCAACATATGTACACCAGGTTTAACACATATAGTATATGACAAATTAATATGTGTAAGTAAACTGAAAGAAGCATATATAAAATCCCACCTCTGTATCACTAGTGTCCACTGTATCCGTTTGCACCATTGTGTCGATATAGTCACTCTCCGTAACTGTGACGTCTTTTACCTCCCCTGAACCCTCCGATTTGATGAGGTAGGAGCAGACGTTGTAGATCTGGCTGCTGTTGTCGTTCTTGTTGCGGGCGAAGACGTTGATGGCGTACTCCCCCTTGACGGGCATGCCCAGCTCAAACGTCCACTTGTTTCCCTTGCTGGTGACGCTGGACGTCATCTTGCTGTAGGCGAGTGCGTCGTTGGTGTGCAGCTCTCCGAGGAGCTCGACCTGAGGATCAGCCGTGAACTCCAAAGAGAGCTTCCCATCTTTAGACACCAGCATGCCGGCGTACTGCCGCACAGGAGTGACGCCGAACCTCTTGCTGTTCATGTGATTCTGTCCCAGGAGCCCGTTGGTGACATTTGGGAATGGCTGCGAGCCGGTCTCGGTGTTGCTGCAGTTGATTAAATAGTTCAACGCGTTGGATGCCGCGCCTTCCTCGTCCAATCCCTGGGCGAAAAGTTCCAGGGCGTACTCGCCCTTTTGGGGCAATCTTAAGTACATAACGATGTCTTCGCCCTCGAACTGCGTGACGACATACTTGCTCAGCGTGGCATCGTCTATAGCGGCGTGCTTGAGAAGTTGGTGGAACGCCAGGGCCCTATCTTTCGACAGCCGTATCTCCACGTAGCCGTCCTTTGACGTCACCTCCGCTTGTCTGTGGGTCTTCGGGTTGAGCCCGGCCGCCTTGGTCTCCGCCACCGGACCCCAGCCTAGGGGAGGGCAGTCAGGGAGGGGAAGGCAGTTGGGCTTGGCTTGGGGGCAAGTGATGATGTACGTGCAACAGAGGTCAAACACGTCCCCGTCTCTCTTGTCCAGGCCGTAGATATCCATCTTGAAGCTGCCTTTGATGGGGAAGCGAAGGGCGAATCTCAGCAAGTCCTCGCGCTGCTCGAACATGACAAATCTGTCAAGGAACAGATCCACCTTCTGCTCGACGGGGTCACTGCGAGATCTGAACAGCATGTACTTAAAGCGATACGTTGAACTTCTGTCTGCAGGTAGCCCGAAGTTGACCTCAATCTGTCCATTCTGTGTCTCGACCACACAATCTTTCTTTGTGCTTGCAATTATTTGCAAACCTGAAAGTATGAAACACAGTTGGTATTATCTAAGAAAAAATATCACACGATGGGCATAATGCAATAGGATGAAATAATATTGGCATTATCCGATATTGGATAACTTTAGATTACATATATGCACAGTAAATTCTACTCACACAAAATCTACAACAAATTTTCATTCGGATAAATGAACAAAATTGCAAATAAATTCGTCAGCGGGTGCCCCCTGAATCTAAATATATGTTTATCGATGACCTAATAATTTAAGAAATTTTTCCAGGTACTAATAAGTTAAGGAACTTAACAATGGCCTAATAAGATGTTTATCAATGAACTAAGAAGTTCAGATTTTAAGTAATTGATCAATGACCTACAAGAAAAATACATTTTTCAATGACCTAATATTTAGCTATTCACCAGTGACCTAATAAGTTTAGCTATTTACCTAAGAGATGGAATCGTTCTCTGACGTAAAAATGGCGCTCAAAGTCATAGAGAGTGAAAGGTCTTTCTAACAGCTGCCATCTTGGATCGTCGGGAAAGTGCGTGAGGATAAATTGATCCGGGTCAGCCAAAAAGAAGAACTCATTTATTCTGTGCTGGGTTTCGCCCTCGGTGGCGCTCTCGTCGTTCTCCAGCAATTCACCGTCTGCATCCAGCAGTGTCCACTCACCTGAAATGACCAGGATGAGGGTGTCAACACAAACACTTAAACAAGAAACCGTATAAACGACAATAAGGTTTAAAAAAAACAACACTTGATTTTATTTGTTAACCTTCCTTTTAGTGTTAGACAAATTTATTGCTCTAGTGTGCCTCTAAATTAAACGACGCAACGGGTGAGTAAATAAGGCCGGATTTATCTGTCGTGAGGCCCCAGGATATTCCCCATGTTAGCCTCCAACCCCCAAGCCATGCAAATTCTAATGAATGGAGGAAAACGGATTGGACCCTGTAAAAAAATAATGCGCACCTCTTTGGCGGTACCCGAAATCAAGGTTGATAATTTTTATGAATTTTCATTTCATTTGATCTGCTGGCTATTTACTTTAAAAAAGATATGCCCATCAGCTGGAGTGCTCCAATAGGTTATAACACCTTAAGTTTTAGCCAAGTTAGCTTACAGGTAAATCCGGCAACGCCTATTATGTACCCGTTTTCTTGCCCACCACACAGGCGCATGCCCAGAAAGCGTCGATGAGTCTCCAGCTTCCGTCCACGTAGACAGCGTTCCATTGGGCGGCCATCTTGGTCCGGTCCACTCTCCTGCCGATCTCGTAGACGGCACTTTTGTTCATGCCAGTGAGGAGCATGCATGGAATGTTGGCCATTCTGTTGTACACAGTGATAGGAGAACAATCAATTATTATGTGACGATAGAGTGTGAGTCTACACATTATGAGAATTGTAATTATGAGGCTTAATTTTAAGTAACGAAGCATTACGAGACTAAACATTATGAAAACAATTATTATGAGACTAAACATTATGAAAACAATTTTTATGAGACTAAACATTATGAAAACAGTTTTTATGAGACTAAACATTATGAAAACTATTTTTATGAGACTAAACATTACGAAAACTATTTTTATGAGACTAAACATTACGAAAACTATTTTTATGAGACTAAACATTACGAAAACTATTTTTATGAGACTAAACATTATGAAAACTATTTTTATGAGACTAAACATTATGAAAACAATTTTTATGAGACTAAACATTATGAAAACAATTTTTATGAGACTAAACATTATGAAAACAGTTTTTATGAGACTAAACATTATGAAAACTATTTTTATGAGACTAAACATTATGAAAACAATTTTTTTTAGGGTAAACAATATGAAAACAATTATTATGAGACTAAACATTATGAAAACAGTTTTAGTATGAGCTTAAACACAACGAGAATAGACACGTGGAGACTAATCAATTTGACTTTAAATACTTTGAGGCGAAGCATTTCAACTAAACTTTGCTACATGAACAATTATTGTGTATGTGTTTATCAGACCAATGGCTATAATAAGATGGACCGCCTGTTATATTTTTAGAGCGTATATTATGTTCTTTTTTCCGTGCGCATCCAATAACGCTGTCTTAAATCACTTCTATGCTTCTACGTTTGCCAAAAGGTATTCGCTGTATACAACTTTCGATTTTAATTTTTCATTGAGAAAATCCATAGCGATTAAATAAAAACGGAAGTGTGCAATGCAAAAGGGACTCGGGAATTCCGAAAAGAAGTCACTCGAGTCATCAAATAGCAGAAATATTAAAGGAACCGGTCCATCTTATTATAGTCTTTGATCAGACCAACTAGCTAACTCTGGAACCAAAGATTATAAGACAGCGTTATTGGATGCGCACGGTAAAAAAGAACATATACGCCCTAAAAATAGTTTTAGCTGGAACTAAAAAATGATTGCAAACATTGAATAGAAATATCGATTTCGTCGTCGTATCAATCAAATGTTTTATTAATCTACCACAATGTCAAATTAATATAATGGCTGTAGCCTTCAGTGTGCCGTTGCCTAGCCCTTCTGTCTGGCACTCCGCGGCTTTTTGTTTTAAAATGGGCACCAAAGTCTTTTTGGTGTAAGTGCTCTACATTTAACGAGGCATGCGTTGAGGGTTAATAGACTCGTGTAGCCCACTCAAACAGTTTAAAGTTTGACTTTATTGAACACACTTACTGACACAATCCAGATAGCAAGTGGGCGTGGTTGCCTTGGTTGTTTTGTATCTTGTAGAAGTACTCGATTGGTGAATTCCTCGGGGGAGGTTTGTCCATCTCAAGAAACAAGACAAAAAGATTTCAATGAATGAAAGAATATTTAATTTTCTTTTCAACATCTTATTTTTACTTTTATCTTTAACATTTCATATTATTTTTTTTCTTGTAAATATTTCGTATTTTTCTTTTCTTGTCAACATTTTTTACTTTTACTTTTCTTTGTCAACATTTCTAAAAATTGTCGGTCTTCTTCACTAAAAAAAAAGTATTTTTTTTATCTACCCTATTTCACTTTTTTATAAACGTGTTAAAAACGACAAACAACTTTTTAACATGAAACATTTTAACCTTTATAAAAAAAAACTGCAAGACTTAACATCAGAGAAGCGCTAACGCAATAATTTATTTTCTGTATAGAAGAAATTTTCGTAACATATAAGATAAGTCTAGACTCGGACCACGGATGAGCGTAGGACGCAATAATCTTCTTTATAGAAGGAGCGTCTGTAATGTATAAGATAAGTCTAATTTAGTTTGTCTCTTTATTGATTGCTCTACAAACATAGAACTACACTGAAACTAACCAATGTAGAATTAAACTGTTAGCTCTTTGGACATTGTTATAGGCTATCCGCTAAACTTGAGCTCTTGGTGTACTAGGAGCTGGGGATTTCTCAGCCTTTAGAGCTTAGAGACTAACTCCGAGAAAGCGTTTAGTACGGTTACGTTTTCAAAATTCCATGGAAATCGGGTTCCCCAGAAATTACTCCTACAATTAAGGAGTCTATGATCTATTTTCTAAGACCACCAGACAGTCGCTAACTCTGACCGGGATATACATCCATGACATATTTTTGTTATATTCGTATGAACATGAATGTTGTGGCTAAAATAGCTTTATAAATATGAAGCGCGACATATTACAAAATATAAAATAAACACAAATGTCATATAAGAAAGTGTTACAAATTCTATGTCTCTAAGATCTACATTTAAATGCCTATTGGGAAAGTCAAAACCAAAGTATGGTCTATAATATAATATGATTGGTTGAACACACACACAGTCTACTATAAATAAATAAATAAATAAATAAATATATATAAATATATATATATATATATATATATATATATATATATATATATATATATATATATATATATATATATATATATATATATATATATATATATATATATATATATATATATATATATATATATATATATATATATATATATATATATATATATATAAATTTTGTTGCGAAAAAGGCAATGCAAATAAAGGAAAGGAAATATCTGTTAAAATATGTATGGTATAGACTAGGCCCTATGCCATATTATTATCCCAGCGGGAACACCATGTCGTATCGACGGTGAAAAACGTGATTTTAACTGTGTTTTTTACGTGAAACCAAAAAAGCACATGAAAAAGGAGATCTCGCCGCGACGTCAGAACACGGTAATGTGAAAGGTCATGCTTTGAACAAGTGGAAAAAACTCTCATAAAAGTACAAACACACAGTGTAACCAATCATTTGATGCTCATGTACTTCTGAGTTGAGAGAATCTACCCGAGGGAAAAGGTAATCGGGTAATCGGAAAGATGAGGAAAGAGATTCACCCCCGGTGGAACAGTTTATACTTTATTGGGCATTGCCATTTTTATTGAATAAGTGTATGGCAGAGTTTTCCAGATCTCCGATCGCTGCCCGGTACCGGGCAACATAAAAACAAAAAAAAAAAAATAACCGGGTTACAAAAAAGGCCAGAAAAAAAAAATCTTGTTACAAGTGTCCTATAAATCTAACTATAACTGGAATATAATCTACTTTTGGGTGAGGGATTTGCAATGTTAAGAGATCAGTTAATCGTAGATTAGTGCATGTGTAGATAGATTATATATTTTATCTAAACGCGACCTGTTTCTAGAATCGAATTCTCCCTAATTATATAGTAGACCTAATTGTACGAGTGATGTTAGACCTAATTGTACGAGTGATGTTAGACCTAATTTTACGAGTGATGTTAGACCTAATTGTACGAGTGATGTGAGACTTAATTGTACGAGTGATGTTAGACCTAATTGTACGAGTGATGTTAGACCTAATTGTACGAGTGATGTTAGACCTAATTGTACGAGTGATGTTAGACCTAATTGTACGAGTGATGTTAGACCTAATTGTACGAGTGATGTTAGACCTAATTGTACGAGTGATGTTAGACCTAATTGTACGAGTGATGTTAGACCTAATTGTACGAGTGATGTTAGACCTAATTGTACGAGTGATGTTAGACCTAATTGTACGAGTGATGTTAGACCTAATTGTACGAGTGATGTTAGACCTAATTGTACGAGTGATGTTAGACCTAATTGTACGAGTGATGTTAGACCTAATTGTACGAGTGATGTTAGACCTAATTGTACGAGTGATGTTAGACCTAATTGTACGAGTGATGTGAGCTATTTCTCAATAATCGTCCTTTAAAAAATGTGTTGTAAAACGTAGATCTATGTTTTCGAAAGGCTATAACAATTATTATTTTTTTTTTTAAATCAAGCAGCTATCTAAATTAGATATTAGAGCAGCCATTGTGTTTGTTTCTTGACCCGGTTATATTTATGCAACTACTTCGTGACCTACAAAAATCTGTATCGCGTTTACTAGTCAATCTTATCTAATACATTACAGACGCTCCGACTATAAAGAGATTTTTGAGTACTCCGCTTTTCCGCGGTTTGAGTCTAGTCCTGCATTTCTATTCGTCTTTTGAATTTTAAACGATGTTAAGTTAAGAGAAAATATGAAAAAAAATTCGCTTTAGCTCTGAAAGCAGTATATCTTCAAACCGGAACATGCGCAGAATATAAGTAACATTATCACATTAGTGATTGCCTGACAATTTGGGCAAATTCTGGGATTGTCAGGTAGCCTGAAATTGCTACTTTCTGTCATAAAATATTGTAAACTTTTGTTTACCGATAAAAGTGCAACAACAAAATTAACGATGGAGTCAATGAAGAGAGAGAGAGAGAGAGAGAGAGAGAGAGAGAGAGAGAGTGAGAGAGAGAGAGAGAGAGAGAGATAGAGAGAGAGATAGAGAGAGAGAGATAGAGAGAGAGAGAGAGAGAGATAGAGAGAGAGAGATAGAGAGAGATAGAGAGAGAGAGTGAGATAGAGAGAGAGAGAGATAGAGAGAGATAGAGACAGAGAGAGACAGAGAGAGAGACAGAGAGAGAGAGAGATAGAGAGAGAGACAGAGAGAGAGAGAGAGAGGGGGAGTTACTAGGGGGAATAAAACATCTGCACTGGTTTCTTTTGATCTCCCTCATTTCCCACCCCGACACCTGCATGTAAGGCAAGAATAAATAGTCTATAATAAAAACTAGATTCGGGTGGGGGGGGGGGGGAACACAAACACAAATAAAAAAAAAGACACAGCTACATAGCTACCTTCACGTTGAAGACGTCCACTGACGTCACCCATCTAAAAATAGCACGCACTTTCTCCAAGTCCGACCCATCCAGCGGTGCGATGAGGAATGTAACCAGCTCTCTGAATGAGCTCATGTTTAATTCCGGTGGAATCTGTAAGGAAATAAACAACAGCTTTCTATAGATTTACTGTAAACACGTCAAGACACGGAGATACATGCTCGAGATTACTGTAAACATTTAAAGACATGGAGACACAAATATAGGACATCGATCATAAGTCAATAGAGAAGCTGCAGGGAATATCCGAGACGTGGTCATCGTAAACACTGAAGGACATTGGACAAGGCCACACTGGTCCAGATAAAAAAAAGAGCGAGAGGCTAGGAGGGGGTGGAGAGGTAGGTGGATAGCTTGCCTGTACAAGAGAGGCCCTGAGAGTAACGCTCTTTCAAACGAGGTATAACATGACGGGGTACAATTGAAACTATGGTATTACAAATTACATTTTTATAGCGCTAGTTATGCGATTTTACAATAAATCAAATAAGAATGCTTGAAATTCTGATTAAAATATTTCAATATTGTCCGCTTGTTATAATTTGTTTGGGAGTTTATTTCACCACAGCGGTGCTGCAACACAGTAAGAGCGTGCTGAAAATGTTTTTTTTAAATATTTTACTGTTGGAACTTTTCATTGTTGATTAAAAATTTTTTTTTGCGTTGTACCATTTTCTTAAGAGGCAAGGTGGCCGAACGTACCGAAGGTCCTGGGTTCGAGTCCTGGTGAAGGCTAGGATTTATTTATTATTATTAATCACTTAGCGGGCACACCACGTCATATCGACAGGGGGAAAAAGTGAAAACCACGATAACACGTGAAATCTAGGTTTTTTTCCCCCGTCGATACGACGTGGTGTGCCCGCTGGGCAGAAATAGACAACCAAAAACTAATGTTCACTTTGAGCAACCCGGTCACATGAGATGAAATCAACGCTTGAATCTCAGATTGTCACCAGCGGAGCGACGTACTTATTACGTTGTCGTCATAACAGGCCCCCTAGTGTGGATTATGATTGGAATTGGTAAGGTAACTAGATCAATACTTCCATATCGATACCTCGAAACTAGGTCACGATATTTATAAATACTATGCTGTTTACAACTCGCTCAAATTTTTTAGTATCGAAGAGGAAAAAAAACAATTGTTCTATTTTTAACTCGTGGGCATTGACAGGCCATATGTTATGTTGCTTTTTGTTTTTTAAATATATTTTTATTGGATCGTGCATTTATTGGCTGTTAGGATCGAACTGTTCGATTTTGAGGTCGACTTCTTGCGTCATGCACCTTGAGACAAGAGTATCATGTTAACTTCAATAACGAAAATCAGGGCGCAGACGATAACAAAAAAATGGTAGAAACACAGGAACAATTTAAACAAACATTAATTAAACTAGTCACGATCAGTAGGCTATATTTAGAAATCCACGCTGCGGGCACAACAACTAGTCGTATCTATACAGTAGCGTGTGTAATGCAATTGACACTACGACTCTCTTAGTGTAAAGCGCAATGAGTTAATCGGCTTCAAAAGACAACAAAACGAAGCTTTCATAATAATATAGGGTTCTGTAGACTTGTCGTGTCTTGCAGACATGCTGTATGTGGGTGTAAAGAGGAGAGGAAAGGGGATTGGGTCAATTACTGTATAAGTGATTTTTTGTTTACATGCGGTTTACATGGCGCTAGATAAAGAATAATGAAGCACAAGTGACTGAGGCAGCTCGTTCGACTGGCGTACCGAGGGTCCTGAGTCCTGGGTTTCAATCATGGTGAAGGCCAGGAGTTTGTTTTCCATGGACTCGAGGATGTCACTGAGTCTACCCAGCTCCAACTAATGTCAGGTACCCATCAGATTTGGGTAGACCCAGGGACACACTCCAGTCCCGGGTACAAATCCTAGACTTTCTCAATATTTAAAACCAGGACCTATCCATTATTTTTATAGATTAGTGAATGAGAGGAACGATCTATCCGAAAAACTTTGTTTTTATGGGTAATGTAATTTACAAGCTTAATTCCCCAGCGTTTTCCGTATAAACTACAGATAAAATTTTCATACACTACAATGAACAGAAACCTACAAATCTAATATTTTTTTTTTACTGAAGACATTTAGGAAAGCTCAAATAAATATTGTAATCGGGTTAAAATCGGCAAGTCTATTTATTAAACAAAAAGTTAAATTGCTGGTGTTGCCCGTGGATTTACGATAAGATAAGATAAGAATGGGAATTTTTTATAGCGCTTCTATCCATGCTATTAAATTAGCATGCTCAGTGCGCTCTTGGTTTCATTTGCAGTGGCAGATGTATTAGCCAAAGAGAAAGGTCTTTAAGTTCTTTTTAAAAGATTCTCTTGTCCCAGATTCTCTCAGAATTACAATCTTTTTTTTTTTTGGTAAAAAGTTATATTAATTTTGTAAGAGACTCCAACAATATGTAAAGTTGCCATTACATTTGTAAGTAGTAACAACAATAGAGATAGGTAAAATAGCGAAAACATAATGTAAACATAACAGATATTCTTGCGACAATCCATTGTGTGACTGAGACAAAGACAGAGTAAAGAGAATTGTAAACTAGTAGATGATTTACCTTTAAAACGTACTGATCCACATGCTTATAATTTTCCTCGTTAAATATTTCCTTCTTTCGTTTCATAGGCGGAGCTGGAAGTGGAGGGATATGACTTCTGTGATAGGTTGCCATGGAAGCTGGCAGGGACATCTTCAATGAAAAAAAAACAAAACACAAAAAAATGTAGGCTTTCAATGAATATAGAAACTCATACAAGAAATTTCACTGCATAATTTATATCCTTATTGTGTCTAATGCCTAATATGTATCTATCTATCTATCTATCTATCTATCTATCTATCTATCTATCTATCTATCTATCTATCTATCTATCTATCTATATATCTATATATCTATATATCTATCTATCTATCTAATATATCTAATCTATCTATCTATCTATCTATCTATCTATCTATATATTTATCTGTCTATCTGTCTATCTGTCTATATGTCTGTCTGTCTATCTGTCTGTCTATCTATGTATTTATCTATCTAATCTATCTAATCTATCTAATCTATCTAATCTATCTAATCTATCTAATCTATCTAATCTATCTATCTAATCTATCTAATCTATCTAATCTATCTAATCTATCTAATCTATCTAATATATCTAATCTATCTAATATATCTATCTATCTGTCTGTCTATGTATTTATCTATCTAATATATCTATCTATCTAATCTATCTATCTATCTATTTTTCTATCTATCTATCTATCTATTTATCTATCTTCTAGCTATCTAGCTATCTATCTAGCTATCTAGCTTTCATCTATCTGTCTATCTCTATCTATATATATATCTATCTATCATCGATATCTATGTATATATGTTAAAATCTAGCATAGTCGCATCGTTTATCAATGTATCGTTTATATATCCTACACAATCACTAAAGACTAGTATCCGTCCGAAACCGTGTCAGGTGTTCACTAAAGGCTCTCCGAACAAGCAATAACCTTGTTGGAGCCGCTTGTTGAATCCTAACCTTTTAGCTTGCCCTATAATCCACCATTCATGCTATTACAACCTATTCTTTAGGCCTTTATTTTTCTTTCGTCTTTTTCTAATATAATAAGCTTCTCTGCTTAACGTGCCTTGAAATTGATTTTGTGTGTGCGTGTTGTGTTGTGTATGTGTGTGTGGGGGGTGCTCGTTTTTTTTTTAAAAATCGATTCTATAGAAGAAAGATATCGACAAATCGTAACAACAAAGCTGTACTGATCTCTTAGAGGCCTTTATGTTCATCGAAGGCCGGCCGTTGAACGCTATTTGAATAGCTGGCGCTTGCTTATGTTATTGTATTAGAAATGTCTACATTGATCTGTATTTAGAAATCACAATAGCAGTGTATATTATAATATTAGGCCCGTGTGTGTTGATACTATGGGACTGGCAGTACAAGGGTTTGGGGAATACCACTGATCTATAAAAAGAATTGATAGATCCTCCTGAATCAATTTGTTTGTACCTAATGATGAAGAAACTATATTTTTTAAAATTATTCACTCAACCATATAATCAAGTAACTGGAATTAACGACTTATAATTAGAACAAAGCTATTCAATAAAAAAAAAGTCATAGTCACTTGAAATGTCACAGGTCAGTGTTTAGAAAATATAATTTTATAGATAAGTGAAAGCATATAACAATCGCGGGTGCTTTTTTGCATCAAGAATATTGTTTCCGTACCTAATCCATTTTTTTTATAGATCAGTGGAAAATATATACATATAATCAGCGCTTATGACAAGAATCAACCGGACATGATTCGGTCATGTGTTGCGGCACAATAGCCTGTCAAAAACAATCCAGGGCACGGTCGAAGGTGGACGTCGGAGAGGCCGTGAGCGGAGAAGCTGGTTTGACAAAGTAATGTATTGGACAGAGCTGCAGTTGACTCAACTATTGACAACCGCTCAAAATAGGCAAAAGTGGAGAACGTTGACTGCTGAGGTGTCCATTCGCTCCCCCCAACGACCACAGCGGTCATGGGATTGATGATGGTGAATCAGCGCTTACGTGTTTTTGGTGATGCCTTGTTTTCATGTTCTTCATGAATTTAGATGTTATGGTTTGTAAGCGTTCCCACTGTCTCATTATACTAGTTCATTATATAAATTTTACATTATTAGGCCAGCACCACGTTATATTGTCCCCAACTGATTGCATACTAATAAGCACTAAAAAGATAATGTAAAGAAATAAATGTAACAAAAAGTAAGAAGAAAAACTTTCTATTACATATTTTTAACATTAACCTAAAACCACAGACCATTTGTCCCGCGACTGTTTAATTGATAATAAAACTAACCATTAGGCTTATGGCTCGGGACGTTTTACCTATCCACTACATGGGGACGCGATTGGTAAGAGACGGTCACTTCTGTACTCATGGACCTAGAAGCGGCGAAGTGTGGAAACCTTCAGTACGCTTGCACCAAGAGCAAGAGCACAACGGTGAGCTAACGCAATGGGCGGACAGCCCAAGCTGCGCGTCCGAGACTCATTGAACCACCGAGAGGCACCGAGGCTCGGTGGGGAGGAAGCAATGAGCGCAGCGTTCCCAAATCAACCCTGCCCTGGTGCATGGATGCCCACACCTATATCATGGGATTCGCGCTACCGGGGATAGTGTGTGCAGGACAATATCAACAAACAAACGTTTAATTTATCGGTTGATGGTTTATTATTTTTAAAAAAACTGCACTATCGAAATAGTAAGATTGGAACCCCTGTACTATCACTATGGCAATGCAACTGAATACTATTGGACAACCACATGACAACCACATGACAGCCACATGACAAACACACGACAGCGACATGACAACCACACGACAGCCACATGACAACCACACGACAGCCACATGACAACCACACGACAGCCAAATGACAACCACACGACAGCCACATTACAACCACGCGAAAACCATCTGAATACCACATGACTGTAGCGACGTAGAAATCTCAGCAGATCCAACGAACTAAATTTCAACTAACCACAGCATTTACCTTACAAACTCTATATTGAAAAAAACAACAACAACAAAAGACAACACTACTAACAATAGAATGTTCGATTCATCGATCAGTATCGATTCAAGTCCTTGAGCTAATCAATGATCCCATTGAATACAGTTTCAAATGTTCGATTGTTCGTGAAAAACGAAAAAAAAAGACCTTGACCCATATACATTAAGTTGAGTCTCATATGGCCATGTGTGATAAGTCAGGAGCGCGAAGGAGAACATTGTCGATGATAGATTAGCGATTCCCAAACATAAATCTGTTCGATCTATTTAATAAAATCCCAGCGGGCACACAAGGTCGTATCGACGTGGTTTTCACGTCTTTTCCCTGTCGACAGAACGTGGTACGTTTTCCGTAAGACACCAAATACGAACTCCGTTGTTTTTTTTTTGTTTTTTTTAGCCCGGATGTCTTTACATTTGTTTAGACTTTAGACAAAAGGGCCAGTTTACTGTTCCGCAGACACTGTTTGAGACAGTTTGGAAATACATGAACGAATTTCAACTGACATTGCGCTACTCTTTTGTGGACACTGGCGGGGCTAGCGAGGATACTTTACTTCTTATTTTCTGTGCATATCACACTCGTGCATACAAACATACATACATGCACACCAACACAAATACATACGCAAACAGAGGCCTATAGCCTATATAACTTTGCTGTTTACCTATTCTAAGATGGCCGCGTCTTTGTCTTTGTGTTGTGTGTGTGTGTGTATTATGTGTGTGTATATTATGTGTGTGTGTGTGTCTTATGTGTGCGTTTGTGTGTGTATTGTGTGCGTGAGTGTATGGTTTCTCTGCCTGCTCACTGGCCAGCGCTATAAACTCTTCCGCACGTGCTACCCAGAAACTCTACAGGTGTGCTTTCGATTTGTAGGTAGACCTAGTTTCTCTTTGAATTTTTCTTATCGCTCTTCTGTTATAAATATTATGAAAAACAACTTTAGTATCATAGCCCATTATGAAATAAAGGATAGTAACAGACTTTCGTATCTTTCAGCTTTAACTAAGTTTTAATGAAACCCCTATTTTAAAAAGCTTCACAAAATATTTTGAATTAAAAAAAACACGGCCGTTGTTATCAAACAAACAAAAAAAGAAGAAAGTAACAAATAAATGAGCAAAATAATATACATAAATTTATAAAGTAAATAAGATACGTGAATTTATATCTATTTGTAAAGGTAACTCCAAATGTCTTTGTTTATGTAATAATATTAATTGTAAGAGGTTTGTGAGTCTAAAAGTCTGAACTCTGAACTTTGAGCCTGAAAAACGCTTACACGAGTGGTTACATGGTTGAACAGTAAGGGAGATAATTGATACATATAATCGTAAGCTTTAGCCGTATTCCTGCTTTATGTATTTAATTAGCTCCCTTCAATAGAATCTCCAGTCCCCGAATCCTAGTTTCATAACAAGTCTGCACTGTCAACTTCCGGTAATTCCTGTTTGATGTTTCTTAATGCAATTAATTATTTTCTCATCCGTGATTTTTGTCAATATGGACTTCTAGAAACACAGTAAGAGAATCAGAACAGACCAGGATCAACTTAAAAAGACAATATAAGTTACATCATGAAATAAAACCTAGAATTTCTTTTAAAGTTCTCGATTAATAGGGGCCCGTTGGCCGAGCGGTAGCGCGTTCGATAGGCATACCGAAGATCGTGGGTTCGAACCCTGGTGAAGGCTAGGATTTGTTCTAGGGATTGGAGGGTGTCCCTGCGTCTACCCAGCTCTGATAGGTACCTTACATTATTTGGGGTAAAGTAAAGGCGGCTGGGCGTTGTGCTGGCCACACAATCACCTAGTATGCAGTGGCCACAGAAACTGGTGAACGCTGCTTCACCTGCCGTGTGGACCAATTTGGTCCAACGGGATACTGTTTTACTTTGCCTACTCGATTAATAACTGACAATAATAATAATTTGAAAAAAAGTAACTAGCCTATAATTAAAAGCAAGTAATTTACTTTTATACAGATCTAAATCTTTTATCTAAAACTAGTAATGGTATTATTTAGTCGTAAATGTATAAGTTCTGTAACTCGCATTATCGGTACAGTGGATTCAAGTCAATGTTAGAGGTCTAAGTGTGCACGTCAACCAACAAGGGAATTGAGCGGCTGACATTTTCCAGGTATCCGAGATCTTCAATAAAACTCTTTCGTCTATCTTTAGTTAAAAGTGATTTGGCTCCGTTGCTTGCGTGCGTCTTTGAGAATTCCTTAGTTGGCACTTTGGGATTCATACAACTGCTTGTATTCTGACGCTTGTAGTTTTACCATAGATCTATGGTTTTACGTGCCATCCATTACTATCCTCCTGTGAACGAATTCTGCTTAAAGCTCAATGTTTTCTAGAGCCGATATAAAAAAAATCCCTTTGTTGTCAGCTTTTCTAAAAAAATCTTTGTGCTTAAAAGCATATTATAATTTGATACCAATCTATAAATAACTTCAATTATGTATTTGGTTTTTCTGTGTTTCTGTTTCAAATTAATATTTTAAAAAGGATAGATTTACTATATTTGATTTCTAGTTTAGCTCAAATGGGAATTGACGCGATTGCATGAATCATAACATCTTTAAAGCTTTTACAGTCTATACATATTTTCCCTTCCACCATTTGGCCACCTTTAACTTCTACTCTTATGGTTAAAACTGCAACACCCTTTCTTTCGTAGTGGCATCCGGGCGTGGAATGGGTTGCCCGAACAAGCTCGGAAAACCAGTAACTTGAACATCAGTTAAAAGACTAGTCATAATTCAAGCCTAGACTAAAACCCCGCATAAGCGTAGGAAGCAAACATCTTCTGTAAAGAAGAGTGTCTGAGTGTCTGTAACAGATAATAAAAACTTAGCAATGCAGCGGAACGCTGGCTTGGATGAGGTGTTTGGGGGGGGGGGGGAGGGTGTGCAACAAACTCGGTCCTGGTTAAAGCAAAATTCTCTACCAGGTCGCAAGGGAGAAAGATATTCTGGTGACTTTGTTTCCCAACTGCGGGGGTCATTAACCAACACACTCACAGGCGACCACGACCAGTTATCAGTAAGGCAAGAAGAAGGATTCTCAACGTCAATCTTTTCCGAGCTTTAGAGATATTTTAGGCTGACGGAAAAACACTTCACATTGAATTGCATAAAAGATCTAGCTGATCTATTCTAGAAGCTGTTTCTAATTTTAAAATTCTAAAAACATAAAACTTTCAATTTTAAAAGTCGCATAATGCAGTACTAGACTCAAACCTTGGATAAAAGCGGGCGCAATAATCTTCTGTGTAGAAGGCACCACTGTACCCATGGGCCTCAAAGACTGGCGTAGTGTGTAAACCGCCGATACGTTCCCATTAAGAACACACCGGCGGGCGAACGCATGGGGGACAGCCCCCGCAGCGGGTCCGAGTTTCATTGCACTGACGAGAGGCCACGGAATCTCGGTGGGGAGGCAGCAATGGCCGCTGCAACCCCGTCTCGAAAACCACCCGGTGCCTGGATGCCTGTGCCTATAGTATAGGATTTGTGCTACCGGGTGACAGTGCAGGAATACGAGAGAGCCACCACGATAATGATCCCTAGGGGAACCGCAGTGAACGGTCGCTGGCCTGTGGAATCCTTCCCTGTTACAAGACACGCCACGCCTTCGGCGTGCCGTGGGGTGGCTGGATCTCGGACAGAGTTATGCTCAAACCTAAGCGTTACGCCCTGGACACAAGAGCTTCGGCTCGTCCGGGTTTCTTAGAGACTTTTTAATTGAAGTGTAGAAGGAACGTTAACATATAACATAACAAGCTACATTGCCCGGCGTTGCCCGGGTGAAAAAAAAAGGACTGTCTGGGGTGCAGATAACAAATTTATAAACTACACTTACTGAAAATACTTTTAGGAAAGTAAATAAATATTGTAATAGGGTAAAAAAAATAGTCAAATGTTTTTATTTAACAAAATCTATAGCCTATTGCCTATAGATTTACAATGTCTTTTGTTTTTAAAAGTTTGAAAAATTAATTGTCGAAAAAAAAAGTATAGTCTAACTGGAGAATCGAACCCTGGTCGCCCGAATAGCAGTCCACTACGTTTACCACTGAGCTATCGATGACACATGTCCGATATGAAAAATTATTAGACGGTATATTGGGCTAGACCTAGATAGGTCAGTGACACACGTGTTTTCAAATTGACCAATGGGGATCCTCGCGGGGCTTAACACTGTCTTTTTCTATATATAGATAAGATCAATCAATTTAAAGTTTTTTTTTTTTTTGCTTTTTTTTTCAAGTACAGTACTTAGTTGTCCCCAATCTTATGGCACATGTTAGCATTTTATGGCACATTTTAGCATTTCATGGCATATTTTTGCATTGTATGGCACATTTTAGCATGGCACATTTTAGCATTTTATGGCACTTTTAAAGCATTTTATGGCACATTTTAGCATTATATGGCACATTTTAGCCCAAAAGAAGCCAAAATAAACATTGGCAATCTGTTCTGCGATCTCATTACGAACTTTATTGATTAACGTACTGAAAATTCTATTTCTCGAGTGCAATAGAAGCATAATATCAGTCAATCTGTCAATTACTGTCAACGTTAATCGTGTGAAAGCTCTCCCATTTACGACCTAGACACGCTATAACAATGCATTGTACTAGCCAATCGTTTAATGGCCTGTCTATGTATTCACATGTCAGAGTTCATGAACTTAACGTCACAGTTTAATCTGACGCCCATCGTGTGACGTCCGTTGTTGTAAATTATGATGTAAGAACGACAACAACAAATGCAAAACAACAACAAGCAATACTGACTCGGTGGTGAGAGTCCGCCATTTTGGGCCCAACTGCAGTAACAGCTCGTCTCTCCGGAGCCTGGTTTGCGGACGCACTTGACCCCATCTTGACCCTTGGCTATCGCAGTTGGTCATAAATCATGCGTGTAAAGAAATCGGCGATATTTTGGTCAAATGTTTCCTGAGAAATTATACGAGTCAAATCATTATTAATTAACTCTTACTCGCATAGAAGCTTTACAATATATTCTATTTACAACATAAATATATCATAAGCTACTCAAGCAACACTATATTATTACAATTGTAAGATTTGAAATAGTCTTTTAACAATACAAACACTTTTTTAAAATGCTAAATGTTTTCAGGCAAGAAAAAAATCTGGCAATTTTTAAAAAAAAATAAAACTATCGTCTGCTGTTGTTTCCGCTGAATGTCTTACCTTTTGTTGTAAATGAAGATCCGATTTGTTTGGTGTGTTTAAATTCAAAGACTAATTATTCTGCAGTTGATCACGTTGGGCTTTTTGCCGCTTATGGAAAAATAATGAAAACGAAAACAATTAATAGTAAATATAATGAGGCTTTGACTTTATTAATTGCAATTATGTCAATATTAATAATGTCAAAAATATTATGCTCTTTAATTGGTTATATTTTATTATGCGAAGTAAAAATATTAAACTATCTCTAACTCTGTCGTAAAAAGACATCGCATGTACGAGCCTTAACAGTAAAGTGGTTCGAAGATTCCATAAAAAAAAAGACTGAAATGGTTTAAGTTTACGAGTTTTTGCGACATTCCGACGATTATTATATCTTTTTTGGTTGGTGGAGGGGGGGGGGGGGGTTCGCAAGGTTGCAATAAATTAAAAAAAAAAATCAATTTATAGGTCATGGAACATTTTGTGTACTTTTATTAAAACTTACTCAACAACATTTTTATTTTATGAACTTTAAATTTAGGGTGAGTAATGTGCGTAGAATTCAATTAATATTAATGTTATTTGGATCTGCACCCCCACCCTAAATATCCCTCCTCTTTCTCGTGTGCAATCCGACCTTTTACCACAGAATAATCCACAAAACTGTACATTATTTATTATCAGGTCTTATATTCTCAGTTAGCTCCCCTTGTCAATAAATAATTTGTCCACACCGCAAGGATATATTTCTGGATTATCCTTTATTGGGGACGACCCTTAAAATACCCTAAATTGTCAATAATTATATATAATCATGTTACAGACAATAACCAATAACATGAAGATAGGTAACATATACATAAATTATCACTGAGTTTTAAGTTTCTGATATTCGTGTCTATGCATCATTGCCAATTCGACAGATTGATTTAGATCACGCCTTTCATCCAAAGTCAAAGTATACACCTTAGTTATGTGACATGCCGTTCGAAGTAAGCAGATAATAATATGTGACTTCGTAATATACATTTGGTTTATATTGTTAACATTAGATAAACGACGCGTCTTATTCGTAAGTTAACTTTAGTAATATCCTTACAGTCGACGTAATCGTTACAATGTGATATGCCTGGTTTATCTTATCTTATCATTACTAGCGAATATTCACAACTGACAAGAGTAAAACCAATAGTCAAATCACTAAACCTAGAGACACTAGATGACAGAAGGGCAAAGAGTAAACTGGTAATAATACACAAGGCATTCAACTCTAATTAAGAACTACCACTCAATAACAAGCTGTTGCAAAGCTCAGGTAAACATAAGGATAAAAACACTTTTCTTATCCCTTATGCGAGAACAAATGCATATAAGTACTCTTTCTTCCCGAGTGGCATTCGAGCCTGGAATGTGTTGCCTGAACAAACAAGGAAAACCAGTAACTTAACATCATTTAAAACATTAACAAAAATGCAAGACTAGACTCGGACCACGGATGAGTGTAGGACGCAATAATATTCTTTATAGAAGGAGCGTCTGTAATATATAAGATAAGACAGGAATAAACCACCTATAATTAGAACAAATCTATACGATAAAAAGGAAGTCTACGTCACATGAAATATATTTACAGGTCAGTGTTTAGGAAATATAAAATTCTATAGATAAGTGAAAGTCACATGAAAGGCTATTGATCTTGGCTTCAAGAATGTTACTTCCGTGGCTAATCCATTTTTTTTGTATAGATCAGTGGTTACGCCCAATGTCAGTATTTGACATGGCCTATGACACACAATTATAACGTAAGAGATATAGCATGGCGTTAAGTCCCGCGTCTTCTGTTGTCCGTTCAGGGTCTGGTTCGCTAGGAAGTAATACACCCAAGCCACTTGATGAACGTTTAAAATAGAATTTAATGCTTGAACTTCTTCACAAATAATTATAAGTCTAGATTAAAACTGCGTTGAAGAAGCTTCTTTAACACTCTGCTAAACAACAAACTACACTTTTGCGTTCCTTATATAAGTTTTGGTGCAGAAACTACTAGAATGGATTTTCCCGAAGAAGAGGCTAAGGCAAATTCGTGCGAGAAATCTGTAGAGACCACGAGAACACATACATGTGTACGCAAATCATCTTTACGCCATAATAAATAACTTTAAATGAATTATCAATACAATTCTAAATACAATATTAAAACTATTTAAACCTGTAACATATGTCTTACCCTTAACGCTAACTATAACTGTAATCTCTCCAGCTTAAAGCTTGTCTTCAATACTTACACTCTGCCAGAATTGTAAAAAAGAAGCCAGCGTAACAACCCATTCGAAGTATTGAGAAAACAATTTTACCTATTAATGAGACACCAGTCCTGATAGCCATAGCCATAGAATTTGTTAAAGCAGAACCACAAGGTTGAGTGTGCCAAATATGTCAATAATATCTGGCCTGCCAATGCATGTGTGTATGTGTGTGTATGTGAGTGAGTGTGTGTGTGTGTGTGTTGGTGTGCAGGGTGGAATTTCACCTTATCTATTGACTGCAACTTTCACTTTTTTCTCTCTCTACAAAATATCACTACCCTTTGAATTAACTTCCTGAGATATTGAGTTGTTGTTCGTATGTTATAACTTTTTAAAAGGCCAAATACTTATAGAGCGTTGTTTAAAATTAATGAAGCATTGCACGCAGATCTAGAGACAACGAAAGTCTTTGTCAAACTTTGTTCTCTGGGATTATTAATTTTATAGGGCAGTGTTTCCTAATTAGAAGAGATGTTGGACTATATTTTATAACACAAACCACGGTCCTCAAATGGCTACTTCTAAGCTCATGCGATTGCAATATGAAAATGCTGTGTCGTCGTGGCGGGTTTCGAAATTGGCGCCTTTTAACCTCAGCTGAAACAAGGGTTTAACCTGAGATGAAACAAAGGTTTAACTTCAGCTGAAACAATGGTTTAACTTCAGCTGAAACAATGGTTTAATTTCAGCTGAAAAAAATGGTTTAACTTCACCTGAAACAATGGTTTAACTTCAGCTGAAACAATGGTTTAACTTCAGCTGAAACATTGGTTTAACTTCAGCTGAAACAATGGTTAAACCTATGCTGAAACAATGGTTCAACCTCAACTGAAACAATGGTTTAACCTCAACTGAAACAATGGTTTAACCTCAGACGAAACAATTGCTTAACCTCAGACGAGACAAATGGTTTAACAGCAGCTGAAACAATAGTTTAACCTCAGACGAAACACTAGTTTAACCTCAGTTGAAACAAAGCTTTAACAGACGAAACAAATGTTTAACCTCAGTGGAAACAAGGTTTTAATCTCAGACGAAACAAAGGTTTAACCTCAGTAGAAACAAGGTTTTAATCTCAGACGAAACAAATGTTTAACCTCAGTGGAAACAAGGTTTTAATCTCAGGCGAAACAATGGTATAACCTCAGTTTTTGAAAAATGGTTTAACGTCAGATGAAACAAGTCGATACCGGCACATCTTAGGGCTGTTAGTTTTGATTTTTTATGAAGTTGAAGAAAAAAAGTGACTCCAAAACGTCAAAGAAATAAATCTCAAATGAATTTTCACTAGATGTGTGAAAGTAAATTTGAGCATAAATTGTATGAAATGCTATATGGCCGAAAGAAATGCGAAAATGTTATGATAGAACTAGCGTTAGGTAAACTATCCACCAGTACCTGATCATTACAATGTTTTTTAAGTATAACAAATTAAAAAACTAAAGATACATTATGATTGTAAAGCTAAAGATTCAAATAAACAGTTTCCCAGAAAAAAATTAAATAATCGTTGATTACATGTATTTAAATTTTAATACATTGCATTTAAAAAAAACAAAACAACTGCAAACATTTTAAACGAAATAATACAAACTCTGAAACGAATTAACAGACAATAACACACAAGAACAGTATAATCAAAGATTCTTTTAAATGAAAGAAACTTAACAACATACCGGTAATTAAAATAGACAAACACATTGAAAAAAGCGTTGGTTCTTCCTAATTCAAGTGATCTCCAGATGAAATCGTGGCATTTGATTATGTTGTATAGTACCATTCATTCCATGACTCAAACTTATTAAAACATAGATTACAGAGTTCTTTATAGTACCACAGTACGGCAGTACACCTGAGACTAGAATCTAGAATATAGACAGGGCCGGCCGGTACGATGCCAAGACTAACTATGGGAGGGGAGGGGAGAGACTTTTTGTGTATTCCGTTTCTTGTCTGGTGACGTCAGAGAGATATTTCGGGCGCGCAACTTGGTATGAACGATTGATACGTTCAAAGCGGAAATCTCTCTCTCTCTCGCTATATATTTATTGTTATATCAATATATCTCTATATCTATCTATCTATCTATCTATCTATCTATCTATCTATCTATCTATCTATCTCTCTATCTATCTATCTATCTATCTATCTATCTATCTGTCTGTCTGTCTGTCTGTCTGTCTGTCTGTCTGTCTGTCAAGCTATATATCTATATTATATTTCCACCAACCTATCTATCTACCTAACAATATGTATGTGTGTCCTTCAATGCTTTTGTTAGAATTGTTATAAAATATTTTATTATTTAAATCGCGCACTAAGGTCATCGATCACGAGGCAATTTTACAAAGTTGACACGCCGATAGCCGCAATAAAGAAAACGCATACATAATTAAACCCCGTACAGCCAATATATTAAACTATGTTGTGCGGCATTTTAAACAGAAACAAGAAAGCCATTGAAGACCTTACCTTGCAGTCGTGACCAGGTTGTTATAGTCAACTTTTCAAAACTGTTTCGGAGAAATACAAAGACATGAAGATCTTCTTTCGATAACCTTACCTGAATTATCAAGAAATAATCAATACAGGGGCAGGTAACTCTTGGAATCAATGTTGACCGCCATTTGATAGTTCCCCTGTGGCGCCGGGACACGATTCCTGTGACCTAATAGGTTCATATTTCTCTTCTTCTTGTAAGTAGAGGAAAAATTATATACGTATGCTTGTATGTATATTATGTGTGTGTATATGTGTGTGTGTATGTGTGTGTGTATATGTGTGTGTATATGCTCATTGTGTGGGCATACTTGAAGAAGCATTCTAAGAAATCCTAATTTGTCCTAACAAAAAATTGATTAAGCGGAACAATGGTTTCATAGTTTGCAAAAATTTAAACTAAAAGGTTTCTTGTTCCAACTTGTACGTATTGTATACACTTTGTTATTACCCCGGAACCGAGTCTTACAATTATATAGAACAGTCTCCCATGTATAATTAAAACTTTTTAATGCAAGCAATTTTTTCTTAAGATTTTTTTTTTTAAAGTTACATTTTTTTTTAGTAATGTTAACATTTTATGTTTTTATGACTATGGCTGGAAGAACTGGAAATAGCTGGGAAGAATTGAAGCGACTGGCAAGAGACCGTGAAGAGTGGCGTGCTTTGACAGAGGCCCTACGTTACACAAGGAACCCAAAGGACAGATGATGATGATGATGACTATGGCAAAGAAGAGTTCAGCTAAGGGAGACAAATGTACACAATTTATTATTTTTTCTTTTTATCATGCGCTGTTGTGGTCTTAAACTATGTTGACTATTTATAGAAATGTTTTAATGAAATTTACCGTAAACTAAAACGAAAACGTATATAACCTGCCAGTATTTAAGTTTATATTAAACCTATTTCTTTCTTTCTTCACTGATATACATATAACACGATATTTGTTTTCTATTTTTAGTCTCTTCCTTTGATTTGCTGTATCTATATTCTATATATTATGACTTCTACTAGTTTATATAATATTGTTTTTATTGCCTAGATTGTAGCAAATACATGGTTTTTTTTTCATTGTTGACAGTTACCTTTGGGTATTGCTAACCAACAAAAAAAAACATAATGAATAAGCTTACAATCATTTGTTATAAATATAAATGTAAAAGAAAGAGGTGCCAGAACCAACTATCAACAAAACCAATAAATGTAGCCATTGTACTTACTGGAATAGCATTTGGATAATACAATAAACACTAAATACTAAAATAGTAAACCAATAGTTACACATACCAACTGGGGTAAGTCGTTCCATCCAAAATATTGACAACTATTTTGAGTATAAAAGAAAAACAATCAAATAAATGCCAACTTTTTAAAAATACCTTACACTCGAACTAGTATAGAACTGAATAGAGACTTTTAAAAATATTAATTATGCATGAATAAATAACATAGATTGCATTTGGTTGACGAAGTAGTGAAAACATTAAATCAGACATGAAGTTCACCATCATCAATCCCTTAACCGTTGTGGTCGTTGGGAGGAGCGAATGGACACCTTAGCAGTCAATTTTTTCCACTTTTGCCTATCTTGCGTGGTTCTCAATATTTGTCTCAACTGCAGCATTGTCCAATATTTTATGTTGTCGAACCAGCATCTCTGCTGACGGCCTCTCCGACGTCCATCTTCTACAGTGTCTTGGAGGATTTTTTTTTGTGCAGGTTATTATGCCGAAACACATGACCGAACCATGTCAGTTTGCGCGTCTTCACCAGTCTTCACTAGTCTTCACTAGTCTTCACTAGTCTTCACTAGTCTTCACTAGTCTTCACTAGTCTTCACTAGTCTTCACTAGTCTTCACCAGGATTCACTAGTCTTCACAAGGATTCACTAGTCTTCACCAGTCTTCACTAGTCTTCACTAGTCTTCACCAGGATTCACTAGTCTTCACCAGGATTCACTAGTCTTCACCAGGATTCACTAGTCTTCACCAGGATTCACTAGTCTTCACCAGGATTCACTAGTCTTCACCAGGATTCACTAGTCTTCACCAGGATTCACTAGTCTTCACCAGGATTCACTAGTCTTCACCAGGATTCACTAGTCTTCACCAGGATTCACTAGTCTTCACCAGGATTCGAACCCGGGATCTTCGGTTTACCGTGTTCCAATTAAATTAACCCACGAAATCTAACACACAAACACACACTCACATAACAACATACATTAACACACAAACTTTCACAAACATACACAAACATACACAAATATACACAAACAAATTGTGAAATTATTTGATCAATAATACAGCACGTATGTAATTTAATATACATCGCAATAACATTGCTTATAACAATATTATCAACATCTAGATACAATCATAGATCCATACAATATCAATTTTATCAACTTCTAAATATAATCATATATCCATACAATAACAATATCATTAGTCTAACATCTAGATAGAATCATAAATCCATACAGTATCAATATTATCAACATGTAGATTCCAACATACCTGATATTAATACTATAAAAGCTGTCCTCACTTTCAACATAATATTATCATTGACGTTAGATATTGATCCATCAAGTATAAAATACAAATCAATATTACACAATACATGTTTTTTTAAAGAGTAGAGAAATCTGTCATGTAAAGGCTTAGCCACACTATACTCAAGGAATCTAGTTTTGACTGGAATCATGATTCAGCGAATCACTAGAATTTGTTTCAGAGCGAATCAGAAATACGATGTTTCACAATCAGCCATGCCACACGTAAAACACGATTCACATAAAATCACGTCGCGGAATTTTATTTTCAAAAGAATCAAGAAAGTGTTGAGAGTGACTGTTCAAGAAGCATGAATTCTAGCAGTGACGACGAAGTAGTCTTGGTATGTCCCACTGCGTCTGTTCTACTTAAAGCAAAAAGAAAACGAAAATGGTGGGTGAAACCTTGGATCGAAAGAAGAACGATCTATGGAGCATACTATGCTCTTTTAAGCGAACTGGAAGACGAAGATGCCATCTTTGTTTTGTTTTGTAAGTATGCTAATTATCACATGATCTAGTTTGCGCTTCCCATTGGCTGACACAGCTTGAATCACGAATCATGATTCCAAATTTTAGAACATGTTCTAAATCTGTGAATCATCGCGAATCACTACTGAAACTGATTCTGGTGAATCAAGTTTCGCGCTACGCCACATTTGAAACGGGGAGAATCATCGTGATTTTTTAATAGAATCGCAGCAAATCACTGAATTTGTTTCTAGTATGGCTTAGCCTTAACTGATCATAGTATATTATACTTCTGAGTAAACCTATTAGGCCTACATAATTTAAAGTTGCCTCAATCAATATATTTATAAGAGTATTTAGCATAAACCTTGGCACGCTGAGGGGTGTGCAAGCTTATAGGCTTGCTGATTATAAGACAAATACAGAAACTGTGGTAGAACTTTTGTATTAAATGACGTCACACTCTCATAAACATGACTTTGTAAAAATAAAAAAAACATCAATTGGTTTTTAAGGTAGGCCTACATAATGTGACTCGGTCCTCGGAACACTTGGCGCAGGGATGTAGAAGCAGATACCAAGGAATTTGGCCTTACTTGGGGGAAGCTGGAGAGACTGGCCCAGGATAGAGATGCCTGGAGGACCTTTGTTGGCGGCCTATGTCCTATGAAGGACCACAGACGTCGATAATCGCCTGTTCCTCAAGGACGAGAAGGCAGAAGAAAGAACGTGACTAAAGTATACACGTTTAAAACGAAAGTTATAAAGACCAACAGTTGAGGTTTTTTTTTTTTCTCAATGTAACAAGGTTTAGAATTGCCTTAAACCGAAGCGAGGTTTTGCAGGGGTACAAAATAAATAAAACATGACCCACAAAATCTATTTTTAAACATTTTGATCAAAATAAGATCCGGACAACGATTTAAACCACGTGGCAATATGACTTTTCCCTACACGACTTGTTAATGACGTCACGTCCTTTTGATGCCGGAAATGGAAACATTTTAAATGGCTACGAGATTTCGACTTTATTTTTTTTAACTCCAAAATCACACATAATTAAGTGCTAATATTGAACTAATTACCTTTAAAGTTAGGTTTAACATTTTGTATAAATGATTTTATTAACATTATGATACTGGAATTCGCATATTAATATCGTTTGACTGTTCGACAGGCAGTTTCAGTTGATCTTTAAATAAGATCCTTGTGGCGACCGACCCAAAGAAAAAGATGGTCATAAGGACTTTAAAGTCATATAAAGAGTTTATGTAAAATACATACAGATTTTTTAAAAGTGTCACGCTAAGCACTTACAAAGGTTATAAAGAGTCACGCTAAGCACATGCGAAGTTTATAAAGAGTCACATAAAGTACATAAAGAGTACACAAAGACACAAAGAGTCATGTAAGGTATATACAGAGTTTACAAAGAGTAATGTAAAGTACATAGAGAGTAAAACATTAACAAAGGATGATATTTTTAGACAGACTGGGAGTAGAAAGAGAACTGGTTAACTTTGCTCCATCCCTTCACTTAATTAGACAATACCCAACATAATAGATGTCTAAGTTTGATCTCTGGTTACAAAGTTAACTTTCTTGGGCTGGCTAAGTGTAAATACACCTCCCCTGTCGTTATTGTTGGAGTCGTTTGCGACGCTCTGCCTGTGCGCACCAGACTTCACACCATACCCGGCAAAGTCCTCACCAAGTTCTACTCCGCTAGGGCTGTACGCACTGGCTAGATCGTACACTCCGTTCAGATTGGCCAACTCGCCGTCGGCATCATTTGAACGGTCCAATCCCTGCTCGTCCCCGAGAAAGGTCACTTCCGGAGAGTCAGGTCCGCACATTGAGCGCGCGATAAACTCGCTGGCAGACGTGCTGTCCAGGACTTCAGCTTCAACTGACTCCATCAGCAGCGTGGTATCAGACGGACTGAATCGTGGTTGTTCAGCGTCCATCTGGAGTCCGGCCTGCTCGTGAGAACTGACCATCTCGTAGGAGTACGTGAACAGAACGGAACATTCACCTCGGCAGGCGTCTCGGACAACACTGGAAGTTTCACTTTTGCGTCTTTCGATGGTTTCTATTTGGGTCATCATTCTATGAAGGTAGACAAAAATGGCTACATTTTAAACATTAATATGATATGTAGTTGATAAGCATAGTATATTTCTAAACAATTGACAATTTAATAATAGATTCAGAAATATGCTATGCATTTTGGAAGACAACACGTATCTTCTTATCTTATATTACAGATGCTCCTTCTATAAAGAAGATTATTGCGTCCTAGTGTTATTAGTTATTAGTGTTTTAAATGATGTTAAGTTACTGGTTTTCCTGGGTTGTTCAGGTAACCCATGTCATACCCGGATGCCACTCGGGAAGAAAGAGTACTTATATGCATTTGTTCTAGCATAAGGGATAAAAAAAAATGTGTTTTAATCTTTATGTTTATCTGAGCATTGTAACAGATTGTTTGTTACATGCAAAAGTGTGGAGTACATTTTTACTTCAAATGTTTAAACTTTGTTCGATAAAATTATTCATGAACTGCTATCACGAAAACATTAGGGTATCACACTTTGAATTTTGAATACAGCATTTCGGTTGTTGTCTTTTTATAGCTACAGTGGTGGCACCTTCTTTGGGAAGACATGAAGATAACAAGGGAGATAATTCAATGAATGCTTTAGTTCTTTAAACACTAAAGATTTATATCCCTTATTATGGCACACAATTAATTCGTAAAAACAGCGTAAAATCAATATGAAGAGATTTTATTCGGCATAAATAATTAAATAATACTAGTCCATATCGACAAGTTAAAAAAAAAGAACTTGCTAATTATGGAAACGTTGTTAAACAATACAGACAACTCTTGTGAATGCCTACGACATCAGTAGATTACATTACATATATATTAGTACCAAATATTGCATAATTTAGTTACTGTCACTAAGTACACCAATATCTACTTGGCCATTCGATTTCGACATAGAGGAGAATCGGAAACATTGTTGATAACGGAATGCTGATGTAGGATTTCTAATTCATTCTGCGTACCAACACCTTAAAAGTCAATCTGCCCCACCAATTGTAGAAGAGACTTGAATTGCTTCTTTTTTTTTTTTTGGGGGGGGGGGGGGCCTTCCGCATGCCAATGAAAATCAGTCTGCGTGCCAAATCCGGCAGGTGTGCCGTATGTAGCCTGCCCATGATATAGAGTATAGAGTGTTGTAGTTTTTTTTTTTATCGACTTACCTTCTCGCTTCCATCCTTAATTTATCCCTGTAACCCGACAGCCTTAGTTCATCGGCTTGTTTGATATATTCCTGAATGTGCTCCTCCCTCAACGTCACAGTTCTGAAGGAAACAGTTGGCAAGAGTTAAACCGGTTGAACAATGTCAACTGAATGGTTTAACATTTCATTGAATGTCTAGAGTCTAGAACTTAACATAGAAATGGTTTTGAACAAATCTAATACATTTGTTTATTTCATTAGTGCATACAAGTAAGTATCTCCGTCAGTTCAATTTGATCACATACTTCGTAAATTTATGTGGTCATGGATTACTAGGAAATTGTGTGGCCACTACAATGCCCCGCCGCCTTTACTTTGCCTGAACTAATTTCAGGTACCTATATGTGATAGGAGTGACTCGGGCACACCTTCCAAACCCGGAAACAAATTCTAGCTTTCTCCAATGATTCGAACCCTGGACCTTTGGTACGCCAGCTGAGAGCGCTGTCGCTAGGGCCACCGTGTGCCATCATTAGTATTTTATGACACATTGTGAAGTGAAATGTTATCATTAAATGCTAAAACGGGGAAATTGAAGGAAATAAACGACATTTTTACCCGAATTTCAAATTGAAAGTTGGCAATACAAGGGACGTAATTCAATAAACTATTGAATTTTGTTTTCTTTACACAAAAACAAACCAAAAAAAAAAACAACAACACACGATTAAATATAAAACCTAAAAAAGCAGGCAACTGATGAATGAAAGTACATTGGTACCTTGACTTACGAGTTTAATTCGTTTCAAGATTGAATATTCGTAATTCTATATTATAATATTCGGGATGTCAAATAAACGAATGAGACGTGCGATGCAGGGCGCGTGCTGCGATGTTCCGCTCGCTGCGCCAACTAGCGGCGGCAATAGTTGAATCTTGCTCATAATTCCAATTTTGACTCGAAATTTAAATTTTATTTAAAAAAAAATCGCCGAGAACGGCTGGTATGTCTGAATACTCGTAAATGTGTGCATTTGTAACTCAATGTACTACATTACTGGAATGTTGAATCGGGAATATAATTAATTCAATGTTTTCTTTATATCAGTGAAAGATAAATTGCCTACGGCTATAACAGTGCTAAAAAAATGCCCCATTCCGAGCGCCAAAGTTTCAATAGTCGACAAACTGGGAGCTAAACATCTACGCATGTGTTAACTTACAAAACAAACGAATCTAACATTTTAAATGGGCCCAATTTCGATTCCCGCCCCAGGCGCCCCAAGCGCCAATTTTTAGCCTAGTTACGCAACTACCTCTGTCCTTTTATATCTTTCCACCAACACACGGTGGCCTAGCGTCGGCGCACTCGAGTAGAGTACGGTAGGGTACTGTGATCGGATCCTGGTGACGGCAAGGATTTACACCAGTGATCGTGGCCACGGTACTTGGCACAGTGGTCGAGCGTTCGGCTGGCGTACCGAAGGATTCTTTCCCGGGACGCGATGGTGTCCCTCGGTCTACCCAGCTCTGTGGGGTACCTGAAATTAGTTGGGTAAAGGCGGCTGGGCATTGTGCGGGCCACGCATCCCGCACATTTTGTACGTGGCCACGGAAACTTGTAAATAATTCTTCAACGGCCCTATAGTTTAAATCGGTATGACTGTTTACTTTTTTACTTATCTGCTTAACACACATGCGCACTCACACACTAACAAAAAACAAACACAGCTCATAGTGTGTTGAGATTTTCGCATGGCCAGATAGTGGCAATAGAAAAACCGCTTTACTGATGATGGAAACAACAGCGAAACTTTACACAGGAAATCACAATGAGGTAAAAAGAAAACAGCTCAACACACACGGAAAAGTTTAGTGACACTAGAAATCAACTGTACGCAAAGGATGATATTTTCTTTGCACAAGGACTCATAGGCCTACGCAGTGGCGTAGCCAGGTTTTGACGCTAGAGGGGAGCGAAATTTTAGGAAAAAAAGGCCCCACTTTTAGCAATTTTTCCAGATTAATAGAATAACTAAAAATTTGTACGTATCAAGTGTTATAAGAAAACCCTGTGCCTCAGGATACACACACTGTATACTAGTGCAGTTTTTATTTAACCATTCACGATTTTTTTTCTATCAGCTAATTTATCTAGTGATGGGAATTTTTGCAAAATTGATTGCATCTACTGCTCATTTTTGGGATGAACATCTAGTATCGAAAAGTATTTATAGAATCAACGCGAATCCTCTTTAGCAGGGGTCGGCAACCTAGGACACGCGTGCCTGACTTGGCACGCAGAACGATTTTCAGTGGCACGCGAAAGACCGCCAAAAATATTGTTTAATGCAAGTGAAAACCACGTATGTCGGCATAATTAGTGTGTGCTGCGTGGCGAACTACAGGGTAATCACACTGGACGTTGACTGTCTTAGTTCAGGAATGTTTGTATGCAAAGCTCCCAACATTGGACTTGCAATCTGTGATTGAATCTATGGTTAAGATAGTTAATTGTATAATTTCTCAAGTCTCTTCTAGAAGAAAGTCATACGGAGTATAGGTAAAGTCTTGGATAGATTATTTTCTTGTCTGAAAGCAATTAATATGTATCTTAATGGAACAAAAAATTCCGTTATTGAATGAGAAGAACTGACTGTGTAAGCCAATGTTTCTGTATGACTTAGCGACACGTTTCAGTGAGTTAAACTTTCATTTACAAGACTGGCTCCAAAGCACTTGAAGTGTTGGGCAACTGGAATGGATTTGCATTGAAACTGGACATATCTTTCCGTGAAATCAATTTGAAAACATTTAAATCTTTTATTAATTTGAGGCAAATTAAGATAGATGAGCATTTTCAGAAGTACACTAGATCTAGTTAGCCTATATTAAAACAATTAACTCGTTTGATATCACTAGCATCCTTTACTTGAAGGGAGATAATTAATCCGTTTTCTTTACATTAATATTTCTAATATGTTTCTTTTTTGTTTCCTTTATAAAAAAATAATGGCTTACAATTTATAACTCTAAAATTATCAAATTACACAAGATAGTTAAAAATTATATAAATATTTTATGACTAAAGAATGTACATTTTTAAACATTAAAATAACTACCCAGTTTGTATGATTATTATGTATCTCTTCCTTTCAATTGCAATTAGTTCAAATGTTTCTCCCTTCGGGTTAAAATTATATGTGAATACAAAACAAACAAAAAAATTGGAAAGAATAAAGGTGAATTTCAGAATCCTGGGCGCTCTGTCTATAGTTATGGTATACTTCCTAAATGTACTATTAAAACTCCTAGATCCCATCGGGAAAAGTGAAACAAGTCTTTGACGCTTGTCTTTGGTTCTAAAAAGGTATTTAACTATTCACGAAAATAGTTACTTCTGTTTTACATCAGAACATTGCACAGAAGAAAGTTCCCTTGGGACAAAACTGATTACAGAAGGTGGGGGAACACAGGTGGTGTAGGTAAAGACAGCAACATGGCTGCATCGACCAATCTACAAAAAGAATGGATTGGGCCTGAAATGTATATTCATAGACTATAATACACATGGACCGCTTGCTAGAGTATTTCTGCTATATGATGACTCGAAACACTGATTTTCTGAATTCCCGATTCTAAATAAAGTAGTTGCTATAAAGTAGTTGCTATAGGTCTACTAGTTCCGTTTTATTTAATCGCTATGATTTTCTCAAGTAAAATTAAAATCGAAAGTTGTATACAACGGAAACATTTATAGATCAGTGTTGTCGTTGTATGCGCACGAAAAAAAAGAATATAAGCTCTAAAAATAGAGCAAGTGGTCCATCTTATTATAGTCGATGAAAATAGGAATAAAAGGCCCACAAGTATTCATTTAAAGTCGAAAAAAATGTGATTTAATAAAACGGAAATTGTGTAGCAACTATTTTATTTAGAATCGGGAATTACAAAACAAGAAGATAAGAGTAGAAAAAAACTAAAGCAAGCGGTCCATGAGTATTATAGTCTATGATATATTCTTTATTCAAAAAGCAAATTGTAAAGTCTTAATGCGGCTTGACTTTTTGAGTTCAATGCATACACGAGCTTCCGGTTTTATTTCCGGCAAAAATCTTGAAATGATGTTTTCGGCTTTATTCAAGTATAACTTTTACGCCTACAAGCCTACAAAGGCTACACGATTAGTTATGAGGAATCCACTTTTAACATTAAAAGTGAGTATGCGATAATTAATAGTCTACGTGTTAGTCGCGTTAAGTTTTATACAAATTTGATAGTTCAAAACTAGCATACACTAACTTAAACTATATAGGTCAGGTGTCAATGCACACAGGTTCTTCCGGTTTAAAAACAAAGTAAAGTATCCCGTCGGACCAAACTGATCCATAGGGCCGGTGAAGCAGCATTCACCATTTTCTGTGACCGCGGTTTACTAGGGGATGTATGACCAGCTCAATGCCCATCCGCCTTTACTTTACCACAACTAATGTCAGGTATCCAATGTATCCATCAAAGCTGGGTAGACTCAGGGACACACTCCATTCCCGGTAACAAATTCCTAGCCTAAGGGGACGTCCATTAATTACGTCAACAAAAGAGGGGGGAGGGGGGGGTCTGAAAAAGTTTGACAATTGTTGACAGGGGGGAGGGGGGGAGGTCAAGAAAAGTTGACGTCAACAATGTTACTTTTTATGAAGTAAATAATGATACAAATTTATTAAAGATTGTACATTCGTCCTGTTAAACTTACATTGATAAAATTAACAACATAGTCTTACGTTAATACAAATATATCGATTATGGAAACTACATTTGATATGTCCTTTTTGTGTCCATCTTGCTAATTTGTGGATATATGTATGGGTGGAAACTAATGCAATATTGTTAGCAAGGCAAAGTGACCGACCAATTGTAGAAAACCTCACCTTCGCTGTCTAGCGTAGGGTTGCCAGACACATGGGTGTCAAAAGGAGGACACCGAGAGACAAAAAGGAGGACATTGTGTTTCAATTGCATAGTTCGCATTTAGTCCGCAATCAGTATAATTTTATTACAAGAGCTGCCACTAAGTTTAAATGTGTATTGGTAAACTGAGCAAGAATTTAAACAGTTTTGTTAAAAATAACATATAAATTCAATGTAGGCTGAAAGGCAGCGTGCATTTGTTTGGGCATCTTTAAAGCTCATGCACGAGTCTTCTAAAAAAAACAGATAATTCTTTTCTTGTACAAATGATCACCTGTTTATTAATTATATTCTTAACATGTTAATACTAATTTTAAAATGTATTTGTCCTTATGCCTACAAAACATAAAATATTACAAAAGCTGGACATTTTAAAGGTATTGTGCTTTGCCTGTCGGTCGGAGGACAAGAGTCTAAATAGGAGGACATGCCCTCCTTTTGCCGGACGTCTGGCAACCCTAGTCTAGTGAGACATGGTGGCTGGAATAACAAAGGAACACAAACACACCAACAAACTGTCTGCAGAAAACGTTCAGAAACATGTTTTGTTTGCCGCTCAGTACATCTAAATTAGGCTAGGCTCCAGAGTCTGGCGTTCGTTTTATAAGCCATGTAAGCGATGGCTGGGATTGACAATAGAACTAAAAACAATAATAGGCCCTCGCCGAGACTATCACTAATGTTTGTAAAGCAATGAATGAAAAAAATTTTGTGAATCCAACATGGTTATTTAAAAAATATTTCCTTCAGAAAAATAATTCTTGGTCCACCTTATGAAGTACGAAATACTTAGCCAACTTTATTTCCTTTTAACATAATATCCCTAATTCTGATATATAAAGTAATATATTTTTGCTCACTACGTTATTTTAGGTGAAATATTAAAATTAGGTCGATTAGGCTACATATTTAGTAGGCTAATTTGTACATTTTCATTTCTAATTTTCTGGAAAAATATATTGAGATAAAAAGGTATTAGTATCAGTGGCGTCGCCAGTATTGCAAGGAGTGGGTGGCAAATAGTGCAAGGAAGGGGGACAGGGAAGGCAACTACCGTGTGTATATAATGTGTGTGTGGCGTGTGGACAATAATGTAAGAAGGAATAGTGAGCATATGGTTAAAACTAGGTATGTTAAAACCGAATTTCGGTTTCTCTCCCCCCCCCCTTCCCGCGCAATGTCACAAGTTACAGGCCGGAAAAGCCAAATGTGCGTAGTTTTGTAGGTATATTTGAAAAATAGTTCAAATTTAATTCGTGTTTGCAGGGCATTCATGAGGTTGATTTCTTTGAATACAATATGAATTTGTATGCTTTACCCTTGGCTTTACCATAAAATTCTTTAGAACTAAAAAAAATCTGGGCTAATTGATTATAACCGATAATAGCTTTCAATAGGGATAATCAAATTTGCGATTATCGTTGACCGTGATATTAAAAAGCATATGAAGAGGATGACTATGTTAATTCAGGATGCTTAGTACGCAGATGCGCTCCTGCTTATCTGTTGGGAACGTAGTTTACAACAAGCCATCGTTAAATACGTTTTTTCAAAATTTTCTGACACAAAGGATTGTAACTGTAACTTAACATTTGGTTTGATGTTGTTTTTATCGCAAGCCATAGTTGGTATTTGGATAAAAAGAAACACAATATCAAAGATATTGTCAAAAATAGTGTCCAGCAAGGCATTTCAAGAATTGTTTTGTGTGAATCCAACATTATTTATTTTCAAATATTTCCATCAAAACAAAAAAAAAAAAGGATGTGCTACTTGAAATAATGATAAGGCTTACCTCCCAACCAGGAAACCGAAACTCGGTTTGGAAAATCAAAACCGGTTTTTGATTAACATCCCTAGATAAATAGAAGGCTAATATACAACTGGTGCACGCAATTTCCCCCTAAACTATTTGATAATTAACATTGTACCAATTGCTATTTTAGTGAAACGTAGAATATTAGACATGATTAAATATGTATATGAAAAGAACAATTAATTGTAAACATATGGGAATTATAGTCAATTAGAAATCTTTTTAACAAGTTTTAAAATGTATTACAATTAATTATAGTATAGACCTTTCCGTTTTAAATATATTTTAAACATAAAAGCAAGTGTCTAAAATTGGGTTACTTGTTTTGAGGGGGGGGGGGGGGGTAACCAATTGTTGACGTAATTATATAGGGGGGGTCTCTGAAAGTTTGACAGTTGTTGACAAGGGGGAGGGGGGGAGGTAAAAATCGTCTAAAAATTGTTGACGTAATTAATGGACGTCCCCTAAACCAGGATTCGAATCCAGGACTTTCGATACGCCAGTCGAACGCGTTGCCGCTCGGCCACCGAAGAAAAAAGGGGCGGGTACAAAAAACGTAACAGCATGACCTCAGATCGACCTCTGACCTATAAAAAGCACTAACCTTTGGCTCCTAGAGGCCCGCCTCCTGACCCTCAGCAGGATAAGGCCGGCTATGCCGAGAAGGCAGTACACCAGGAGCGTGGCCACGATGAACTCCATGGCCCCCACGTGATCGTAGGCCTTCGCCGTGACGTCATCGAGCAACGGCGACGTGACGTTGGCGCGTTCTGTGGCGCCACTGGTGGTGTCGTTGCACGAGTCCAGCAGGCCAGGGTGAGCGATTTGCATGATGGGATGACTCACGCCGTGGACAGTCACATTAGGTAGGTCTATGATAATACAAGTACACCATCTATATAACTAATCTATATATATATATCTGTCTATCTATATACATATCTATCTGCCAATCAATGTGTCTACCGTCTTTCTATCTTTTTATCTATCTATCCTTCTGTCTATCTATCTATCTATCAAACTATCTATCCATTCATCCATCATCTATCTATTCATCTATCTATCTATTTATCTATCTATTTATCTACCGATCCATCATCTATCTATCTAGCACTATCTATTTTATCTTTCTCTTATATATTAATCTATTTATCAATTTATCTATTTGTGTGTCTGTCTACTATCTATATCTTTATGTATATCTAAATATGTAGGCTATTTATATATCAATATATCTCTTAATCTATTGTATGTCTGAATATCTGCCTATTTCATCTATCTATCATGTATCTATCATGCATCTCTCATCTATCTATCATCCATCTATCTATATCTATCTATCTATCTTTCCATCTATCTATCACTTACCATCAGTAATCCCACTTACAAAGAACGAATGTAAACATTAGTTTCAGCTGAAGACCAACAGTTTACTCCACACAAAAGCCCACACACAATCGCTCTAGTCCAGTTTAACACATTTCACTTGTTGCTTTCAAACCTAACGAAACAGCAATAAGACCCAAATATCACTGTAACACCACGATTGTTGTTGTGAGCTAAATCAAAGACACACAGGAGACACACGGGGACACACGGAGACACACACAGAGCTCAATGAAACGTGAGCCACTAATTTGATCAATGAGCTACTTAATAATCAGGGCACGGGTTATATGTCTCCCCTCCCCCCCCCCCGCACCTGCCTCCACTGTCACACTATTGTTTGTTCGTTGGATGAAGTACATCACCCTCTCCCCCCTCCCCCCTTCCCCAATGTGCATCTTCCCACCGAGTTGCATCTACATACACACGCACTCTCTCTCTCTCTCTCTCCTCACGTCAACACACATCCATGGCTTTATTGTGTGGTGTGTTAAAGTCTAATGAAATACGTCTTAGGCCCACCGGCCACTCTCTCCCATCACAACAACGCATTAAGGTTTCGTTGCTAGGGATTTGGCGGGCCCGGGGGGGCTTGGCCTCTTTAGGGGCCCCAGCATTTTGGCATTCGACATTATGACATGAGAAAAAAACAATTCGGACACTCCTTTGGGCCCCCCCCCCCTCATTTCTATTAGTGTTTTAAATGATGTTAAATTACTAGTTATTTTTGTTTGTTCAGGCAACCCATTCCATGCCCTGATGTCACTCGGGAATAAAGAGTACTTATATGCATACGTTCTCGCATAATGGATAAGGAAAGTGTTTTTTGTCAACATGTTTATCTGTGCATTGCAACAGGTTGTTATTGTGTTGTATTTCTAAATTAGAGTTTAATGCCTTATGTATTAATACACTATTATACCCCATGTCAACAGCTTACCATCGTTGTTTTTGTTCTCAATAGACAAGAAATAGTTAATGATCTGATGACAGGTTATACTTTCTATGTTAGAAATGCATTCAGCGAACACAAGAAGTCCACTATGTTTAGTCTGTGTGTTTCAGTTTCTACATAGGCTAGTGTACACCCTACTTCTCTCATTACTACTTTCTTTTTGTTTTGCAAGACAAAATTTGAGCAGGGCCGGGTAGGGGGTCCTTTTTAATCGTGTAATATATTTTCAACACTAGAACAATTTATTCTAAGGTTAATTAAAGCAAAAACAACAAAAAACTAAGCCCCCTTCATTTACATCTTTATGTATAGAACTTGTATCGCATTATGCTGACACTAATGCCTACTAGCTAACGAACTTAAGTAAGACTTTAATTACACGTGTAATATGAATTCAGGTAATATGAGAATTCCACTGTCCACTGTATGCGTGGTAAATACTCTCTCCGCCTAATGATTATTGTTAAACTGTGCAGGGATGAAGTTAGAGTTGGTAAACAGATCTCTATCAAAGCAGAAAACATCAAGTAAAAAAAAACTACTATAACCCACAGAAGCTTACTGGAAAATATAACGTTTGTCTTATAGACATGAAGTTAAAATGTTAGATTATAACAAGTAATTTTTTATTCTTCACATTATTGCGAAATCTGAAGTCCACTATAACTATCTTTTTGAAAAAAATCAAATCATTGAATGTTTATCCTAGCGGGCACACCAAGTCGTATCGACGGGGTGAAAACGTGGTTTCCACGTGTTTTCGTGGTTTCCACGTTTATACCACGTCGATACGACGTGGTGTGCTCGCCGGATATGTGAAGGTGTGAAGGACGATCAGCTTCAGCGCACCTTGATGGTAGTACATGGTGGCAATGGTTTGTGGATAGCGGCGCCTGCGTGGGTAAAGTGGGGTGTAATTAAAAAACAAAATTGCGAAAAAAGATTTGTAAACTTTGCGCCACTTGACCCCATTGTCGCCATTGGCGAGTTTATGTAACCCAAAATGTCCGAATCGAAAGTAATTACCCACTAATGCAACCAAAAATAGCAATCACGCGAAGTGGCTGAGAAAATTAACAGCTCAGTAAAATTTAGAAATATTGAACTGTTTGTAATGGGCCGTATTCCTGCAGAGAGTTAACACCCTTGCCCCATTTACTCAGCAGCAGCAGTCTTATATGACTGTCTTGTAAAAGGGGCAAGGGTGTTAACTCTCTGCAACAATACGGCCCATTATAGTGAATACTATTAATAATGCAATAACATTAGTTTTATAATACTAACAATAACAAAAAAAAAATATGTAAATAAAAAAAAATACAATAAGAGACACAGATCAGTTGAGTAAGTTTTCTGTTTTATAGGGAATTAATCAAGGGCGATAACTAACAATAGATATAGAATGAGGCTAAATCATCAGTTACTTCTCTTAGCTCACATTTGAAATCACTAAACTAACAGAAATAATAACAACACCCAAATATTTAGTGCTAAAAAAACTAGTTAAAATAACGAAATATTTGGTTTAAATAGTGCGGCTTATACTTGAGTTTTTAAGGTAAACAGTGTTTAGATTCTGAGTCTGAGTTACACATAAAAAGTAAATACAAATTCAACAAGTTACAAAAATTGTGCAAATTGAATAAAAAAAAAATTAAAAGCAAATATGCATAGCCTACATTAATTTTAAGATATGCGCGCAAGAATCATCAACTTATATTATTATATGTAGACCTATATATGATATACACATACTGTATTAAAGATATATACACATGAATTATTTATATTTTTTATTTTCATGTGTCAATAGGTACATTTTAATTTTGTTTTTGTAGAAAATTTGCAATTTTGAATATATTTGAACTATCAGCATAATCATGCATGGAAAGATAGATACTATAAATTCAAAGCAATAACAGAAAACCGAATTGAAATATGTTATTTGAAAAAAAAAGTTTTAAGTTTTATGGTTGCTATGGCAAAAAAATATATTAAAAAAATTATGTTCACCCCAAGTATACATAAAACACACATCTGAATATGATAGGGTAATTAAAAATGGCCAGGAATGATGAAACTTACTTCAAACACAAACATAAAATAAATATCTTATTTTGTAGGCTATAATAATTAGATTTTTCCTTTCAAAGTTGTATTTTCCGAATCGGGTCAAACTGCTCAAAATTTCACAGCATTACACATTTGTCATAAAAATAGGCAGGTTTGCTATTATTTTAAGCAGATCTTTTGATGTCGCGTCAACATTTCAAACGGTTCCATAAGCTATCACCTACACCAATCACCAGCAAAAACACTATCAACAGCATCACCCTCAACAGCATCACCCTCAACAGCATCACCCTCAACAGCATCACCCTCAACAGCATCACCCTCAACAGCATCACCCTCAACAGCACGACCATCACATCAAACTAGGCACCGTGGCATCCTCCACCAAGCGGTTGGCGAAATTTCTGATCGTCCCCAGGCAGGAAACTCTCTCATTGCGCACGGCGATTGCGCATATGAGCAGGTTTCTGTTCCGGTGTGCCACGAACAGGTCCTGCCCGGCTGTGCCAATCATCGTGTCCCGGTCCACGTTCATGCAGCTGAACTTGGTTCCGAGAAAGAACAGGCCGTAGATGTCGCAGCTAGTCTTGGACAGAGAATTCAGGATCGCAATCCCGTCGTCCTCAGAGAGCATGTTGCCGGAAGTCTCAGCCATTTTAGCGCCGTTCATGTCGTAGATGACCGCGACCTTCAGCTGACCATCGGTTTTGAGGTTCTCGATAATCTCACTCCAAGTCATTAGTTCCAGCATGCTGGGATTAGAAATTAGGAATTAGAAAGTAAACGATAGTTAGAGATTCAATTGAGGTAAGTAAAGTATTCGTACCGATTTGATCCACATGGCCGGTGAAGTAGCGTTCACCAGTTTCTGTGGCCACGGCATACTAGGTGATTGTGTGGCCAACACCATGCACAGCCGCCTTTACCCCAATCTAGACCTGGGTAGGCCCAGGGACACCCTCCAGACCCGGGCAAAAAAATCCTAGCCTGCACCAGGATTCAAGCCCAGAACCTGCGGTCACCATGCACCCCCCCCCCCCCCTCCTTTGGAGGTAATCTGGTAAATTGTAACAAGATCAATAGCATTTTGTTTTATACTATAAAGGAAAAAAGGATTCATTACATTAGGGATCAGAAACCTTTTGCTCATAGTGTGCCAAACTAGGATTTCTAAATCATTCAGCGTGCCAACAGACTGAAAGTCAACTGCTCAACTATATCATTTGTATAATACAATTTATTTAGTGCCGTATCAAGACCAAGCCCTAAAGAATGGGAGCGTTATAGAGCAAATCATTTAAAGCGTTTTTTATTTAATAAAAAATTAATCAGTTATTACCATCTTTTTTTTTTAACCCATTCATAGCTTAAACACAATTTCATTACACAACACACATTACTGGTTAATGTATCGACATTAAATGTTCTTGTTATGATATGAATTCTAGTAAAGCTGAAATGTATATTTTTTATAATTTAATCAATAGAGCGTTCCCAATGGGCGTGGCTTAGGTTTTTTAGTGACGTATTTGTGTAAATAGAAGCCACTATTGGTGTACAAAAATGGTGAAGTACTTCTTTATCATGCAAAATTCACATCTGAATATTGGCTGTCCTACTCAAAAATAAGGAGGTAAATAGTAGTACTGTAGATTAATTGATTAATGTGATTAGGCTAGGGCCGGCTAGACCTATTTACACTTTCAATTTCACTTTATAGGCCTACACTTTTAATGTTTCGTAGGCTAGGCTACGATGTCAAGTGATAGTGTTGGTGAATAGGCTATCTAGTCAAGTCACTAATAGGCTCACACCGTCTATGATCTATGTCTATGATAATAATAAAATAGCCTATTTTATTTAGCATAGGCCTACATAATACAGCTTAAATCTTAATAAGACTTAAAACACAACACATCATTTAAAAAAAGCTCGAGCCTATATGAAACTTTATTAATACAGCGGCCATTATTACTTGTTCACCATTACTCAAAGTAAACACAAATCACGTGCTTTTTGTCACGTGATTGCAAACGCCCTATATTAATCTCAGCCTAACTGAGATTTCCGATTATATATTATTACAACTTTCACAACAACATCCGGACATTGAAATGAAGCAGAGTTGATACGTAGTAATCATACAAACTGGGTAGTTAATGTAAAGTTTTAAAATGTGCACATAAAATCTTTAGTCATATAATATTTATATAATTTTCAAATTGTTTTTACAAATTGTTCATTTTAAAGTTATAAATTGTAAGCCATTTTTTAAAACAGGTAAAATTTAAAGAAACATATTAGAAATATTAACGCAAGGGAAACGGGCTAATTATCCCCCTTCTATTAATTTCTCCAAATTCGATGCTAGTGATGCCAGACGTGTTTATTTTTTTTATATTTAATATAACTAGTGTTGCTTTTAAATTATTATTATTTTTATACAAATTCAACATTATGCTCTTTTTTCAACGTGTAATTAGATGTATAAAATTAATTTACACTGTAAATAAACATTTTCTGCATTAATAAAGTCGATTTAAGGAGTTTAATTTTTAAACATTAATAATTACAACAATTACATAATATAATGCTAGTAGATAAGCCTCTTATATTTATTACAATAATAAAACAAAAAAAAAATGTTTAAGAATTAATTCTATTTATGCTTAATTATGAGAGACCCCGCATTGATGTGAGCAAGACATATAACCCAGACAGGAAAATAGAGTTCACGCAAGCCCTATCGAACTCACTAGACACTGTTCTCCCTGGCTTGAGTACCAAAGAAAAGTGGGACTACCTCAGAGAAACAACACACTGCACAGCCATGCAGGTCTTTAGAAGAAAAAGGGCAAAAAACAATGATTGGTTCGAGGCCAACTCCGCCACGCCCATCCCCGCCATAGAAGAAAGACGAAGTGCTCATAAAAAAGACAAGCTTTCCCCCAATCAACAGACACTGCAGGCATATAGATCAGCCAGGAGCAGGGTTCAGAGGCTAGCAAAGCAGTGCGCAAATGACTACTGGCTTCAACTATGCCAGAGCATTCAGCTATCAGCTGACACTGGAAACATAAGAGGCATGTACGATGGCATAAAAAAGGTCATGGGTCCTACAATAAAGGTCACAGCCCCCACTGAAGTCTTCAGCAGGCGTGATAATTCATGACAAGAGCAATCAGATGGGCAGATGGGTGGAACACTACTCAGAGTTGTACTCCAGGCAAAACCACATCACCGTGTGGGTATCGGGGTCCTGGAAATGACCAGGTGAAAGAATAACCCCACAGTACCCGAGGACATGAGAAACGCCAACATAATTACCCTGTATAAAAATAAGGGAGATAGAAGTGACTGTAATAATTACAGGGGCATTTCCCTCCTCAGTATTGTGGGAAAGGTCTTTGCTAGTGTTGTTCTAAAGAAACTGCAAAGGCTCGCTGAGAGAGTGTATCCCGAATCACAGTGCGGATTCCGAGCAGAAAAGTCCACAATCGATATGATCTTCTCACTAAGACAACTCAAAGAAAAGTGCCGAGCGCAACATATGCCCCTCTATCTGGCTTTCATTGATCTGACAAAGGCTTTCGACCTGGTCAGCAGAGTTGGACTCTTTACAGTCTTGGCAAAAGATGACTGCCCACCAAAACTGCTGAAGATAATCCATGATGGAATGAAAGGCACAGTGCATTATGACGGGTCAACTTCGGCCACATTTGACATCCTCAGTGGACTCAAACAGGGTTGTGTCCTTGCTCCAACACTCTTTGGCATCTTTTTTGCCAGCCTGTTGAGACATGCCTTTGGAACTTCAACCGAGGGGGTTTATCTACACACCCGTTATTATGGTAAACTATTCAACCTGGCCAGGCTTAACTCTAAGAGGAAGATACGGCAGACCGTGATTAGGGACATGCTTTTTGCAGATGACGCTGCTTTAGCCACACTCACAGAGGCAGAACTGCAAAGCCTAATGGACCGATTTGCCAAGGCCGCTAGCGACTTTGGCCTCACTCTCAGCCTAAAAAAGACTAATGTGATGACCCAGGAAGCTGATACTCCCAAAATTACCATCAACGACAGCGAACTTGAGGCTGTGGAGCATTACACATATCTTGGCTCCACCATCACTTGCAACCTATCTCTAGGTGCAGAGCTCAACACAAGGATCGGCAAGGCCTCCATAACACTGGCTAGAACATCACACAGCGTTTAAAACAACAAAAAGCTGACCATAAGAACCAAGGTTGCATTGTACCGTGCATATGTGTTAAGCACTCTACTCTATGCCAGCGAAACCTGGACCCTATAATGTAGTCAAGAGAAGAGATTGAGTGCTTTTCACATGCGCTGCCTCCGACGCATACTCGGGATCTCCTGGCAGCACCATGTCACGAACAACGAGGTGCTGCAGCAGGCTGGGATCCCAAGCATGCCTACTCTGATCCGCCAACGCCGGCTCAGATGGTTGGGACATGTTTGTAGGATGGACGATGGCAGAATACCCAAAGACATCCTATACTCTGAACTAGCCAGATGAAAGAGGAGTGCAGGCCGGCCCCACCTCCGTTTTAGGGATGTCTGCAAGAGAGACATGAAATTCCTGGCCATGGACATAAACAGCTGGGAGGAACTTGCCAAGGACAGGTCCAGTTGGAGACGAGCGCTGACCTCCGGACTGGAAGCAGGAGAAAGAAGCAACGGCTCGCTGACGAGAAGCGCACCAGAAGAAAGGGCAGCCCACGACCGATTCTGTCTTCTTGTGCCAGACGTGCAACAGGGACTGTCACTCGCGTGTGGGCTTGTACAGCCACAGCAGAAGCTGCAAGGCCAGGAGCACACATTCCCCCAAGAGAGACAACAAGAGAGATGAGCATATAAACTCTTTTGAATGTAATTAGCATGTATCAATGAATGAGGGCCTTGTCCTTGAATGCTCTTCGCTAATTGTTCAATGTCAGACAAATATTTAGTCTTTTCTGAGTGGTCAAATTTAAGTGACCTCTTGGTATTCTTAAAACAGATTTCATGTGTGATTAAATCTGTTCACTAGTGTAAATTAAACTAAAAGTTAAAAGTAGAGCAGTTGACAATAACAGATGACTTTCCCATTCAGCTTCCTTTCAGATTTTCCCGCAAATCGTCACATTTCGATGCCCGTTTTTCGGGTGTTTAAAATAAAATACCAATATCCCTCTACTATAAAATATCCAGAAGTAGTTTGTAGTAAGATCAAGCCAGTAAGACCTGATGTGGTATGGAAACATGAGTTTATGAATTAGAAAGTCTTTCTTTTGTTAAGAAAACTCCGCATTGAGTGCTTCTATGTACTTCTGAAAAAGCTCATCTATCTTAATTTTGCCTTAAATTAGGGAAGTAGTTAAAAATGTTTTGCAATTGATTTCACGGCAACATATGTCCAGTTTCAATACAAATTCTCTACAGTTGGTCCAAGACTTCAAGTACTTTTCACGCCCGTGCTTGTAAAGCTCAACTCACTGAAAAGTGTCACCATTTAATTCAGAAACATCGGCTTCAACAGTCAGTTCACCTCTTTCAATACCGAATATGTGTTGTTTTTTTCATCAAGATACACCTTAATTTCTTCAAGACAAGAAACGAATCTATCCAAGACTTTTTCTCGTCTGATCCAACGAACACTGTCTGTAACCGCAGATCTCATTTCTATATTCCGCATCACTTTCTTCTATAAGAGACTTTGAGAAACTATAAAATTGACTTAGCAATAGATTCAATCACAGATCGCAAATCCAATGATGAAAGCTTTGCACACATTCCTCAACGTAAACAGTCGACATCCAGCGTGATTTCCGTGTAGTTCGCCACGCAGCAACCTTTAATTATTCTGACGTATTTGTTTTGACTTGTATTTAAAAAAATCTCCTGCTTGGGGGTCTCTAGCGTGCCACTGAAAATCGTTCTGCGTGCCAAGTATGGCACGCGTTCCTTAGGTTGCCGACCCCAAACATTAGATGTTTATCAATACTCTACTGGTGTGTCTAGTTACAATGAGTTTTTCATAGATTTAAATATGGTCTGGAATGTTACATACGCTCTTTGTGAACAGGATAATTGCGTCCTACGATTATCCGTGGGTTGAACTTAGTATAGTTTTTAAATGATGCTAAGTTGTTGGTTTACATACTGCTGGTCGCAGGCAAAAAAAAAATGACCCCAAGGAAGCTTCACCACTCCAAGAGAAAGGGGAAAGCACGCGTGAACACATGCCATAGTAATAACCCATAGATCAGGAAGCAGCTCAATAACCATCTTGGCTCAGCCGTCACAGATCTTACCTCGCAGAAAGACGTCTCCAAGCCCCATGATGCAGGAAAGAATGTGCCAGAACATATGGATGCCACAAGGCTTCACCTTCGCGAAACCATTTACAACACCTCCATCGCTGTCCTCGGGAAGACTGATTGGCAGCCGACTGGGAGATAATGGAGCCCGTGGCGGAGGCAAAGAGAAAAGCCCTTATGGCCTACAAAGCTGCCCCAGGACCTGCTACGTTGCAAAAACTCAGAAATGCCAAGAACATAGCCCGGAAGACCGCACACTTCTGCGCCAACAAATACTGGGTTGATCTATGCATAGGTATCAAATCTGATGCCGATCAGGGAGATGCCAATAAAATGTATGAAGGCATAAAAAAGGCCACTGGACCCCTAATCTCAAAGTCAGCTCCACTCAAGTCGAAGACAGGAGAGGTGATCACTGAACAAGACAAGCTGATGCAGCGTTTGACCGAGCACTACCTGGAACTCTACGCAACACAGAACGTTGTCTCTGACTCTGCCCTAAATTGAGTTCCAGCTTTACCAGTGCTGGATCAACTCGATGCCCTGCCCTCGATAGAGGTGCTCAGCAAGGCCATTGATCACCTTAGTAGTGGAAAGGCTACAGGAAACGATGGCATCCCTGCAGAAGTCCTCAAGTGCGGTAAGCAAGCATTACTAACGCCTCTGCATGACCTTATCTGCGATTGTTGGGAACGTGGCCACATCACACAAGACATGCGGGATGCCAAGATAGTAACCCTCTACAAAAAAAAAGGGTGACGTAGCGACTGTAATAACTATCGAGGCATATCTCTACCATAACAACATGCACAGTACAGTACTCTTCGATGGCGCCACATCAGAACCATTCCCAGTGTGTAGCGGAGATAAACAGGGCTGCGTCCAGGCACCAACACTCTTTGGTATCTTCTTCTCAGTACTCCTCCGATATGCTTTTGAGAACTGCTACGAGGGCGTGAACATCCATACTAGGGTCGATAGAAATCTCTATAAAATAGCCCGGCTCCGTGCAAAGAGCAAAGTGGAAACCGTATTAATCAGAGAATTGCTATTCGCTGATGATGCAGCTCTTGTTTCACATACAGAGGAAGGGCTCCAGCAACTGATCAGTAGATTCTCAGAAACGTGCAAAGAATTTGGCCTAACAATAAGACTAAAAAAGACCAATATTATGAGGCAAAGTACAGAATGCCTCCCAGCAATCTCCATTGAGGGTAACACTTTGGATGTTGTCGAGGACTACACTTACCTTGGCAGCAACATCTCAAGCTCACTGTTCCTGGAAAAAGAAAAAAGACCTGTTACTGGCACGCATTGAGCCCAAAACGTGGGAGGGCCTTGCTGGGGAAAGCATCTGCTGGCGGTCCAAGGTGCGCGAGGGCACTCAAGCTGCATAAGACACCCTCACAGAAAAGGAGTGAAGAGAAGCGAGCCAGGAGAAAGGCGAGAGGCAGAGAAAAAGGAGACTGCGCCATCGTCCCCTGAGGATGGAAGGATGCCTTATTAGTGTGGGCAACCTATTCCATTCTCTTAATTTTGTTCCCTAACATACGGAGCTTAAGTACGATACCGAGTTCGAGTCCTGGTAAAAGCTTTGATTTTTTCCCCAGGTCTGGAGGTTTACCTGATAATAGTTTTGGGAAAAAAGTAAAGTTGGCTGTGCATTGTGCTATCCACAAAATCCCCCTGTATGCCGTTGCCATGGAAACTTGTAAACGCTGTTACTAATAGTTATATCTTATCTTTTTGTATCTTATCTTATATAATAATATTACAGACGCTCCTTCTTTAAAGAAGATTATTGGGTCCTACACTCATCCGTGGTCCGAGTCTAGTCTTGCATTTTTATTAATGTTTAAAATGATGTTAAGTTACTGGTTTTCCTGGTTTGTTCAGGCAACCAATTCCATCCCCGAATGCCACTCATATGCTATCGCTGGAATATTCGGCCTTATCAAAAACTCTCAAAAAATAAATATAACACCTCAGTGCAATAAGAAATATCGCTTGTCTATCCAGCTAGAGGCAGCTAAATGATACATAGTAGTTACATAGTAAAAATAAGCAATTCAAGTATTTTTTACAAGAAATTTAGCGCTATGGCACGGTACCATTTTTTAGTCTGTTGGCACGCTGAATGAATTAGAAATCCTACATTGGCACACACTATTATCAAAAAGTTAGCCTAACCCTCTCTTAGACAATAATTGTATTTACGTATCAACATACAATTTTAACTTTAGTTTTTTATGAATTGTTTTTGACAAACAAGGAATTGTGAAATTTTTATATCCACACAGATGTAGAGCTACAAACAAAAGTTAGGAAATCCATGTTTCAATGTATTACATACAGAATGCTTTGTTCACTTTTACTGTAATTGAGAACGTAAGGTTGGAGACTGAATCAACGATTGGTTTTCATATTGTCTTTAAGATAGATCTTTGCGAGCTTTGCCTGAGGGCATTTTTTTTCACGACGATCGCGGGATAAGTCATCCCATACGACTTGATTTATACACGAGTCTACCGGTAGGTGTGTCGTGTGTGTGTGTTGACACGATCTGTCATTTGCGGCAGTCAGTGCTGTCATCCGCTGTCCTAAACACACAATACATACAGACATGAATGTCCACGTAAAGTTTTATAAAGGGGTGGAGGGGGTGGTGCAAAGTCTTTATACATATTTTATTCTGGGGGAACTTGGCTCGATGTCGTATTTGCAAAGGATAGCTTTAGACGAAGACAAATAGTAAAATAATTTAATTTTATCACGATATAATAATGAGTAGGTCGGTAAATTTAGAAGAGTGAAACTAGGCTTCTGTGAATCGACAGCGTCCTTAATAGAAACATAACCAGAGTGTAACACATCACTTAACTTCACAGACGGGATGTAGAACAGCTCATTTAAAAAATGTTATAGAACATGACGAATGAATAACTTTATGAATCTAACCTTGACATTGCTCCTTTCGGTACCTGGGTCTGACAATATAACCGGTGTATCACACACTCACACCCGGACCAGTTATTGACCGATACAAGAGAGTTCACTGTTCACTATTACGAGAACCATTAGCTTATGATTTCGACACATCCAGTCCCAATCTTGGTAGGAAGGTAAACAAAAAAGTGTAGCGTCCCAGATTTTAATGTCAGCAGGTAAAATCCAGGTAAGAAATGATGATGGAAGGTGGGAAAAAGTGATGGATTGAGGAGGGGATGGAGAGAGGAGGAGGGGGGGGGGTATTTCTGTCCCAGGTAGGCCGAGGACACATCGAGCCAGACTGCACGGAATGACGTCACTAACGTCTCGCACACTGTCTGAGTGCACGCCGCCGTGTCACTGAGTTGCGTCAAGTGGGGACCGAACGGCAACCCATTGGCCTTAAGGGGACGTCCATTAATTACGTCAACAAAAGAGGGGGGAGGGGGGGTCTGAAAAAGTTTGACAATTGTTGACATGGGGGAGGGGGGGAGGTCAAGAAAAGTTGACGTCAACAATGCTACTTTTATTGAAGTAAATAATGATACAAATTGAGTACTAAATTCTACATTCGTCCTGTTAAACTTACATAGATAAAATTAACAACATAGTTTTACGTTAGTACAAATAGGCCTATATCCATTATGGAAACTACATTTGACTTGTCCTTTTTGTGTCCATCTTGCTTGTTTGTAGATCTATGTATGGGTGGAAACTAATGCAATTGTTAGCAAGGCAAAGTGACCGACCCATTGTAGAAAACCTCACCTTCGCTGCCTAGCGTAGGATTGCTAGACAAATGAGTGTCAAAAGAAGGACACCGAGAGACAAAAAGGAGGACATTGTGTTTCAATTGCATAGTTTCGCATTTAGCCCGCAATCAGTATAATTTTATTACAAGAGCTGCCACCAAGTTTAAATGTGTATTGGTAAACTGAGCAAGAAACAGTTTTGTTAAAATAACATATAAATTCAATGTAGGCTGAAAGGCAGTGTGCATTTGGTTGGGCAACTTTAAAGCTCATTTTTCTTATAAGTTTACAGACGTTCCTTCTAGATAGAAGATTATTACGTCCACTAGGCCTAAAACTCCTGCAGGGCGACAGGGATCCGTCGGTGGCAGGGCTAGAACCCGCGACCTGTCAGTTGGTTTTTGGTTGACAGTCCGGTGAACTAACCGCTGGACCAGCCGGCTTCACGAGTCTTCTAAAAAAACGGGATAATTCTTTTCTTGTACAAATGATCACCTGTTTATTAATTATATTCTTAACATGTTAATACTAATTTTTAAATTTATTTGTCCTTGTGCCTACAAAACATAAAATATTACAAAAGCTGGACATTTTAAAGATGTTGTGCTTTGCCTGCCGGACGGAGGACAAGAGTCTAAATAGGAGGACATGCCCTCCTTTTGCCGGACGTCTGGCAACCCTAGTCTAGCGAGACATGATGGCTGGGATAACAAAGGAACACAAACACACACAACAAGCTGTCTGCAGAGAAAGTCCAGAAACCTAGTTTTTTTGCCGCCCAGTAGGCCTACATTTAAATTAGGCTAGGCGCCAGAGTCTGGCGTTCGTTATATAACATTATAAGCAATGTAAGCGATGGCTGGGATTGACAATAGAACTAAAAACAATAATAGGCCCTCGACTAGACTATAACTAATGTTTGTAAATGAATGAAGTGAATTGTTTTAATCCAACATGGTTATTTTAAAAATATTTCCTTCAGAAAAATAATTCTTGGTCCACCCCATGAAGTACGACTTAGCCTACCTTATTTCCTTTTAACATAATATCCCTAATTCTAATATATATATAAACTAATATATGTATGCTCACTACGTTATAATAGGTAAAATATTAAAATTATGTCGATTAGGCTACATATTTAGTAATTTGTACGTTTTCATTTCTAATTTTCTGGAAAAATATAATGAGATAAAATGAAATAGTAGGGCCTATCAGTGGCGTCGCCAGTATTGCAAGGATTGGGTGGCAAATAGTGCGAGGTAGGGGGGACAGGGAAGGCAACTACCGTGTGTATATAATGTGTGTTTGTATGGACAATAATGCAAGAAGGAATAGTGAACATATGGTTAAAACCGTGACCGTTAAAACTAGGTATCTTAAAACCGTTTTTTCTTCAAAACCGGTTTTGAAGAAAAACCGATTTAAAACCGATTTTGGGTTTCTCTCCCACCTTCCCGCGCAATGTCACAAGTTACAGGCCGGAAAAGCCAATTGTGCGTAGTTTTGTAGGTATATTTGTAAAATAGTTCAAATTTAATTAGTGCTTGCAGGGCATTCAAGAGGCTGATTTCTTTGAATACAATATGATTTTGTACGCTCTACCATAAAATTCTTTAGAACTAAAAAAAAATCTGGGCTAATTGATTAAAACCGATAATAGCTTTCAATAGGGATAATCAAATTTGCGATGATCGTTGACCGTGATATTAAAAAGCATATGAAGAGAATGACTATGTTAATTCAGGATGCTTAGTACGCAGATGCGTACGCAATCCAGCGGTACTGCCACCGTTCCTGCTTAGGCCACTATCTGTTGGGAACATAGTTTACAACGAGCCATCGTTAAAGACGTTTTTTCAAAATTTTCTGACACAAAGGATTGTAACTGTAACTTAACATTTTGTTTGATGTTGTTTTTATCGCAAGCCATAGATCTAGTTGGTATTTGGAAAAAAAGAAACACAATATCAAAGACTAAATAGTGTTAGCAAGGCATTTCAAGAATTGTTGTGTGTGAATCCAAAATTATTTTTTTATTAAAAGGTTTCCATCAAAACCAAAAAAAAAAAAAGGATGTGCTACTTGAAATAATGATTAGGCCTACCTCCCAACCAGGAAACCGAAATTCGGTTTGGAAAATCAAAACCGGTTTTTGGTTTCAAAACCGGAATCCGGTATTCCGGTTTTCGGTTAACATCCCTAGATAAATAGAAGGCTAACTTACAACTGGTGCACAATTTCCACCTAAACTATTTGACAATTAACGTTGTACCAAAAGCTATTTTAGTGAAACGTAGAATTAGACATGATTAAATATGCATATGAAAAGAACAATTGTAAACATATGAGAATTATAGTCAATTCGAAATCTTCTTAACAAGTTTTAACATGTATTACTAATTACAATTAATTATAGTATAGACCTTTCCGTTTTAAATCTATTTTAAACATAAAAGCAAGCGTCTAAAATTGTGTTACTTGTTTAGAGGGGGTGGGGATAACCAATTGTTGACGTAATTATATAGTGGGGGGTCTCTGAAAGTTTGACAGTTGTTGACAAGGGGGAGGGGGGAGGTAAAAAACACCTAAAAATTGTTGACGTAATTAATGGACGTTCCCTAAACTTGAGAGCCCAGACTTACATAATCACAGTTAGAGTTTACTTAAGAATCACGTATGAACCCCAAAGATGATACAATCTGCTCCTGACCTCATGTAACAGCCGACCTGGCTACTTAGAATTTCAAAAAATTCGTATTAACATGGAAATTCGTAATTTCGTAATGGGGTCAAAAACTGGTCAGAATTTTATAACAAAAAAAAACAAAAACAAAAAAAAAAAAACTATGTTACACAAACATAAACACGTTTAGAACTACCGGTATCTAAGCATATAATAATGCAGGTATTTCAACATGCCATGGGTGGTTAGGCTTCCGTGTTTCCTGCAGTTTACTCTTTTGTTTGCACCTTTTGGATAAAACACACATACTACTTATTATTTTCCTAGCAAGACTCAGCGTATGTAGGCATATGTTTAGTACCAATAGATGAAAATATATAAGTATATTGTTCCGCTTCTATGTGGCACAACTATATCACATGTAAAGATGTTTTTGTTGTTATTTTTTTTTACCTCGCTCTATTCAGATATCAATAATAAAATAGAAAAAACTATTTGAAAAATATTTACAAGTGAGGGGAAATAACTGTGTAATATTTAAATATTTGCAAAGTTTTTATCTTATTATTTCCCTTTTCCTACTTTTCAAAATAATGTCTTTGTGTTACTAAAAAATCTGATGTTTTATGTCAGTAATCTATGCTTTATTGTTAGACTAATTAAATCAGAAAAATTTATATAAACCCTTAGTTTATAGTAGTCGCAGATTGTTTGAAAATAATTTACTTAACATAACTGGGATAAACAATTTGTATCTTTCTACTTTTTAGACTTAATGTTTCTTCATTGAGACAATCTGTTTATCGGTTGACCACAATTTACTTAAGTCTATCTGACAATCTAAATCTATTTCACTTTTTACACTACTAGAAAGTGTGTTTATGGTTATTTATTGAGCGCATTTATCCTTGCGTCTATTGACGAGTCTTAAATCTTTTGCGTGCATATGTTTTAGATGACAAATCACTCCCAATCCTGTTCGCTAAGTTGGATTTTAAAAAATGGCTGCTTTCTGCTATAAATTCTGGCATACTCAATTTTAATATTGAAGACATAATCCTCACAATAATACTTATAGCCTTTGTTTATTTGTAGTCGGTCTGAACTTGCTGTTGAAAGTGCAATGAATTTCTCAACATCCGTGAATGTTAAGTCAGCAACAAGGCGTAAATCTCTGCTTGCAATCGTAATGGTTGCCATTGTAAGCAAAACAAAATGAAACCGGAAGTTCCCGAATGCACTTGAAACATGTCGAAAATATAATTATACGATTGTTTACGGGAACATAGCGGAAAAGCATTTTCATCCAAATTGCCTATTTAAGACTCGTCAATAAGATAAAGCATGCCCGATGCCCTATTTCCACAATTTAGTTGCAGAATTTGAAAGTGGTAAGTGGGAAAAAGGGGGAGGGGGGCTTGCGATCATTAGTTGAAAAAAAAGGTCCAAAAAAACTTCAACTATAAAAATACTATTAAAAAAAATAATTATAAAAATAAAACTATTCACAAAGTGCAGTATATCGTAATGTAGAAGAGGTCATTAATTTTTGGTTAGTCATTTGAACGCCTGTAAACAAAATAATTCTTGAGTCTGTTTTTGTATCTGGTGACGTTTCTTATTTGCAGAGGTAAAAGAGTAATTTTGAAGTTACGATGGTGTTTTTCAGTTCTTAATTTATTATTGTGTTGTTGTTGTTTTTTCAAGCATGGTTCTTTTCGAATATGTGCCCTAGTGATTCTTGTGTGTTGCCAATACTATTGCTGGCATTATCTAAGATTTTGTTTAATTTATTCTTAATTTTAAGGCTTATATTTCCAAATCAGGCAGCGTTGTTAAAATGATTAATACTACAGATGTGAACCTAGTAGAACATTGATAATTTTCTTAACTTACATGAAGACAAAACAATTTACTTATAAAAGTGAACATTTTTGTTTAGAAGTCTTAGTAATTCATTCTGTATAGCAATTAAAATTGTCAATCAAACCTTTCATATCTGAGGCAGACGATTCCATAGTTTCGGTGCCACTGATTCAAAGAAGCGGCATCTAATATATTTTTTGGTCCATTAATTCTGAGTAAATTATGTGATAAAATATGCGATTTTGGTTATCTCCCAAAGATTGGAAGGTCTTACAGCCATCGTTTATTCTTTAACACTTTTTCTTTTCCGTCCTTCACATTACACTGGGGACCATTTTATACGTGTTTTTATACCACGATGTTAAGGGGTGGAGACGAGTACATCAAAATCATGTCCGAGACTAGCCACATCGTTGGCGTGCCGCGTAACTTGGGATACGGTTTCCGCAGCCACGTGCAGAGTTTTTCCCATTGCGAAATTGCCCTCGAATCAGTATCGTGGTGGCTCGCCCGTATACCTGCAATGTCGCCCGGTAACGCAAATCCCATACCATAGTAATGGGCATCTAGGCACCAGGGCGGGGTTGAGACAGACTATTGCGCTCATTACTTCCTATCCACTGAGTTTCAGGCCTCTCGGCGGTGCAATGAGCCTCGGACGCGCAACAGGGGCTATCCTCCATGCGTTCGCCCACCGGTGTGCTCTTAATGTAAGCTTATCGTTGACCTACTCACTTCGCCTGACTTTAAGGCCCATGGGTACGGAAGCGACACTAGGGACCACTAAGGTCCACCATCGCGGACCACTGCTTAGATGGAGACACTGGTTGGGTTCGGGAATGTTTGGAGAATATACATTTATAGAAATAGACTTTGAATGTTTCAATAATTAAATATTTTGTTGTAATGACGTAGTTCAGGGGAAGCCTGTGGCGCTAACTGCTGTATGTCGTGAGTTCCAAACTGAAACTTTTTTGTACGCTTGTTAAAGCCAATTTCAAATGAAGAACCCCAAGATAAATATGAAGTAACGATATAGTTTTACTCAATGCTTGCGTTTCTTATTCTTCTTTAACAAAGGATCTATATTATGAGATGAGATAATATTATTTTATTGATCCAAATAAATGCTAATTTTATTTGATTTCATAAATTCCGTCTTTCAGCATACCGGTACTTAAAACAATATTAAAGAACTATTTGTACTATAGACATTCACGCACACTATCATACTATTTATCATACAAGTAACAGTATCACTAGGAGTCATCTACTGTATTTTCTGGCTGACTGATGATTCTTTTGAAAGATTCTCACTGATAGTGGAACAAAAGAGTTCCTGAATCTCTCTTTTCTTGCCCTTATTGAAAGAAGCCGACCACTTCGACTAGATATGATGCAACTATCGTGAAGCTGGTGTGCATGATCTTGGAGGATTTTATCGAACACCGGGTTATGTTGTCGAATTATTTGGATGTAATGTGCTTTCTTACGCTCTCTACGTACTGAGTTCAAACCCACTTGCATGCTGCGGAGCTGTTCGATCTCTTGCAGTCAATGCCAGACAAACATATTTACATGTCTATTTTATTATTATACTGTGTGTTAGTAACGGTAGGTTGGCGTGTGTGTGTGTGTGTGTGTGTGGGTGGGGGTAGTAATGTGTGTCTAATGTTGATTGGCTTGCTACTTTTCAGGTAGCAAATGGTCTACAGATTCATGTGTGTGGGCAACAATGTCTTCAGTTAGGGGGTGGGTGTGTTAGGGTTTTATTCTGTTTAGGTGTGAGTTCAGTCCTTTATGTCCTGTTCTTAACTGCAATGCTTGCCACACAATCCCATAGTGATCAAAAGCATTTCCATCGTGCTTGACACACACACACATACATAAATAATTAATACAAACACGTCGAAAATGAAGCTTACTTTACAACATTACTGCAGTGCAGTATTCGCGAGCCAGTTAGTGCAGTAACCCTATATAACTATCAAATATGTATGTATTTAACAAAAAAGGGGCAAAGTCAAAAGATCAAATTGCGTGAACATTTTCTCAATCACACACTAAATTAAAACAAAGTTTGTATTAAGTGAAATGTTTAGTTCAGGACTTGCCAAAGGTTTGTTCACAGAAGTGTCAGGGGCAGACAACCAACAAAACAAAACCAAATCTCTCTTAACTCCCTTGGTAGAGTAAGCGTGAGATTTACATCCCTTTACCTCCCCTTCCTTACTGTCGACTCTGGGCGTCTGAGACCGGGGAACCAAATTCAACTGTGGTGACCCACGTGACCCACGGCGCGTGAGCATGACTTCCGTGGGCCGATTTCCGGCTATTTCTGACCGCGTGTGAGGGATGCAAAAAAAACAAACAGAAAAAAAAAACACCGGGCACCCGGCTGTTTGCCGGACTAAGTGGTTCATTAATGACTCGAGTAGCCTGCTCCTGAAAATGAATATTTGTCAAAAGCAATCAATCATTTTGTTCTACTACCCCTCCCCCCCTCTCTCTTTCTCCTCCATGGCTGGTAGGAACAAGTTCAAACAGCAGTCTTGAAAGATCTGGAAGAAAGCTTGCAGACTTTCGGTTAATGTTTAAGCAGTGGCTGTTAGTTTAAAAAAATATTTTTTCGTAAGTTATGGCCCTTGATTTTTTAATCAGAAAAGCATCTATTTAGAAGCAATAGAATATGTAATGTACGATACTTCTATAAAGAAGATTCTTGCGTCCTACGCTCATCCGTTGTCCGAGTTATGCATCTTTATTAATGTTTTAAATGGTGTTAAGTTACTGGTTTTCCTGCTTTGTTCAGGCAACCCATTCCATGCCCGACTGCTGGCGCCCTTTACATTAGTAAGTGGGTTTTAAACGTATCTTATATAATAAAAAATTTAGATGCAGCGTGTTCTTTGGTAATAGTGTTGAATTGCCAAATATAGTTTAATATCAAGGTAAGAAAAACAACAAAGCCAGCATCCCAGATGTCATCGGTACAAGACTTAAAGAGAAAGCGATTGGCTTGGCATTGTATTAACAACACAATCCTCTTTCCTGTGAATAACTCGGCCGTAAAAGAAAACATATTGGTATGAAAAAAAAGGATTATTTTTCTTTTATGCTTTCTTGAAGAAAAAGCAAACAACTATAAAGGTGCATTATCTGTGATATTCATGGGTGCACAGTAGCCTATGTAGCTTGCTTAGTTGTCGAATTCAGGGTTCGAATCCTAATGAAGGCTAAGATTGGTTCTTGGGACTGGAGAGTGTTCCTGAGTCTATCCAGCCCTGATGGGTACCTGACATTAGTTGGGGCAAAGTAAAAAAGATCGATTCATAGTGCTGGCCACACAATCCCCTAGTATGCCTTGGCCACAGAAACTGGTAAACGCTGCTTCATTGGCCCTATGGATCAATTTGATCCGACGGAACTACTTAAAAACTTTACTACTTTACTACTTTAAAAAAAAATTTACATACAGCGTTTCTTTAAATCTAATGTGAATGCAAAGAAAAAAAATGTAATTTCCAACCTTACGAATAAGACCAAAGTCAATACACAATAAACTGTTATAGTGATCGAATATATATTAAATAGTTCAATCAATATTATTTCATAAATTTGTTTAAAAAAATATTTCTTTTTTCGTTATTACAAAGGTGACTGACATGTACTACTACGTTGTGTTCGAAACTCGAGTTAACAAAAAAACATTATTTAAAAAAAAAACCAACAACAACACTTCAGCATCATTTCACCAACATTTCACCAACATTTCACCAACATTTCACCAAACATTTCACCAACCCTTCACCAACATTTCGTCAAAACTTCACCAACATTTCACCAAACATTTCACCAACACTTCACCAACATTTCCCGTGCTAATGTTGGCGTCAACAAAGCAATTGAAAAGCGACTTAGTCTTTGTCTCCCCCCCCCCCCCCCGCCCCTCCCCCTCTATTCTTTCTCTCACTATAGACTATAGTCCTTTGGTACTACGGGGAGGATCAACGAGGGAGCGGCACCTAACCACGACCGGGGGCAATCCGAGCCCCCTTGCACGGCCCCCGAGTCCGCCTTCTTGATTGGTTTCTCCTACTTAGCGAGGTAACTCCATCCCTCAGATCCAACAAGATGGGTAATTGCCCCTGGGCCATTGATACTGCGGCGGTGTAAGCGCTCAGATATTTACCATCTTTGTCTCGCTTGCCCTCCTGGGGTGGTGGGGGGGGGGGAAGAAATTTCACAGGGATTGTTTCTACTTTCACCGGCCACGCCTATTTTTTCTCTCCACCCCCCCACCCCACCCCTTCCTCCAGTTTGTGTTTTAAACAATGACTTAACCACAGCAGTAATAGAACACTTTAAACAAGGAGTTTCATTGGACAGGAGAACAGCTAAATTGGTAAATATGTATTACTCTCTCTCTCTCTTTCTCTCTCTCTCCCCCTCTCTCTCTTTCTCTATTTTTCTCTCTCTTTATCTCTCTATTTCTCTCTCTCCCTCTCTTTCTCTATCTCTCCCACTATCAATCTTTCTCTCTCTCTCTCTTCTCTCTCTCCCCCCCCTCTTTCTCTTCTCATTCTCCCCTCTCTCTCTTTCTCTTTTCTTTTTCTCTCTTTCTTTCTTTTTATCTCCCTTTCTCTCTCTTTATTATCCACTTTTCTCTCTCTCTCTCTCTCTCTTTCTCTTTCTCTATCTCGGAACATGTGTGCTACTTGAACGAAAAACTATTTTATAACTTAACTCGACCTTAGACATGGAAGCCCACCACAAATGCCAATAAAAAAAAATATTATATAAGTCTAGTTGTCTAGTAAAAGACATAACCTATTTTAAAATTGTAAAATTCTTAGATACATGTAGGCCTAGCTATAAAAAAAATCATCTACCCAATAACAAAATATTTGAAGATTCCAACTAAATAATTAACAGACAACATTGGCTTAACACACGACGAAGTATGTATGTAAGTGTTTCAGACCAATTTGATCCATTGGGCAAGTGACACGCACGTTTCTAAGGGTATGTGTGGCCAGCACAATGCCCCAGCCGCGTGTACTTTTTTCCCTCAACTACTGTCCATTAGAGATGGGCAGACTCAGGGACACCCCTCCAGAACAGGGAACGATTCTTAGCCGTCATCGGAACTCGAGCCCGGGACCTTTGGTACTCTATCTAAGTGCGCTGCATTTAGGCAGACGACAAAACAAAGACGATAGAGCAACAAACACAAAAGGACGAAACTCTGTTGATATACAGTTGATGTTAAACACTGATCTATCTTAACACATAAAAAAAAAAACACACACACACACATACACAGACACACGCGTATACACAACAGCAGATGGGTCTTCAAAACTATTCATTGTTTTATATTATATCAAATCTAAACGCCAGAACAGCATACGGGAAACCCTAGACATTACAATGTTCAATTCATTAACAAATCAAGTTTTGAGTGCATCATGGAAAATGATGCTTTTACAATGATCTGCTTGTGTTTATATGACAATATCCGTTTTCAACGGAACTTGCGAAACTTTGTAATGACACGAGCTGTGTTTAGAGTATAACGCCAACTCACAGACGTGCAAAGAGTCACGCCAAACATTCAAATCTCTTCTGCTGTTGGATGATTTCAACATAAAAAAAAATCGCTTCTATGGATTGAATTCAGCATGAAAAATCAAATTTCAGGTTTCTGAAAAGAAAAGAAAGAATTTTTTTGTATTACTTGAGTAGCTGAATGTTGTGAGAAGATATTTGTCAGATACTTGTATCCGTGTGTATGTGTGAGTGAGTGAGTGTGTGAGTGAGTGTGTGTGTTAAGAATGAGTTCAATGGAAAACAGACGGATAACATTCAGACAAACATGAGGCCTCTACCAATATCGAGGATTAATTAGGCTGCACCCTGAGAGCGGCAGGAACAGGTCTAGGGTTAGCGACACTCCAGTTTGCCTCTCTGTGTGCGTCTGTGTGTCCGTGTTTGGATTAATGGCGGGAAGTCATCCGCCAGCACGTCTTAGCTCTGTCTCAAGTTTTCTTCATCCCGTGTTGGAAACAATGGCCAGTTCGGGCTGACTTTTGAACATGGTAGCAAAAGGCGAGGCGGCGGCGGAGTCCCATCGTTTCGGGTTTGCGCCCTTGCATCTGTCAACAGTATGGGGTTCGCCTGTTTTGGGTTTCTCATCGTCTGCTTCCAGTTAACTCCCCGGCACGATGTCTTTATATTATTTTTATTAGAGTTAACTCCCTGTATCCCAAGCAAGGACTCTGGTCGACTCACCCGGCATAAAGTTAAAAACTGCTTGAAATTTTAGTCAGCCAAACCTCATATTTGTACGCGTTTGTGATTAGTCGTGTGAGCAGATTAGTTTTGGTGGTGGGGGTGGGATTGGCTTTGTTCTGTGGAGTGAAACTAGATAGTCTCGCGGAGATAGCTGGTGTAGCTAGGGAGCTATTTAACTTTGCTAGGACTTCATGAATACACGACTACATGCCCGAAGTCTTAAGCTTCTCAATGTAAATAGCTGTGCGTTTAAAATTTCTGATTCAAACACAATTGAAAATATTGAACGAAATTTTAAACACCCATCCCTCCCTCACAATAAATTTGGAGCGACATTTCCGTGACAATAGTTGGCTACCAAAAAATAACAACGTGATCCATTCAGCTTTTTTTTTCCTTTTGGTTTGCGAAAAGAATGATAAATTATATAGGCCTACTTTCAAAAAAATACTTTTTAAGATTTTAAAAGTTTAAACAAAATTTTGTTATGCTTAATCTTAAAATCTTAATGATAAATTTTCAAGGTTGAATATTTCTAGTATTTTAAAGCGGCACAAATAAATAAATAAATGAGGATTGCGGACTTTTACATTTTTACATTTCTTTTACGACATAGGGTTTTGGAGTTTACTTCTTGTACATATTTATGAAGACTTAAAAAAAAATCTTTGAACGTTAACATGTCTTATATACGAACATTTGAAAGTAATACTGACATGGGATTGTATCATAAATGCAAAACTCATATTAAAATTATTTGTTTATTGCAAATCAGTAAAAAAAAAAAAATCGAAAAGTTAAAATAATTTAGTAAGTACACCCACGTCACGCATTATAATTATTTAGTAAACGAATTAAAAACATCAATTAAAATTGTATTAAATTTTATCTTTATACAAATTAATGAAATCCGATAAATCGGCCATCGGGTTACTTTCACGGCCCTTTTACGGCCCTCAGAGGAATTGCAGTTCTTGATCCTTGGTCTAAACCATAGGTTCTCAACCTTTTTCGGCTCACCGCCCCCTTTTACATTTTTTTTCCGCTCACCGCCCCCCAACTTAATTTTAGCGGAAACATTTGTTAATTAAAGGGAGATGATTAACCCTTTTCATTTGAGGTAATATTTCAATTTGTTTTTCTTTTATAAAAAACTAAATGGCTTGCATTTATAACTTTGAAATGATATGATAGAACTGTAAAAATTATTTGAAAATTGTATAAATACTATATGACTAAAGAATTTATATGAATATTTTCAAGCATTTTAATAACTACCCAGTTTGTATAATTACTACGTATCTATACCGCTCAGCCATTGTGGTTACCTCTTTACAAAGTATTCAAACACATTAAAGGACATCTCGGTAAAACATCAAAAGAGTAATATAAGAGTAATATTAGCAGATGTTAAGAGTAATATTAGCAGATGTTAAGGCGACAGTCCGGTGAACCAACCATAAGACGAGACGGCCGCATACAATATTTGCCAATTACTGACCCCCCCCCCCCCCCCTAATTCATCGAAAAGTCATTGCGATTCCTATTTCTTATTAGTTTAATAATGTGTATGCCTACTGTTGGGGGATATCAGATATTTAGTAGCACTTGCGTTTACATCATATTTCATCCAAAAACTAATCGATTCAAATAGCTGAGTTGTTGAAATTATAGCAGGTACGTATGTATTGCCCACTTGCCCTTCATCGCCCCCCAATCGCCCCCGGGAATGTTATCGCCCCCCTAAAGCTTCTAATCGCCCCCTGGGGGGCGATATCGCCCCCGTTGAGAACCTATGGTCTAAACGGTGTAAAATTTAAATTTGATAAATTTGTCTAACGTAAATAAAAGTTGGCAACGATGGACGCCATATTGGAATTTGCATTTATCTGAATGCATATGAGTCAATGCGCTTGCGTGGATATTTTCGCCTAAAGATTATAGCATCCACTTGTTAATGATGTCACTTTTATATATCCGTTTTTTTATAACTTTTTTTTCCCCTGACAAGCACATGTTTGCGATGATCACGTGACAGAAACACGTGGTGAATATCTGCTACCTCGTGGCACGCTTAAACTACTCACCCCCTCCCCTCAATCCCAGCCAGTTCCACTAAAACAAATGAACCAAAAAAAAAACTTCACCACAAGTAATTACAAATCAATTCAAAAAAAAAAACGAATAAAAAAAAGAAGACAGTACGAATTAGTGCAGTGGTTCCCAGTGTGTGAGATTTAGATCCCTGGGGTACGGGTACGGCGTCTTTACACTAGCGTCGCAGAATACATCGTCGCATCCGGGCAAGGAATGGGTTGCCTGAACAAACCAGGAAAACCAATAATCGAACATCATTTAAAACACTGATCAAAATGCAAGACTAGACTTAGGCCACGTCTGAGCGTAGGACGCAATAATCTACTGTATAGAAGGAGCGTCTGTAGCATATACGATAAGATAAAAAAAAAGTATTTTGCATTATACTGTGTACGTCTCCGCTTCAGTGTAGTGGCTTGCTAGACTTATGGCTTTTCCATAAGGAAAAGCGCCATACTGAAAAATTTTACTTAAAAAAGGGGCGCCACGATTGAGAAACAACTTAGGAACCACTGAGTGTTTATGTTTGTGTGTGTGTGAGGGTGGGGGGGGGGGAGCTCAATGCAGAATAGACAAATGGTCTGTTAAAGGAAATAAAAGCAGGGGTGGATTGGAAATGGTGTTGTGTGTGTGGGGGGGGGGGGGCGTAGCTTTCTTTTGTGTAAACTGTAGACTGCGAGCGTCATAATTCCAGACCCGGGGCCTGATCTCAATTTAGATGTGTCATACGACTGTTGTTTCCACTGTTGCAAGCCCCCCTCATAAACAAATTAGCTCCCAGTTAGCTCGAGAGCTTAGGATACATTTGGGGGCGCTAAACTGTCATGTCATGAGTTTCGATTGGATCATTAGCTGCCCCCTCCCGGGGGTAAGTACGGGGCACGCAGTGTACAGGAAGAAAACAGAAAGAAAAAAAAAGAGCAACAAGGCAGGAAATAAGAAAAAGGAAGAAAATGTAAAGAAAGATTTTTGGTCTGGATCAGGGTGGAGGTCTGCTTTACCGGCTGACATATCTATCTGTGTGTCGGTGTCAACCGGGGTCTGGCATGGCGTGTTTGACAACTTGTATCAGACCCCCCACCCTACCCTCTCTCTCTTTCATTCACCATCTTGTGTTTTTTTTTGTTGTTTTTTTTACCTTTTCTACACCTTAGTCATCTATTCACAGTGAAAAGCAACAGTTTAGAAAGAAAAAAGTACTTTTTGACCTCTACCTACGGGATTGTGTGCCCATTACAAGAATGTAAACAACTATATTTGGTGTAGGCCACAGAATAGAAATATAACAGAATGCGCAATCCTTATATGCGCAGTTACTAAAAGTGAAGCTAAAGATATCTATTCTGGGGTGTAGACCAGGGGTCGGCAACCTTTTGTTGACGGTGTGCCAAACTAGGATTTCTAAATCATTCAGCGTGCCAACAGCTTAAAAGTCAACATGATGTTTTATAGTGGTTTTAAAAAAAATGACAATTAATTAAACTCCTTAGCAAGACCAAGGCCAAAAGCAAAAGAGATTATTTATAGAGCAAATCGTTAAAGCGTTTTATATTTAATACAAAATTAACGTGTATGTGATTATCATCCTTTTTATTTACATTTATATCAAATACAATATTTTATTAATAAACATTTATGGTAACATTTTCTAAACATTATCTTTTCTTCATTAAGTTAAGGATCTATCACCTGCTAATACTAATTATATTTTGATCTCAGTTTAACTGAGAAGTCCTTTAAAGTTTAATGTGTTTTAATATCTGCATGTATATGATATGACCGACTATCGTAAAGCGGAATAAATACGTAGTAATCATACAAACTAAGTAGTTAATGTAATGTTTACAAATATACATATAATTTCTTTAGTCATATAATAGGCCATTTTATATAATTTTTAAATACGTTTACAGTTTGATATTTAAAAAGTTATACATTGTAAGTTATTTATTCTTTAAAAAAAAAAAAAAAAGAAACAATAGAAATATTATCGAAAAAAAAACGTGTTTATTATCTCCCTTTAATTAAAAAACGTTTCCACATTAATTTGATTCAATAGTGATGCCAAACAAGTTATGTTTTGTAATACTGTATAAAACTAATTATTATTTCTTTATATAAATCCAACATTATGGTATTTTTTACAAGATTTAATTATGAATTATTGGAGGGTTAAAATAATTTAAGTTAAACAGTTTCATGAATTAATGTTTTGTCCATTTAAGGAGTTTATATTTTAAACATTAATAATTACAGAAATAACATAATATAATGCTATTAAATAAGTCTCTTATATTTATTAAATTAATAAGACAAATAAAATAGCTTTAGAATTATTTATATTTATGTTTAATCTTGTGGCCATAAAGAGGATGAGCATAAAAAACTCTTTTAAATATAATTAGTCTGTATCAATTAATGAGTGGTCGAGTGTAGGTGACCTCTTTGTATGCTTAAAACAGCTTTCATATGCGATAAAATCTGTTCACAAGTGTAAGTTGAACCAAAAACTGAAAGTAAAAGAACGAATGCCTAGCAGTTGAGAATAGCAGATGACTTTCGTAAGCAGCTTGCTTCTAGACTTTTTCCGATTGGAATGCCCAATTTTTAAATGTTTAAAATTCAACTTGCTGCATTTTAAAATCGCCAATATTTTAAAATAGATCTACATCGAAGAAAGTTGTAGTAAAATCAAACCAGTTAGGCTTGATGTGGTATAAAAAATGAGTCCATCAATTTGAAAGTCTTGCCTTTGATTAGAAAACTCCGCTTTGAGTGCCTCGATGTACTTCTGAAAAAGCCTGACTATCTATCTTAATAGATGACTTAATATAGAGATGAACATATAGTTCAATGTTTTGAAATTGATTTCACGGCAAGATATATCCAGTTTCAATGCAAATCCATTCCAGCGGTCCTTCTAAAAGCAAATTCATCTCAATGAAATGTGTCGCTATGTCATTCAGAAACATCGCCTTCAACAGTCAGTTTTTCTCATTCAGAACCGGAAAATGTTGCAGTTGTTTTTTTTTAATCAATAAGAAGCCCCTCTTAGAGATCTCTCGCTTGCCATTGAAAATCGCTCTGTGTTCCACGTTTGGCACGCGTACCTTAGGTTGCCGACCCCTGGTGTTTGGACTTTGGACTAATGCGGCTGAGAAGAGCTAAGTGTGGCCCTACTTTTAAAAAGTAGATCTGTTTATTTTTTTTCTTTAATTACAGAACTTTTCTTTGTTAACGGAGAATAATGTTATTAAATCTAAACAGGAAGCAGGGCGTTCAAGTCATACGTAATGGGCCATATTGCTGATGAGAGTTAACACCCTTGCCCCTTATACAAGTCAATCTTTTATGACTGACTTGTAAACTTACAAGTCAGTCATAAAATATTGACTTGTAAAAGGGGCAAGGGTGTTAACTCTCAGCAGCAATACGGCCCATTGATTCGATAAAAGGCCTTCAGTCGGACCATTTGATGAGCTGGTAGATAAAAAAAAAATTAAGCTTTATTTCCGCTAGAGGTCGACCGAAATTCGGTTTCGAATTCGGTGCCGAAAGTAGGCAAATTACCTATTTCGGTGTAGTTTCGATTTCGGTTTCGGTTAAAAGCGTGGCGCTACTTAAGAAATTGAATCCGTTTTATTGTTTTTCTTTAATTTAAGAACATTTTTTTCTTAGTTCCACGAATGTCATAAATTCGAACTCAGTAAGTAAAGCCTTCAAGTCATAGGTAATAGATCGATAGAAGGTCTTCGGTTGAGCCAGTTAGTGAGAATTACAAGCTTTCGTTAACTATTATAACTCAAAATTGATTTTGTTTTATTATATTGTATAATTTTTATTAATTTTTTTTCTCTTAATTATATTATATTATGTTTGGGGCAAGGTGTCCGAGCGGCAGCGCGTTCGACTGGCGATCCGAAGGTTACGGTTCGAATCCTGGTGCATGCTAGGATTTTTTTCCGGGGACTTAGGGTGCCCATGAGTCTACCTAGCTCTGCTGGGTACCTGGCACTAGATGGAGTAAAGTAAAGGCGGCTGTACATTAATAATAATCATAATTCTTGTATATCCCGTTGAGGACAGTTCTATGCGCTGACAAGCGTTACAGACAGAGTACAAACAGAGAAGGACAGACGAAACTGTATATATGTATACGTGAATACTGCTACTGGAATAAGAAGATGTCGAAGCTAGGGCTCTGGCGAATCTGTAGTGGGACAGGCCACACATCCCCTCGTATGCTGTGGCTATAGAAACTGGTGAACGCTGCTTCAGTTTCCTTCAAGGGTACTTGACTATATCATAGTGTATCATTTTTATTAAATTTTTCAAAAATAATATTTTAAATTTATTTATTGTCTTTTAATTATAGAATAATTAAATAAATATAATTATATAACATTATATTTGTAACTGTAGGCACTAGAATTATATAGATTTGCCTAATCACATGACTCCTTGACCAAAACCATCCTACAAGGTACAGCGGAAGGAGCACGCAGAAAATGTCGCCAGAAAAAAAAAAGAAATGGCTGGACAACCCGAAAGAGTGGACCGAACTACCTCTTGATACGCTTCTGCAAACGGCTTCAGACTGGGACGAATGGAGAAATCTAGTTACGCGCACCGTTGTAGCACCCCCAACGACGAACGTCACAGAGCTGATGATGATGATGATGATGATGATGATGATGCTGATGATGATGATGATGATGATGATGATGATGATGATGATGATGATGATGATGATAATGATGATAATGATAATGATGATGATGATGATGATGATGATGATGATGATGATGATGATGATAATGATGATGATAATGATGATGATGATGATCACATGAAGGGAAAGAAAGAAATTATTTCATCTATCATACACCGTGTAAAAATGGTGTTAGATCTTTATAAATATATACGAAACTAACGGATCACGGCGCCTAATGACCCCTTGCGTGCCCATCCCAGAATTATAATTAATTTAAAAACAGGATAACATGTTTGTGAGGTCACGCCCCCCCCCATGGCAACCATCTTTCCCAGATATAAATAAGCAAATATAATTGTATTAATTATAAATATCCAATGAAATATTTTCTAAGGCAGGGGTTGGCAACCGACGGCACGCATTGCAATTTTCAATAGCACGCGGAAGACTCCCAAAAAGATAAATCAAGTCTCTTCTACAAGAAAAGAGTAGGATGACTTTAAAACTGTTGGCACGCTGAATGAATTAGAAATCCTACTTTGCCACACTGTTATCAAAACGTCCTAATGTATGAAACAACAATAGATAAACCACAAACCTGAAGGCCTAGAGCCCATTAAATGAAACAGACAAGCTGCTATACTTTCAATTTAATAAAATATCAGTTGTATTTTGTTGTTGTTGCGTTTGTGGGTGTGTTTTTTTTTTCTTTTTACCTGTGGCTAGCCCTAAAGCCTAACTCTATCCATCTGTCCAGGTGTAGTTTCTAAACAGGTAGCATCTTGATGACATAATCGACTGAACGCCGGATTTACAGACACAAACTTAAACCACACAAAGAAAAGGTGAGTGGGGGGTGGGGTGTAAAGGGGTGGGGGGGGGGGGAAGACAGGTATACATTTGAAGAATTTTTTCTTTTAAAGTTGATTCTATTTAAATCTAATCTAATAAGTGGATCTCACTTTTTACACCACTAGGGGCCCAAGTTAAACATAACATCAAAACACTGATAGAAACTCAAACCACGTATGTGCGTAGGGCGCAAAAATCTTCTTTATAGAAGGATCGTCTGCAATGTATACGATAAGATAAGGTAAATATTTTAACAAATATTAAATTCATGTATTCTCACTCATTACAATTTTTTTTATGATGTTATGTGAATTATCTTGAAAAAAAAAAACACATCATTTCTTTTTTGTTGTTTATAATATGAATGACATTCTGTCGCATCCGTTAAAGGCGATTACTTAATTGTCATTTAAAAATGTGATTTTTTTTTTCTCTTTTTTTTTGTATCTGAGTGAAATAACGTATCGCTCTTGACAATTTGACCAAGTAATTGTTTTTAGAAAATGAAATTTTGAAGAGTCGTCTAAATTAATGTGGTTACTGTACTGTAGTGATACATTCGTTAATGGAAACATCCTTTTTTTTATATCACGTAATGTGTATCTTTAGTGTTTTTTTTTTTTTTGTGTTTGTATTAATATGGAAAGACTATCTGATCATTAGTATCCACGATTTACCGCGGGAACGACAAATTTCACGCCGCGGAATTTTTAGGTTTGGCCACGTTTTCGTTGAATTTTTGGGTTTGGCCCGGTGTCCGCTGAATTTTTGGTTTAGCCACGTTTCAGCGGAATTTTTTGGTTTGACCACGTTTTCACCGAATTTTTCAGGGTTTGCCGCGTTATCGTGGATATAGCGGTGAAAAACGTCTTTAGATACAAACAAATATACAACATCACATGCTATTAATAATTTACAAATTCTAATAACTTTATTGGTAGACTGAAATAGTTCAGACTATACTGCGCCTGCAAAAGAAATAAAACTGTTCATATTGATATAATGGTAGGATAGTCTCTTTCATAAAAAAACCTACACACATACGGTGCCATTTTCTTTAGCAAACAATCATTTCTGTACACCTGGGCCTCAACACTGGCGAATTGTGAAAACCACCGATACGCTCTTATGAAGAAAACACCCGTGGGCTAACGCATGGGTGACAGTCACTGTTGCACGTCCGGGTGTCATTGCACTACCACATAGGTTCTCAACCTTTTTCGGCTCACCGCCCCCTTTTACATTTTTTTTTCCGCTCACCGCCCCCCAACTTAATTTTAGCGGAAACATTTGTTAATTAAAGGGAGATAATTAACCCTTTTCATTTGAGGTAATATTTCAATTTGTTTTTCTTTTATAAAAAACTGAATGGCTTGCATTTATAACTTTGAAATGATATGATAGAACTGTAAAAAATTGTTTGAAAATTGTATAAATATTATATGACAAAAAAATTTATATGAATATTTTTTTAACACTTCAATAACTACCCAGTTTGTATAATTACTACGTATCTATACCGCTCAGCAATTGTGGATACCTCCTTAAATAGGATTCAAACGCGTTAAAGGACATCTTGGTAAAACGAGTAAAATTAGTAATAGTAACCGATGTTAAGGCGACAGTCCGGTGAACCAACTGTAAGACGAGACGGCCGCATAACATATTTGCCAAATACTGACCCTCTACTTCATCGAAAAGTGATTGCGATTCTTTTTTGTTCAATAATATGTATGCCTACTGTTGGGGGATATCAGATATTTAGTAGCACTTGCGTTTACATCATATTTCATCCAAAAACTAATCGATTCAAATAGCTGAGTTGTTGAAATTATAGCAGGTACGTATGTACCGCCCACTTGCCCTTCATCGCCCCCCAATCGCCCCCGGGAATGTTATCGCCCCCCTAAAGCTTCTCATCGCCCCCTGGGGGGCGATATCGCCCCCGTTGAGAACCTATGCACTACCAAAAGGCCACGAGACTTGGTGCGGAGGAAGCAATGAGCGCAAAACAGCCCGTCACAACCCCACCCTGGTGCCTGGCTATCCAGGCCTATAGTCTGGAGTTTTGTGCTACCCCGCTACATTGCAGGAATACGAGCGAGTCACCACGATAATAATCCGATGGTATATCCGCAGTGGTGGAAAGTAATTGTATGGCATGTCCTGCGGAGACCGTAGCCCTACCCTGTCGGCGTGTCACGGGAAGCTAGTCTCGGACAGGATCTTGGTGCCCCTTCACTACTTGATCCACTTCAAAACATTGTTTCGCTCTGGTAGCTTATTCAGGCAACCCAATCCATGCCCGGATGCCACTCCGGAAGAAAGAGTACTTATATACTTGCCGACCTCTGCTGTAGACTGTAGACGAATTCACAATAACAAACAATGACACTTTTTATATTCTTCTATAAGTTCACTATAACGCAGTCAATATAATTTTATAGGAAGCGATTTCCCAGTTACTGCCTCGCACGGGGAGGTAACCGCCTCCATTCCCAGTCCCTCCCTGCCCGCCACCCCCCCCCCCCCCCCTTACTGACACTGAGTGACTAGTATTGTTTCTTGGTCTGGTCTTGGAGGCCAAAATGTCAAAAGGAGGGGTTGTACCTTGTTGTTACTATCTTGGCACAACGGGTTGACATTAAACACTAAAGGAAGGCTGGGGATATATTTTGGTAACACAAAAATGACACAGGCCGAAACTTGGTCTATAGACAAATACTCTCCGCGTGTGTATATGTGTGTATGTGTGTGTGTATGTATGTGTGCGTGTGTGTTTGTGTGTGTATGTGTGTATGAGAAAGAGAAAAGGAGAGTGTGTTTCAGTGCTTGATTTTTTTTTTTTTGGTGCTGTTGTGATACCTGGCGTTAAGTAAACTATATACATGTCTGTCTGAGATGTTTTTATATCAATTTATATGTCTATCTATCTGTCTGTCTTTCCGTGTATATGTGTTGCCGCCTAACCGTCTGTACGTTTATCTGTCTATCTGTCTATCGATCTAACTGCCTGCCTGCATGAATGTCTGTCTGTATATCTACCTACCTACCTATTTATCTATCTATCTGCATGTCTCTCTTTATTGCTATCAACATATCTATGAATTAATCTACAATTTAGATGTATTTATACATGCATGCTTTTAAGTCCATCCAGCTATCCATCTATATATTCAACAATCAAACCATTTATACTTTTATCAATCCAACCATCCATCGTTCCACCCATCCACCCAGCTAATACCTATACACCCCTGTCTATATTTCTATCTAATCTATCTAGTCCATTGAACGAATCTAATATACGGTAAGCCCTATCTTCTTATCTATTTTTATTATCACCTTCTTTAAATGTCTGTATACACCTCAGTCTGTCGGTTTGTCTGTTTGCCTTTCTTTCTAACATCTTTTCTCTGCCCATCAATCCATCCTTCTCCATGCTGAAAAAAAATGGTTTCAGCTTCATGAATGCCAAATGTAAAAATAGCATGAACTTAAACGTAAACCAGCTTCCGATTACGCCATTAAAATTTTAAACATTTGTAAATTTTAAACAAACAGAAAGCTGCTGATTCCATTTTGATCTAATTGTTTAAGTAAGGTGGGTATGTTAAAGTCTTTCCAAAAGTCCAAAAGGTCGGATAAGACGATACAAATTGTAGTCTTTATTCCCGAGTGGCATCCGGGAAGGAATGGGTTGCCTGAACAAACCATGAAAACCGGTAACTTAACATCATTTAAAACACTAATAAAAATGCAAGACTAGAATCAGACCACGGTATTAGCGTAGGACGCAATACTCTTCTTTATAGATGGAGCGTCTGTAATATAAAAGAGAAAATAATTATCATTGGGGTAGAACTGGAAAAAGGCAGAATAAATACACAAACTTCAGTTGTCATTTGATAGTCTGAAGGGGGGGGGAGTTGTGTCTTGCCACGATCGCCAACGACCTGCTTACACTGCATTGGGTCGGCTACACTAACAACAACATCACCGGAGTCGCGAGACGAGCGCTAATCATAACAGAAACTCGCCAACCGGATGGCCGGTGTGCGCAACACCACAAGATCCGGCGGGTGGGGGGAGCGAGACGGGGCGTGTAAAGGTCAGAGGGTGAATGTCACGCCCAGGGGAAAAAGAGATAGATAGACAGAGAGAGAGAGAGAGAGAGAGAGAGAGAGAGAGAGAGAGAGAGAACAAAATGAAAACTTGTTTTCTGGCGAAGAACATGCACACACACAGAGAAAAATTGTTTTGATTAGTTACAGTATGGCGTTGCCGGCCTCGGGCAGGAGCTGCACATCCTTGAAAAATAAATTCATGTCGCTAACATGATCTTGTGGTAATATATTGTGTGTGTTTGTGTGTGATATGTTTGTGTGTGTAAGGTATAGTTTGCGTGAGTTAGTACGTTTGTGTGTGTGTGTGTGTGTGCTAGTGTGTGTATGTCAGACAAGAGAGAGAGAGAGAGAGACAAAGAGAGAGACAGAGAGACAAGGGGACAGAGAGAGACAGGGAGAGACAGAGACACGGAGAGAGACACATAGAGACAGAGAGAGACAGACGCAGAGAGAGTGACAGAGACAGAGAGAGAGACAGACGCAGAGAGAGAGAGAGACAAAGAGAGAGACAGAGAGACAAGGGGACAGAGAGAGACAGGGAGAGACACGGAGAGAGACACATAGAGACAGAGAGAGACAAAGAGAGAGACAGAGAGACAAGGGGACAGAGAGAGACAGAGAGAGACACGGAGAGAGACACATAGAGACAGAGAGAGACAGACGCAGAGAGAGTGACAGAGACAGAGAGAGACGGAGAGAGACACGGAGAGAGACACATAGAGACAGAGAGAGACAAAGAGAGAGACAGAGAGACAAGGGGACAGAGAGAGACAGAGAGAGACACGAAGAGAGACACATAGAGACAGAGAGAGACAGACGCAGAGAGAGTGACAGAGACAGAGAGAGACAGACGCAGAGAGAAAGAGAGAGAGTCAGAGATAGAGACAGAGAGAGAGAGAGATAGACACAGATAGAGAGACAAAGAGAGACAGAGAGATGGTGTTTGAGTGTATGTGTTTGATGTGTTTAAGTGTGTGTTTGTGTTAACCGGTAGGCCTATATAGAATTGATATGATTATTTGAGCACTTCAGCATTAATAAGACAGTCTGTCCAGTTGAAGTCAAGTAAATGAGTAGAGAGCCGTTTTAAAAAAAAAATTATTTTCCAATTGTTATAATATTTAGGCTATTTATAGAACTGACGCATAAACTTACACAATTAAAAAAAAATATTGTCACGGAGATGGCGGCCATTTTATTTTTTATTAGTATTTTTAACCTGCAATAAAAAATTGCGATCTCTTTTTTTTATTTTTTTCAACAAGAAAAAATACATTTAGTATTAATATACACTGACTACACGTGTGCAAAATTCATAAAAAAATACTAGCTAATACTAGCTAAGACTTAAAATGTAATTCTTATGAATATTTTAAACATAAAAAATTAAATTAAGTAAAATACCCGTCAGACCAAATTGATCAAAGGGTCGACGAAGCAGCGTTCATTAGTTTCTGTGGCCACGGCATACTAGGGGGAGTGTGTGGACAGCACAGTGGCCAACCACCCTAATAATGACTGGTTCTCATCAGAGCTGGGTAGACTCAGGGAACTCCACCAGTCCCGGGAACAAATCCTTGCCTTCACCAGGATTCGAACCCAGAACCTACCGTGTCACCTGTCAGGGGAGTATTCTACGATGAAAAATATAAAGTCCGCTGAGTGGCCGGGGGGGGGGGGACAGGAAATAGATATTACTAAAACATTATGACAACTTTAGGCATTTCAAATATGTGCCAACCAAAAGAGAAATCGTTTATGCTCGATTAGACTGGGCAGTCGTAGAACTGGGGCGCGGGCCGGGGTAAGGTGCGGGCGGCGAGCGGCCATGACGGTGCTAATTACTGCAGGCAAACTTCGCTGTCACGTCTAGTGACAATGTGTCACCTATCTCAAATTGCCATCCCCCACCCCGCAACCAAGCGCCACCCCCCCACCCCACAACCACGGCAGTTGGTGGGTACGCGATGACGGATGGGGGTCGGTGGATAGAGGGAGGGCGGGAGGGAGGGAGGGAGGGACAGCGCCCTAGACTAAACCTGAGCACGGTCTGTCAACACAATGAAGTGAGTTTGAATGCTTTTGAGGGAAGTATTATGTTTTGTTGGATTTTATTAAAATAGATCGATGTTGTTTTTTTATGACACTATTGTGAGTGACGCGCATCGATTGAACTTTAAACTTTACCCCGTGCATGAGTTGTATAGAAAGATTGAGAAGTGAATGAGCGAGCCATTTGCTGTCGTTAGCTTAAACCTTACATGGCTTTTAAATTTCTTGACTTTCAGATAGTTTTGTTTGAATATATCTATGGCTATATCATTTCGAGTTATCTTAACTGACTAATTAACTGGTCGTCTTATACGGTTATACTTACATCAAGTTGACTTCAAGTTTGTATGACTATATACATAACAAGATAAATCGCCGGACGTTGCCCGGTGGAAAATAAAACTGGCCTGTATAAGTTACAGATAAACAAAAATTATAAACTACAATAAACAGAAATCTATAGATCTAAATCTAATAATTTAAAACAAAAATTATTATTTTTTACTGAAGACTTTTAGGTAATTAATTTAAAATAAATATTGCAATCGGGTAAAAAATAGGCAAGTCTTTTTTATTTATCAAAAAATATAAATAATTGCTCGGTGTTGCTGGTAGATTTACAATTTTTTTTAAAGTAAAATTGATTGAAATAAATTTTTTTTTTTAGGAAAAAAGTATAGACCGCTCGCTTGGCAGTCTGATACGCTATCCACTTAGCTAGCTAAGACATATGTCCGAAGTGAATTCACAAAAGTATAATATTAGCCAATGAGGTCACGTGTCTTTAAATTAACGAATATGATTGGTTGAACACACACACACACAGTCTACTTTATAAACATATATATAGATTTTTCATTACTTCTTTTTATTTTAACTTATTGTGGAAAAACCATTTGAAAAAGAATTGTTTCTACGTAAAGGTAGGCAGAGTCTAGTGTTAGCCTGACGTGAAAGATTTTGTCTAGAAGACAGACATGAAGTATAAAAGATATAATAGATATACAACTAGACACATTGATAAGAAGATAAAAGAAGTTAAGTGAATAGAAAAATAGAAAGATAGAAAGAAGTTAAGTGCATAGAAAAATAGAAAGATAGAAAGACATGTACTTTGATAGATAGGAAGATGGGTAGATAGAAAGATAAATAATAGATTGATAAATCGGTACATTATTTATATAGGTAGATGAGAGAGAGAGCGAGAATGAGATAATGAGAGACAATGAGAGAGAGATGGGTGGGAGAAGAGGAGACGGGGTGACATGTAGGCCTATATTTTAAAAAGAAGAGACTGAAGAACCTTAATACAAACACCGGAAACGAAAGACAGAGAAACCGACTAGATTAGTAAAGAAACGAGGAAGAAATAAAAACTTGAATTGAAAAAAACGTAGAAACTCAAATAACAAAACAAACATATAATAATATACACAAAAGTATTCATTGTTAGAAAAAAATATAGTTAAGTGCCATTAAAGTGAAACCTCTACTTTATATCTAGCAAATAATATCTGGAACTGCCTTGTCAATAGAGAACTACACGTGTACAATGTGTTGCCCCCATAAGGAAACGGTCTCTGGGGGGATCAACAGACTTGAGACTCCAGGCAACAGACCCGCCGACGAACTGGGGGGAGAAGCATCAAGAATATCAAATTCCCGCGTGGTGGGCGCTGTTTCATCAGAACAAGAAATACAAACTGTCGCTCCACCCCCTTATTTTCTTTTTTTTTTTTTGTTCTGGCACCCACCCTGCCCCGTAAAATTTATTTATTTCCTACACGAAGAAAAAGACTGGAGTCAATTTTTTTTACAAATTCTACCCAGAGGGAAGATAACTCCATTAAAAAAATACTTTCAGTTCACAGTTGAATTCCTTCCCCCTTGTATATTTCGGTTATTACGTCACAAAAACGAAAGTGTCGAATCAAAAGAAATCCGGCCAATTTCCGGCAGTAAAAATTTCAAGTTTTGTTCAGACAGGGATCTATGCTGCCCGCATACGTCTAGTTATTACATGAAACCAACCCGCCGTCTTAAGTGTGTAAAACAGCTGACGTTGTTTGTCATAAATTAAAGACAAAAAAAAAATACATTAATACATTTAAAAAAAATAAAAAAATTATAAATTGAATGGTGTCGTCCTTAAAAGACGTCCGCTTAATAAATGACAAAACAAAATGATGGACGAATTATTTTTTTGTGCTGACGATTGAATTATGGCTTTCTACATTTGGAGGGTCACAATGGGCAAGTAACTGAATTATATGTATATTTGATGGTATGTGTAGTGAATTGTAAATTCAATATTTGAATGTGTGATTGTTGTATAATTCAATCTTTCACTTTTTTTTAATATTTGAGAGTATAATTGTAATAATAATAAACAACACCAAATATCCCGTCGGACCAAATTGATCCATAGGGCCGGTGAAGCAGCGTCCATGGCATACTAGGAGATTGTGTGGCCCAGTACAATGCACAGCCGTCTTTTCTGTACCCCAACTAAAGTCATGTACCCATCAGAGCTGGATAGACTCAGGGACAACCTCCAGACCCGGGAACAAATCCTAGCCCTTCAAAAGAATAAAAACCCAGGAACTTCGGTACGCCAGCCGAAGGCGCTATCCACTCGGCCACCACCGCGCCTCAATATGTGACTTCACATTAAAGCCCTACTTTGTATTCTTGCTTCTAGTATTACTCATCGCCTTCCTCCAATATTTAAACACCCCATTGTCTCCTCGTGTCTGCTATTGACTTATTTGAAACACGTAGAAACACACATAATTTAATAAAGCTGTCTAAACGATACGTGGACAAAGTACAATTTTGTGTTCGTGTGTGTGTGAGTGGATGTATTCTAATCGAACAGCAACAATGCTGCGCTATTAGACACGATATCTCGACAAAGAAATCACTACTACCCCCATCTACCCAACCCCCATTCCCCCACCGTGAACCAAAAGACTGCTGGACTATCTTTAATTTCATTCCTCTTGTTCGGCTCACGTTCGCGACTAGGTAACAAGGTAGGGACCCCGGGCACGAATAGGACCAACCATATTCCTTTTTATTGTTATGAGTCTATGAAAAAACGTGAAAGACAAAACAAGAACGAATTAAAAATACAAAACAGGGGGAGAGAAGTAGAAACCTGTCGACTTATTCCAAATGTTTGTATCTGCTAAAAGATTCAGTGTTTGTCTCCCCTTACTTGAGTCCCCCCGCGCCCTTTGTGTGTGTGTGTGCCGACTTTGTTGAAACAAAGTATTACGCGCGAGTATCTGAGTGTGTCTGTGAGAGTGTGTGTTTGTGCGTGTGTATCGACAGGTCAATCACGGGCCGATAACTCGTAAGTCAGTCCGACAACTTACGGAGAAAACGTATTTTTTAATATTATCATTATTTTATTTGAGATTCAAGTCTTACGGGTGAGCATTACCCCCTCCGCCCGCCCCCAGCCACCACCAGGCCCCCCACCGCCCCATTTTTTGCTTCTATTTGTATTAGGAACCGCTCACACATGCAATCAACAAAGACCCACCCCTTAAGCACGTGCAAATATCCCGGTGCCCTCCCCGCAATGGGACTTCTTCCCCAGACGTCTCCTCATATTCCATTTCCGGTTTCCAGGGCGAAATTTGATTGGGCCAATATCGGGGTGAGAAGATGAAGCGAAGTAAAGGGGAAGTAAGTTAAAATTGTCTCCCCCTTCCCTTCCCCTCCTTGAGCCCTTGATTAACAGGATACAGACGTGTAACATAGCCATTAACCAACGCTAACCTCCCCATTTTTATATTTTATCTCCCTTAAAGAGCAAATTCTTTTTTTGCAGAAAGAGAATAAAAAATTAAATATATGAAATTTAAAAAAAAACTATTTTTTTTTTGTTCTAGGTGCTTCCCAGAGTTTCAGTGTAAATGCCGGAAATGCATACAATGACTAATTGCTCGAGTTAATAATCTCCACCGAAAAAAAAAACGGCCGAATGTTGCTTTTCTTGTAAATAACTTGTGTTTTGTTGTCTGGGCGTTGAGTTTCAGCCAGGGGGGTCGGTCTCTGGATGAAAGGAGCAAGAGAAGATGGTGAAGGGCAAACAAATCTGGGGGTCCAATTGTACAATCAACCGCTATCTATGCAACGCTTGTTATTTTTTTTGTTCTTCTGATGGAAGGGTTTGGTAATATAAGGCGGGAGTTCAAAGCTTTTTTTTTTTTTTTTTTTATAAATAGACCTGGGTGGCCAGATTTTTCTCCATTTACAACTTAAAATAAAATTGGTCTTAGTTTTATTCTTTTTTTTTTCATTCTTTTGATTTTAATTTTTAAAAATCAGTAAATAGCGATGTTAAGTAAGAAATAAAGAAAGACATACAAAGAGAGAAAGATAGAATGAGAAGAAAAAACAATCAATAGAAAGAATGCCACTTAGATATCGACGTAGAGCGAACATATTACGTTCTATATGAAATGCTATATTCGGATATTATAGGCCCAACTACAGTGCCACCTGTTGAACTTCCTGAATTTGAATTCTGTGGGGGGGGGGGGGGGGGGGGGGAAATCGAGGCGTATGAAACCTGTAGGGAACTTAGACGGGTAGAAGTTGCATAAGGGCGAGTGTATACCGAGTTTGTAATTGGTGGGCTGGCGGTGGGTGGGGGGGGGGGGCTGGGAGGTCCTCGGCTTACATAGAGTATGACCAGATTAAATTGTATGACGCTCATTGCAATTATAAATGGCGGGGGGGGGGGGGAGGGGGTACTAATGAAGAGATCTGCCTTTAATACAGAATGTGATTTAAAATGAACGTTGTGTTGAATAAAACTATCAGAAAATGATCATGATGTCATCTGGGAAACTAAGAGATATTTAAAGATAGTGTGTTTGTGTGTGCGTGTGTGTGTGTGAGTGTGAGTAAGAAAGAGAAAGAGAGAGAGAGAAGAACTAAGAAAAAGAAAGTGGGCGAGAGTGAGAAAAAGAAAACCAATAAGAGATAGTGATAGAGAGATAAGCAATAAGAGATAGTGATAGAGAGATAAGCAATAAGAGATAGGGATAGAGAGTTAAGCAATAAGAGATAGGGATAGAGAGTTAAGCAATAAGAGATAGGGATAGAGAGATAAGCAATAAGAGATAGTGATAGAGAGATAAGCAATAAGAGATAGTGATAGAGAGATAAGCAATAAGAGATAGTGATAGAGAGATAAGCAATAAAATGAGAGAGATGAAAAAAAAAGAAAGATATAGACCATAGGTTCTCAACGGGGCGTTATCGCCCTCCGGGGGGGGCGGTGAGAAGCTTTAGGGGGGCGCTGACATTCCCTGGGGCGATTGGGGGCGGTGAAGGGCAAGTGGGCGATACAAACGTACCCGATGTAATTTGAACGTCTCAGCTATTTGAATCGATTAGTATTTGCAAGAAATATGATGTAAACGCAAGTGCTGCTAAATATCTTATATCCCCAAAAAGTAGGCCTACATATTATTAAACTAATAACAAATAGGAATCGCAGTGACTTTTCGATGAAGTAAGGTCAGTACTTGGCAAATATGGTGTGCGGCCGGCTGGTCTTATGGTTGGTTCACCGGACTGTCAACCCTGCTGACCAATCACTGTTGCCCAAATATCTTCTAATATTAATGAGATTTTGATCTCAGTTTTACGGGTCGTTTAATGCGTTTTAAGCTTCAAACAAATGGAGTATCGATATCGTTAAGCGGTATGGATGCGTAGTAATCATACTAACTGGGTAGATATTATAGTGCTTGGAAATATACATATAAATTCTTTAGTCATATAATATTTATATAATTTTCAAATACGTTTTACGGTTTGATAATTTAAAAGTTATAAATGTAAGCTTTTTCTTTTTTAAAAAAGAAACAAAATACAGAAATAGCTCAAATGAGATGGGTTAATTTTCTCCCTTTAAATAACAAATGTTTCCACATTTGATTCAATAGTGATGCCGAAAAAGTTCTGTTTTGTAATATAGCCTAACACTGATTATTATTATTTCTTTAGAAACAAATGTAAAAGGGGGCGGTGAGCCGAAAAAGGTTGAGAACCTATGATATAGACAGAAAGTAAACGCGAGAAAAGGTGAACGAGATAAGGAAAGCTAGAGAAAGGAAATATATATATATATATATATATATATATATATATATATATATATATAGAGAGAGAGAGAGAGAGAGAGAGAGAGAGAGAAAGAAAGAGAGAGAGAGAGAAGAGTGGGCGATATCGAAAAAGACATAGAAGGAGGAGAGAGAGAATGAGAGTAGTGAGAGAACGAAATAAATAGTAGGTCCTACGATACGTTTTAAGAAGAGCGAGAGAGTATGTAAAAAAAGAGGACAGTGAGAAAATAAGAGAGGAAGAAAGAGAGTGAACATGAGAATGAGAGAAAGATGTTGGCAAGAAATAGAAAGAGAGAGAGAAGAGAAAAGCAAAAGAAGGAGTATTCTGATAAGCTTTCTTTTATAAAACTATTTTTTTCACGTACGTTTTTAGCGTTCTGTGTCTTCTATTGTGTCTCTTTGTAGTGCAGTGCATTGTGCTGGCCACACAATCACCTAGCATGCCGTGGCCACAGAAACTTTCGGAAGTTAAAAAGCAACAACAACCGAATGGGCCATTACTCGATATTGTCTTATTTTAGACCACAAATAAAACGATAATATAGACTAAATCGCATTAGACAAACAGAACAACAGAACTCGGCGTATGGCTCTTTGTCTGGTGCAAGAGGTCGTCTGTGCGGTAAAAACAAAATGTCTCTCGATACCCATTGGGCGGGTTCACTGTTTCAGTAATTCCCAATGGTGGCAATACTTTTATTCAACCGACGCTCTTTCTATAAAGAAAAAAAATATTGAGTCTTACGCGCATCCGTGGTCGAGTCTAGTCTTGCATTTTCTTTTTTTTTTTTCCAGTGTTTCAAACCAGGTTAGTTATTGGTTTTCCTTGTTTGTTCAGGCAACCCATTCCATTCCCCAAAGTGATTTTGTCACTATGTTTATGTATCTCAGCATTGTAACAGGTTTATATTGTGATGTATTTCTAGGTTAGAATTTAATGCCTTATGTATTATTACTACTTCACTCTGTGCAAACGGTTGTTTTTTGTTTTTTTTTAAAGAAAGACTATGAAAGATAGTGCAACACTCGTGTGAGCTGTTCCTGCCTCAGCCAGCGGTGCACCTGCTATAGCCTCGTCCAAGAACAACAGACGGGGGGCTAAAAGTTTTTTCAAAGTTATGTTTACCGTTACAGATCTCGCTACGGTGACCACGTTTTCTTCTCCCCCAGTCCCGAACGCCCCCATCCCTTGCCTCCAAAAGCCTAAGCGCCCCGAGGCCTGCTTCTGTCACGCGCGGCCATTTATAAACAACGAGCATGCTCTGATGGTAACATGGCGTCGGGATCTGACTTCCGGCAAAAAAGGGACGGGGGAACTGGAGGGATGGGGGTTGTTGAGGGGGAGGTGGGGCAAGCAGTGCCTCCTCCGGGGGGTGTACCGATAAACAAAATTAAAATCCCCCAGCCAATGGCGAAAATGAGCGCCCCCTAACCCCCACCCTAAGGCGGAACGGGAGGAGCGTTCGTGTCCGGTAAGAGAGAGGGAGTTTATAAATCTTTCACTCGGACCCTCAAGAGTGCCAGACATAGTGGCACTGTAATGAAACAACTCCGGTAACAAATTTTACCAGGGAGGGCAGCGGGAAAGAAGGGAGGGTGGAGGAAGGGCGGTCTTTCTGAGGCCAAAACAGAAACAGTTTACCGCAATGTGCTAAGGTGCTGTCAGGGAAAGCACTTCAAAATCCCTCTCACCCCCCATTCTATATATAAACGTAAAACCCTGTTTTATAAAAAAAAAAAAAACATCAACAACAACACGTAAAGCTGAAATTGAACAACTTAAGACCATGCTCAACAAGTGGGAGAGCTCTGCAACGTTTCCAGCTTTGATTGTGTTTTCTTAACATTTAATTGGCTTTTTTTTTTAAATCTTCGAGGATTTTGTTGTGTGTGTTTCATGTAAAGGGTCACAATTATTTGGTGGGGTTTTTGTTTTGCGTGTGTGTAATGTCTTTTTTTTCTTTCTATTAAGTAACACGGCCCTGGATTAGTCATATAGACTTTGCATCATTGTGCAACACATGTTTTATAGAGCCGTTGCTAGGGATTTGGGAGCCCCGGGGGGGGGGCGGGGGGGGGGGGGCTTGGCCTCTTTAGGGGCCCCTTCATTTTGACATTAAACATTATGACATGAGAAAAAATAATTCGGACACTCCTTTGGAGGCCCCCCTCAAGTAGGAGCCCGGGGGGGGGACTTTAGAATTTGGATCCCCCTCCCCTAGCTACGCCACTGATGTTTTACCTTTTATAGCTTGCCACAATCCACCACCACCCGAAATGTCACATTTTGTTAATTTGTTTCCTTGTAAAATGTCACTTCGGTATGGCGTCCATGGTATTGTTCTCCTTAGTAGATCCGAATCTCGCCACTTCGGACTCGTTTGCATTACTTTTTTTTTATTACAATGACCTTTTTTTTTTCAAATCTCGAACAACTAATTTAAATACTATTTACTACCAAAATCTTGAAGAGCGGCTGCGCGTTCGACTGGCGATCCGAAGGTACTGGGTTCGAATCCTGGTGGAGGCTAGGATTTATTTTTCCCACGACTTGAGGGTGTCCCTGAGTCTACCCAGCTCTAATGGGTACCTGACATTAGTTGGGGTAAAGTAAAGTCGGCGGGCCATTTTGCTGGACACACATCCCCTAGTATGCCGTGGACACATAAACTGGTGAACGCAGCTTGAACATCGTTCACTATTATCAGTTTGGTCCGAAGGGTACTTTACTTTTTTTTTTTTACTACCAAAATCAACTATTAACTCAATCTTGATGAAAAAAAAAACAATCAGTTGGCCTTTAAATTAATGCTATTTTTAGATTTTATTTGGGTTAATTATTTTCCCTTTTCCTGGTGCTGGTAATGACCTCCCAGAACTCGGTAATTTTAAATTCTAAAAACGTAATTATCCAAAAAAGTTGTATTGAACAACACTAACTCAAACACACAATAACAAATACAAACTTAGACATACAAATGTTTGAACGTGTAATGAAAACACACACACACACACACACACACACACAAAAACGTTCATTGGAAACATGCGTTAGATAGATCTCAGTTTAACCCGTGACGGGTTCTTCTAACGATATTTATCCAGCTGACTGGCAACCGTCAGAATCTCCACGACGGAAGCGAGAAAAAGCAGAAATGAAAAAAAATATGGAGGGAATCTTTAACAGAAAATAAAAATGAAGCTCGAAAGTTGAGATTGGATGAAATATTTATACAGAACATTTTTTTTTTTAGAAACTTCTAATTAGAACAAGATTACCGCCTCCTGTCTAGAATCTAGGTTTGTGTCGACCACTATAAGCTCCCCTTCATCGCCACCCAAATTGGCCTCCCTTCTCATACTACCCTTCTTACGTATCTCATACAGTGCCCACCTGCACCGCAGCTGCTGCTGGCGTTATCGAGGGGTGCCGTCCATGTGATGGGGGTCCAAGGGTATATCGGGTGAGGGGAGGGGCGATTTTTTTTTAGGAGGGGAGGGTATGTTAGGGTTTAGGGTGTTTATGCTTCTAAAGAGAAAAATAACCGGTGTGTTAGTGTTTTTTTTCTTTTCTTAAATTTCAATGTTGGCGAAAATTGTGTTGTCGTTATCCTGACAACCGTTTACTCATCTCTACGTAAATATATCTAGGCGGGGTCACAATGACCTCCACAGATCAAGTGATACATTCGCCACTTGTTAAAATATAACTTTGACTATATCAATTGACTGTGTTCTAACGGTCAAATAAGATAAGAAAAGATTACTTTATTGATCCAAACAAATTTTAAACAGTATAAAAGAATTATTTATACCTAAGCACAGAAATATACACTTATAAAAATAGGCATTCGCGCACACTATCATACCATTTATCATACAAGTAAAAAGTATCAATAAGTGTCAGCCATTGTATTTCTTGCTGATTGTCGATTCTGTTGAAAGATTCTCACTGATAGTGGAACCAAAGAGTTCCTAAATCTCTCTGTTCTTGCCCTTATTGAAATGCCAAACCATTGACTATTCACACAATATCCATGTTACAACGATAGTCGCTCTATGGATACCTAAATGCACGTAAAAAGGGCAAAATACTTACTGATTTACAAACAAGAATGCAATTAGTGACAGCGTTTATCGGCGTTTAAAAAAAAAATGCCGGTTAAAGGAGAGGGGGGGGGTGAGTAAGTTGGCGGCGCTCAAAAGGAAAAGGGGGCTGTGTCGGTGTGGTGGAGTTGTTTGAAACCGCCTGTCGTTTCGTGTGATACCTTTTTCTTTAAAACCATTTTCACTTCTACACAAAGCTGCGCACGTGTTTGATGAAGTCTCAAGCAGTTGTTTATACGTGTTGCCATAGAGACAACGCCAACTCCAAAATGTAAACGTTTTAAATACAAATTAAAATTAGGGACCGATCCCGACTTGGTTTCTCTTTTGTTGTAATTTATTCATTTGACCTCAACTCACTTCTTCTTCGCTGTTTAATGTGTTCTCACGCAAATAAAAGTCCACGAACTTGTGCTGTTCATTTCTCGCGAATGCTAGTCTGATCTAATATTATTTATTATCAATTAGTTTGGCAGTTTAAAAATTAAGATTTTAAATGACACGTTACGTTGTTCGTGTTTTTTTTTCTGGTTTGTCCAAGCAAGCAACCCGTTTTAGGCCGCCCGCACGCCAGACAGGAAGTACACGAGCAACGATCGACAACATACGGCACGCGTGCTAGACTTGGTGCGCAGTGCGATTTTCAATTCTGCCAGAAATTTTAATAAAGTGCTAGGGCAAGATAAATTTTAGGCTCCTTGCACGCTCAATAAATTAGAAATCCTACTTTGGCACACGGTAGCCGAGCGGCAGCGCGTTCGACTGGCGAGCCGTAGGTCCCGGGTTCGAATCCTGGTGCAGGCTAGGATTTTTTCCCGGGTCTGGAGGGTGTCCCTGAGTCTACCCAGCTCTGATGGGTACCTGACCTTAGTTGGGGTAAAGGCGGCTGTGCATAGTGCTGGCCACACAATCACCTAGTATGCCGTGGCCACAAAAACTGGTGAACGCTGCTTCATCGGACCTATGGAACGATTCGGTCCGACGGGTACTTTACTTTGGCACACTATTAATAATAATAATAATAAAAAGAGCGCATTTAACATACAACTAAGAACACGGATATCACTCTAGGGCCCTGAGATAGAGGATTAGTAAGTATTTGTTGTTGCATATGTTGTCTATATCTAGATCTATATCTGAGAAGTGTAAAATATTTTTTTGTGTGCTACATTTCTAATTAAGACTGTAATGGTTTATGTGTTATTATCCCTTTGCTATTTAACTTTCTTTCCTCGGTTCTTATTGTTTTTTTCTAATGAGATTTAGACTATGTTTGCGTGACTTTTGTGGTCTAAAATAAAGCTATATCGAGTAAGGGTCCAGTCTTCTAAATGAAACTAAGAACATTGCCAGCATTGCGACTATTGAGAATTTCCGAAACAGTGACTTTGTTTATTTTTAATTTGCGTCAAACCATGAGCCTTGCGCCGAGTCTCCTAAATTGAATCAACAACTCCAATAACATTATAATCAACATTACCAATTGAGATTCCAAAACTGTAACTTATGTGTCTCAAGAGAATTTATTTTTAATTAAACGTGTGATTTCTTGCGTCAGACAACGAGCCTTCAGTCGAGTCTTCTAAATAAAACCAACAACATCATTAACATTACCAATTGAGATTCCGAAACAATGACTTCGACTTATGTGTGTCTCAAGCGAATGTATTTTTTGTTTGTTTTTTGTTTTCTACCCGAACACGAGAACTTTTGCGTCAGAGATTCGAGCGTTACGCCGAGGTCTTCTAAATGAAACCAACAATATCATCGCCAACCATCTTTGCATGTAACCCATTCTTTTCTTAATTCTCTCCCACTGCCTTCTAATAACTAAAAGCTAGAGCATTAAAACTTGTAAGATGGGATTGCTGGGGGGGGGGGGGGGGGGGCGGGGGGGGGGTATAAATAGGGGCTGCCAGAGCGGTGAGGTTGAAGTATATAGGGTTCGGGGGAGGGGGATTGAGCAACACCCACACCCAAAATGCTTTTGGGGGCTTTAATGCGAAGGTAAACAAACATAGTCAAGTGAGAAGATCAAGGCCTGAGATCGACTTGATAGCCCGACTCGGTACATGGTTCTGGGTCGACCACTGAAGAGGAAACTTGTCTTGGTGTTTACTGCTACATCAACAGCAGCTTGTCTAGCGCCGTCTTCTCTCTTTTCTCTCCCTCAATCGTTCTTTCTCTCCTTTCAATTTTTTTTTAATTCCCCCCTTAGTTTCTATTTTACTCTTTTGAATCCCTCAATCTACTTTTTCTCTCAATTCACATTTCTTTTCCCCTTACAATCTCCCTTTCTCTCTATATATCTTTCTTTCTCTCACTCGAAAGTTTATTCCCCCCCCCCTTTACTTTCTCTCTTTTTGTCTTTCTCTGTCTATCGTTTTTCTCACATCCTCTCATATTTTCATAAAATGGTGTACATATTATATTCTCTAGTAATCTACCCCCCCCCACCCCCGCCGACCCCTTCTACTCCTACTTTATCAACACGGCTTCTCAATAATACGTCTTTTAAATGGGAACTTAATCGTCTCTTGTATTTATTTTGCTCCCTCCTGGTTGGGTGCTGAGTAAACAAAGTTTCAGTTATGCATGAACAAAAGTTATCCGAAAAATCTCGTTTCTATTCGCAACATATTCCAATGTGTAAGTCAATCTCCCACTTCTGGTGGTCACAGGCGCGGGCTTTTAGCGTAAAGGGTGCAGGCATCTAGGGCGAGGTATGCTCTCACAGGCGCCCCTACCCCCGCCACCACACACACACACATGTCCCCCACATCTGGGGGCGAGGTCTAGCCTCATATTTTACACACACGGACAGACACAGGTCCCCCACAAATCAAAAAATGTATTTCACTCATTCACTGTTATATTGATTGTTTTTTTTAATATTTACACGTCAATTTGCTATGTTCCTGATATCATTCTCTTTGTATCACTACGTCATTTGCTATGTTCCTGATATCATTCTCTTTGTATCACTACGTCATTTGCTATGTTCCTGATATCATTCTCTTTGTATCACTACGTCATTTGCTATGTTCCTGATATCATTCTCTTTGTATCACTACGTCATTTGCTATGTTCCTGATATCATTCTCTTTGTATCACTACGTCATTTGCTATGTTCCTGATATCATTCTCTTTGTATCACTACGTCATCTGCTATGTTCCTGATATCATTCTCTTTGTATCACTACGTCATTTGCTATGTTCCTGATACCATTGTCATTGTATCTTTCAGTATTCTGTCCCTGTTAAAACCAATCTTTAAAAACCAAACATTTTTTTGGAAAGTGTTAAATTCACTTTTGGGTTAAAATTCATTTAGTAAATCAAGAGGCACGGTGGTCGAGTTCGGCTGGCGCACCGAAGGTCCTGTGTTCGAATCCCGGTGAAGGCTTGGATATGTTCCCGGAGACTGGAGGGTGTCCCTGACATTAGTTGGGGTAAAGTATAAGGCGGCTCGAAGTAGCGAGGGTTCACTGTATAATAATTGTAGTTAGAATGACCGAAACTTATACGTGCAATAATATACTTATCTACATCTAAAGTACAATATCTCGTTTATATAACATAAAGACGTTTGAATCGTTTTTTTTTCTTCTTTCTATATTTGGACAGAAACTTGAGATTTAAAAAAAAAATAAAGACTATAATAAGATTTACCGCTTGCTTTAATATTTCTTCTATTTGTTGACTCAAATGAATTCTTTTCGGAATTCCCGATTCCCTTTTGTATTGTACACCTCCATTTTATTTAATCGCTATGATTTTCTCAATGGAAAATTAAAATTAAACTCGAAAGCTCTATACAGCGGAAACCTTTTTTTTACAAAAGCAGAAGCGTAGAAGTCATTTAATGACAGCCTTATTGGTTGCGCACGGAAAAAGAGAACATATAAGCTCTAAAAATAGAGCAAACGGTCCATCTTATTATAGTCTTTGGAAAAAAACCAACATAATGCCTTATTAATTCAGTCTTACAATGAGAACGCTATTGTTTAGAAAGATAACAATAAAGTAAGTCAAATGATAAGGTTATAAAATGTACTTAAATTTGCATTGATAACAACCGAAGTAGGTGTGTATTTGCTCTGCCATCGTCTGCTGTCAGGTAACTGTCATGTGCCATGGAGGCGTTCGGAGTTCCCCCCCCCCTCCCTCACTCCAAGATATTGCCAAAAGTAAAAGAATAGATAGTGTTCCCCTGCGGTGTCGAATGGCGGTGATACATACGTTCTATAAGGCCGACATTGATTTAGTTATTGGCCGATGTTTGTTTTCGTTTTTTTTTGTGTTTTTGTTTTTTGTTTGGGGGGGGGGGGCGGTTTCTACTGGTTGTATTTGTGGGTGGATGCCTACAGTGGTTTGATTCTTATGTTGTTTGATTCTGCTAAGAGTTGTTTCTGCTTGTCTCTGCTAGTCTCTGCTTGTGGTGGGAGTTTACGGCGTCGAACTAACGTAGTACAACGGAAAGGTATTATAGGGTTGATCTCTCCATATTATCTTTATCTGGTCATTCGGTCCGCAGGTGTGGAAGCTTGGTTCGCATGACAGCGTAATAGTAAAAGGTCTTTAACATTACAGCCGGTCTAGAACTTGATAGTAGGTCATCAACATTATAAAAGAAAAAAATTATACCACGGCAGGTCTTTGACAACGTAGTCTTGAACATCTAAGTAGGCGTTTAACTTAACACAAAAGAAGGTCTTTAATCAAAGAATGTCTTTCACATGAAAAAGGTCTCTATTCAAAGAAGGTCTTTAATCAAAGAGGTCTTTAACATCACAGAAGGTCTTTAACATCAAAGAGGGATCTTTCAAATCATGGATTTTCTTCAATATTACAGTAGGTTTTTAATGTCATTGTAGTTCCTTAATCATCAGAACAGTTCCGAGAATATCAAAGCAGATTGTCAAAACTGAAATTTGGTCTTTTACAACTTAGTAGGACATTAAGACAATTTTTTTTTAAACTTTATAGTAGGCTACTTACTTCCTTAAGTTTATAGTCCATCGTTTTCCAAAACTTTGTCTCGTGACTCGGTTATTCTTTTTTTTTTTCTTTGTAACCCACAAACATTTTTAACGTCTATAGGTGTCTATAAATAACTTGTAACAGATATAAAATGTCCAAAGAACTTTACCAGACAAGTGACGTTTTAACTGGAGCTTAAAATTCGTGTTCAAGGCGTCTCAAAATGTCTGGCTGGTGCAAACTATACTATTAGGTACACCTATAGGTCGCTAATCTGGTACACCTATAGGTCGCTAATCTGTCCGCAACTTGGAACTTATCTTCAGCAGATTTGATTTCGTTGCCCAGTACCTGGTCCAACCCAGCATTTGGTGGAACTCAGAGTTAATAAAAAAATCTGTATTGTTATATATATCGTGTTAATGACACTAAGAAATACATGTGCACTGTTGATAACATGTGCTCTGTTGATAACATGTGCTCTGTTCATAACATGTGCTCTACAAACATTCAATTTTGTCTATGCCTCCGATTACGACCTGTGTCATTCAAAATTAAACACCCCCCCCCCCCCAAAAAAAAAAATAGTGACATTTTGGGCATGGAATGGGTTGCCTGAACAACCCAGGAAAACCAATAGCTTGACATCATTTAAAATATATTAGTCAAAATGCAAAACTATACCCAAACAACGGATACTCGTAGGACGCAATAATCTTGTGTATAGAAGGAGCGTCGGCAACGTAAAATATAAGATTTAAAAAAAACACACACACACTATGCTTCCCTCCCAAAATTTTCCATGTCACTTCTTCCGCATAGAATTCAAATTTCCCACACACTATCTTCATCTTTTCCAGCGAGCTGAACAGGCGACGCCTCTGCCCCCCCCCCCTTTTTTTTCTCTTTCTCTTTCTTTCCTTGGCGTCTGTCTGCAAAAGAAAATGAACGTAAGAAGACACACACATAAAAAGAAAAAAGACAAAAGGCGTCCCTAATATATTCCGATTGATATGAATCTTGTTCGCTGGAAACAGTTCCCCGTTAAGACAAATTGTTTACACAAGTTTCCTCCAGTGCAGTTAGTGATCAAAGCCGATAGCTTTTGTACAAGTCCCAATGAGAATAATATCTTCTAAGTGGTCTTCTCTCTAACAGTCAATGAACTGGAGGGGGGGGGGGGAATAGAAACTCTATGATTTACTTCAAATATTACCCAGCAAGTAGACTAGTGTGTGTGTGTGTGTGTGTGTGTGTGTGTGTGTGTGTGTGTGTGTGTGTGTGTGTGTGTGTGTGTGTGTGTGTGTGTGTTTGTGGGATGAGAGAAGGAGAAGATTGTAGAACCTGCAGATCGTCCAAGTCCACGTTGTGGATTTTAAAGAGAGGAATGGAATGGTATTTTTTTAAAGTAAATGAAGCGATATTGATATCTATCTATTTATCTGTATGCCTGTCTGTCGCTATATATCTATTTATCTATTTAATTGTCTGTCTGTCTCTATCTATCTCCATATCTGTCTGTCCCAATATCTGTCTATCTCTTTGTCTATCTTTCTATATATCTATTTGTTCGTATATCGTCTGTTTACCTATTTGTCTATCTATCTATCTATCTTCCTATCTATTTATCTATCTAATTATTTGTCTATCTGTGTATCTATTTGTCTTTCCATCTATATATCTTCCTATCTATCTATCTATCTATCTATCTATCTATCTATCTACTTATCTATCTACTTATCTATCTACCTATCTATCCATCTATCTATTTCTCTCTCTCTTCTATGTATTTATCTCCCTCCCTCTCTCTCTCTCTATATATATAAATATACTACAGAGATACGGACAAACGCTTCTACACCTTAAACAAATAATCGATATTTAATCAGAACTCAATCAATTTATTAGTCTATGCAAATAAAACAAAATGGCCTCTGGTGAAACGTTATCTCAGATTGGCTTCTTTTTATCGGGAAGTTCAAAATAAGGTTTAAGGTTTGTTTAACGGATCTCAATTACCTCCCCCTTCCAACTTTTTTTTTTCTCAATTAAAAGATAGAGGCGTTTATTTTCTCTCATGCCAACATGAATAAATTAGCTGGACTCCAACCCCTAAGTTTCAGCCATCCCACACTGTGTCTCTAGTTTACGAAATCATTTATGCATACTGATTAACTTAATATATCCCTTAGCTATTGTCGACCGTTTGAGGCAACTCAGATGACCTATCGACCCTATCCCTCCCTTCCTCTCTCTCTCTCTCTATGTCACTCCCTTTCTATTTGTCACGATTTTCTGTAATTATCTTGTGATAAGTGACATGCCTGACCATTCTGGAATGTTATCCTCCAATCGTGTCATCTGTCTGCCTCTCTTCATCCGGGCACCTTGTCCCCCTCCCCCCCCCCCCCAAGACGGCGATCTTGTCACAGTAACGCACCTGGCACCATTTCTTACAAACAACTATGTCCAATGGCTGTCATACAGCTCAATATCTTGCACCGACTTGTTAATTTTTGAAGATGATATCCAGATTTTTTTTTTGTACAGTCATATCTTTGGTCTGTACTTGTGTGTCCAGCTCTACTGTCTTCGTCCAAGTTCAACATGCATAAAAAGAATATTGGCAAGACAAATAGAAATATGTATACATTCAACTTACACGCAACTAGGACAGATATAACGAGAGATATGTTGCTAACCCTACTCGTACCGACCTACTTCTATCTATGCTGCCTTCAGTTCCGCTATATACGCGCCCGGGACTGTAAGGGTTAACGACAGCTCTTACGAAAATTAATTTATCCCAGTAAAATAAATCGCGTCGTTCTACCTCACAGAATAGGTATAGAACAGAATGCGCAATCCCCATTTGCGCAGTCACTAAAAGTGAAGCTCGGCTTCCACCATTTTCTTTTGACTAGAAACGCTACTATAGTAAAGTGAGAAATGCTTAATTTATTACTAATATCTAGTCTTGACAAGCTTAGGACTAAAGCAAGGCTACTAATATTGAGTAATATGAGGTTACAGCTTACAGTTGTTTGTCCTTTACGGCAGGGCTGTGGAGTCGGTAGATACATGTTCCGACTCCAACTCCGACTCCGACTCCTCATTTTTTTGTACTTCCGACTCCAACTCCGACTCCGACTCCAGGTACCAAAATTTCCTCCGACTCCGACTCTTCGACTCCGACTGATAAATGGTAGATAAATGTTCCGACTCCAACTCTGACTCCGACTCCTCATTTTTTTGTACTTCCGACTCCAACTCCAACTCCAGGTACCAAAAATTCCTCCGACTCTTCGACTCCGACTCCGACTCCACAGCCCTGCTTTACAGGATCAGTAAAAGCATCTATCTATCTATCTTTCTATCTATCTATCTATCTATCTATCTATCTATCTATCTATCTATCTATCTATCTATCTATCTATCTATCTATCTATCTATCTTTCTATCTATCTATCTATCTATCTATCATCTATCTGTATCGTATACAGATGGGTAAGTAGTATGGTTATATTTGAACCTATCACTCTCCGCTGTTCTATAATAGGACCCATGATCTTATGATATGTATATACTGAGAGATGAAAAGCTGTTAACCCTTACCGTCCCGGGCGCGTATATAGCGGAACTGAAGGCAGCATAGATAGAAGTAGGTCGGTACGGGAAGGGTTAAACTAACTTTATTACTTGAGCTTTTCCTTACGGTAGACATGTGTCAATTTTTCTTTTATTTATACAACATCAACCACCACACCGACAAACTTAAAAAAAATAATTTTTTTTCACACTACCCCCTTACCCTGAATTCTTTCCCTAAGATGTGTCAGTAGCTAGCCGGTCAGCGTTTGTCAGATACGGATGCCATTATCATAGAAATTCCAAGTGTCATACAAAATCATCATCCGGCATATTTCTGTCATTAAAAATCTCACCTCGAATACAATTTCAAGTTGTTTGTTTATTGTTGTTGTTGTTTTTGTACCACGTTTCGCATTTTGTTATTCCAATAATCTTCTTTTAGACAGAAATGAGTTTACAAAAGACAAGTTTTAACCATCTTCTTCGGGAGCAAGTGTTTTCCATCCAATTATTGTGATCAAGTGCGTGCGTTCAGGAAGGGGAGGTAAGAAACCTGGATTCTGCTAACAAAATTTCGAGGCGGGATGCGAAAAGAGAAAATCAAATAATCTTCTATGCAATTTTTTCTGACGCATTTGTGTTTGTATTTTAAGAAATGCCAATATTATTATTATGTAGTTTAAAATTTGGCGCCAATATTGAGACATGCCTCCGTTGGCAATGCAAAGCAGCAACAAAAATAATTTATTTTTTTTAAATAATAAGGCTCCTTGAACGTTCATCAACCCATTTTTTCGTCCCGTCGGTTGTCGGTGGTATTCCGGGACGGGAGCTAAGGCTAGCATAAACGATGACAAGGGATGAAGCCGAGTTGTTATCGCTGGCACTCGTTATCACACGCCTTAATCAACACAAGAGAAAACTGACAACAGACGGAACAGCCTCTTCCCGCTCTCTCTCTCTCTCTGTCTGTCTCTCATTCTATAACTCTTTTTTCTGCTTCATCGAGTGGGAGGGTTAGAGAGGACTAATTCATAGCATAATAAAAAATATTTGGCGGGGGGAGGGGGGGCGGTTGGGAGGGGGCGGGAAGTGGAAATGGGGGGTGAAAAGGTGGGGAGGAGGGGGAGGTTGTTTTAATAGTGGCACCACGAAGCTGTGATCAAATATCTCTGCAAATAAATTGATGTTATTACGGAATAGCCAGCATATTCTAGGCTATCTGACAGAGAGAAAGAGAGAGAGAGAGAGTGATAGAGAGAGAGAGAGAGAGAGAGAGAGAGAGAGAGAGAGAGGAAGGGATGAAATGAGAGAGAGAGAGAAAGGATTTGGGTGTGAGCGTGTGTTTATATAAAAAAAAACTACTGAAGAGTTCTTCCACAATGTGATATCCGGAAGTGGACGATAGAGTGGCGGCCATCTTATCTTCTGCTCACGTTCGGTGTATCGATGGTATCTTCCTTCCTGCGGAGAAACTGTAGCCTTCACTTTCAGCCAACACGAACATCTATTGACCATTAAATCGTATTGTTTGTAAACTTGATGAAAGCTACATTGTGTTTATCATCTTTTTCCTTTTACATTATTTGTGTTTCATATCTTTTTTACTTTTTTCTATTTGCCTGTTTATCATTATTTTTAATTTTTATTTTTCTCATCTATTTACTGTTTTTTTTGTTAATTTCTGTTTTTCCTCTACTTTTTTTTTCTTGTACTGTTTCTCATCTTTGTTGTTGTTTTTCTGTTTCTCAAATGTTATCTTTAAAAAAAAATATTTCTTTTTCTCATCTTTTTACATTCTCTAAATTACATTTCGTCTGCCCTTGACGTCATTCGTGATGATAATTATTTTTTTTTGGCCTCGTTTGCGTCCTCTGACGTCATATGTGTAAGAAAATCAAAGTCGGTCACATTGACTTTAATTATTATTTTTTATTTTAATGGGAGATTGGAGACAGAAACATTAGAATTCAGACTCGTTTACTTCTCGAGTCTTTTGTCTAAAATTATGGTAATCTAGAAAAAAAAATCCTGTAACAAAAATAAAAAGAACAAATAATAGAAAAAAAACAGACAATAGACAATAAACAGCACCCACTCCTACTGCTTTACCGTGAAATCAAATCATGTTTCTGGAAGCCAGTAAAAAGTTAATTCAGGATAAATTTCTTTCCCGTTTGGCATGTGTACGTGAAATGGGTTGCCTGAATTAATAAGAAAATACAAAACCTACATTGAACTCCATTCAAAGACTTACCATCTATGTGCCAAGTTTCAGCTTGGTAGGATGACGGAAAGTAGAGCAATTCAATTAACCATCCGAAGTTCCGGTCGTAAATATACAAAAGCTAAGTTAATAAAAAATTTTTTATTAAGCTTAAGATCAGTAAAGATAATAACCTCTGTTTCAATTCCAGATAGCGCCTGTAGACTTGGACATGTCTGTTGGAACATTATAAGGGGCGATAATGATTGGTCTTTTTACAACAATATATAGGCTACTTCATTACTTTCTACCAGACTTGTTTTTGTTTTTGTTTTTTTGGTCAATGTTAAGATAAAGGGAGATAAGAACTATACAATCTCCAGGACGAAATGTCCACAAAGTTAAAAAAAAAAAAATTTAAAGAAAGAGTTCAGTCCCTTTTTTTATAAAGATTTTTTTTTATAAACCAACACCTGGTGTTAATTCCTTCTTTACAACGCCCTAAGGCTTCCTCCCCTCCGCGCCTGTCTTCTCCACACCGCCCAAACCGGAGTCAAGCACCCTAAACATGTAAGTGAGTCAGATAGAACAATTACAACGAGCGCAGTGGCGCCACAATCCTCTGTATCGTGGAGGTGTCAAACCTGCTCCTCCCCCCCCGCCACACACACACACACACAGGGACTCGCTCCAGCGATGAGCTATCTCCGATCTCCTGCCCCCCCCCCCCCCACAACCACCCCACCCCCTCTTGTTTTAACCTTCTTCTTCTCCTCATCTTCTACTTTCTCTGAAGAAGACAAAAAAAAAAGGGTTGTTATTGTTTATTTGGTTTGTTGACACATGAAAACATGGAGGGATGTTATTGGGCGGTACGGACAAATGTTGTTGTGTTTTTTTTTATTTCCTTTTGGTCATGCGCACTTTCTTCAATAGTTACAGCCAATCGCTGACGTGTTGCGCTTCCCACAATGCATGGCTTCCGTTATTAGTGAATTTTTATTGGGTTAGTTGTTTTTTTTCTTAAATTAAATATTGAAGAAGTTGAATGAATATTTTTTTGAACATAGTGCACAGAACTTTGATTTAATTTCTGAATCGTTTTATATTTACCATTAGGCTTTTACAAACAATGCAATGCAAATCTAACTATTCAATCCTGTATCAATCGATCTATCAATAAATCTATCATTTTATCTATCAATAAAGACATGAATTTATCTACCAATCAAACTATACAACCATTTATCTATCTATTGTCTATTAATATCTTACAAAAGATCTAGATGAATTACAAAAATGGGAATCTAACTGGAGTATGACTTTTAACCCATAAAAGTCACAACTGTCAAGAGTATCCAGGAAAAAGAAACTAATAATTACAATCTACTTTTATCATGATAAAGGCCTAACCCAAACTAAAGAGCTGCGTAGACTCAGGGACACAGTCGAGTGCCGTGAAAAAATCCGAGCCTTGACCAGGATTCGAACCGAGGATCTCCGTACGCCAGCCAAACGCGTGCCCATTTTCTTTGCCCTTAAGCCCTTTTGTTTCTTTTTTTTTGTTTTACCGAAACCATCAACGTGCCCAAATGGAACATCAATAACCCTTACAGTCCCGGGCGCGTATATAGCAGAACTGAAGGCAGCATAGATAGAAGTAGGTCGGTACGGGAAGGGTTAACATTGGTAAAGAAAAGAACAAGAACAATCAATCCAGAAAAGAGCTGCAAGGTTCATTACTAGTGAATATTGACAACTACCAGAGTATTACCAATAGTTCAATCACTAAAACAAACGAACACTAGAGGACAGCAGGGCACAGAGTAAAGAAGTAGTAATACATTTGGCATTAAACTCTGATTTAGAAATACAACGCAATAATAACCTGTTGCAATGCCCAGATAAACATAAGGACAAAACACTTTTCTTATCCCCTCTATCTCGAAAAACAGCAGATGCGCCTGTTTAGTTCAATAAGGTTTTGGTCCAGTTTGGCTAATTCTTGCAGAGTCGGCCGAGGCTGATCAATCCCATTCCTTATTAGTGTCAGTCTCTGGAACACAAACTGTTTAAACATAGATCGTAACACCATGGATACAACTCTAGTTTCAACCACATCAAAATCTATATATTCCAAAATCTACAGGCGATTCGCTAACATACCGGTACCTAATTACTCAGGTACAAATGTTGTATAATGCTAATCGGACTTTAAAATAAAGTATATTAATAAATGAAATCATTTCTGTAACTATTGATCTAACTATTGATCTAGAAACAGTATGTTTTGACTATTGTGTTTTCCAAACATTCATAATGTTAATACAACATTAACGCGGATCTAAGAAATTCAAACGAAACTAAGACTAAGAGACTGGAAAGAACAAGACTATGATAAGCTTATTAGTTCTGTTATAATATGTTAAAGTGGGAAGACGTGTCTGCAATACAAATGCCACGGTTTCTATTAGTTCCATACGTTCTCTCGCCACCTTCCACAGCTCCCAACTATAAAGTATACATTCTAACTTACACTTGCATAACCTTTTACATTTACGTTTTTGGCATGGCCCGTGATCGCCCATTGCATCTTATCAATATATCTACAGGTGAGAGAAAAACTAAAACTGTCCCGAATCTATTCTGACCTCGCCACCCATACACCCCCCCCCCAATCTTATCCCCCAAGCACACAAACAAACGCGAGCACACACACACACACACACACACACACACTCGCCCTAACGAATGTGCCAGTGACACCTTAAGACTTTTTGTTCTCGACCAGAACGTTTTATATGAAAGTAAGTATCCCATCCCCCCTTCCCCCCAAAAACATCCACAAAAACCTCTCAAATCTTTCTCCAGTAACGTTCCACCCTTACTTCAGTAACCTGTCAACTGGGGGGGGGGGGGTGGAGGCGGGGTGGCCCCAACCACACACACACCACACACTTACCTTTCACACTATTTGTGTGGTTTATTTTCTCCCAGGGTTATTAAACCCTCATTGCTGATTGTTCCTGCTCGGGCGCCTTCAAGAGGTTAATGTCTGTCTTGGAGCCCCCACCCCACCACCCACATCACCGGCCCGGCTTTTCAAACATTTCTGATAGTTCCAGCCTGACACTGTTGATACTCGAATAGATCTGCTGCGACAATGCGTGCCAGAAACGGACTCAACTTTTTTTTTTTGGGGGGGGGGGGGCAGTGTGTGTATGTGTAGTGAGGAGGGGCGGAGTTGGGATGGATGCTACTGAATTTATCTATTGTTGACTAAGTTCAATTTGCTTATAAGGTCACTTTCATCGTTCATTTTTTTTTCTTCACATGAGCTTTTTATTCCAAACAAGCTAAATTGCCCGGCGTTGTACGTGGTGAGAATTAAAACAGGCCTGTATAAGCTGCATATACACATTTTATAAAACTACAATGTACAGAAAGCTATACATCTAATAAACTAACCCATAAAAACACAGTTTTTATTATACTCCCTTTCTTTGTAAACTAAGTTTATATTTAATGTATATTTTGATAGATTAAAATAAATATAAGTGATATCACCGATCTATCACTGGACACAGAAATCAGCAAGAGAATTGGCAAGGCTTCCGCGACTTTATCCAGGCTAACGCAAAGAGTGTGGGCCAACAAGATGCTGTCTATTAATACAAAAATAGCTGTCTATCGTGAATGTGTGATCAGCACTCTCCTGTACGCCAGCGAAACTTGGACCCTGTACGCATCGCAAGAAAAGAGACTCTCTTCTTTCCACATGCGCTGCCTCAGACGCATACTTGGGATATCTTGGAAGGACCGCATAACAAACAACGAGGTTTTGCAACGGGCTAACATGCCTAGCATGATCACTCTCCTTCGCCAACTTCGTCTTCGGTGGCTTGGCTATGTTTCCAGGATGGAGGATGGGCGAATTCCAAAAGACCTGCTATATGCTGAGCTCGCTGAAGGCAAGAGAGCTACTGGCCGCCCCCAACTCAGGTTCAAGGACGTCTGCAAACGTGACCTAAAGGCTATAGATGTAGAGATCGGAAACTGGGAGAACCTTGCTCAGCACAGAAATAGTTGGAGAGGCACCTTACACACACCGGTATAAATGCGGCAGAGGGCAAACTTCGCCTTATGGCGGAGGCTAAAAGAGCAGCGAAGAAAAGTAGGCTGCCCCTAACAATCTCCAACGGTCCAGCTTTCAAGTGCCAGAGATGCGACAGGGCCTGTCTCTCAAGGATTGGTCTCCACAGACACAGTCAATTTTGCAGGGCTGGCCAAATCACAGGAGCGCAAATCTAATCGTCTTTCGAGACTATGGAGCCAATGAAGTGATATCATACCTTATGAATTTCCACACTAAAATTTTGCGCATCCTTTTTTTTCTAGCATCGGCCCTCAAAAACCATAAAAAGATAACTCGCTTTGTTTCGGCTATATTGTGTAGTTTTCATTCTATTTATTTCTTAAAAACGAACATATCCGAAAAAAGTTTATTTACTTATTACTCTTCCGGTAGAGGCAGCCATGTTTCCATTTTCTTCGATTCGCAAATTGGTCGATGGTATTAGTGACTATTCCAAAGGCTATGATGCTGAAAATTTGATAGAATGTATTGTTAGTTTGGACAAGTCTGCTGTCCAAGTTTCAGTACGATTGAACGACGGGAAGTGGTCGAAAAATCGATGCAAAGTTTTGCTATCAACCAAACAACCAAGCAGACAGACAGACGGTACGAGTTAAAATAAAGGGAGTAAAAATACAAGTTAATAGAAAGGGAATAAAAAGTAACAAAATTTTAGTTTTTTACTAAAGTAATTTAATTTTTAAAAAATGTAGAAAAAAAAAGGTATAGACTAACTGGAGAATCGAACCCGGGTTGCCCGCATGCTGTCCGATACGTTAACCACTTCGCTAGCGAAGTCACATGTGAAATCGCAAAAGTATAATATGAGACAATAAGGTCATGGTTTTTTCAAATTAACTTATATGATTGGTTGAACACACACACAGTCTACTTTATATATATATAGGCCTATAGATAAATACAGTATAACAGAAATTAACAAGCTATAAGTATAAAACTATTTTTTTCCTATAAATCCTTTCTATGAATTTTTTGGGGGAGGTTGAGAAATTTGAAAGATGGCGTCATGTTTCAATTCTTTAGGATGACATAAAGTTGGTCAATTAGAATTAGAATTCCGAAGATCTTGTTAATCAGAAACTAAAAAATAGTTAATATAAAAGATCAGTTCAGATAAGTTAAGTTAAGATAAAATAAAATAAAACTAAAACGCTTGCTAGACTTTGCAAGCGAAGCGATTTTCCGAGGCACGTGGAAGACTTCCCCAAAAGGTAAGACAAGTATCTTCTACAAGAAATTGAGTGCTAGAGCGGGATGACTTCTGGGATTTATGCACGATGGATTAATTTGGCAAACTATTATCAAAAAGTTGATTGCCCCTGGCTAATGCCGCTGATTTAGTTTTAGTTTGCTCTTATCACTGCTATTTGTTCTTTCAATGCCTCCCCCCACCGCCCCATGGAGCATCGGCGCCCCTTCCCCCTTCCGCACTTAAGATCTCAACATCGCCCACTGGGGGACCGAGAACGATTATGCCTCCCGTTGGTAACATATGATTTTACATTGACCCAATATTTTCGCTACGTGGCCCTCCTCGCTATGTCTGTTTGTTGCCGCTTCTGTAAACAGAAGTAATCATATGGCATCATGACGGCGCCTGTTTATGGTGGGTGGGCGGCGGGGGGTGGGGGGGGATGGAAGTAGACTTTCAATGAACATACAACAACAGTAGTCACGCCTTTGAACTCTGAAAAACGTTCCAGCCGATTAACGTCGTTTGAAGAGTAATTTCGGTCAGTGATCGGCAAGTTAAGGCAAGCGTGCCAGACTTGGCACACGAAGAGAGAATTTCAGTGACCAGCGAGAGACCTCCAAGAAGGAGATTTTATAAGGCGAGTCAGAACAACGCACGTCAGCATAATTAAAGGGTGCTGTTATCTTATATATTACAAACGCTCCATCTATAAAGAAGATTATTGCGTCCTAAGCTCCTACATGGTCCGAGTCTTGTCTTGCATCTTTATTCATGTTTTAAATTATGTTAAGTTACTGGTTTTCCCGGTTTGTTTAGGCAATCCATTCCATGACCGAATGCCACTCGGGAAGAAAGAGTAGGCTACTTATATGCATTTGTTTTCACATAAGGGATAAGGAAAGTGTTTTTGTCCTTATGTTTATCTGAACATTGCAACAGGCATTATTGATTTACAGCCAATGCAAATCTATTCTACAATGAAGTTGTACTGAATATAGAGATCTGTTGTTGCACATAGTATTCACTGGCTTAGAGGAGTTACACCTTGAATAGATTTGTTTCATGTTTGGAAGCAATTAATGTGAATCTTGTTCAGAAAAAAATTCCGGTATTGAAAAAGGAGAACTGACTGTTGAAGTCGATGTTTCTGATTGACATAGCGACCCATTTCAGTATTTTCAATGTCAAACAGCACATCAAGTGTTAGACCACTGGAATGGATTTGCATTGAAACTGGACATATCTTCCAGTGAAATAATTGTAAACAAAAAAAAAGGTTGAACATTCCCTTATTTAAGGCGAAAAAAGATAGATATATATGTTGTTTATTTTTAAAAGTGCATTGAAACAATCAAAGCGGAGATTTATAAACAAAGGCAAGACTTTCAAATTCACGAACTCATGTTTTCATACCACAACAAACCTGACTGGTTTGATCTTACAACAACCTACATAGATCTGGATCTCTTTTGGTGGAGGAATATTGTATTACGTATCAATTAAATTTGTAGAGTGGCTCGTTAAACGTAATAAGGAGAAGATTATTATAACATAAACCCCCAAAAGAATAAACTAAATTTCTACTCTTTAAATAAATGAAGCAAATAAAACGTAACGCAAAACAAAAATACTCTCAAGTCAAGATTTAAGATTAACAAAATACTTTTGTTATTTAATACAGAAATAAGACAATTACCATAATATATAAGTACAAAGTACAAAAGAAAATACAAATTTTAAACTCTAAAATATAATACACAAGAAATGCTAATACAAATAGACAAACTATAATACCAAAGAGAATCTAAGACAAATTACTACTTACAAAGATACACTACGTAGAAAGAAAGGTTTACAGCGCACACAGAAACAAACATACCGAAGACCGGTCGACTCAAGACTTGTACCAAGACTGACCAGAAACACAACACACTGTGTCAAGTAGAAAAAAATAACCTCGTGCTCAAGCGAGGGAAACCGGGTTATCGGTACATACAATAACAGAATGAAAAATAATAGTAATAAAAAAATCATTCTTAAGCGTGCGGTCAAGCGTGACCAACACAGTTGAAAGAAAGGGAGACAAAATAATACTGGGTGTAGGGGAGATAAAAAGAAATCAGCACACTCCAGTAAACACAGGAGAAAACAAAAATGACAAAATTAGGGAACGTAACAATTGACAATATTTTAATTTTAAACATGCGCAAAATGGGCATCAAAACTTGCCAATTTGCGGGAAAATCTGAAAGAGAGCCGCTTAGGAACGTCATCAGCTATAGTCAACCGCGACGGATTTGCTCTACTTTCAGCTTTTGGTTTAACTTACTCTTGGGAACAGATTTTATCGCACATAAAAGCTGCTTTAAGCATACCAAGAGGTCACTTACACTTGCCCAACCAGAAGTGTGTACATATTGACCCGACATTAAACAATTGGTGAAGTACATTAAAGACAAGATGCTCATTAATTAATACAGACTTATTACATACAAAAGAGTTTTTAAGCTCATCTTCTTTAATTAAACATAATATAAGTATATTCTAAAACTAGTTTGAATAAATATAAGAGGCTTATATAGGCTACTAGCATTATATTGTGTAATTTTTGTAATTAATAATGTTTAAAAAAGAAAACGACTAATACAATTATTGCAGGAAGTGTTTATTTACAAGATAACGTACATTGATTTTATACCTTTAATTACATATTGAAATTAATAACAGTATGCTGGATTTGTATAAAGATGTAATAATTTAAAAGAAATATTGGTTATATTATATACCTTGTTTGGCATCACTAACATTAAATTTGGAGAATTTTATTTCAAAGGGAGATAATTAATCCGTATTCTTTGCTTTAATATTTCTAACATGTTTCTTTTTTTCTTTCCTTTTTTGTAAAACAAATGTCTGACAATATGTAACTAGTACCAGGTGACCGATCATTCGATCGGTAATAAAGAGCAGGCGCTTGTACCTTAACATCATGTGTATGTAAAACAACAGTGCATAAATTTTAAAAATACGTCTTTACCAAACCAATAAATTGTATTTGTCTTTTTCTTTTTTTCTACTATGAATAACATGGGCTTTAAATTCTAACATTCGAAGCAGATTTTTATTTGTGCAGTCTAATATCTAGATTTTGCCCGATAACCCCCCCCCCCCCAAAAAAAAAAAAAAAAAAAAAAAAAAAAAACACAGCTTAATCTCATTTTAAACCCCAAAAAAAACATGTATGCTAGAGTTGTCAGTTTTAAATCTAACAGAAATATATGTCATTTATGTCATTAAATCGCCAGGCTACAGCGAATACAGAACAGTACTGCGCGTTTGGTTATGTGCAAGACTCGGGAACTGCCCTTCTACCCTCGCTCCACTGGCTCTCCGTGAAAGCCAGAATTGAGTATAAAGTGACGCTACTTTGCCATCAGTGCATTTTTAAAAACGAGTTTCCGTCCTATCTCAAGGCACTATACACACCTTATGTCCCGCAAAGAACACTTCGTTCTGCAAACTTATCGCTTCTGGAAGAGCCCCGTTTCTATCTGACGACCGTTGGCCTTAGAGCCTTCTCAGTATCCAGTCCGAAGGTGTGGAATCAACTTCCGATTCAACTGAGGCGAACAAGCTCTATTGATACTTTCAAACAGAACTTAAAAACTCATTATTTCAATATTTACCTTAGATAACATTTAACATGCTTTAGAAACTTACTGTCTTATTTATGGGTTGGGTCGGTAAATACTACATTTATTTGCATTGTCTTTTTTTAATCATCAATTTAGCTCTGTCACCTGGCCTAGGGTAATATCCGTATTCTTAGTTGTATGTTAAACGCGCTCTGAGCTTACATTATGTTTGTTGGCAGCGCTATACAAATATTATTATTATTATTATTTAAAAGACTGAAAATGAAAAGTTTAAATTTAAAATATCGTGAATTACGTTACAATTTTTAGTTCTTCTACCCCTTCCCCTATTGGTGTACGCTCGTTTGAATCTGTGGCGCCTTCACTGTGGAACGGTTTACCTGAGACACTGAAAAACTCTGTGTCAAAAAAGGCTTTCAAGAAAAATTTGAAGACTTTTCTTTTCAACTAAGTTGATCAAGTACACATCCATCAGCAAAATCTTGTTTGAAACTATTTTAAAATGTTATTGTCGTTTCGTGCCTCCATCGGCCGAAACCTTGTTTAAAACTATTTTAGAGTGTTATTGTCGTTTCGTTTTTGTGAGCGCGCTGAGCATGGTTTTATTGGCATGGAGTGAGGCGCTATATAAATGACCAATTAATTAATTAATTAACTTTAACAACTGTCAAACTTTCCTATAAAATTATGTCAATTTTTTTAACTCCCTCCCTCAACCCATTCAAGCTAACAATGAGTTACGGCCGGCAAACATGTTTGATATGAATTAAAAAGGTCTACGAATAAATGTAAATCGGGTAAAAAAAAATAGGCATAGTCTAACTGGAGAATCGAACCCGGGGCGCCCGCACAGCAGTCCTCTACGTTAACAACGTAGCTAGAGAAGGCACATGTCAGATGTGAAAAGCTATTAGACAGTATATAGGACTAGGCCTAAATAAGTCAGTGACACAAACTCACAAATTGACCAATGGGGATCCGTGGGGACACAAACACGATCTTCTTATATATATAGATTTTCAATGTTTTCAATGTATTATTCCAAACATTGTTTGACAAAAAAGTAAAAAACTATAGTTTGGTGTTAACATTATCTAATATCCTCCATTTGTGTTACTATTTATAATAAACTATCGCGGCAAAATATAATATTGATTTAACAATGGTATGATAAACATTTTTTTTTTTTTTATTTGAGCATTAAACTTAAATACTAAATAATTAAAGGTGAAATTATGTTATTCATTGAAAAGACTGCAATTGAAAATATTATAATATATATAGGCTACGTTAGATGATGTGTTTAATTCCCCCCCCCCCCCGCCCCTCAATAAAACTAACAGTATATTACACTTCTGACTATTGTTATGAGGAAAATACGAATATAATGAATTTACATCTTTTCTAGTTTACCAGATTTCGAATAGACAATGTTAACATATTCTAATATACCTTACTTTGGTAGGCCTTTATAAGCAAATCATACATATTTTTAATGAAACATTCATTGAATTTTTAAAAAAGTGTATACTAATACAGTGTTAATTATTTACAGTGTAAAGTATACGGCTACATTGTATGCTACATACAGCGTAGTGTATACTGCTACAGTGAACACTATATACAGTGTAGTGTAATCTGCTACATTGTACACTATATACACAAATTCACAAAAAAGTTTTAGAGGTGGTTTTTTTCAAAAAAATGTCAGATAAAAGAAAGTTAAAAATAGACCTTTAGTTTGGTGAAACTTCATCTAATTCTGTTATTATTTAAACGGTAAACCATTATCTGACTATTAATTAATTTGTAAATATGTATTTGTTTTTCTTTTTTTAAAATTTTATCTAAAATATATTGAAGTTTAATCTAAAATATATTGAAGACGTTCTAATCTAAACAAGCCGCGAGGGCCGCATACTATCATTTGTCCGCCCGCGCGTTACCCACTGGCTGTAGTTTGCACACCCCTGCATTACATAAATTACACTTGGTCTTGCTTTAAATTATTTCTATCATCGGTGCGCAACAGTAGTCTAAACAAGAAATTAAACTTCTTTCTTATCTTATCTTATACATTACAGACGCTCCTTCTATAAAGAAGATTATTGCGTCCTACGCTCATCCGTGGTCCGAGTCTAGTCTTGCATTTTTATTAATGTTTTAAATGATGTTAGGTTATTGGTTTTCCTGGTTTGTTCAGGCAACCCATTCCATGCCCGAATGCCACTCGGGAAGAAAGAGTACTTATATGCATTTGTTCTCGCATAAGGGACAAGGAAGGTGTTTTTGTCTTTATGTTTATCTGAGCTTTGCAACAGATTGTTATTGGGTTGTATTTCTAAATTAGAGTTTAATGCCTTATGTATTATTACTACTTTACTCTTTGCCCTTCTGTCCTCTAGTGTTTCTAGGTTTAGTGATTTGACTAATGGTGTTACTCTTGTCAATTGGGAATATTCACTAGTTATAAACCTTGCAGCTCTTTTTTGAATTTGTTCTAATTTTTTAATGTTTTCTTTAGTTGATGGGTCCCATACAGATCCTGCATATTCTAGTATAGGCCTAACTAATGTGAGATAGCATTTTAGTTTTATATTCTTATTACATTTGTAAAAGTTCCTTTTTATGAATCCTAATGTTTTGTTTGATTTTTTTATTACTTCATCAATGTGAGGGTTCCAAGATAACTTATCATTTATTATTACTCCTAGATACTTAGCATTGCTAGTTTGGGTTAGTTCTTTACCATGAATGAAGTAGTTTGTTATTATTTGTTTCTTTTTCTTGGATACCCTTATTAGTTGGCATTTTTCTGGGTGAAAAGACATACTCCAGTTTGATTCCCATTTTTGTAGTTCATCTAGGTCTTTTTGTAAAAGTTCACTATCTTTTCCTGTCTTTATTATTCTATAAATTATGCAATCATCAGCAAATAATCTTACTTTTGTGCCTGTGTTGATGCAATTTGGCAGATCATTAATGTAAATTAGAAATAGTAGGGGCCCTAGAACAGTTCCTTGTGGAACTCCTGAGTTTACTGTTATTGGTGATGACTTAGAGCCATTTATTATCACTGTTTGTTCTCTGCCTATAAGAAAGTCCTGAATCCACTGATGTAAGGGACCAGAGATGCCAAAGTATTTAAGTTTTTTAAGAAGACTAGAATGATGAACTTTATCAAATGCTTTTGAAAAATCTAGTAATATAGCATCAATTTGGTTGTTACTATCTAATCCCTTAGACAAGTCATCTATTAAGCCTATCAATTGAGTCTCACATGATCTATTTTTCCTGAAGCCATGTTGGTGTGGGCACAGTGCATTTAGTTTGTCTAGATGATTTACTATACTACTATATATTATATGTTCAAGTAATTTACATGTTATGCTTGTTAGAGAAACAGGTCTATAATTTCCGGGGTCAGATTTATCTCCTTTTTTGAAAAGGGGGGTTACATTGGCTAATTTCCAATCTTTGGGCACTTTGCCCTGGTTTAGAGAGGCCTGAAAAAGTATTTTAAAGATTGGAGATATTTCATTAGTTAGTTCTTTAAGCAGTCTTGCTGGTATTTCATCTGGACCAGAAGCTTTGTTTACTTTTAAGTTGGTTAGGAGTTGTTTAATGCCTTTTTCATCTACATTTATATTTCCTATCTCTTCTAGTTTGTTTAAATTTATGAATATTTCTTTGTCACCTGGATTTGAAAAAGATGATGCAAAGTGTGTGTTTAGGATATTAGCTTTAGTTTCATTATCATTATAAGTTTTGTTGTTTTGGCCTTTTAGTGGAGCTATGCCTGTAGTGTCCATTTTTCTTGATTTAATGTAGGACCATAAGTTTTTATTATTATCTTTAGAAATTACATTGTTTACATATTCATTCTGCAGCTGTCTGCTTAGTTTCTGAGTTAAATGTTTAATTTTTAGGTATTTTTTATGTAGTCTAATTGAATTAGTTGCCTTAAACTTTTTGAATAGATTTTCTTTTTGTTTACACAGTTTCTTTAGTTTAGTGTTAAACCAACATTTGTTAATTTTATTTGATGTTTGTTTTGTTGGCACAGAGTCAGCCATTATTGCTTTTAAGTTGGTTTTTATAAATTGCCAAATATCTTCAACTGGACTATCTATATTGTATTTAGTAAGAAAATTGGTTTGGAATTTTATTGCTGCTTGATGTAGTTCTGTTGTGTTACATTTATTCCAGAGATAAATTATTCTTTTAGGTTTCTTGCTAATTTGGATTTTTATTTTGTTATTTACTCTGACAATATCATGATCTGAAAGTCCAGGGATTATTTCATAATCTAATACTAGTCCTGGTCTGTTCGTTAAAAATAAATCTAGTATATTATGGTTTCTTGTTGGTTTTTTATTAATTTGGTCTAAGTTTAGATTTTGGATGGTATTGATAAACATTTCATTTATTTCTTTTGTGTTTTGGTGCTTTTCTATTGAGTAGCTATTCCAATTTATATCAGGGAGGTTGAAGTCCCCCATTATCCAAATTATAGCATTTTTATATTTAGTTTCAATACTTGTCAGCTGATTACACAGATCAGACATGTACTCTGATGTTGAGTTTGGTGGTCTGTAAACACTGCCTACAATTAGTGGTTTGGAATTAGGTCTGCTTATTTTACAAAATACTGACTCTATGTTATTTTGAGGTTCTAATTTAATTTCTTCAGCTATTAGGGTAGATTTTATGGCTAGTAAGACTCCTCCATGCCTGTCTGACCTATCTTTCCTAAAAATTTCATAATTATTATTGAATATCTCTGTGTTGTAAATATCTGGGCTAAGCCATGTTTCGGAACCTGCAATTATGTCTGGTTCTTCATTATTTATTAAAAGTTTTGCTGTAGTAAGCCTACGGGTTTTCCCGAAACGTCATAACTGCTACGCAACAAAACACCGCTCTTGAAAGCCGCACTACACGTGGGTCGAGCAATGGCATGTTTTCACGGCCAAAATCAATATCTACGATAAATCTAATGTGTATTTTTGTCTAACGTCCATTTCCGATTTTTATTTGTGGGGCCGAAAAGCTGTAGATTTTCTTTTAGGTGAAACAAGTCGTGCATTAAAACATGAAGATAATCGTTAGAGCGCTTTTGAAGAAAATTTCCAGACATACATATATATATATATACATACATTATATACATACATACAATTTTTGCTCGTATTATAGTATAGGATAAAATGTCCAAACTATAAAGATAATTTAAAATAATATAAAATTAAAGGATTTATATGTACATTTTCAAACATTACATTAACTACTCAGTTTGTATGATGACCTAGTATTAGTTTCGTTTAACTCAATGTTACTTCCATGACATTCATGTTTAAATATAACTAAATAAAAATTTAGAAATCTTAGTTAATCTTGAGATCACACTGTCTTGAAATCTGAGAGGTTGCTTAAGTTAAATCCTGACAACTAAATTAGAAAGTTTAGATATTAACCATAGTCTATAATAAGATGGACCGCTTGCTCTATTTTTAAAGCTTATTAGCTTACATATTATGTACTTTTTTTCCCCGTGCGCAACCAATACGGCTGTCTTAAATTACTTCTACGCACCTCCTTGTTTCTATGTTTCCGCTGTATACAACTTTCGATTTTAATTTTAATTTTTCATTGAGAAAATCAAAGCGATTCAATAAAATGGAAGTGCAAAGTAGGCTATTATACGAATCGGAAATTCCGAAAAGCAGTCTTTCGAGTCATCATCATATAGCAGAAATACTAAAGCAAGCGGTCCATGTATATTAAAGTCTATGATATTAACCATTAATGTGCAGGTTGGTTATTGAAATTTGTTATTTGCTATAACTGGATAGTAAAAAAAAAACAAGATGATAATCACCAATTCGTTCATTTGTTTTTAATATATTATTTAAAAACTAGTAAATGATTTTATCTAGAACAGCGGTTCCCAACCTGTGGGTCGCATATCCTTTGGAGTTGTAACGACCATTTCAAGGGGGTCGACTAATAATAATAATAATAATAATGATATGTGTATAGCGCTGCCAACAAGCATAATACAAGCTCAGAGCGCATTTAACATACAACTCAGAACACGGATACAATCTATAGGCTAAGAGATAAAAAACTAAATAATGATTCAAAACTTTACAAACATGGAACAAATCAAACAACCAAAACCAAAAATAACCGACCTAACATATAAGTAAGACAGTAGGGCTCAAAGCATGTTAATTAAGATAAATATTGAAATAATGAGTTTTTAAGTTATACATATATTTTTGCTGGTCTTAGGAACCAAGACACCTACATTATTAGTTTTCTTTGAGGAGCATGACATTGAACAAGATAAATTGATTACAATGATACAGTCTGTGAAAGAACACTTACAATTCTATGTTAGCGAGGAAAAAAAAAGTTATGGTTGGGTGTCACCACAGCATTAAAAGCTGTATTACAGGGGTCACGACGCAAGCAAAGTTGTGAACCACTGCTCTAGAACTATAACGTCCTTTATGTTTCCTTTTTATTTGCCTTGGTCTCGTTACGGCACTAAATGAATTGTCTTATACTTATAAAATAAATAAAAAAATAATAGAGCAGATTGATTTTCAGGCTGTCGGGAACGATGAATGATTTAGAAATCGAAGTGGCTATTCGGACCCGATAGACTTAGTGATAAATAGTTAGTATCGGTTAGTTTATATAGGTTAGGGATGACATTGTATAGTATTTTTGGTAATAGTTAGTATCGGTTAGGTTATAATGGATAGGGATAGATTTGGTGTTTTCTGTGCTACTTCTTATAATATATATATGGTAAAAAAACAACATTTTTTGTGTTTGTTTCCCTCTTTTTTAATGTTTTTTTATGAGTTTTAAGGAATTCTGACTGAAGCCGGGTCCGAATAGCTATTTCATGCTAAAGGGACCCGGGTCCGAATAGCGGCAGCCATTAGAAATAGTAATTTGGAACACAAGGTTGACGACCCCTGCTTTAGAGAAAAAGCCTTTATTGAAACCTGAACTAGCAGTCGTGTATGTTTTTTTAGCCATAGATCTATTTTGTTTAAATGTTTGGTCTCTCCGGTGTTACATATTCATCTTCTTAAAAAAGGTTAAAGCCCCCTCTATACATAAGATTACTGCATATTACATACACTTTAAAGTAAAGTACCCGTCGGACCGAATTGATCCATAGGTCCGATGAAGCAGCGTTCACCGGTTTCTGTGGCCACGGCATACTAGGTGATTGTAATAATTATAATATACAACAAGAGTTTTAAGCTTAAGACGACGACGAAGTTTCATTTGCTAGTCCAACCCTTCAGAGATGACTTGAAAGTCAACACAGAAGGGGCAGTGATGGAAGCTTGGTCTAAAGTCTAATGTGTTCCACAGTCTTATGGTTGACGGAAAAAAAAAGAATATTTCTAAACGTCGGTGCGTGCGTGTGGAACACGCAGTTTGAGCTGATGACATCTGGTAGAGCGGGACACTTGTTGGATGTGACCTGTCTGTGTAAACATTTCCGCGTGGCCATTCATGATCTTGTACACCATCGTGGCTTTATCTACTGTTCTTCGGTATTGTAGGGGCTCAAGATGGAGTTTGGCCACCAAAGCAGAGGCGCTTGTTTTTGAGGCCGTAGTCCTGTAGGATACGACGTGCTGCACGTCGTTATTTCATCTCTAGCGTAGATATCACGTGTTGTTGGTGGAGATCCCACACCGTCGATGCGTAATCCAGGATGGGTCGAGCTAAACTCTTGGGGGTGTTTTTTTTTTTTTACCGCTCAGACTCTTTACATATATTGATATGCTATTTAAGGATGAATATAATTAGAAATATCTTATCTGCTGCCACACAGCAAATGGTTAAAAAGAAAAAATACACCGGAAGAATTGACAACACGTGACTCAAGCCTAACCAATCAAACAGCAGAACCAAAATTGGCCATGTCTCCAGATAAAAAAAAAAAGAAAAAATTACAATACTTGATGAATAGGTAAATCTTGAACGCGGTCGGTTGCGGTTGCGAGAAATAGGGGAGGATGGGAGGGCAATGGGAGACACCTCAAACAAACAGTTATACCCCCCCCCTTTCTAGTGCTCTAAGAAGAGAGAGAGTGGGGGGGGGGGCAACGGTTGGGGAGGGTTGTCATTTGTCAGCTAGCATACCCGTGTTCTGACAACTTGACACTGTGTCCTCATATAGAGACAGATGAACTTGTAAACAGGGAGCTCCAAGACAAGTTACTTCTTCCTAGGTTACACTTGATAATATTTTTTTTTATACAACGGTTCTCATGCTATTGAACATATACCCCTCAACCAACAGCACCATAATATACTCTATCCCTATGGGGCTTGGTGGCCGAGCGTATTCCACTGTCGTACCGAAGGTGTATCTGGTGAAGGCTAGGAATTTTTTCACGGGTCTGGAGGATGTCATTGATGGTATAAAGTAAAGGTGGCTGTGCATTGTGCCGGCCACACAGTCACCTAGTATGCAGTGGCCTCAGTAACTGGTGAACGCTGCTTTACCGGCTCTATGATCAATTTGGTGCGACGGGTACTTTACTTTTACTTATACTCACTTCCTTATTCTTTATCTTTCGCCGTGGTGCATAAGGGCAGCAGCAAGGCTCCGCCATGCCTCCTTAACCTGGGCGAGCCAACTGATTTTATGACATGTTTTATTGATGGCCGTCGCAACCTCATCTATGATGTTTCAAGACAATGCTAGGAAGCCTCTTTCTATAAAAGCGTAGAACGTGGCCCAACCAACTCCATCTTCTTTTCTTTATTTATTCAGTACAAATCATCCCTGTTCTCGTGCTGACTTCATTGTTGTGGAGACGTGGTCTTCTCGTGCTGACTTCATTGTTGTGGAGACGTGGTCTTCTCGTGCTGACTTCATTGTTGTGGAGACGTGGTCTTCACAGTTCATCTTTAGTATACATCGTACACATCTTACTTTAAACAATGTCTTCAATGTCTCTCCTGCAGACTTCTTTGTGTATATCTGGGTCATCTTAGAACTATATTATTATTCACAAGCTAAATTCCCCCGGCGTTACCCGGGGGGGGGGGGGGGATATTAAATAAGCTACAGATAAAAATTTCATAAACTACATTGAACAGAAAGCTATAGATTATAGAGCTAGATCTAATAATATTTAAATAAATATATTATATAATTATTGTTTACTGATCACATTAAGGAAAGTAAATTAAAATAAATTTTATAATCGGTTTAAAAATAGGCAAGACTTTTTATTTAGCATTAAGCTAAATTGCCCGGCGTTGTCCGTGGACAAAAAATACATAGAACAAAGGTCTTAGCTTATATCTTAGCTACAGATATAAAAAAAATATCAACTACGCTGAGCAGAAAGATATTATTTTTTATTTACTGAATACATTTAACACGGAAGGAATCCAAAGACAACATTACATATATATCAATTTTTCCTTTTCAAATAGACATAAATAAGACTATCATTGATAACATTTTAATAACGTGAAAAAAGAAAATAAGCTTTAACTATCGGAAACTTGGTATTTCCTCCACCCCCACCCCCAGCCTAGAGCTTAGCAAATGTCAACTTTGTGTTGGTAAGACACACATGCGCGCGCACTCACACACGCACGGACGCACATCATTGTTTGTTCATTTCCCACCAGCAGCTGACTTTGCTGGGTGAGTTATCCACGCCGCCCCCTCCCCCAAGCTCCCCCATCGTGTACCCCCGCCACCCCATGTATGGGGGGCGCCATGCGAAGAATTCTTGTATGTTTTGGTTTCCCCGGCCATAGGTTTGTTGCCATTGGAGTGTCAAATCTGGCTGGGACCAACCTCACCCTAAATGTTGAAGTACATGACAGGAAATTCTTTACCGCTGACGCCCGGCTTTGCATTGAATTCTGACTGTACGATTCCTCTATATCATAGGTTCTCAACCTTTTTCGGCTCACCGCCCCCTTTTACAATTTTATTCCGCTCACCGCCCCTCACCCCCCCCCAAACTTTCTTTTAGCGCCCACCCCCCCCCCCCCCCCATTTCCGCCCATCTGGACGATTGGTTTCCGCCATTTTTTTTAGGGGAACTAGACTTTTTGTGTGATTAAATATCATTACAAAAACTGAAAAGGAAACATTTTGTAAGAATTAATAGATCAAAAAATCGCCTTAACAAAAGGTTTAAAAAAATCAATATTAATGTGAATCGTTTGCCTGGTGTTTTACTAGCAATTTGTCTATTTTTGTTTCAATTTTGGTTGCAAAAAGCCTTAGGTCTAAAAATCAGTAATATTTGTTATATTTCAAAACTGAACTTGTAATTGAATCAAATATTGAATCTAAAACATCACACTTTTTAGTTAAAGGGAGGTAATTTGCCCGTTTTATTTGAGCTAATATTTCTGTGTTTTTTTTCTTTTATAAAAATTAAATGGCTTACATTTAAAACTTTGAAATGATCAAACTGTAAAATGTATTTGAAACTTATATAAATATTCTATGAAAAATTAATTAAACGTATATTTTCAAGCATTACAATAACTACCCAGTTTGGATGATTACTTATTATCTATACCGCTTTACCATAGCTTTATGTTTTCAGTCATTTATTTTTTAAACACATTTAAGACATCTCAGTTAAGATGAAAAATTATAATTAATAATAGCAGATGCTAAAGCGACAGTGATCGGTCAGCATAGTTGATGGTCCGGTGAACCAACCACAGGACCAGCCGGCCGCACACTATATTTGCTAAATACAGACCCCTACTTCATCGAAAAGTCATTGCGATTCTTATTTCTTATTAATATAATATGTAGGCTTACTGTTGGGGATATCAGATATTTAGCAGCACTTGCGTTTACATCACATTTCATCCAACAACTAATCGATTCAAATAGCTGATGTGTTAAAATACATCAGGTACGTTTGTACCGCCCACTTGCCCCTCACCGCCCCCCAATCGCCCCCGGGGATGTCATCGCCCCCCCTAAAGCTTATCACCGCCCCCCGGGGGGCGATATCGCCCCCGTTGAGAACCTATGCTCTATATGGACAATTATCATTGTGCATTTGATGGATTTAGTATTTTAAAAGTCCCTTCAGTTGGTTAGACGTTATACTTTTAAAAAATACTTTAATTTATCTTAAACTAGCTAAATTATAGCTATAATATATATATAGATAATGCGGACTCTGTTACTGTACAGAAGATTTATGCGTTCGGTTTGAATCTAGTCTTGAATTTTCGATGTTCTTTTAAAATTATCATCGTTTCTTTTAACCCTCTTATTCGCGTAGGACCCTGACTCATTCCAAGCGAAGAATGCCAAATTATGATAATTATGCTTACCACACAAATCCGCTTGAAACCCAGTGAAGTCCTAATTCACCAATCACATAAACCACTCTTTTGAAAAAGGAATATGTTTACTTTAAAATTTAGAGAAAAACAAGTTGTACATCTTTTTTTTTACAAAAACACAGACAGAGAATGTAAACCTTCAGAAAAATTGTGTTTTCGTGTCACTCTCTAAAAGAAATGGTTTTCATTAGAAATAATGGAATTCTTTTTGATTTTGTTTATTGCTGGAAAATGGTTTACATGTTTTCTTTTTTAACTCCGGCACTGAAGCAAAAAAGATTAAAAGTAAGATAAAATAATCGTGATCAAAATCATATTATGTATAATAAATATATTAAGGCACTTTGACTCACTAGAAAGTAAAGGGATAACGTTGTGGTCTAGTGAAATAGCGATGGGTTAGGCTATTATGAAAGTGTTCAATCACTTACTTCGTCTTAACTTGATGACGTTGTGGAGTCTACCCAGCTAGTTTTGGGTGGGCGGCATTAACTTGCACGTTGTGTCGGCCACACAATCCCATCGCTACTGATGAGCTCTTGCTTTATCAGCCCAACCGTTGCAACTTCCATTTTCGGCTTCATAACACTTGACTTGAACGAACATTATATCAGTTGTTGTTCTTGAAGATGGCAGAAAGTAGGTATTTCTTAAACTAAATGTATTTGTTGATAAAGAGCAGCACAATTCTAAAAGGGCATCTATATACACTGTAAAGCAGAGAATCGGCAACCAACGGCACGCGTTCCGGACCGACTTGGCACGCAGATTGGTTTCCAATGGCACGCGGAAGACCCCAGAAAGGACAATTTAAGTCTCCTCTACGAGAAAATGGCAGGATGACTTCCAGGCAGTTGGCACACTGCGTGAATTAGAAATCTTTTTTTTAGGCACATTATTATCAAAAGGTTGCGACCTATGTTGTAGAGCAGGGGTCGGCAACCTTTTGTTATAGTGTACCAAACGAGGATTTTTTTTATCATTCAGCCTACCAACAGCGTAAAAGTCAAACGGATCAACTATATTATTTTTATATGACAATTTATTTAGTGCCGTAGTAAGACCAAGACTTAAAGAAAAGTAGCGTAATAGAGAAAATCATTAAAGCGTTTTATATTAAAAATTTAATAAAAGAATTCACCTGTTTGTTATTATCATCTTTTTGTGCGTCAGCCTGAGGCCATACACTGCCATGAAAAATTCACAAAAATATACCTAACAAGGAATATATCGTCAAGACTTCAGTCAGCCAAAATACAATAGCTGAATACTAATGAACTTTTTCTTGTATGATAAATTGTGTCATTGTGTGCGTATATGTCTATTTTGTAAAGCATATTTCTGTGCTTGAGTACAAATTGTTGTTTTATATTGTTTCAAATATGCTGAAAGACAAAACATCTGTAGATCTAATCAATACACATTTCCATTTGTTTGGATCAATAAAGAAATTTTATCTGTTTTTTTAAATCCATTCATAGCTAATACACAATTTCATTAATCAACATTTGAATTTGCTCTAAATTAGGTAAATAGTTAAATGTTTTGAAATTGATTTCACGGAAAGATATGTCCAGTTTCAATGCAAATCCAGTCCAGTAGTCCAATACTTCAAGTGCTTTTCGACCCCGTCATTGTAAATGCAAGTTCAGCTCACTGAAACGTGTCGCCATGTCATTCAGAAACATCAGCTTCAACAGTCAGTTCTCCTCATTCAATACCGGACATTTTTTTTTCATTAAGATAGGCCTACATAACTGCTTCCAGTCCAGAAACGAATTTATCCAAGACTTCACCTATAGTCGGTATTACTTTCTTTTATAAGAGACTTGAGAAACTATACAATTGACTTTCTTAACAATAGATTCAATCGCAGATCGCAAATCCAATGATGGAAACTTTACATACAAACATTCCTGAGCTAAAACAGTCGAAGTCCAGTGTGATTCCCATGTAGTTCGCCATGCAGCACCCGCTGATGACATACGTCGTTTTCACTTGCATTAGACTATATTCTTGGAGGTCTGTCGCGTGCCACTGAAAATCGTTCTGCGTGCAAAGTCTGGCACGTGTGCCCAAGGTTGCCGACCCATGTTGTAGATAACATGACCTTAAATTATAAACAGTTTCTCAATATCATATAGTATTAGTTTTTAAAGTTATTACTTGGACAGCAAAAAGTTCACGTGATGTCACCAATACTTAGAGGCTTAGGTGCCATTGTAAAAAAAAAAGGCTGTGCTCGCTCTGGCTGGTGGTCAAAGTATCTAACTAACCAACTAAATATCTAACTAGCTGACTGAGTACGGAATGAATCAGCTAACTAACCAGCTAGCCAATTAACCAATCCATTGACTGGTTGATAACTAATTCATTTATTCCGACGAGTAGATACTAGTGTAAATGAAAACCTTGCCATCTACCGATTGATCAACTATCTAGCTAACTTAATAATTAGCTAACTTAACTAGTTCGAAAGCATTAACCAATTTACTTTTACTAGCTAATTCACTCACTTGGTCACGCACTAACCAGCTAACTAATAAATTAGACAGCCTTCTCACTTACTAATTAACTAATTATATAGCGAAATAATAACTAAATGAATGCATAAAATACTTAGTAGATAAGTCAATCATGTACTAACTTACTAACTAACTAATAACTAACTTTTCTTTTCCTTCAAAATAACAGTAACGTTTAACTTTTTTTTCTGATAAGTATACTTAACAGTTTTTCATCTGTCTATATTTTCCAGAAATATTTTTGCCATCGGCTAGGGAACTTGCTCCAGCACTGTGTGGCCATCGGCTAGGGAACTTGTTTTCTTAACAGAAACGGTTGGCACCGAGTGTTCGATACAAACACCCACGTTAGCGCCACTGCTGCCAACCTGCTTCGCCTTTGGCTGTTTATCGTTTAACGGTTTGCCACTTCCGGACTTCCGGTCGACTTGCTGTTCTGGGAAGCGTTGTCTTATTAATTAACGAAACTATTAAAAGAAAAAAAGAACTCGTGGTCTCAAAATACATTTTAAAAAAAGGTTTTATTCATAAGAAGCAACTTATTTTTTTACATGATAGCAAACGTATTATTATATAAAGTATAAAACAATGTGGTCTAAAACAGAGAGGTATTGGCTTCTGACAATTGAAAATGTTCGGAGTTGGCATTAAAATAATACTTGTGGTGATTGTTTGTTTAATTGTGTGTTGAATTATCAACGGACGCGTTTTAAAATTGTATTAATTAAAGCTCATTGAGTTCTGTTCTTTTGTTTGGAAACCTTAGTTTGATGTGTGGTATAAAGTCGACACACATTGGTAAAAAAAAAAAAGGTGGGTTACCCGTCAAAATAGAAATTATCCAATTTTTGTGAACGTGTTTTAATTCCAGATCATCAATGTTGTCATCTCATCATGATCGCTATCATCATCGTCATCGTCGTTGTCGTCGACATCATCATCATAATTATTCATAATCATCCTATCATCGACCGGATAATCACCGACACCGTTATCATCGGCATCACATGATCGTTGTCGCAATCACTTTGTATCGTAAGTGTCGCCAACACCACCTCATCAGCTTGATTGTCATCAAACATCGTCACAGCAACATCACCAACGACATCCTAACCATCTTTATCATCATAATCGCATCATCATTATCATCATCAACCATACAAGAGAAAAAAAAAGCCTAAGTATTGCTTTAAAAAAAAAATACACTGTTGCGTTTGTTTACGTCGATAAATCTTGTACGCTATTTATATAACAACCAATGTATACAATTTCTCCGTGAAAACACCATACACGTATGTTTACAATATCCGTACCAATGTATTTGTATAATGCAAGAGATAAGTCACAGGTGTAGCATTGGCGCCCGCTCCCCTCGCGCCCCTACCCCTGCTCCTCCATTACTCACTTCTTCTCCCGCGGGGACGATGGACGCCATTATCTAGAGGTTTATTAATAAACACACAACGGATGCGTGCTGTCTCGTATCCGGTGATCGGACACACGGCTTCGACCTACTGCCCTGGACCTGATGAAGCGTTTCCGTCAAAGCTTCAGCCGGCCAATCATACCTCTGTTTGTGCAGCTAATCGAAAAACAGAAAGAATGACCACAAGAAAATGGTGGATGGTCCACGCCTTCATTCGTTTTCCGGTTCTCTTAGAAGACGAGAGCTAACAGACAGTTTTTATTGAAGTCTTGACTCACACACTGTCTGTTGATTTTATGTCTATCCATCCGTCCGTCTACCTATTTTACTTTCTTTATATGTACGTTTTATCTATAAATGATACGATGGACATTTATATAGCGAATCTTTTCATGCTTTCGTAAAGCGTGTGCAGTCCGCTCTCATTATATAATCTATCTATCTATCTATCTATCTATCTATCTATCTATCTATCTATCTATCTATCTATCTATCTATCTATCTAACAATCTATCTATCTATCTGTCTAGTTATCTAACTATCTAGTTAGATGTATCTCTCTTTATATATATATATATATATATATATATATATATACTATATATATAAAAAGACAGTGTTAAGCCCCGCGAGGATCCCCATTGGTCAATTTGAAAACACGTGTGTCACTGACATATCTAGGCCTAGCCCAATATACCGTCTAATAATTTTTCACATCGGACATGTGTCTTCGATAGCTCAGTGGTAAACGTAGTGGACTGCTATACGGGCGACCAGGGTTCGATTCTCCAGTTAGACTATACTTTTTTTTTCGACAATTAATTTTTCAAACTGTTAAAAACAAAAGACATTGTAAATCTATAGGCAATATAGATTTTGTTAAATAAAAATATTTGACTATTTTTTTTACCCTATTACAATATTTATTTACTTTCCTAAAAGTATTCAGTAAGTGTAGTTTATAAATTTGTTATCTGCACCCCAGACAGTCCTTTTTCTTTTCACCCGGGCAACGCCGGGCAATGTAGCTTGTATATATATAAAGATAGAGAAATCTAACTATATATATATATATATATATATATATATATATATATATGCAAGAGATAAGTCACAAGTGTAGCATTGGCGCCCGTTTCCCCCCCCTCCCCCTCCTCCTTCTCCTACATTACTCACTTCTTAACCCGCGGCGGACGATGGATATATATATTTATTATATATTTATTATAAATATATTATGAAGACGAAGTAAAGAACACCATATATATATATATATATGTATATATATATATACATCTTCCGTTTCTCTGTCTTTCTGTGTGTCTATCTATCTATCAGTCTATGTATCTGTCTATCTATTTATCTTTCTATATTTATATAGTGATATATATTTAGTATATATTTAAAGATATATTAATACAACATTTTTTTATTTTTCTATTTATCAATCAATGTACCTATCATTCTATTATGTTTTCCCCCTGACATTTGTAAAATGATTTCTTTATTACACCCAACTCTTTGGCTTTATGGTTTATGCTAAGCATGAAAAGGGCGACAAGGGAGAGAACTAAATTAATCTTTTCCATGATTAACCTTCAAATTGTGTCGAAGAAGAAAAAGGAGTCCTTCTTCAACCTTTACAGCAAAGAAAATGAGTATAATATAGGTATGACTACAACTTAAATTTCGTTTTTTACATAAATTTTAAGATTTAAAAGAAAGTGTTGACAAAGAAATTGAAATAAGTTGTTTGACAATTCCGAAACACCTTTAAAACAACAAGAAAAGGAAAATGTCATAGTGATAACACATTAGAGATATGTCGACACGTAAACATTAATAGTGTATCTATTCTTCCCAAGAGCATATAGACTAGACCAGTGGTTCCCAACCTTTTATACAACTTTTCACGTTAAGGCGACCCCCAACCAAACCCCTTTTTTCGTCGCTACCTTATAACTGTAGGCCTAATGAGCAATTGTTATAAAATGTAATGTAAATATCTCATATGCAGGATGTATTTTCATTGTTACCAATTGAACATAATAGACCGTATATTAATCACAAAAATCCATTTGAAATTATATATTATGAAATATTTATTTCTAATTACAACACAACGTCAGTGCTAAGATTGAGATTGCGTCTTTCGCAACGGCTTACACAACGAAGATCATCTTTCGCAACAAACCTACCTTCTGTATTTAAATTTAATAATTAACAAACTGGAAAGCCCTTTCACAAAGATAAGTTGTTGGAGATGGAAGAAGAAGGTGCAACACAGTCTCAGACAGAATAGTATATGACTGCAAACATTTAAGCCTGATTTTTTTTAATTGGCATTGTAGAGAAATTAGTTATTAATAAATTAAATGAACTTCTCTTGTGTTGTCTCAGGAACAAATATAAAACTAAAATGCTATCTCACATTAGTTAGGCCTATACTAGAATATGCAGGATCTGTATGGGACCCATCAACTAAAGAAAACATTAAAAAATTAGAACAAATTCAAAAAAGAGCTGCAAGGTTTATAACTAGTGAATATTCCCCATTGACAAGAGTAACACCATTAGTCAAATCACTAAACCTAGAAACACTAGAGGACAGAAGGGCAAAGAGTAAAGTAGTAATAATACATAAGGCATTAAACTCTAATTTAGAAATACAACCCAATAACAATCTGTTGCAAAGCTCAGATAAACATAAAGACAAAAACACCTTCCTTGTCCCTTATGCGAGAACAAATGCATATAAGTACTCTTTCTTCCCGAGTGGCATTCGGGCATGGAATGGGTTGCCTGAACAAACCAGGAAAACCAATAACCTAACATCATTTAAAACATTAATAAAAATGCAAGACTAGACTCGGACCACGGATGAGCGTAGGACGCAATAATCTTCTTTATAGAAGGAGCGTCTGTAATGTATAAGATAAGAACATCTTCTAATGTGACTGTGCATGATCTTCTTTCAAGTGCAAATGGGGTGCCAGATAAATTTGAAAGGTACGATGAAATTTCGCCTGCAAGCATGTGCAAGGGTTCTTATACAAAAATCATCCTAAAAATCATTCTCGTAATCCTTTTGTCTGGTTCAATGTCATGTTTCTACAAAAAAACGACAGGTAAGTTAAGCAATATGTACATTTTATTTACATCCGATTTTGTATGTTAAAGCTAAAGTTTTATTTGGAATGATCCGATCTTTTCAGACAAATTAAGGTTTGTTACAACAATTAACTGGTCCTTGCAGTGATAAATTTTACTAATTAAAGATTTCAAAGATGTCAACAAAGTAAGTTATTTTCTGCAGTTCACGTTTATCGCCATAAAGTGCTTTGAACTGCGATCTTGCTTTCTGATTTAAAGTTAAAGAGTTCTGAGTTTATCACGAAGCTCAAAACACGTTTTGGAATGTTTCCTCTCGACAACCATCTGACTTCAGTGTGAAATAGTAGTTCGGCGCATCCTACTGTTATCGCAACTGTTTAAAGTAGGTATGTGATCTTGTTGGTGCGCTGATGTCATCACGCCGGATACTCGGGTGCACAGAATAGAAATATACTTATTTTGTGCTCGTATGTGTATGTATTTGCATGTGAGTGGGCCCGCATGTAGACTGATAAAATTAAATATGTATTTTTCGGTGGTCTTAGGCGACCCACATGAAATTGTTCTTCGACCCCTATTAAGATTTAACATATATATAAAGTTAAAGTAACTCGTCGAACCAAATTGATCCATAGTGCCGGTGAAGCAGTGTTCACCAGTTACGGTGGCCACGGCATACTAGGTGTTTGTGTGGCCAGCATTATGCACAGCCGCCTTTACTTTACCCCAACTAAGGTCAGGTACCCTTCAGAGCTGAGTAGACTCAGGGACACCCTCAAATCCTGGGATTCGAAACCAGGACCCTTGGATCACCAGTCGAACGCGCTGCCGCTCGGCTACCGTAACCCATAAGATTTGACATAAAAAGTTAGTATATTATTAAATCCATAATCTTTTTATTTCTTTTTAAAAAATTCAACGTTATCGAACCCGATATAAAAAAAAATTACAAATAATAATGAAACAAATATTAAATCTAATCAAGGGAGATAATAGTCCTAATTTTAATTCTCTGGGGCAAAGATTTTAGTACAAAAATTTTTTACTACACAATTTGCATTGGAAAAAAATAAAATAAATATCGTATATGCATATACCAGTACCCATATTGATAAAAAAAAATACGTAAAATGAACCATCAACTAATTAATGTTTGTACATTATGGTTGTAATTTTTAAAACACCTTTTAAGCTACTAGCTTGTTTTCATTAGTAAGCATTTACTTCGTTTAACAGCATACTATTATTTTAAGTTTTCATATTTTTTGAAAAGCCTTATTTTAAGGTTTGAAGACTGCATAGAAAAGAAGAATAGTCTAAACTCTAGACTCTAGCTAGACTCTAGACCAGGGATCGGCAACCTACGGTTAGCGTGCTAGACTTGTTACGCAAAAAGTTTTTCAATGGAAAGCAGAAGATTCCTAAAAAAAAAAAACTTTTCAAGTATATTGTATTAGAAATAGAGTACTAAAGCAGGGTGACTTTTAGGCTGATGGCACGCTCAATGAATTAGACATCCCACTACATCACACTGTTATTAAAAGGGTGCCATTACCTGGTCTAGACTAAAGTGTGCTGGGGCCAGGACACAACTCTGTTTGACCCCGCTTATACTCACTGGGGAGGGCTATGAGATGGCGCCATCGAAGAGTACTGTGCTGTACATGTTGTTGTGGAAAGCCTCAAAAAGACCTTCAAAAATAAGTGCTTTCCGATGGTCCTTGGCGAGCCCCATGAAATGGTCGTTTGACCCCCGAAGGAGTCGCGACCCACAGGTTGGGAACCGCTGGAATAGATCTTCTTATCTTATATATTACAGACGCTCCTTCTATAAAGAAGATTATTGCGTCCTACGCTCATCCGTGGTCCGAGTCTAGTCTTGCATTTTTATGAATGTTTTAAATGATGTTAAGTTACTGGTTTTCCTTGTTTGATCAAACAACCCATTCCATGCCCGAATGCCGCTCGGGAAGAAAGAGTACTTATATGCATTTGTTCTCGCATAATGGATAAGGAAAGTGTTTTTGTCAATATGTTTATCTGAGTATAGCAACTGGTAGGTAAGTCTTATTGCCTTTGGACCAACAGAACATTAAAGCTGCATAACTGGACCTGCTACGGTGGTCATGGAAGAACCTCTTCTTTTTTAAAGATCGAAGTCCGAGACTAACTGTAATCTAGAGCAGGGATCGGCAACCTACAGAACGCGTGCCAGACTTGGCACGCAGAGCGATTTTCAATGGCACGCGGACGACTCCTCAAAAGTCTATTCAAGTCTCTCCTACAAGAGAAGAACAGGATGACTTAAAGGCGGTTTGCACGCTGAATGAATTAGAAATTCTACTTTGGCACACTATTAACAAACGTTTGCCGACCTCTGAACTAGAGCTTGTTCTGTTCTCTCGCAGTTTATTATCTATGGGCATGGGCAAGGACTTTGTCTGCACTCGGCTTTATAAAGCAGTCTATGCTTTATTCTTATAAGTGCAGCTTGTGTAGAGAGCGAAATATGTTGAACCACATCTGAACGTGGCTTCTCATCACGATGGGGAGGGTTGCCCTCCAGTACGGGTTCAGTAATGATGCCGACCATGCTTAAAATCGGAAGATATCAAAACAAAAAACCCGTTTAGAGCTGGGGGGGGTCCCAAACTGTTACGTCATGCGGCGCCCTTGGAGAAAGTAAAGTGTTCCGATGCGCCCTGGATGTGTCACATTTTTTAAAAATTGCGCCCCTGATAAAACGGCTTCTAATGGCGTAGAGGCGCACACATTAACATCAACTAGCTTACAGTGTCTCTTAGTTACATAGAAATATATTTTCTTGTTTTGTTAAAGTTCTCAAATGAGAGTACGAAGCTGAACATGCAAAACAAACAGAAATTGAAAAAACAACTACACACTATATGCTACTGGCAAGAGAACAAGAGCAACAGAAAATAACAACTACAAACAAGAACAATAGTTGTAAATGTATCCTCAACAATTTCTTTCAACCTCCCCATTGGTGTTCATTACACTTCGCCTCCATGTTTCCAGACGCGGCCTCAGCATTCCCGCGTCTTGTATTCTAAGGGCCGCAACCCGACATGCAATGCGTGGAACTCCGAGCCAATCCCCCGTCGGTGATCTCCCCTGAGCCGAGAACACAGGATTTCGGATACTCTTTCGGGTATTTCCGATATTTTTTCAATACGTGTTCCCAAAGCTCCGGAGATTTCCGATTCTTTTGCGAGAGAGGAGATTGTTGGATGCCTTTGTGGTCCATGGCATAGACCGACTGTCCTCCGAGGGTGGTCATACGAATCTGTACTTGATCAATGCTTATTGACCTTCTATATGAAAGCAACTTTTAGACAAGTCAAGACTTTCTTTGTTTTTGTTAGATCTTTCTTGATGGACCAGCAAAACATAGACAACAGACATGTAAACATATACAAGGACACAGAGATAGACAGACAGGCAGACAGATAGAAAGATAAATAGATTGATTGAAAGATAGATAGCGATAGATAGAGAGATAGATATATATATAAATATATTGAGAGTAATAGAGATGGGCAGAAATACAAATACAGACAGATAGATAGAAATATATACATATATATATATATATATTTAGATAGATAGATAGATAGATAGATAGATAGATAGATAGAGTGATAGATAGAGGTAGATAGAGTTAGAGATAGATATTGAGATAGAGATAGATAGATACATATTATATATATATGTGATAGAGATATATAGATAAATATTGATAAATCGATAAAGATAGATTGAAATAGATGGAGATACATAGATGGATATTAAGACAGATATATGGAAAGATAGATAAGATAAAGAGAGAGATCGTTATTTATTTTGTAAAGCTAAATTAGAGTTGTTTTTTTTTTCGTTTCTTAGTCTTCAGTAACGCAACAGGGACCTTAAAGTCCCACATACGCATACCACTGCTTCTTACTGCAAGAACCCCTACCCAACTTCCCAGCCCCTAGCCCGGAGGCCCGATGTAAGGCCCTCAAAGCCTATAAAACCCGTAATCTACCCCCCCCCCACACACACACAAACTTTTACCAAAACAAACACACCCCAAATATCTCCGAATGTAACATGAGCTCAAAATGTATGTAGGAGATATAAGCCACGGAAAACGGTTCCCAAGTGTTATGTATATATTTCTTATTCAAAGTAAATATTGATATCGACGCAGCCACAGTGGTTTGTTAGTGTGTGTATATATTATGCTCATTGTTATTGGCTTTATCATTTACGGAACATTAGTTTTTAAAAGTCTACTTTTTTTTTAAGTTTATTTGTTTGTTGTTATGGTCTCTACGTTTCTGCATGTCAAAGCTTTTTGGGTTTCAACGTTTCTAAAGATTTGAGATTTTAGATTTCAAGGTTTTCTAAATTTCAGAGATTTTTTGTTTCGAGGTTCCCAATTAGGTTTTTAGGTTTAGTATTTGGAAAGTTCTTATTTTTTTGGTTTTAACCCTTACAGGGCGCGTATATAGCGGGACTGAAGATATTCATAAGAAAGTAGGTCGGTACTGGAAGGGTTAAGATTTCCAAATTTCAGTTGTTCTTTCTCCTTTCAAAGCTACTATATTTCTATATTTCTATATTTCTACATATCTGAATTCTTTAGCTTTAAGGTTTCAAAATTTCTACAATTGTTAAATTTCAAGGTATCTTAATTTCTGAGGTGTTTTTTTTTCAAGGTTTTTAAATTTATGCAATTACCCGGTCAGCCATATGACCCCAAGGAATGACAATGACAAACAAATGGTGGACTGGAGCAACTGACAGCCACCGCGCAGTTCATCAAGTATTGGACTTGTCTAAATCATTACACTTGAGAACGAAGAAGAAATTAGTCCTGCGTATCACTCATGGTGAACAATATCTATTGCTTATGGTTTAATCCTTTTATACACGTATAGTCTACATATTTGTCCAAATAGATATGCCAACAAAGCCAGAAAATTGCGTTTATTGCTACCAAAGTATCGAGTCAGTATTTATTACTATATCTGTGTGTATGACTGCAAGGATTAATTTTTAACTATACTGCATTTAGAATAGAATTGGACCTTTTGCAACTGTTGGAAAGTTTGCTAAAGAATGCTCCACAAGAAGATGTTTCCAGATTCCGAACGAATCACAACGATCTGTACTACTGTTATTTTAATAGTTACTTTCCTTTTATTTTCGAATGCATATCTTCTTTACAACTTTTAATACATTATGTGTAATATATAAGATAAGATAACTGTCCCCAAACTAACATGAACTATTGCTTAGATTTTACATCATATTAAACATGTCGTTTCTTCTTATTTCTTATAACCTAAACGATAATTTCTCTGATCAAAGTTTACTCAGCATTTTAAGTTCACTATTGGTGAATTAGAGGATCACAGGTCTAAATGCTTTTCTAAGACCTTTTTCCCCACAGCGTTCTATACGTTCTTATAGTCTCAGTGTTGTTATTATGGGATATAATACAAAGGATAAAATTTAAATGGGGAGGGGAAGGGAGAGAATTGTCTCAATATTCATTCCACATTTATGATTTGTTTTGGCATGTAATGTAATGTGAAAGAAAGCTGAAACAATACAGAGAGAAAGAAAACAAAACATCAACATTCTTACTTCAAACGAGGTCTGTCTGAAACACTAGTAGCTTTGTAAGAAACAAAAAGAACGTAAGAGAGACAGAAAGAAAGAAAGAAAAAGTAACTCCCTACTTTTAGTCTAAGTGTTTCTAACTGCAGGCACTCAACGAACGGGACTCACCAATTGCACAACAGACTTGTTCTCAACTTTAAAAGCCAAATTTCCAACAACCCTTCGGCTATACACCTTTCTGCTGCCTGGTCCACACCCCGACCGTCCCTCCCCTATCAACCCAACCCAACCCCCCGCTCCCTTTCTTCCCCCCCCCCCCACTGTTCAATGATTACAAGATGGTGCCGAGTAGGTATGATGTTGCCGCGGAGACATACCTTATGCTCCCCCCCTCTCCACCATGCCCCCGCCACTTCCGATAAAACACTACACAAACACCTAAGTATTTAGTTCCGGTCAAATAACGGCATTAGAATATGATTGAAGAGGTCTGGCGGTGCTGGGGGGTGCTGGGGGTGCTGGGCGGTGCTGGGGGGTGCTGGGGGGTGATTTTTAGCTCCTTTTGATTTCATCCGCTGAATCTAGACAAAATACTAAAAGAGAAAGTTTAAAACAAAAAAAGTTCCAGCAAGGCTCCGGTTGCGAATATGTCTCCGAGCCATATTCCTGTATATTATCACTACTTCTCAATCAGGAGTCGGCGCTCGGAGCCTGCTGTTTAATACACGCTCCCTCCCCCCCCCCTTGCTCCCTGTCCCATCTCCTCATCCATCCTTTTCGGAGATTAATTGAAATACAAACAGTGGTGTGCAAATGGACGGGAAGGGGGGGGAGGGGCCGATGCGGCTAACGGCGTGACGGGCGCCATATGGAAACATGGTTTGGGGGGAGGAGTGTTTCAGAGTGGAGTATGGAGTAGGGAGGTTGTGTATGGGTTATTTGGGCCGGGAGAGTGTGTGTGTGGGGGGGGGGGGGCGGGGGGAGGGGGCACAGAGACGGAGATTCCACTGTGAGTATTTGAGTTTATGAAATCCAATGAAACATAAGATGATCTGGTTATCTTGGACTCGGTCTTTGTTTGTTTTAGATCCGCCCATGGAGCTTTTTTCTACATAATACATTTATCCAGACTCTTTACCCGGAATACACAGAAGCCGCCACCCCCCTCCCACCCACACCTCTGCTTTTTTTTGTTCTTCTAATAATATATACATACATACATATCCATGCGTTTGTGAGAAAAATAGTTTACGCTATGAGCTGTGGGAAAAAGATCTAGAAAAGCATTTCGACCTGTGATCTTCTAATTCACCAATAGTGAACTTAAAATGCTGACTAAACTTTGATAAGAGAAATTATCTTTTACGTTATAAGAAAAAAAGAAGAAACGACATGTTTAATATGATGTAAAATGTAAGTTCATGTTAGTTTGGGACAGTTATCTTATCTTATGTATTACAGACGCTCCCTCTATAAAGAAAATAATTGCGTCCTACGCTCGTCCGTGATCGGAGCCAAGTCCTGCATTTTTATTAGTGTTATAAATGATGTTAAGTTGCTGGTTTTCCTGGTTTGTTCAGGTAACCCATTACATGTCCGGATGCCATTCGGAAAGAAAGACAGATTACTTATATGTATTTGTTCTCGCATTAAGGATAAAGAAAGTTTCCTTTTCCCTTTCGTTTATCTGGGCGTTGCAACATGTTGTTATTGTGTTGTTTTTCTAAATGAAAATAATTTAATGCTTTATGTATTACTACTACTTTACTCTTTGCCCTTCTGTCCTCTATTGTTTCTAGGTTTAATGATTTAACTATGGATGCTACTCTTGTCAGTTGTAAGTATTCGCCAGTAATGAACCTTGCAACACTTTCCTGAATTTGTTAACATTTTTAAATGTTTTATTTAGTTTTTGGGTCCCATACGGAAGATGCATATGCAAGTATAGGTATATCTAATTGCGATAGCATTTTAGTTTTAATGTTATTATTACAATTGTAAAAGTTCTTGTTTATGAATCCTAGAAAGTGTGTAGCTGGGGCCGGGCTGAAGCGTGCGGGGGGGGGGGGGGCAGATAAAGGAAAGACGTTTTGCTGGCCCAAGCAATCGCCTTTCTAAGGAGAGAAAAAAAAGCCAGCACTATTATATTTACCTAAATATTAAACAAGGCCTGGATCATTTACACAAATGGGAAACTAATCGAAGCATATCTCTTTATCTCGAAAAGTGCCGAATGTTTAGTGTTTACAAAGATTAATACCTTACAGTATTTTATTTTGTAATGAAAATGTAGGCTGATTGTTACCCCACGTAAAGCCGGGCAATTTCGCTAGCCAATACATATAATTACCATGAATTTGTTTTTTTGTTTGTTAATATATATTATATATGTCCTCTATAGACTGCTATGCCATTTAACATATCGGGACAAAAGTTAAATACATAAATTTGCTCCCCAAAATAAATGTATATTATATCAACTATATTGCTTAATTCGTTGATTTAAAAAAATAAACGTATAACTAAATACGTTAAGGTTCTAGACTGGAGCGCCATTTAAAAAATATTCAGAGTGATGTCCCTTTCAAATTATATGTTCTTCGGCCCTGTACTGTGAAATATTAAAATAATAACTGTATAATTATTTTTTTAGTTATTTGTTTATTAATTTTTCATTATTTTTATGCCTTTAAGAAATCATTTTATAGCCATTCGTTTCTCCGTCATTTTGACGGGCATTAATACTAGTATAAAAATATAAACGGTATATTGCTGCCGTCATCATGTCAGCAGGGAGCTCTTGACTGTAAACTAGAAATTCAATCCGTAACAATGAAATGCTTGATAAATAGATTATAATGTTATGGTAATGAAAACACTGATACGGTAACGTAATATTTTTTTTTAAAGTAGATAAAAAAATAACCCGTCTCTGCAGAATATTTAAATATATTTATTTTTTATTACACATAATAATATTGTACAGTAGTAGTGAGTCTATCTATTATGGTGATAATGGAATGTAGGCCGACCGAAACCATACCGAAAGTTATACACTGACTTTGGGCCGAAACCGAAGCCCCAAAGCGAAATTTAAACTTTACCTTCGTACGAAACCAAAATCGTAAGATAAACCGAAATGGCCAAAGAAAATATTTTAAAAGTCTGCATATGTTCTTGTAATATAAACTAGTTTATGTGTATTCTATTTAAATAAACCATAGAACATATAATATACATGTAGGCTTATTTTATATCACATTTTATTCAGAATTAAATACTCTCTAAAATTAAAATTTAATAACCAACTAGTTTCAGGTACCCATCAGAAAGGTAGACTCAAGTCCCGGGAAAAAAACTCTAGCCTGCACCATGATTCGAACCCAGAACTTTCGTAACGCCAGGCGTTTGCCGCTCAGACACGATGCCCTATGACACAAGCAGTATTTTATTAACGCCTTCGCAGTCGCGTTCATTTCGGCGCAAAAAAAATCTAGCCAACTTTCTGGACAACTCCATAGACAATTACATAAGGAACTTTGACTATTTATATATATATATATTTACTTTAGGGGTCGTTCATAAATGACGTTAGGGCCTAAGGGGAGGGGGGAGGGTCAAACATTATTTGTGACGATATGTAACGGTAGGAGTTGTTCAAACAATATGACGTCACATTAAAAAATGTGCTTCTTTTAATGAAATTTCAACTTAACCAGGGTATAATATAAAATAAAACTTAATATAACAATTATATTGTTTTTATGCGACAAAAACACGTGCCAAAGTCACGTGATGTTATTTATAGACGGACCCTTATAGGCCCTATTGTTATTGTATTGTTATTATTAATAATTTAAATTTCGACATTTTCTTAGAATTTGGGTTTAAAAAACTGGCATTTGTTGTTTTTTTTTAAAGCAAGCATTGAAATCCTGAATCCGGCGAGTTCGTACAGCTCCGCATGACTAACTAGGAGCAAATTGATTTTAACTTAACTATGATATATTTTTTTAAAGAATTACTTGTGAATACGTAGATCTAGGACACAAATACACAAAGACGTAACACAAAACACTTGATAAATTTTACACTCAATACACCAGGGGTCAAATTCAATTCACGACGCCAACAGCAGAAGCATCAGCCATTCCACCAACATCGATATCTATTGCTCCGTCTGTTGACTGACTGGGAAGACGTCTAAACCTTACACGGGGCTATATTATAGCATACTGGATTGATCACTTAGATAAAAGAGTATCCCTCCGCTAGTTCAGCCAATCTTCGTGTCGTTGGGCCAGCGCTGACAGATTAAAGATCGGCTTACTCCGCGCGGGTATCGAGTCCAGTCGTTGATATTGTAGTTTTCAACTTTGAGCTTATCCCCCCTCCTTCCCCTTCCCCACCCACTTTACATGTTCCGTATGATATGTGATAAAAGACAGTAAACATTGATATAGGTTTACTAAATACATACTGGAGAACTGGCTAGATGACTGTAAATATGTCTTCCTTAAAAACCTATAGTCTGATTCAGTCGTCTTAAAAATAATAGTATCTTTATGTCTATCTGTCTGTCTATCTGATTATTTATCTGATCAATCTATCAAACTATCATTCAATTTTTCGTCTTAAAAATAGTATATATTTGTCTATCTATTCTATCTGTTCTATATGCTCTGGCTATCTACCTGTCTATCTGTCTCTCTGTCTCTCTCTGTAAATGTATATAGGTCTTTCTATCTGCTTTATCTATCATTATATTAATCTTCCAATCAGTCAGCCAATCAATTAGTCAGTCTAACAATAGATCAGTCTATCAATCGGTCAGTCTAACAAAGTGTCAGTCTTTATATCGGTCAGCTTATTAATCGGCCAGCCTATCAATCGGTCAATCTATCAATCGGTGAGCATATCAATCAGTCAGTCTATCAATCGATCAGCCTATCAATCGGTCAGCCTATCAATCGGTCAGTCAATTTGTCAGCCTTTTTATCGGTCAGCCTCTTATTATTTTACTTTTGTGATCTCGCTTTCTCCATGTGTCCTACCTAGCTGAGTGGTTAGCACCCGAACTGCCATGTGGTTGACCTGGGTTCTATTCCCCACAGAAACCTTTCTTTTTTTTCTTTTTCTGTAATAGCATTATAGGTTCCTTACTTTTTTACATTTTCATTAATATTACTTTTTTCTTTAAAAGATTGTAAAGAATTTCAGGATTTAAAGCTTTTCTAAAATGTTTTCAGTAAGAAAAATCTAAAACTTATATTTGAGACATGCGGGCGACGGTGTTCGATTCTCAGCCAGTGATCGTCTTAACTTTTTTTTTTTATAAAAAGACATGCCTATTTTTAACCTATTACAATATTTATTCTAAACTACTTGCCTAAATTTTTTAAGTAAAAAATTATTTTTTTTTTATTATTTTTTATTTAAATGTATTATTTCTATTTAATATAGTTTTCTGTTCATTGTAGTTTATAAAATTCTTATCTTTAGCTGTAGGTTTAAGCCTATGTATTTTTCACCCTGGCAAGTTATAATATAACTCTAACCCTACATATTATATAGAGTCGATCTAAGAACCTTATAAAAAAAAATTTTTTTTCTTGTGGTTAAGAATAAAACAGTTATTGTAATTAACATATTCCCCGTTATAAAAAATAAAATTTAAAAAGTATAATTTACATTTTAACTTTTATTGAAGATACGGAAACAAAGAAGAATTTAAAAAATGACCCCTGGTCATCCGATCTTTCCAACAATTTTTTTTATATTGTTGCTTATGTCAACTCATCGTTGATCGTTATTTTTCTTTATAGTGTGGGCGAAAAAATGTTTTAAAAAAAATCCGGCAGAGTAGTTTCAAGTTCAAAATGTCGCGACAGCACTTTGCATCAATTGTAGAGTCTTCCACGGGGTCCAGACAGATCATGTTTGTCGACCCTTTTTTAGTTGTTTGTCACTGGCGTCCATGACGACACAATCCGTGGCTCGCTACAAGATGGGAGAGTTACTCCTCTCCACCCCTGTCTCCCCCCTCCCCTCTTGTGGAAACATTTCACGAATCGAGCCCCATGTCGAGGGTTTAAATCTCATGCCCCGCGCGCAAGGCACAAAAGAATTTTTTTTTTGTCTTATAAAACGTACACTACCCCCTTTTCCCACTAAGACTTTCGGCGACTAGATACTTAAAGAAAATGTATGTTAAGTTATTTACCCGCTTGTTGAAGTCATTTTACCTCTATAGAAGAAATGGGAAATGGTGATATTCTTTTAAATATAACGGATGGAAACCGGGGGAAAGGGGGGGGGGGACAAGTATCAAAGATCACATGACCTGGTTGTGATTCTGCGATCGCGGTACAAGATTTAGACGGTGTCCGTTAAACGCTTGCCCTGTGTTCTGTACATTATATGTTTCCTGTAAAGTCAACAGACGGATAGTGTTCTCCCACCCGAACGTCTTCCAATGAAGCATCAGACAATAGTGTAATTCCCTGTGTATGTATGTACGTGTATGTGTGTTTGTGTGCGTCAGTGTGTGTGTTTGTTTAATGCGGTGTACGTGAATGTTTCGAAACTATAGTACTTTATAGTTCATGTTTTCGATATCCCGTTTAGTACACTGACCACTGGCTAGTAAGGATAATTGTTGCTGCCGCTTCAAAGGCATTAATATTTGACTTCTTAGTCTTAAATTTGTTATTATTGTCTTCTCGACGTCATTATTTCACACACTAACTGCGCGTTTTAAAACCAAAGACTATAATAAGATGGATCGCTTCCGTTGATATTTCTGTAATTTGATAACTTGGGGTACTTCTTCTTCTGCGTTCCATTTAGCTTTCCTTTGCTGTGTCAGACTGGCAGTCCTGTTTCTCTGACAAATCGGGCTGTTGTCTGTAGGAATGGCTTTGGGCCCCAGAGCTTTTCCTCCATGGTGGCTCCCTGAGGCCAGGCCTGGTTACGGACCTCTCTGTGGAGTGGGCACCATTGCAGGATGTGCTCTGCATTCTGGAGTCCAGTTCCACAGGGGCACTCAGTTTCGGCATTTCCGATCGCACAAGTCTAGGTCCTCTAGACTTCCGGTTTAGTAATTTGCTATGATTTTCTCAATGGAAAATTAAGATTAAAATCGAAAGTTATATACTGCAGGACGTCTTTTGGGAAGTTCTTCTTCTTCTTCTTCTTGTCCCATAACCTTGGCGGTCGTTGGGGGGAGCTAATGGACACTGGGTGTCCATTAGTCCTCTCTTGGGCTTGGTAGACTTGGCGGCGCCCATCTCCTCTCCAAGTCGGCGGTGGATTTATGGCTGCCTGCACCGAGGGTCGAACCCTTGATGCGGCGCTTGGGAGTCGAGCTCGCTGTCGACTTTGCTAACCAGCCGCCTTGGGAAGTTCAGGAGTCATTAAAGACAGTGTTATTGGTAGTGCAAGAAAAAAAAAAGTGCTAAACTCTAAAAATAAATCAAGCAGTCCATTTCATTTTAGTCTTTCGCGTGCATCGGAAAACTTGAGGACGCAAACTAACTATTCGGCTCTAAAAATATAGCAAGTGGTCCATCTTATTATAGTCTTTGTTAAAACTAAATACAACATAAGAAAAATTGGCATTTTATCTTTTTTGTTTTTCTTTTTGCAACTTCTCAAACAATTGATTTTTGTTGTTGTTGTTGTTTTTTTGTGATAAAAATGTTGATTGAATATTTTATAGTTTCAATTAAATATATGCTATTTATTCATCATATCTAACATATACAAAAGTACATCTGTTAAGTGTAAAGAATAAAAGGGATTGATTATCACACAGCTTTGACTAAGTTTGTTTGCAGGCTAACAGTAGCCTAATCATGCACGTGTTCAGAGTTCGGGTTCGAGTCTTGAACCAGTGTTCTCAGTTGTATATTGGTTAGAATCCCCACCTGGAACACGGGTGGCCTGGGTTCGATTCTTCTTAGCGTATTTTTTTTTTGGTAAGGAAAATGTAGGCTAATTGTTACCTCGTGCTACTGGGCGAATTAGCTAATACTAGTACTATATATTTTTAAAACTCTATTTTTAAAGGTATGACTTATTTAAAAAAAACTGCATATATTTCAAGTTTCGGCTATTTGATTTTGCATAAAGGTTTGAGGAAACTGTTTCAGATTGAGGGCGATCATTCTGCAACATCCCATTCTCATATGGCACAGCCCGAAAAAAAAACCCAAGAACAGGTTATGACGATTTTCACATGAAAGGTAAAAAGTCTTATAAAAAAAAAAAGTAAAATCAAAAACAGTAAAAAAAAAAAAAAAGACATGTTGATCGATGGGTTTTTCACTTAGAGTTGTCCATAGTCTGTCAAGTGCTGCCACCGCTGTGGCTCATTAGCATAATATTGCTGACTTATGTCCCCCCTCTCTTGTCCCTTGGTCTCACATTGCCAGACCATCGGCGGGAGTGAATTTCAATCAACTTATTAACTACTTTATAAAACCATTCGTTACGTCGATCAGTTCGGCAAAGGCTCTTGCCTTTAGCAAACAAGCCCAATTGTGATCGCTCGAGGGAAAGGGGGGGGGGGGCAAAAAAACAGGTAGAGGAGAGCGCATGGGAGGAGGGAGATTCATAGTAGAATTGGGGGGGGGGGACAACATCGGGTCGTATATGGTTACAGACAAAGTGTTCTGACTTTTTGCCTTGTAATGAGATACACCCCACAAACCCCACATAAAACCCAAAGACATTTTCTCTGTATCAAGCTCCCATCCCCTTCTTGTCCCTGTTTTCTTTTTCGAACCCTTTTGCCGACCCAACAATTGACTTAAAACAAACTGACAGGCTACTACGTCCACTTTCAAAAGCAAGGCTCACCTGAGCCCAATAGGATACCGCTTGGGTGAGATGGGGGGTGGGGTGGATGGTGGGGTGGGGGCTTTTATTTTTCAAATGGAGTAATCCTTCCCCCCCCCCTCCTACTCCCCCCCCCCCACTCGCTTTAAAACTTCGAGTAGTACCCCCATCAACTACGGTCTCACTGTAAGAGTTTAAGATGAAAATATTTCTTTTAGGAAATTCACGGAATACCTTTTTTTTCCCTTCTCCATTTCTAAATACGTGGGAATATTATTAAAGAGATGATGGGGGGGGGGGGGGAGGGGGAGAGAAGTCCCTTATTGTGTCGTGAGTGGCGAACGCAAAGTTTTACACACACACACACACAAACACACACACATCCACACACAAGCAAGCACGTTTTGTATTTCCCACAGACGCTACAGAATCGAGGTCTTCAGTACTCCAATATCGATACCCTTCCATTTTTGTGTGTGCGTGTTTCGTTATTAGCTTTCCGGTTTTCACAAGCGTATACTGTTTCAAATAATGCATTATGGGTAGAGGGAGAGAATGGTGGGGGGTGTAGGGGCGGGGATGGGGGATGCACGCCAATTTACGCTCTTGTAAAGCTAACCCTCAGCACTATTGATAACAAAGTTGGGGGGGGGGGCAGTGTTATCTTGTAAATGGTTTTACATATTTCGGTGGGGGAGTAGAATGAAGAGGGAGTGGGTTGAGTCTCAATGACTGCGAGCACTACTTGGTTGACGGGGGCGCAGAAGTGTTTACATACCCCTCCCCATACACCGCCATGCACGCCACCCCCCCCCCCCCCCAAGTCCACATTTATCATGCAAGGAAATAGAGAAGTTAGATCGAGAGAATGAGAGCGACAAATGGGCCTCTCGCACCCCCGCCCCCGCGCCCCCTTACCTTACTAACCCTAAAAACCTAAAGCCTTAATTGACATAAAGATAAGTACTTCGGTCTAAATTGATAGTTGTATCTCGCTACGGTTCAGTTAAACACTAGACTGAAGATAAAGGAACGAGATGTTTTGTGTGTTAGGGAGAGAGAGAGTGAGGGAGAGAGAGAGTGAGAGAGAGAGAGGGAGAATGGGGGTGGGGTGGAAGTAAGGGAGATAATTCGTTCGCCTATTTAATTCAGTTAGTCTCCCCTTGTCAGAATCGATGAACAAACTGATGCGATCAGTGGATCACAAAGATATCAGGAGATATTCAATAAGCTTAAAAGTTCAATTAAAGGGGGAGTTACTTTTTTACTTTTATACACAATTCGCAATTTTACGAAATTTCAGCGCCAACAAATTCATAATTTATTAAAATGTAATTTTTTATTTGACTCAACAGTCAATTTTTTGTTCGATATTATCATCATCATCGGTGCCATGTCGGTTGGCGTGGGCGATCATGTCATTCCACGTATCTTTTCTTCTGGCAAACTCTAGCATTTCTGTTGATTTTGCCATGTCATGCTATTCCGTTAAATCATCTAATACCGTATCTTCCTTCTCTGTCTACCTTTGCATCTCTTTCCCCTTCCAGCTTTCCAGTTATTATGTTTTTTATTTTCTCATTATATGACCTACTAACGTTTGATTTTCTCTTCATGGTCTTTACAATTAATTATTATAAGCCGGTAATTTAATTACTTTTCGTTGACGATCGCATTTTTCCTAAAAAATTTAAACTTTTGTTGTGCATATAATATGTTGTGTCATTGTCAAGTTAATTACATTTTCTGCGCGTAACACTAACCCCTAAATATTAGTTTAAAATGTGAGTCTGGATATGAATGTAAATAAAATGCGAATGAAACCTATGCCTATACTAGGTCTATCGTCACAATAGATTTTAATATATTTCTTCGTTAAACATTTTTTTGTAGATCCTACTGTTTTTATATTATTCGGTTAATGCTTACATTTATTTTCTTGGTCCTACGTTTGTAAAGTTTATAATTATTAATTAACTTAATATTTTTTAGCCTAGAGATTATATCCGTGTTCTAAGTAATTTGTTACTCAATGTTAAATGCGCTCTGAGTTGATATTATGTTTGTTGGCAGCGCTATACAAATAGAATTATTATTATTACTGATATACATTATCATCATCAATCCCTTGACCGTTGTGGTCGTTGGGGGGGGGGGGGGAACACCTCAGCAGTCAACTTTCTTTAGTCCTGTGTTCTACGTAGAAGATTCGAAGTATTTTTCTCATGCATTTATTTTCGAATGTCTGCAACTTATATACAATGTATATTCAAATTTAATAAATTGTATAATTTGCTCCAAACGTCACTAAAACAATTGCATCATCAATTATTATAAATGTCAATATGCTACTTCTGGTAAACTTCATTAACTCACTGAGACATAGGGCCTAATAATGTTGATTTATTTTTAAAATGTAGAAATCTATATTTTAACCAATTTGTGTATAGATCTAATTATTATATAACTAGGCGTATGCGATTACTGTAATAGATTAACAGCGATGAAGTGTTTTAATTATGTGGTAGCTACCATAAGTAGGCCATTGTTAGACTTGCTTTTTTTTATATATAGTCTCCGAATCTGTAATTTGTGTCCCAATTACGAAATGTTGTATTTTTTTAAGCAATTTTTAAACTTTTAATGATGCAATTCTGCATTAGACATTTTTATTTTATCCTCAAAGCATCTAGTCACCATTAAAAAAAACTCATCTGAATCCTCGGTTTAAGATTCTCTTTTAAACTCAAACAAATAAGGTGTATCTTAATATCAAAAGTCATACTATTAAGACAGTAACATTCAATAATGACATAACACAAATTAAACAAAACAATAGTTATCGTTTTTTTTTGTTTGGATTTTTCTTGGGTTTATTTTACATATATAATAATTAATACATATAATGAAATATTTATAGCGTATGTCATAAAACTCTTTGAAAAGAAAACGTTTCGACAAATGTTAATACAAAATCTCTATCATTACATTCGATCATATTATGTACAAAGCACAAACAATCAATGAAATAAAGTAAAATAAAAAAATCTCACGAGGCCCTTAAGTTGGCTACCTGTAATGTACGATGTGATCAGATTAATAACATTGTCTGGCATTTACTGGAATAGAGCAAACTGCACTACTGACTTGCAATATTACTGCAAGAATGCAAACATACCAACATCCTGGCATTGACTATGAGAATGCAAACAGCTCTGCACCCTGGCTAACAGAAGTCGGGAGACGTGATCAGTTTACACGAAAAAGAAAAGTCAGTCATAGAGATTGACAAATCACAAGTGAATGGGTTCCATGATTTCAGTGTTCTTGTCAAAAAGTCTTTACATGTACATGATTTAAGCATTTGAAGACAAGGTTTTACTGGTTTGATGTGCATATTAGAGTCTTCAATGTTTGCAGTGAAAATATCGTTATCAGATATTTAGATCTTAAGAGCTACAGATAGAGGTTTCGGTATCTTTGTTAATGGACATTGTTAGTTTCACGGTCACTTTCTTCGACTTTTATAGTTTCAATCGCTGTGGAGCCCTGGGCATTTATTGTCATTTTAGTCCAGAGAACACATTAGCGGTTTAGCATAATGGCAATACACAGCGCTGGAAGTTCTCAGTGTCCAAGAGTGAGCCGGTTCCAATAAATTCACCAAGCCCTGAAATACTGATTGAGTTTATGACAGATTTAGTCTAAAGGTTTTGAATCTCGTGGCGAGCTGCCTTCGTCCCAGGAGTCAGAGATGTGGTCAGAGTCGGTCATCCCTGACTTGTCGCTGTTTTTGTCCGGGGTTCGAGCCCTTGGAGATGTTGAGCCTCGGAAGTTCAGGCGGTAAGGGTGAAACGAGAAGGGCGATGTGAAGACGCCAGGGTATGAGGGCGCCGACAGGCCGCCTCCCACGAGACCCATGCTCAGTCCCGCGTAAGCGAACGGGTGGGTCGGTGGAAGAATGTCAGCAGGCCCGTGTCCTTGAGTGAAGAAGGGATTCCTGAAGGCCGCCTCGGCAGCTGGGTGGAAGTGTGGTAGGTGACTGGTGAAGGCGGAGTGTAGCGCGGCGTTCGGGCCGGAAGACAGTGGCGTGAACGCTGATTTCATGCTCCCGTACGCCACTTTGCTGGATCCGCCGCTGTGAGCCGCCGGAGGGGTATGCGGGGTGAGATGAGCGTTTGGCCGTAGACCATTCAAGGGTGTCCCAGCGCTGCCGCCGTTACCGTTGTTTGCGCTGTTGATCAGCGGATGATGGAACAAACTCTGGCTGTTGGCGAATCCGTTGATGAAAGGGTTAGGCCTGGCCTCTTGCTGCTTCTGATTGGCCTGAAGAGCAGCCTGCTGTTGGGCGGTCACGGTGTCCTGGGCAGACAGGAAGTGTTCGATGGCCTTCACCAGATCCCCGTTGCAGCCCTGGAGAACCAGCTCCAGAACGGACTTCCGCTGCTGTGGGAAAACTCGCTCCAGTATCTCGAGCGGGGTCAGCCGGCCCGGTCGGAATGCCGTCGGGCGTTGGTGGACGCCGGTATCACCCCCGCCGTCCTTTCGGCTCTGATGGTGGTGATGATGGCTGGCGGGATGGCTGTGATGGCTGGCGGAATGGTTGTGATGGGGAGTCATCTTTTGCAGATTCTGGACTGGCTCCGTCGCGGCCTGCGCCGGGCTTCCCGGCTTCTCAGCAATTGGCGAGCCCTCTGATCTGTGTGTCAGAGGTGAGGAGGTCAAGGGTGAACCGCCCTCCTGGTCACTACAACTGTCCACCTCAAGCTCCGTCTGAGAATCTGGGAAATAAAAAAAGATAACAACCCATCAGACATTTTATAACAATAGAACATTACCTTAAATATTTTTTAAATTTTGTCCATATTTTGGTAAAAGGAAAACACTATTTTTTTTCCATAGCGATTTGCGCAGTAAAATTTACTGAAATAAAAATACAAATGTCAATATTTGATGCATGAGCGTAAATTTATATTATTTAGAAGTAAAGAGTGCAAAGAGATTTCTTATCAAGCGAAGACTTTTATAAACTGCCGAAAAAAAACGACAAGATAACAAAAAAGTGTGACTTACAACACAATCAAAGCTACATTCATTCACGCCAACATTAGTTTAAGACTATTATAGTAAACAAATATGTTTTTATAAAAAAATATATAAAAAAAAACAACTGCTGTTTTAAAAAATATTTTTGTACTTCAGCTAATTTATCTGATATGTTTTAGGGGTTAAGTGAATGTCTAGGCCCCGATTAACTTTAAGACAAGAATATTTTTTTTTTGTTCCGTGGGAATTATTTTTTGTTCCGTCGGAATTATTTTTTGTTCTGTCGGAATTATTTTTTGTTCTGTCGGAATGTTTTTATTTGTTCTGTCGGAATGATTTTTTTGTTCCGTGGGAATTATTTTTTGTTCCGTCGGAATTATTTTTTCTTCTGTCGGAATTTTTTTTTGTTCCGTCGGAATTATTTTTCCTTTCCTTTGTTTCTTTAAAATTGAATTATCTCCCTTAGTACTAATATAAACATAGACATGGAAATAGAATAAACTAAATAAGGAAATTAATAATTAAAAAAAAATGATTAATATTTTAACAGAGAGGTTTATTTTTTTTTTTGAGAGAGTAATTGTTTTTATTAAAAATAATTTTATGACAAAATTAGTTTAAAAAATGCATAGGCCCTATAACATTTTTTTTTTAAATTTCAAACAAATAAATATCCACTTAGAAACATATATAAGGATCCCTTATGCGAGACCAAATGCATAAAAGTACTCTTTCTTCCCTAGTGATATTCGGGCGTGGAATGGGTTGCCTGAACAAACCAAGTAAACCAGTAACTTAACATCATTTAAAACATTAATAAAGATGCAAGACTAGACTCGGACTACGGATAAGCGTAAGACGCAATAATCTTCTTTATAGAAGAAGCGTCTGTAATGTATAAGATAAGATAAAATAAGTCATATTAGTTTTAATGAATATGAATTTTTTAATTTAGTTAAAATAATTATTTATCATATTTTTAACATAACAATTGACCTTAACCATATAGAAGTGAATTGGTTTTAATTACTAATAACACATTAGGCCTACACCACTGATCTGTAAATATAAAGGTCTAAATAAGTGACATTTTTCACGATAACCCCTACCAACTTTTTTCAATAGCAATTCTTATAGTCTAGATCAGTGACTCTGACACTAAGTAAAGTATTCTGTAGGACCAAATCGGTCCGTAGGGTCGGTGAAGCAGCGTTCACCAGTATCTGTGGCCACGGCATAATAAGGAAATTGTTTGGCCAGCACAATGCCCAGCCGTCTTTACTTTACCCCCAACTAAAGTCAGGTACCCATCAGAGCTGGGGTAGACTCAGGGGCACCTTCCAGACACGAGAAAAAAAAACACATAGCCTTCATCAGGATTCGAACCCAGGACCATGATAATATCACTACCAGTGTTGAACATGTATGGCCCATCCTTCTGTACCAGAAAGAACAACTTGCCAAACGTACCGAACAAAATGTTAATTTTTCCCTCCGGTTAAAAAAAGCTCATCACCTGTATCCCTGTACCGGTGACACCTCCAATTCCCCCCGAATCAGAAAAAGCTGCTAAGCGGGGCGTGAAGCGCCCTTGTCGCCCCTATAATGATTATGATAAACCCCCAGCGAACTACTCTACGAAGGTAATTTCAATGTAGCGCCTCAATTATAGAGCAATCAGATGTACGGAGGTTGTTGTTTTTTTGGACTTAAACATCGGCTTGAGGGTGTAAGCCCCCGTGACGGAGGGGGACCAGTTGTGTGTGTGGTGGGGGGAAGTGAGGGGGGGGGCAGAAATATAAGTAAGGGGTGGATGTAAGGACGTACTACTACCACCTTTAGAGGGGAAAATCGCTCACTTTGGAGAGATAGCGAGAGAAACTCGATACGACCGTGAGTCGTCCCGTATGGGTGCTAACTATAACTACCACATTGAGTGTGGGGGCGTATAAGGAGGAGGAGGAGGGGCGCGCGGGGTGTGGGATGAGATTCGAGGCCACCGGCACACCTGGCGAACCATGTTTATCCGAACGGTCGCTATGGTCTTATTAACTGGGGCCAGAAATTGGTAACAGGGACAAGATGACCACGGCCCCAGGGCAGCGGGCGCGGAACGGGCAGTGGGAGCTTTTAATTTTATCCTACCTCTCCCGTCCTTCTTCCCTCTGCTCATCTTGGGACCAGAGACTAGCGGTGTTGCAATTTGATATACCTACGAGGCTGGTAGAGATGTATTTAGATAGTCTAGAGGCCTGTGAAGATTTTGTTTAAAGTTGAATTTAGATGGGCACAGTTGTTGCCTCCATATTATAAACATAGATGAAGATAAAGATGTATTTATAGTTTATAGAACTAGATGCCGGTGAAGATATATTTAGATAGATCTATAGGGTTGATAAAGCTGTATTTATACAGATCCATGAGGTTGACAAATAAGTATTGAAATAAACCGGGAGACTGATAAAGATATATTTAGATAGACCAGGAGATGGATAAAAATGTATTTAGATAGTCCAAAAGGTTGATAACGATGAATTTAGATAAATCTGATAAACATATAATATCTGGCAAACGTGAAAAAGGCAAAGACTATAATGAGATGGACCGGTTGCTTGAATATTTCTGCTATTTGATGACTCTAATGACTTCTTTTCGGAATTCCCGATTCCCTTTCGTACTGTATACTTCCGTTTTATTTAATCACTATGATTTTCTCAATGAAAAATTTACATTAAATTAAAATTAAATTCGAAAGTTGTATACAGCGGAAACATTTAGGCAAACGTAGGAGCGTTGAAGTCATTTAAGACATCCTTATTGGCTGCGCACAAAAAGAGAACATATATAAGCTCTAAAAATAGAGCAACATGTCTATCTTATTATAGTCTTTGATATAAGCTTAGAGGCGTTTAAAAATGTATTTAGATCGTCTTATATGATACAGGCGCTACTTCTATACAGAAAATTATTGCGTCCTATTATCGATTATTGAGTCTAGTCTTGCATCTTGAAAATGATTTTAAATTATGATAAGCTATTGCTTTTTCCTGGATGGATCATGCAACCCATTCTATGCCTCGATGCCACTCGTAAAGAAATAAAAAAAAATTATCTTTGCAAGAGATGGGTCTATATGCTGGTAAATATGTGGTTTGATATAGATATCTAATTCAAGTCAGCAAAGTTGAGTTGATACAAATGCTCTGTTTTAGAAAAGATGTTTTTGTAATGGCTTAAGTGTTGATTAAAGATTAAATAAAATATTGATTAAATACAAAACAAAGGTCTATATCATAGGTTCTCAACGGGGGCGATATCGCCCCCCGGGGGGCGGTGAGAAGCTTTAGGGGGGCGCTGACATTCCCGGGGGCGATTGGGGGCAAGTGGGCAATACAAACGTACCTGATATATTTTAACACCTCAGCTATTTGAATCGATTAGTTTTTGGAGGATGAAATGTGAAGTAAACGCAAGTGCTGCTAAATATCTGATACCCCCCAACAGTATGCCTACATATTATTATATTTAATAAGAAATAGGAATCTCAGTGACTTTTCGATGAAGTAAGGGTCAGTATTTGGCAAATATAGTGTGCGGCCAGCTGGTCCTGTGGTTGGTTCACCGGACTGTCGCCCTAACATCTGCTAATATTAATGATATATTGATTTCAGTTTAACCGAGATGTCTTTAATGTGTTTTAAACTATCAGTAAAGGAAAACTGTTATTGTTAAGCTGTATAGATAAGTAGTAATCATACAAACTGGGTAGTTATTGTAGTGCTTAAAAATATACATATAAATTCCTTAGTCATATAATATTTATATAGTTTTCAAATACTATTTACAGTTTGATCATTTCAACGTTATAAATTGTAAGCCATTTATTTTTTATAAAAGAAAGAAAAAAAAAATATTAGATAAAATAAAACGGGCTAATTATCTCCCTTTAACTACAAAAATTTTCCACATTTGATTCAATATTGCTGCCGAACAAGTTCTATTTTGTAATATAACAAATATTCCTGTTGATTAGACCTAGGGCTTTTGCAACCAAAATTAAAACAAAAATAGACAAATAGCTAGCAACACACCAGGCAAAGATTTCGCATTATATTGATTTATTTAAACCTTTTGTTAAGGCAATTTTTTGATCTATTAATTCTTACAATTGAATATGTTTCCTAACTATAGGCCAGATGGGCGGAAGGGGGGGGGGGTGAGCGGAAAAATATTGTAAAAGGGGGCCTGTGAGCCGAAAAAGGTTGAGAACCAAAAGCTAAAGGGGTTGACTAGTAAAAATTTTATTCATAAACGGTTGTACAGAATTCAGCTTTTGAGCAGCCAAGAAAGTTACAAATTGTAAATGAATTTAAAAAATGCAGTCATAAAATAAATTATAGAATAAAATAGAAAAACAAACCAATATATAGAGAAATTTAAAATGCGAAACAAACATTAAGTTAGGCTGTTTGTTTAAATGTTTAATTTATATCTTATAGTAAGGAGCTACACAAATATCACTTTAAGGGCGAGTGAAGCAGCGCTCACAATTGGCCAACACAAATGTCTAACAGCCTTACTTTTTCCCAACTAATGTCTGGTACCCATCTGAGCTGGGAAGAAGACTCAGGGACGCTCTCCAGACCAGGGGGAACAGATCCTAGCCATCACCAGGACACGACCCGGGAGCGTTGGACTGTATAGTTGTAATTTTTTGTGCGCCTTTCTTTTATAATCTTTTTCAGAAATCGAATTCCAGGGGGGTGTAAGGTTCCCAGCTCGGCCGCCAGCCCCTTCCATTCCATTTCGGCACCCGATCGCCAACACCTTCTACAATTACAACCGTTCCACCACTTCCACAGAAAAATGGTCCGAACCTTTTTTTTTTTTTTTACCCGTGAGGCATTTCGCTTTTCCACTTGCCGCCCATCGTGTGGCGTGTGGATGTAACAATAGTAGCCTCTCACCTGGTCCGGCATCTAGAGCCTCCACCTTTAACCTTTACCAGTGACCAATGCAGGTAAAAATAAGCCGAGGTGCTGGAGCTTACAACATCGTGACCAGATGCTGATTAAGAACACACTTGTATACGTTGTGGGGGGGGGGTAGATCTTTGTGAATAGTATAAAAAAAGATCTTTTCGGCCGTATTTTAGAGCGTACAAGCTAAATTGCCCGGTGTTGCCCCAGGGGAAAAAAATATACATAGTTTTAAGTTGGGACCCAGGTCACCCGCAAGGCAGTTTGGGACGCTAACAAACCCAGCTAGGGAGGACACATGGATAAAGCGAGATCGCAAAAGTAAAATAATATGAGGCAATAAGGTCACGTGTCTTCCAAATAACCAATGGAAATCGGAATGCACACACACAACCTACTTTATATATACATATATCCAAGCTAAATTAAGATAAATATAACAAATAAATAAATAAAATGTGAAGTGAACAGAATTATCTCTGAGAATTATGTCTCTTCCCAAGAGTCCAAAGTATGCATCCGGCGCATGGAGTATTGCAGACATCCGCTTTATATTACAGTCGATTTCTTTGTTTCCGTGGCAACACAACGAGACAAGCTAATCTTTTGACATTTGACCTACCCGAAATGCATCGAAAAGTTATTCTAGACACGTGACACATTTCAACTAATGGGCTGGCTGCATTATAGGGTTAGGGTGTGTGGGGTGGGGCGGGAGACTCCACGATTTGATCTGCTGCAGGAGGCGAAGGAGAAATAGACAAGAAGGGTGTTTCTTTAATGTTTCAAAACTATTTCCCGGGGATGGTATCAGTAACGGCTAAAGGGGCTCCTTATGTTGCCACATACAACACACACACACACACAAGCAGCACCTTTTCACACCCATTCATACATACACACATGTGCGAAATGTCCTTCGACATTCTGATTCTTAATATCACTTCTCAGTTGTGGAGTATACGTTGCAGTTTCTTTTTTTTTCTCTTTTTTTTGTGTTTTTTTTTTTTGCAATCCGGCAAAACGAAATGTATGAAGGAGAAAAGAAAAAAAAAATCACAGTCAGAGCTCACCTACCGCACAGACCATGCGTCGCATATCAAGGGAGTTGAGCCGCACATACGAACACACACACGAACGCTCACACATATGCTCGTACAAAGAATACACAATATCATATACATATAGGCGGCCCCCGCGCCTCATCGTGAGGCAGGAATCAATTTTAGGACCATATTTCCGAAGCCTTTGTTCTACAGGAGAATCCCCTAATGAGTTCGTCATTCTTTATCCCCACTCCCTCACATTCCACCCATCAACTCATCCCCCCCCATCCCCTCGCCCTATGCTCAGGTTGTACGATACGTCTCAAACACGAGACGTGTGAGTGACGCACGTGCATCGCACGAGGTAGGGATACGGAGGCCGTGAAGCAGAAGATCACAGATCGTGGGTGGCTCGTCCAAGGAGATCTACCTCCTCATCTTCTTCTTATTTTATTACAGGGAGGAACTGGAAATGTTTTAATATAGATTCATTCTTCCCACTGCGGCAAGTGGCCATCAATAAGGCGTGAGTGGGGGAAGGGGATTCCGATCATACTGGAGGTGATAGGCTCTACTACCGTTAGCCAGGCAGGGGCATGGCCTTATCAACCATTATGGAGGGGAAGTGCTGGGTTTTCAATTAGTCTCGGGGCATTTCTGACTAAGTATTATAGGGACGGTTAAGTGAGACATTCTATGTGTCCGTAGGTTCATACGTCAAATAGCGAGACTAATTGTTCAATGTGTCGAGCAGATACGCGAGTGGGAAAAGTGAAAGAGGTTTGAATCAAATTATAGCTATACACAATGAACAGACTTGCGTTAAATAGTGAACAAAAAACTAACCTATAGAAACAAAGTTTTTTTTATACTCCCTTTCATTGTAAACTAAGTTTATATTTAATTTATATTTTGATGGAAGTGATATCATACGTTATGAATTTCCACACTAAAATTTTGCGCATCTTTTTTTTCTAGCTTTGGCCCACAAAAAACACAAAAAGATAGCTCGCTTTGTTTCGGCTACATTGTGTCGTTTTCATTTTAATTATTTCGTAAAAACGATCATATCCGAAAAGTTTATTTACTTTCGTCTCTTCCGGTAGAGGCAGCCATGTTTTACGTAAGATATTGTCTTCGATTCGCAAATTGGTCGAAGGAATTCGTAACTATTCCAGAGGCTATGATGCTGAAAATTTGATGGAATGTATTGTTAGTCGGTACAAGACTTCTGCCCAAGTTTCAGCTCGATTGGACGACGAGAAGTGGTCGAAAAATCGATGCAAAGTTTTGATAACAAGCAAACAAACAACCATACAGACAGAGAGACCGTACGAGTTAAAAGAAAGGGAGTAAAAATTGCATTTGTCGATGAACAGAATTGGACTAGATAATGAACAGATTTGCAATAGACACACACGCACACACACACACGCGCGCGCACACACACATATGTAATGCAACCGTTTGTTCTAGTGCAAGAAAAAATCAAATGCTTAGGGATCCGTTTAAATAAAAATGACAAAGCTTTAAATAGGAATATAAATAATTAAGTATTAAATAATGACTTAAGACTGACAATGATGTAAGTAAAAAAATGTACACGCCTAACTAATTGGTGTATGTAATAATGAACATTATTAACTTGGTCAAAAACTTGGTAAAAACAACAAGCACAAACCAACAAAATTTTAATATAAAGATGAAATGCCCATTCTGTTCATAGTATAATATGATGATAGTTGATTTGTTCTAAACTATTTTTGCACATAAAAATAAACTCTAAGTAAGCCTACTTATTATGTTGCGAGTAAATTCTAATTTACCGAAAATGTAACTTTCCCTGCATTACACTAAGTTAAAATATCATTAAAGACCTCTACATGAATTTTGATTGATTAAACTTTGATACACATTATGAAGTAATGCATTCGTACTTTTCAATATATAATGTAAAGCTTTTGAAGTTTTAAACCCATGAAGTGATACTTTTGGAGTTTTAAAACATATGATATAATGATTCAGATATTCTTGCTACCTACGAAGAAAAGCGTTTGAACTTTAAAACATATGGATGAAATCTTTCCAAACATTTGCAATAAAATAAATAGCTTCCGTGAGTGCAGAATATTTAATTAAAGATGTCGGTTGTCGAAAGTAAGCCTATCTTAACTTACTATTTAAAAGTAAAGCATAAGGCAGGCTGTGCAATGCTTCACAAGAGCTATTTAAAAAATATAAAAGCCTCAAATCTTGTTAACGTCGGACTAGTATCTTAGTTAAATATCAAGATTTATGGAAACAAATTCCTTATATTTGTAAAAAAAGACATGGTAAACCATAGACTATAATATACATGGACCGCTTGCTTTAATATTTCTGCTATTTGATGACTTGAAACACTGATTTTCGGGATTCCAGATTCTAAATAAAGTAATTGCTATAAAGGAAATAAAGTTATTGATATACAACTTCCGTTTTATTTAATCGCTATGATTTTCTCAATGAAAAATTAAAATCGAAAGTTGTACAGAGCGGAAACATTTATAGATCAGTGTTGTGTGGCACAGAAAAAGTACATAAGCTCTAAAAATAGAGCAGGCGGTCCATCTTATTATAGTCAATGATAATAGGATTAATAGGCCTACGAGTATTCATTCAAAGTCGAAAAAAATGCGATTGAATAAAACGGAACTTGTATGACAATTACTTTATTTAGAATCGGGAATTGCAAAAAAAGAAGTTAAAAGCATACAAAACTAAAGAAAGCGGTCCATGTATATTATAGTCTATGGGAAACAAACAACTTTTTTATTTAAAAAAAATTCAGTCTGTGTCCTATAGTATCCAATTTCACATAGGCTACGGCCCTATGACAACAAAATTTGCATCTTTGGCTTATCCAAAAAATTTTCTGAGTTTACAATAATACCAGCGAATTAATATCATGTTGTTCGTGCAACTGTATTGCCTGCATATTATAACTATAAAAGATTGTGTTATTTACTTGGTTTGATATCAAAACTACAACATATTTCCAGGTCTGTGAAAACAAAGATAGCATTTGTTGATATCACAAGAAATTATTCTCGTTTTTTCTTTTATATCTCTCTTTTACTCTTTCTATTTTCTCAATATTTTATTCTTTTTTTCACAATTATCTCATTCTCTACTTACTCTCTTTCATTCTCTTTCTACTACCTCTTTTACTCTTTCTCTAGTTTTTGTCTATGTCCCATTTCTTCTTTTTTTTTCTCTATCAGTTTCTCCTCATTCTCTATTTTTCTTTTTTTTTTGTTCTTACATTTTCTATTTGTTCTTTTACTTTCGTTACGCTGCCTTTCATTTTCCTTTTCTCTCTCCATATTCTATAATTCTTTCTTTGTATTTACCTCGCTTTCTATATCGTTTCTTTACAAATATCTTTTTATTCTGTATTTCTTTTTTTTTTTTTTCGCTCTTCTTCTTACCTTTTTATATTTTAACCCCCCTCTCCCCCACATCCATTTTCTCTCTTTTCAATCTCTTCCTCATGTAAAAAAAAATCTCAGCCGATGTATAACCTCAAACGATATTTTCAGCGTCTTTACACAAGGGTCGGCAACCTTTTGATAATAGCGTGCCGAAGAAGAATGTCTTATTCCTTCAGCGTGCCAACAGTCTAAAAGCCATCGCTCTCTAGCACTCAATTTCTTGTAAAGATACTTGAATCACCTTTTTTTGTAGGTCTTCCGCGTGCCATTGAAAATCGCTCTGTGTGCCGATTCTGGCACGCGTGCCATAGGTTGCCGACCCCTTCTATAAATTATATTGCTGTTGAAATATGTTTGTTCATTCCATTATAGCACAACGTAAATTAACCATACTGCAACCGTTTATTTATCAATACCCAAACACTGGTTCCGGTTCTTCAGCAAGTAATAAAACAGTCAAACGCTCACACACGTGTCCGATCAATTGTATTTTAATTCCAGAGCAAACATCATTAATTCAATCAATGCTTAGCGCTGTGCCGGTCGGGTAATCGCAACGTGACCTACATAAACATACAATGGCCGCCGCTGAGCACGATGGGAAACAAATATCCCACACTTGTAAAAGTCGCTTCCGTTGGTGTAGAGGGATCGTGCATTGATTTGTTATAATCTAGTAGTTATGTTTGTCAGATGTATAGTTGTAATCAAAACTTCTGGTTCTAAATTATTACTAGTACAATAGGGGGCATGATAGCCGGCTGGCGTACCGAAGGTCCCGGGTTCGAATCCTGGTGCAGGCTAGGAATTTTTCCCGGGTTTGAAGGGTGTCCCTGAGTTTACCCAGCTCTGATAGGTACTTAACCTTAGTTGGGGTAAAGTAAAGGCGGCTGTGCATAGTGCTGGCTACACAATCACCTAGTAAGCCGTGGCCACAGAAACAGGCGAAAGCTGCTTCACATGCCCTGTGGATCGATTCGGTCCGAAGGATACTTTACTTTACTTTTACAATAGCAATAAGATTAATGAATAGATATATATATATTACTGTAAACCGCATGATACATTATCTCAAGTCAATGTTTAAGAAGTAAATATAATAGAACAAATTAAAACAAATTAAAAAGATGAGATTTAATGGAGAAAATATTTGAGTAGATTCAGACCTAGCTTACGTCGTTTCTAAGTACAGATATTTTAAACAAACATTACTATTGTTCTGATATAGTTCATATTTTACACATTAATGGGCCGTATTGCTGCTGAGAGTTAACACCCTTGCCCCTTTTACAAGTCAATATTTTATGACTGACTTGTAATTTACAAGTCAGTCATAAAAGATTGTCTTGTAAAAGGGGCAAGGGTGTTAACTCTCAGCAGTAATACGGCCCAATTTTTTTTACTTGTGGATTACTTTTTTCAGAAAGAAATAGTTTGAAATTAAACAAAAATTTGATGAAACTATACTGCATGTGTGGTATATATGTACGTTCTGATGCAGATTATGATCCAGGTAATTGTAAGCATGTTGTAATTATAAGTATTATAATACCAGTATCATAATACTATAACATATACTTTTAGTGCTATCATTAATAACTTAGAATAACATAGTGCTTTATGTCTCTATGTCCTCATTAACGCGGCTTCAGGAAAAATAGATCTTTTGAAACCTAATCTTATGTGATGACTTTAGTTTAATATATTACATCTCTAAAGAATAAGATAATAATTTACAAATAGATGCTATATTATTCTTTGAATCCTGGTGAAGGCTGGGATTCGTTCTCAGGTCTGGAGGGTGTCCCTGAGTCTACCCAGCAAAAGCAGCTGGGCATTGTGCTGGCGACACAACTCCCTAGTATACCGTGGCCACAGAATCCGGTGAACGCTGCTTCACCGGCCCCACGGATCAATCTGGTCCGACCGGATACTTTACTTTACTTTTTATTGATTGTAAGCTCCTAAAGTATAAGTACTAGATAGATTACTCTTTCTAATTGATTATAAATTAGTGTCATACTCATCGTAATACTCAGCACACAAAAAAAAATAAAAAATAAATTTAAAAAATGGGTTATTCGATGAATATTGTATATAAAATATAAGACAGGTTACTGAATATTTTAAAAAGAACTTGAAGAATTACAAAACAAGAACTCTAACTAAAGAGTTTTCTTCATGCAGCAAAGTAAAAAGACGCACAAATATAATTAAATAAACTATTTTATTTATTTAAAAAAAACTATAATTTAGAATGCACCTTCAAAGTACTGAGGTGTAATTAAAATAAATATTATGTAATTTTCCGGTTGATGTAGCAAGTTTAGAAAAAAATCAATTTAAGACATCAGGTATTACAAAAAGAAATTTGTACAAGTTAGATGTATATTACATTAAAATGCAATTTTATATCAGTAGACCGAGTGGATACTAGAATATGAATCGTCTGTAAGAGAACCACCAACTAAAGTAAATATACAACACTAAAACTAAAACAAAGTTCTGAAAAGAACAACTAGGTTCATTTGAATCAGTGGCGCCTTCTTTATGGACCAGCTTACCCCAGACACTGAGAGAATCTTAGACGAAATAGTCTTAAAAAGAGCGTAAAGACCTTTCTATTGTGGCTAGTATCTGTGTGCCTTAGCCTACATACTATTACAACCGCCACTACAATTTATTCCAAGAGCGAACAGAGCATGCTAAATTTTAATTACATAGATAGAAGCGCTATAAAAATGACCGTTATTATTATTAAAAGTGAATAATGCCCACTGGCAAGTGCGACGCCAATAGTTAATTCACTAAATAATAAAAAATACTTCTTGAAATCGATATTTGGCTTGTGTCATTGATTTGGAGGTAAAATATAAAAAAGACACACTATTATATTTAGTTTTATCAAGTGTATCAAGTGTATCACATTAATATACAGGTTAAGTATTTGTGTAGCATTTACACTATAAGTTCTTGACTTTTGACCCTAAACAAAGTTGTGTATAATAAACCTCTCTTATTCGGGGTTTTTTGTTCCTAAACACAGCATGTGTTGGCTCTATATAATATATACATTATACAGTTTTAAGTTGTATTGGACAAAAAACAAAAAAATAAATCACCTAAAAGACTTTAACGTTGAATTTGTTAGCTGTAGAGTAAAGTGGTCCTCTAGTGTCCCACTATACTCATCTTTCAAGACCACTGGATAGAAGAATGTGGGCCAATATTTTTAGACCGCTGGTCGAGTGAGAAAGGTCAACAGTGAGAGGTCTAAAATATCTTTTCCCCTACGAAAAAAAAAAGCTTTGACACTTCAGGAGATCAGAAAGTTTACAACTCTTCTGAAGTGTGAGTCTCGTTAGAATGTTAACGCTTGCGGAGTGTGAGTTTTGTTAGAATGTTAACGCTCGCGGAGTGTGAGTTTTGTTAGAATGTTAAGTCTTGCGGAGTGTGAGTTTTGTTAGAATGTTAACGCTTTTGATGTCACGAAGGAATGTAATATAGTATCTGTGTTATCTGTGTAAATGTTTTATTTGGTCTAAAAGCGTTAGTTTTAGATTTGCGCTCACAATTTCGCAACGTTTAACTTTAACGATTTAAGGATCGCGAATGATTTTGACAATTTGCTAGGATTATTATTTTTTTATAAATGCTTTACATCAAGTATTTATTAATATTATATGAGACGTTCAAATGTTTATTAAAATATGTGTATGAATTGCAAAGATTAAACTATTTTATCAAAAGTTTCTAAGAAAAATTCTGGCCATAAGTTACTCCAATCACATCAATAACGAAGAACTCAAACGGTGCGATCTACCATCAGAACAATAGTAATGTTTGTTTAAAATATCTGTACTTAAAAAATCATAAAGAACCCTTCGGACCAAATTGATCATAGGGCCGGTGAAACAGCGGTCATCAGTTTCTGTCGCTAAGGCATACTAGGTAAATGTGTGGCCAGCACAATTCTGTAATATCAGATCTGATTAAACAGAAGATTGAGATGGATGGGTCGTGTACTTCGGATGCCAGAAAGCTAACATCTAAATGTGGCATTCGTTTGGAACCTGAATGATGGGGAAAAGAAGACAAAGATAACCTGGAGAACAACCTACAAGAGAGACTTGCAGTCCATTGGTGTAGATTGGGGATAGCTCTGAGAGGGCTGCATCAGACAGAGAACTCTGGGAAATGTTGGCCGCCCAATGCAACGTACGGCGCGAAACTGACCATGAACTGACCTGTATAAATTGCAAACATTTTGTTTACCTCCTTGATAAGTACGGTAATTTTTTTTTAATGTTATGGAATAAATTGTGGGATTTTAGAAACTTTTATGGAAGTTTCTTTATAATCTATAAAGTTCAAGCTCAATACATAAACTCGTACAATGCATTGGTATGTTTTTTTTTTTTAAATAGAGTGTATAACTTAACAGTGCAATTAAAAGCTTTTTGTTTTTGGCGTTGCGAAAGATATCACGAAAGATATCACGACTGTTCAAAAGTTAGTTCGATAATTATATCTTTTAGCGTTCTATATTATTGCCAAAAAAAAAATATAAATACAACGAGCTGCCACATTGTAATAATATTTTGATAAAATATTTCAAACAGAATAAGAGACATACGAGTAAACTGAATGGGTTATGGGTGGAGTTTATATTTTTATAGAGTTATAGCTGGGGGCTAAGGATTGATTTAAGGAGAGATTTTGTAAATTTTGTGAGAATTTAATTCAATTATAAATCTAAAATCCAGCCCTATCCCCATCCCCTTAAAAAGAAAACAACAACAAACATAACACGAACCTTAAGACTCCATAAATTTGTGACCATAATGTTTTCCTAAAAAACAAGTTATAGTTTTTGTGTAAAACATGTTTTTGAGGGAGTTAAGTCTATTTTTAACTGGACTAAAAGTGCGGGGGCAATACTATCAATGAGAGGTATTAACTAGCCATTACATTACACCCGTTATAAATTTACTCCAAGTCTCAACTTACCACAACTATCATCATCGTCATCAGCTGCTCGGCGTTTATCGTTGGCGGACAGAGGGGCCGTGACTGTCCCGGGGCCCCACAGTGGTCCTTGAGTCATGACTGGGATTCCAGACTCGGACACGCATGCCCGTATCCCCAGGGCGATGGCGTCCTCTGCGGCTTGTTGTCGTTTCAGGGCAACCTTTTATGGAGGTAGTGGAGAAAATAAAAATATCAATAACAGGCATTGATAATGTAGGTAGGACAATGCATGAGACAGGGGGAAAACATTGAGACCATATTATACGTAGAGCATATATATATGTAGCACAATATTGGAGGACAATATGCTTAGGACAATATAGGGCCTACTTAGGACAATAATCTTAGAACAATTTACATTGGTCAACAAAATTAATATGCTTAGGAGAATATACACAGGACAATATAGAACATTATGATTATGCACAACTTTCATAGAATAAATTTGGACAATATGCTTAGGACATGATACATATGTCACTAAAGGACAATAAGGCCTGCATCGGACAACGTTCATGATAATGTGTTGGCTTTTGAGTTAGACTGATATTCGTTAAGATTATTGTCAACGACATTTAAATTTAGTTAAGACAGTTAGTTTACATAGAAGTAAATTTAAAAACAATATTCAGGATAATCGTTTCACGAAATTTTCTTTTCCTTATACCGGGTCTTTTTAAGACTGCTACTTCGAGACTCACTAAATATGTTCCACTATACAAGCTTATATAAAAGAAAATATTATATATGAATATCCGTATTATTTTCGAGGATAGTATATATGATGATATTTAATCGAGGGTTTGTAAACTGTAAATCGGGGGTTTAAAAAAAACCTCACAAAATGTCCATTTGAGATGAAATAGTATACTGTTTCTAGGTTAAATTGTCATTGACTGAAAAGGGGAAAAGGCTTGCCCGGGACAGAGAGAGACATGTCGGAGTTTTGTGACTACCTTATGCTCCACTGGGAGCCAAGAGGATTAAGTAAGTAAGTAAATGTCTATTGCTAGTACATCCTGATAATATCATACTATTTTCCTTTGTTCTGTCTTATGTTGTTTTCAAAGACAATGATAAGATTTATCGCTTGCTCTATTTTTAGAGCTTATATGTTCTTTTTCTGTGCGCATCCAATAAGTGTCTTAAATTACTTCTACGCTCCTACGTTTGCCTAAATGTTTCCGTTGTATAGGCCTACAACTTTCGATTTTAATTTTAATTTTTCATTTAGAAAATCATAGCGATTAAATAAAACGGGAGTGCCCCGTACAAAAGGGAATCGGGAATTTCAAAAAGAAGTCATTCGAGTCATCCAATAGCAGAAATATTAAAGCAATCGGTCCATCTTATTATAGTCTTTAATGTAATCAATTTTTTTTTCTCGAAATACTCATAAGTCTAGAGTCTAGAGAATCGTATCCGTGCTCATTGCACGTAGGCCTAAGTGGGCTCTGAGCTTACATTATGTTTGTTATGCAGAGCTACATTAGTAAACGTATTATTATTATTATTATAACATACGCTTTGAATATTCATCATCTTTTAGCGACTCTGTAATTTTGCTTTCGTAGACGAGTACCGGAAAGCGTTTAAACCATAATAAATAGTTTATATACAATAATTACACAATATAAAATATGTATTGGCAGCAGTGCTTATTTTGTGACGGTACGCACCGGTACGGCGTACCGGCACCTTTTTCAATGTGGGGAAAAAAATTATTACTTTTCTTCAATTTTAACGTTTATTATTAATTTATTATATTATTAATTTGTTAAAATTGAATTATTTTAAACTTGCGCGCAAAAAGAATTAAAATATAAAATGCGAAACTGCTTTCAAAGTTAGGCAATCCATCACTGAGTACCGGCACCTATTTTTTTTACAAAAAAAGCACTGATTGGCAGCATTCATGGCAAACTTGGCATTATCTCAGAATGCTGAAATTTCAATTAAAAATAAACTGTGGCTCCAGAATTCTTACACATTAAGTCTGGAACCAGTATTATTGTTATCACTTTTCTAAAAATCATAATTTTTTAAAATATTAATTTGGTGGTGAAATATTTACAGATATTACTCTAAGATATTTTATAGTACAATATATTCAAGTATTTTTTTGCGTTTGTGTGTTTGGCTAGATTCGACAAATATAAAATTGCTAAATCAAATTGTTCGCATGTATTTAATCAGATGATGCACATTAATCTAGTTCAACAGTACGCATTGCCGCTAATCCAACAACACACAATAGACTACTTAATGCGACTATAATTCAACATAGTACACGATCCAAAAACACAGTACACGATCCAACAACACAGTACACGATCCAACAACACAATGGACAATTAAACAACACAGGACATATAATTCAACAACACAGTACATAGTTCAACAACATATTACACGATCCAACAACACAGCACATAATTCAACAACACGGTACATAATTCAATATTACACACAATTCAACAACACATTACACACCATTCAACAACACATCACAATTCAACAACACACTAGATAATTCAACAAAACACTACACATCGAACAACACATTACACGATCCAACAACACACTACACATCTAACACCAACACTACTCAGTACCTGGGCCGCCATGACTCTCTGCCTCTCGGCAATGAGGTTACACTTGGGGCACGTGCAGTCCTTGTAGGTGCAGTGGCGCTTGTGCCCCTTGAGCCAGGACACCATCCCGTGATTCCTGCACCGGGCGCACTTGGGCTTCCTGGCGCCCTTCTCCGTCAGAGGGTAAAGGGCCGGCACCCCGTTCATGTTGGTCGGGTATAAGGATAACTTGGACGCCGTTTTTGATGCTGTGTTAGTTCATCAAGTAGATGGAGAAAAGAATATGGTTTGTCTGGAGTTGTCCTACCTGAAGCTGTAGACATAAATAAATGGCAGAACATATTTTAAAAGAAACATTTATTTCATCAAAGTCTATCTATATATTCAGAAATATATAAAGTAGACTGTGTGTGTGACAGTGCGTATGTTCATATTAGTTAATTTAAAGGCACGTGACCCTATTGTCTCTTATTATATTTGTGTGCTTTCACTTAGCACGTGTGTTTTCGCTAGCTAAGTGATTAGTCTATACCTTTTTTTAAATATACAATTGTTTTTATTTCAATTAATATTACTTTGCAAAAAAAAAAAAAGAAAAAAAAAAAAAATCTACGAGCAACACCGGGCAATTTAGATTTTTGTTCAATAAAAAGACTTGCCAATTTTTTATCCGAATATATATGTTTTATTTTCCCCAGTGCAACGCCGGGCAATTTAGCTTGTTCAGAAATATTTTGTGCATAAATAAACACAAATATTAAACTAATGTTTGATCCATTTGGTTTTTAAGAAAAGTTCAAGGAAAATTTAAACAGAGTTTACATAAAGTTTATACCTAGAAGTGACCAATATGTCTGCTTTATAAAATGCACACATTTTTTTTTTCTAGTTAGACTGGGCATTGTGCTGGCCACACAAACCCTCAAGTATGCCGTGGCCACAGAAACTGGCGAACGCTGCTTCACCGGCCCTATGGGTCAATTCGGTCCGACGTGATACTTTTATAATAAAAAAATGTAAGTCATTTTTTACACTGGGCAATATTGCGGATGCGGATAAAAGAACAACATAAGCAAACAGTTCTGTATGCTTTAATATTACACGCTATATCAAAACTTTTATAACTAATTTCTCTCATGTTTGTATAGATAAAATCTTTGATAATAAGCCGAATTACCGGCTTACAATCAGTAAAGGTTATTTAATACCAAAACCAGATTTCTCTGCACCAGATTTGGCTAATCAGTTGTATAATAAAACTCTATAATATAAAAATTGTGTAATCGGTAAAATGTTATGATTATAATGATGCATTAATATTTTAAATTACATTAAGTATTTTTTAAATCCTTCAGATACTGTAATTGACAAACGTGGCTTCGTTTACTGTTATTATAATATGAGTTATAGTTATTGTAAGGGCTTACCGGTGAATGAAAACAGTTGAATCACTAATTCGATACGTTGATTAAAAGTTGTGTTTTAAAAATATATTTTACAGTATAAACACCAGGAGTTGTTATTTACATATGCAGACATAAAAAATGTAAAATGTTAAAATTTTCTAACTTAGCAAATTAGACGTAACTGAATTCTAGATTTCTACAATTTGATAAGTCGATTTTTTTGTCTTGGGGTTTAGGCATTGACAAACACAATGATGTATATTGTTGAAAAAACATGTATTCTATCTTCCACCCATTTCATTTTCTTTTCCGCTTTGCCCGGGAGCGCCGTTTCGAATCTAGCGTTTCGAAAGTTAGGACTTAGGTTGTTGTTGTTTTTTATAATGGTTTTTAGGGATTTTAGGGTTTTTTAAGGGTTTTTAAAGTGTTTTTTTAGGGTTTAGGGTCACCTATCTATCGGACAACAGGTTGTTTTCTTTTTTAAATAAATAGTAAAAAGCGATTGGGTTTGACTTTCCATGTTATGCCAGTGCGTGCTAAATTGACAGGTTTTTGACGTCACGTGAGTGTCACTGATAGCATCAGGAGAGGGGTGTGTGTCTGTAAAGGGAAGGGGGAGCTTGTATAAACTTTAAACACACACACACAGGTCATAAGGTCTTGACTTTTTTTCTCTTTCTTTCATTCTTTATATGAATATCTCTCTTTCTTTCTTTCTTTCCAGCCGGTTCTAGAGCCCGGGGAGGCCTCGCGCGCGAGAGAGTTTGAGGATATCTTGAAGCTAATAATATAAGCCCTCGCTTGTGGTATCGTGCAGGGGAGGGAGGGGGGAATCTTGACACCACGTTCACGAGTGTGTTGTTGTGACGGCCACTCGGGCTCAGCGTGACAATTAGTTGTGACAAAATGGTGACACTTTTGTTTGAGCCCGCAACTACTGACATAAAAATATAAGCAATGTTTTTTTTACCCCACTTGTATTCCTCCGCCAGGACCATGCCACTCCACCCCACATTATCTGGAATTCAACAAAAAAAGTGCCTTTTTAGGGGGGTTAAAATTTGCGAATCTCTATGATTCGAGTTAATATTGACACATATGGAATTCGGTCTAATTGTTCGGTATATGTTGTATTGAAATATTTTTTGTTGAAATAATTCTAAGAGGCGGACATGTTACACTGTTGACACAATGTTATGGTTAATATTAATTATGTTATGTTTTTTTAAGGGAACCATACCATAATATTGAAAGTAGTGCCGATCTATTATCAATTGCTGGCAACTATACTGGGTTAATTTTTTTCGAGGTATGCATTTATTGGTGTGTGTGTGTGTGTGTTCATAATTTAAACATTTGTGACATAAAGTGTCGGGTTAATGATTAAACTGTAATGGTCCACATATAGTCCATAAATAGAGCTTTTGCAATCACGTGACAAAAAGAACGTGTTGTTTGTTTACTTTGTCTAGTGGTGACAAATGGCAGCCGTATTACTATTGGCTTAAGACGATTTTATTTTTAAATTTCATCATTTCAACAATATGACGTAAAAAATATATAAAACACTGTCATGCGATGAAAATTATCATTCAAAGCCAAAAATTTAAACCATTAGAAATCAATGGAATAGGTTCCGTAAGTCAGAATATTTAATTGAAGATGTCGATTGTCGAAAGTTAGCCTAACTTACTATCTAAAAGTAAAGCATAAGGCAGGCTGTGCATTGTTTCAAAAGAGCTATTGAAAAACTAAAAAAAACTCAAATCTTGTTTACTTCATGGACGGACTAATAAGGACTAGTATCACAGTTAAATATCAAGATTTATGGAAACTAATTCCTTATATTTTGGGTGTAAAATAGACATGGTAAAGAACAATTTTATTCACTATTACCACCATCATGGCCGTTATTTACATAATTACGTCACAAAGAAACCTAAGCCACGCCTATTGCAAATGCTATATTATAGTTCACAATTAGTGTGGAAATTATAGACAGAAGAGTTTTCCAAACTTCACTATTTTCCTGGCGCGTTCAGCTGGCGTACTGAAGGTCCTGGGTTCGAATTTTGTTTGAGGGCTAGGATTTGTTCCCGGGTCTGGTGGGTGTCCCCGAGTCTAACCAGCTCTAATGGAATAGCTGACATAAGTTGGTGTAAAATAAAGGCGGCTGGGCATTGTGCTGGCCACACAATCCCCTAGTATGTTATTAATATGTATGTTCTAAATATGTATGCTATAAATATGTATGCTATAAATATGTACGTTATAAATATATAAGTTATATCCATATTTTACATAGAAAAGCTTGCCTCAGACACTGAGTAATTCTGAGACAAAATAGTTTCTTAAGAAGAGCTTAAAGACCTTTCTCCTTGGCTAGTGGCTGTGTGCCTTACATACCAATTCAACTGCAATTTATACCAAGAGCGCACTGAGCACGCTAAATGTAATATCATGGATAAAAGCGCTATATAAATTATCATTGTTATTATTATTACTACTATTTAACAAAGACTGTGATGGAATTACCTTTTTGTACGATTAAAATTAATCATATTAAGCTAATGAAATGTAATATATTTTAAATTTTAACCAATTAAATTACTGCAGACTAATGTGATTATATTTAAAAACAACTGTATGGGCACTGGAGTGGATTTGATCAGAAACTGGACAAATCTTGCCGTGTAATCAATTTAGAGACATTTAAGTAATTCCTTAAATTAAGGCATATTCATATCAATATATCACAAATAGATGGAAGTACATTGAAGTTCTTAATATACAATTGTTATGCTTAGTGGACAAAGTTGTCTTAATCCTAAGTAGTGAGCCTGGTAAGTAGTAAGAGGCCGTGGCTGGTCCTAGCATTGTACAATGAAACATTAAGACATTTTTTAAAGTACTTTAAAAAAAGGTAAATAAAACTGAAATTGTATTTTCAAGAGAGGCAAGTAACTGTGTAACCTTAAAAATACGTGATTTCGGTCACGTGTTGACGAACGCCCTATTGCATCACTTACTTTGTACAATGTGTCAACCTCCCAACCTTTCAATACCGGCTACCCCACTACTTCCTAGTACTTCCGCTTTTCTTTCTATCTTTAGTCAGGCTATTGTAAACATTTTATATTCATTCCTAACTTAATTATCTGTTTTATATCAACTTAGTGGAGATTAGGATTTAGGTCTACTAAATAATAATGACTTAACCAAATCCAACATGTAACATGTCAAACCCTACAGATTGCGCAACAGCCAAAGAACTACTTAAAGAAATAATAAAAGGTAGCTTAAACAAACAAATCTAAATTTATTTAAGACAATACAATAATTATAGGCCCTTTCTATCGCTATTAGATCTAGACTAATATCTTTTTTTTTGTCGATTATTAATTAAATATTTTTTGAGTTGATATAATTCTTGTACAAATCATTTTCTCAGAAAAAAATATAATTCTTTTTTTTCAGGTTACATTCTATTAATTTTAGATTTCTTTAATAAAGACTTTTTTTTTTAATTGTCGTCAGTGGAGATGTCATGTTTAGTCTATGTCTTAAAAATAGATTTGTGGAATACTTCTATTATCCAATCAGCATCGGCTTATTTCATCTCACTGCTATTGTTTACATGAAGATTTTGGGATTTACATAACATGGCGTCGATAACGTTTTAATGAAATGTATCTTATAGTTAAAAATTAAAAATAAGGAAATTGAATGCACGTATAAACAATTTGATCTACTGATTGTTTGTTAATAATTATTGACGTAAATTTTTGTATGTATAGTATAACGGCTTGCAGGTTGTATCCTTTGTTTTAAAATATTGCTTTCATTTTAATGTTTCTTATAACAGTTCAAAGAAACACACTTATTGTACATGTAGGCCTATAATGAAATAATATGTCTTTAGCAGAATGACAGAGTAAAACATGTAGGCCTACGCCCTTTTCAAGGTGAATTTGTTTATGGCCACCAAAAGGAGCGGAACACAAATATTTTATGTTTTCTTAGTTGGGGGGTGGGGGAGCTGAAAATGACACATTTGCATATTGTCATAAATGTAATAATATAATCTGTCGCATGGATTTATTGGGGGAGTGCGGCAGCGCGTTCGGCTCGCGTACCGAAGGGTCTGGGTTCGAATCCTGGTGCAGGCTAGGATTTTTCCCGGGTGTGGAGGGTGTCCTTGAGTCTACCCAGTTCTTATTGGTAACTGACCTAAGTTGGGGGTAAAAAAAAAAGCGGCAGTGCGTAGTGCTGACCACACAATCACCTAGTATGCCGTGGCCACAGAAACTGGTGAACGCTGCTTCACCGACCCTATGATTTATTAATGTAAAGACAACTACAATTCAATATCAGAGCTCAATATTATCAATTAACTTTATTTTCTAAAAATTTGCTACTTAGTCTTAATCAAATTCCCCAATGTAGGCTACATACATTTTCATTTTTAAAAAAAAATGTTTTTTAAAAGCATATTATTAATTCTGTTTTTAAATTTAATATTTTAAAAAAATTTATTTTTTATTATATTTTTCTAATTTAATTCAATATCTGTGAAAACAATCATGTTTTCTTGAACACATGTTGTTGTTTTTAAATACTATCTTGATGCCAAAAATTAATTCAGTTTGTTTGTTTTTACTTATAAATTAATCGTTATCTAAGCATTGCATAACTTATTTTAGATATTTCAGAAGCACCTTCTATACACAAGATTAATGCGTCCTACGCTTATCGGTGGTTTCAATTTAGTCTTACATTTATTGGATTAGTGTTTCAAATTGTGTTTAAATTGTTAGTTTCCATAGTGTTTTGATTTTCGGCCACTCCATTCCATGCCCGGACGCCACTCATTTTAAACAATAACCCAACAGCTAAAAACATCATTTTATCAAAGTTATAAGTTCTCTTTCTTACAAACTCTTTGTAATCTCTGCGCCCCAATAAAAAAAAAAAAGGTATTTGAATCTAAAAGCCTAAAACACTTTTCCATCTATCCACTCAGGGTCGTAGTCCTCATGCACTCATATTCCTAAGCCCGAGGCACTTTTATATGTCCTCCTCAACATGCCCGAGGCACTCTTCTATGTCCTCCTCAACATGCCCGAGGCACTCTTCTATGTCCTCCTCAATATGCCCGTGGCACTCTTCTATGTCCTCCTCAACATGCCCGAGGCACTCTTCTATGTCCTCCTCAACATGCCCGAGGCACTCTTCTATGTCCTCCTCAACATTACTCTTTAACTCATATTCCTAAGCCCGAGCCACTCTTATATGCCCTCCTCAACATTACTCTTTACATATTGGACATTTTATCAACCAGAGGGAATGAAAATCAATCGAAAAAGAAAACTTAAGAATATTGTTTTCTTCATGTCTTTACTTAAGAATATTGTTTTCTTCATGTCTTTACTTAAGAATATTGTTTTCTTCATGTCTTTACTTAAGAATATTGTTTTCTTCATGTCTTTACTTAAGAATATTGTTTTCTTCATGTCTTTACTTAAGAATATTGTTTTCTTCATGTCTTTACTTAAGAATATTGTTTTCTTCATGTCTTTACTTAAGAATATTGTTTTCTTCATGTCTTTACTTAAGAATATTGTTTTCTTCAAGCCTTTATTTAAGAATATTGTTTTCTTCATGTCTTTACTTAAGAATATTGTTTTCATCATGTCTTTACTTAAGAATATTATTTTCTTCATGTCTTTACTTAAGAATATTGTTTTGTTCATGTCTTTACTTAAGAATATTGTTTTCTTTATATCTTTACTTAAGAATATTATTTTCTTCATGTCTTTACCTAAGAATATTGTTTTTTTCATGTCTTTACTTAAGAATATTGTTTTCTTCATGTCTTTACTTAAGAATATTGTTTTTTTCATGTCTTTACTTAAGAATATTGTTTTCTTCATGTCTTTACTTAAGAATATTGTTTTCTTCATGTCTTTACTTAAGAATATTGTTTTCTTCATGTCTTTACTTAAGAATATTGTTTTCTTCATGTCTTTACTTAAGAATATTGTTTTCTTCATGTCTTTACTTAAGAATATTGTTTTCTTCATGTCTTTACTTAAGAATATTGTTTTCTTCATATCTTTACTTAAGAATATTGTTTTCTTCATGTCTTTACTTAAGAATATTGTTTTCTTCATGTCTTTACTTAAGAATATTGTTTTCTTCATGTCTTTACTTAAGAATATAGTTTTCTTCATGTCTTTACTTAAGAATATTGTTTTCTTCATGTCTTTACTTAAGAATATTGTTTTCTTCATGTCTTTACTTAAGAATCTAGTTTTCTTCATGTCTTTACTTAAATCACCCCATTGAAATTTTCAATCATTTGTTTTTTTTTACTTTACTAGGCCCCTTAAAAGGTTGTAGGCCCTAGGCATGGTGCCTACTTTACCTAATGGATAATATGGGCTTGTTTACACTGGCTCAAAAAGAATATCAGAATAACAAGTTTGTTGATTTTTTTTTTAATTTTCTCATGGAATAAATTTCATATCAAAACTTTAACAAATATTTTTTCTCTTGTAGCCTATATCAAAATGTTCATTGTTTTTAGCTTTTAAAACGTCTGTTTTGATTGGCCGTTTGGATTCGTGATTTTGTTTTATAAATATTTTTTAATGTGTTTTTTTCTTGTTATTGTCTACATTTTGAAAAAAAACGAATACGTTTCTTGTGTAAAATTGAACCTGTAGATTGCGTCATAATATAAAGTGTGCATAAATTTTGTTCTCACATAGGGATAAGGAAAGTGTTTTTAACCTTGTGTTTATCTGAACATTGTAATAGGTTATCTTTATCTTGTATTTCTTAATATTTGTGTATTCTCTTATTATAATATAAGTATTTCTTTAGAAACTGTCACTTCTCTCAAATTCACTTCGACGATAAATTATATTTGTCAAAGTTTAAAGGAAAACAGTTTCAATATGGCTAGTAGAATAAATAAATGCTTTGTGTGGGGAAAATTTTGAAAAAATGTCATTAATGATGGCTCGGTGGATACGAATTTCAATGTAGGTCTACAAGCTTAGGCCTATTTAATTCAAAATGCAATATTCATTCAACAATTTAACCCAATTAAGCACAAACAATTTCTCTGTCTTTTTTTCTATGCTAAGTTTGATAGTTTCTCTATTTATAGAAACACTACACTTAACAGAAGCTGAGAAAAAAAATTGGATGTAAAACAATACTATTAGAAAACAAATGTGCTTTTAAAAACAATATAATAAGAAAATATAAGATTTCAAATAAGAAAATCTTGGTAAGGAATAGACTGGCAACTGTAAATACAATACAAGAAAAACAAAAGAGAAAAACCATTGTGAAATGGTTTACAGAAAGAAAACAAAATTTAAAACACAAACCTTTTAAAACTATTATCCTAGTTCTAATTGAAAGTTAAGTAATTATTTTACGCGGGCACAGACACAAACACCGTCTGTAAAAAAAAATACTAATGGTAACCTATTTTAAGGTTACTATTTTTATAACTTTGTAAACCTCGAACTTACACAAAATATATTATAGATCTAGATCTAGTTGAAAATTATTTGTATAGAACTGTAGATTAGACATTGTCAGTTGTTTTTTTTTTTACTTTTTACTTTGTATTTTTTTTAAAATAATAAATTTATAATAAAATAATAATAATTAAAAAAAAATTATAAAAATTTAGATTTATGTTCAGGATTTACTGGTCAGCAAAAGTCCAATAATTATACAACAAATTCGAGTAGTTCTTTTTAAAGGAAGTTGAAAGAGAGTAAAATATGCCTAGGCCTAGGCCTACATACAAATTAAGAACTTGTGCGAATGCAAATTTTCAATTTAATTAATTAAATAGTTTGATTAATATTATCACAGTGTTTCATACTAAACCTGGAAGTTGAGCTTAACTGTTAAACTTAGTTGCTAAACTAAATTGCCCAGATCAATTGTTAAATCTAATTGTTTAACTTCGTTGATACACTTAATTATTTATCTTGATTGTTAAACTTAGTGGTTTAACTTGATTGTTAAACTTAATTGTTTAACTTGATTGTTGAACATAAGTGTTAAAATTAGTTCTAAAACAAACAAATTGTTTAACTTAGTTGATAAATCTAATTGTTTAGCTTAGTTGTTAAACTTAAATCGTTTAACTTAGTTATTAAACTTGAATTGCTATAACGATAGGCCTACCCATGTAAACACACAAACTACACATTTTACTTACCAATACTCTTCTTGCTTTTACAAAAATTAACTAATTCAGATGTCGTTAATGTGAATGTGAGTTGCCGTAGAATCCAAGCCGTGAACCCGACAGAATATCCTCCTGCCTCATAGAATCAATCATGTGGCTATAGACTCAATGTATCAATTTTATAGATCTCTTTATGTTTGCTTCGATACTGTGGAACCGTTTATGAAAATCCCCGCGCACTGCGAATTGGTGGTACAAAGTTAATTCCTTAACAACACTGCGTCAATGGGAACTTTGGCTCTTTGGCGTTTTTGCAGACACCGATTTTTTCTGAGTATTAGAGTTCGTGTGTGTGTCTGTTGTTTTGATGTGGGTGAAAATTTAAGAAGACTGCCGCCTGATTGTGTTTGTAAGTGTGCGTGAGGATGTGTGTGTGTGTGTGAATGAGTCTATATCCACATTTGAAAACGACACACGAGTTGTACAGTTGCGCATATTCCAGATGAAGACGTGCCAATCATTCGACGGAGTTCCTGGCGAGGAGAAGAAGACGAGGCTCAGATGCCATACAATCTAAAAGGAAGCGCTTTAGGACAAAAAGATTCTACAAGGAAAGGGGAGGTTACCCTCTCACTCTATCTGACGTGGTTACCAATACACGCCACAAAAAAGACAGACAGAAAGAAACGATATAAATTCGTAAACATAACTTATAACTTCGGCTTATGACACATTTCGGTTCTCACCCTGCGCCACGCCTACCTGGCATTAATTTTAGGGGCAGCGCCACACACACACGGGGGGTACCGCTCCCTTGCAATGCCGCGGCGATTCCAGGCGTACAGCAAGACGCGATGTGGATACGGATAGGGAGTCCGCCCCGTTCAGCACCGCCCAGCTGTCAAACCTCAAGCCCCGCCCTGACGCTCCGCCAGATGCAATTGTGAGTGGATACTGGCATTTAAAAAAAAATCCTCCAACGTGAAATGACCAAACAGTAGAAATGAGATGCCGTGGTTCAAGAATATGGGGGTCTGAAATTTCTGCTCTGGAAACGTTTAAATTTAAGGGGTTGAAGTTATGTGAAATGTGTCTGTGTTATGTTTTTCTAGGTTGTTTTTTTTTTATTATTATTTTATTTCCTTCCTTAAGAGAATGGTTATCTCTAAACGATGCGGTGGTTCTCTTAAATTTGTAACGTCACGTGAGCGCCCAAGGTCAAGGACGTCTATTAGCTCGCCTGGACACACATACACACATACACACACACATAAAAAGAAAAGTTTAATTTATAAAACAACAAGTAAACCTGTATAAATAAACGGGGAAAATTGTTGAATGGAAACGCTTTATTTTAGTGTTGTGGTTTTATTTAGCTGGAAATTGAGCCATGGAATTTTATAGCTTTATTATCAAAACATGGCGAAAATATAAAACACACAGAACAACATTTTATCCAGTATCCCATAAACAGAATATATATTGTATATTTATATTTATAGAGAGAGAGAGAGAGAAAGAGAGAGAGATAGATTATTTCTTTATAAGACCTATTTCTATAGGCTTTATATTAATATTTTTTATAGAATATTAACAAAATACATAGGCCTAAGCCCTGTATATTATGATAGCTTAAGATTGTGACATAAGATTTCATGCAACTTACATTTTAACAGATTGATATTAAATATGATATTAAAATGATATTTTTTACTATTCGTCTTAGCTTAGGTAGTGGCATGGAAAGGGTTGCCTGATGAGACCAGCAAAACAATAAACACAGAATTATTTAACACACCATATAATAGTCAAACTGCAAGACTACATTCAAACCGCGGATAAGCGTTCGACGCTATAATCATCTGTAGATAAGCGTCCGTATGATATGACTTATTAGTTTACTGACGTTTCTTCTAGATTCTAGATAGAAGATTATTACGTCCACTAGGCCTCAAAACTCCTGCAGTGCTAGAACCCGGGTAGTTGACAGTCAGGTGAACTAACCATAGGACCAACCGGCCTTGATATGAGATAATATAAAACAAAAAAGAAATATTTAAGAACATAATATTATAGGCTTAAGTATAAAACTTAACATCATTTAAAACATTAATAAAAATGCAAGACTAGACTCGGACTACGGATGAGCGTAGGACGCAATAATCTTCTTTATAGAAGGAGCGTCTGTAATGTATAAGATAAGATAAGATTAAAATTTTTATTTCATACATTCGTAAGTCTGTCCCATGGTGAAAATAATTTAGATCTTAGCATACACAAATCACTTATATTGTAAAAAAGCTTTACGAAATAAAATGGTAAAAGTGCTAATTAAAATAATACAAAAAGTATGATAAAGAATGAAATCCAGAGTTAAAGAAATGTTTATATAGCACAATAATCTAGTCAAGTAAACAGCTATTTATAGACACAATAGTTACATTGACCTTTCATCGTCATTATTTATGGAAAGTTAAAGAGCTTAAACATTGTGATGGCCACACGATGCTACTTCACGCAATTGCTCTCAGAAATGTTTTAACACTGCTTCATTAGCCCTATGGACCGGCATTGAGATGCTTTTACCGACTTTAAAGGGTATAGAATGGGTTAACCGAAGAAGTTATCTTTTCTTATACAAGCTACATTACCCGGCGTTGCCCGGGTGAAAAAAAAAACAGGACTGTATAATGTGCAGATAAAAATGTTATAAACTACAATTAAAAGAAAGCTATAAATCTAATATATAAATTATTATTTTTTTTACTGAAGACTTTTAGGAAAATAATTTAAAATAAATATTGTAATTGTAATTGGTTAAAAGTAATAGGCAAGTATTTTTATTGAACAAAAATATAAATTGCCCGTAGATTTACAATGTCTTTTGTTTTCAAAAGTTAGAATTTTTTTTTTTTAAATAAAGGTATAGTCAAACTGGAGAATCGAACCCGGGTCGCCCGCATAGCAGTCTGCTACGCTAACCACTGAGCTAGCGAAGACACATATCCGGAATGAAAAATTATTAGACAGTATCTAGGCCTAAATAGGTCAGTGACACAAACTCGCGTGTTTTCAAATTGACCAATGGGGATCCGTGGGGATACAAACACGATCTTTTTATATATATACAAGCTACATTGCCCGGCGTTGCCCGGGTGAAAAAAAAAAGGACTGTCTGGGGTGCAGATAACAAATTTATAAACTACACTTACTGAATACTTTTAGGAAAGTAAATAAATATTGTAATAGGGTAAAAAAAATAGTCAAATATTTTTAATTAACAAAATCTATATTGCCTATAGATTTAGCATGTCTTTTGTTTTTAAAAGTTTGAAAAATTAATTGTCGAAAAAAAAAAGTATAGACTAACTGGAGAATCGAACCCTGGTCGCCCGTATAGCAGTCCACTACGTTTACCACTGAGCTATCGAAGACACATGTCCGATGAGAAAAATTATTAGACCGTATATTGGGCTAGGCCTAGATAGGTCAGTGACACACGTGTTTTCAAATTGACCAATGGGGATCCTCGCGGGGCTTAACACTGTCTTTTTATATATATAGATAGATATTACAGACGCTCCTTCTATAAAGAAGATTATTGCGGCCTATGCGCACCCATGCTCCGAGTTTAGTTTTGCATTTTTATTAGTGTTTTAAATGATGTGACGTTAGTGACTGGTTTACCTTATTTGTTCGGGTAACCCATTCCATACCCGAATGCCACTCGGGAAGAAAGAGAACTTGAGAACATTAATTTGTTTTTGCATAAGGGATAAGGAAAGTGTTTTTGTCCTTATGTAAATATATTATATGAGCATGATATTAGAATGTTATTGTGTTGTATTTCTAAATTGTAATTTAATGCCTTATGTATTATTACTCTCTTACTATTTCCTCTTCTATCCTCTAGCGCAGGGGTCCGCAACCTAGGCCACGCTTGCCAGACAGAGACATTTTCAATGGCACGCCCTAAAAACAATTTGTCTCTTCCACAATAAAAGAGCCAGGATTACTTTTACGATGTTGGCACGCTGAATGAATTAGAAATCCTACTTTGACGCACTATTATCAAAAGGTTGCTCACTTCTGCTCTAGTGTTTCTAGGTTTAATGATTTATTTATGGGTGTTACTCTTGTCAGTTGTGAATATTTGCAGCACTTTTCTGAATTTGTTATAATTTTAAATAGTATTTTTAGTTGAAGATGATGCATATTCTAGAACAGTCTAACTAATGTGAGATATCATTTTAGTTATATATTTTTATTCATCATCATATGTCCTTTGGGCTTCTTGTGGAACATAGGGCCTCGTTTGGTTTCTGTAACTAGCTTTTTTTCTTCCATGGGCGGGTTGTTAGCTCTGCGCACAACCGTCTGGGATGATTCCCTTTACAGCTCTGTGGATAGCTGCCTTATTTTTCCGGTAAGGTTCCCTAACCTTTGTGGATCCCTCCACTTCCTGCAAGGCAGCAGCGTCTGATGTTGGTCCGCCCCGGGTATTTGATTTCCTCGGTACCTACCATATCTGGTGGGCGTTCCCCAATCCGCCACCCGGGGAGGCGCTCGATGGGAGATCAGAAACATTTGTAAAATTACTTTTCTTGAAGCCAAATTTTTTGGGGTTTTTTAATTACATCATAAATAGGAAGATTCCAAGTTAACTTATCATTAATTACTTCTAAGTACTTTGCATTGTTAATATGGGTTAGTTCTTTAGGCCAGGGTCGGCATCTTTTGATAACAGTATGCCGAAGTAGGATTTCAAATTCATTCAGCGTGCCAGGAGGCTTAAATGTATCCTGCTCTAGGTCTCAATTTCTGATAGAAAAAGTACAGGCATTGCCTTTTTCGGGGTCTTCCGCACGCCAATGAAAAGCGCACGGCGTGCCAAGTGTGGCACGCGTGTAGTATGTTGCCTACCCCTGTTTTAGGCTACCATGAATAAAGTAGTTTGTAATTATTAGTTTCTTTTTCTTGGATACTCTTATTAATTGGCATTTTTCTGGGTGAAAAGACATCCTCCAGTTAGATTCCCAATTTATCTAGGTCTTTGTGTAAAAGTTCACTTTGTTCACCTTTGTCTGTTTTTATTGTTCTATAAATTATACAATCATCTGCAAATAATCTTACTTTGTTAATGTGTTGATGCAAATGAGTAGGCCTAAGTCATTAATGTAAATTAGAAATGGTAGGGGCCATAGAACAGCTTCTCGTGGAACTCCTGAGTTTACAGTTATTGGTGATGATTAGAAATTTAGACTTTTAAATTTATAGCTATTAACTATTACAGTGTGTTTCCTATCTATCAGAATGTCTTGAATCAACTGATGAAAGCGACCAGAGATGAAAAACAATTAATTTAGGAAAACCCTCACAACTTAGTTCTATCATGAAATGCCAGACTAGGAATTAAACTTTGGGTTAGAGTAGGACACAATGATCTTATGCAGACTTTTAAGTAAATGGAACGGAGCGTCTGTGATATGTATAGTCTACATACCATTAAAACACACCGGAAAGCTACAGTAGTAGTAAAGCTATTCTCTGTTGCTTTATTACATATGTTGGAATTTTGTTCTATTCATAAAAGTTCAATAGAATAAAATATTTATCCGTCAGGCTGTCTGTCTTTTGTTCTTCGATATATGCCTCTATCTATCTTCATATCTATCTATGTATCTATATTCATTGTTTATCTATGTAGCTATGTATCTATTTGTATCTATTTGTATCTATTTGTATTTATTTGTATTTATTTATCTATTTATCTATGTATCTAATCTATTCATCATTATTTATCAATCAAATTGACAAGTCTTAATTAGGTGCGACCTTTTGAACTGGGATGAGCGTGAACTACCGGTGAAATTTACCGCCATTTTCGTAAATAAAAACCATGCTTTTGGTGCTGTTTGACAATTAATTGATTTCAACATCGACAGCCAGTTCTGGTATTTTAGAAATATACAACGGCTACAAGATTAGTTATGAGGAATCCGTTTTTAACATCAAAAGTGATTAGGCGATAATACTCATAGTGTTAGTCGCGTTTGGTTAAATTTAGCTTTTGTTTATAAAATAAGTTAGTCAAGAGTTGCGTCCTTGGTAATTAAAAAAACACAATGCGGAAATTCATAAAAAACAACAACACGCAAATTCTTTTGCATCAAGCAATTAGTTTGGGATTATAAATAGGTGATTCTTCAAATCTGACATTCACAATCAATCGTTTTCTTTTGGCGCCGTCTTTTTGGAAATGAAATTAAATTTAATTCTCTACATATTTTCGTAGCCTACAACCAGTAACATAGCACACATGCAGACATGTTTTTTTATAATGTGATCGAATCGACCGGAAATGTTTTTTTCTTGTGAACTTTTATGCATGCATACACGTTAAGACTTGTCAATAATGCACATATATTTTTTCTCTTTTTCTCTCCTATTTCTCTCTTTCTCTTTTTCTCTTTCGCTCTCCTTTTTTTTCTTTTTCTTTCTCTCTTTTCTCTTTCAATCGATCTCTTTCCTTTTTTTTTTCAATCTCTCTCTTCCGATTACTCACTTTTCTTTTTTCTCTTCCTCTTTTTCTGTAACTCTTTTTCTATCTCTTTTTTTTCCTCACTCTTTGACCCTCTTTTTTACCTTTCTTTCTTTCTTTCTTTCTTTCTCTCTCTCTCTCTCTCTTTCTGACATAGCTGTTTATTTCTCTCATACTTTGTCTCTCGCTCTTTCTTCATCTTGGTCCCCCTCAAAACTTGTCCAATGGATGTGGTTCAAAGATGAAACGCCTATAGCTGTGGAGAATTGTACTGTAGTTTTCAGGTCTCTCTTACATAGAGTTTTGTGTCGGGCAAACTTCACTGGTTCCAATGCCTTAGTCTATAGTCATCATTACCGAGTATAAATATAATTTATTTATATATTTATTATTTATTTCTTTATTTTTTAATTATTTTTTTTTTGGGGGGGGGGGGGGACTTTCGAGACTGTCCTATAATAGTGGGAGTCATTGCTAGTGGTTCACGGTTGATTATTTGCCCAATTTCATCTCATCTTAAATATCTTTTATATTACAGACGCTCCTTCTATAAAGAAGATTATTGCTTCCTACGCTCATCCGGGGTCCGTCTCTAGTCTTGCATTTTTATTAATGTTTCAAATGATGTTAAGTTACTGGTGTTCCTGGTTTGTTCAGACAACCATATTCCATGGTTAATTATCCTCTTATGTTTTCTTAATATTTGTTAATGTGTGTTTGTTTATACACTTTCAAAAACAGGAAAAGCAGTGAGTGGCTAACAATAAAAGGGCAATAACTGTGGAATTACAGAAAGTGATCATTTAAAATTTAATTATGTCCCCTGGTATATTTTCTTACAAATCTCAAACTCTCAAACAACAATTAAAGTAAATATTTACGAATGGATACTTTTATGAATACACTATAATTTTCAATTCTATATCAATTTACACAAACCAACACATATTTAAAGGGATTGTCTATTCAATATTCACAAATAATCCATTTATTTTCTCATTGTTTTAAACATTTAAAATTCAAATAAATATTTTTGTCTTTCAAATGGCAAATTTTTTTTTTTTTTTTTATATTAATTAAATGCATGTTACACCTGTGTTAAAACTAGGGATGTTAAACGAAAACCGGAATACCGGATTCCGGTTTCGAAACCGAAAACCGGTTTTATATTTTCAAAACCGGATTTCGGTTTGTTGGTTGGAAGATAATCATTGTTTCAAGTAGCACACCCTTTTTTGTTTTTGTTTTGGTTTTGATGGATATATTTAAAACAAATTATGTTGGATTTGCACAAAACAATTCTTGAAATGCCTTGCTAACACTAATTAGTCTTAGATATTGTGTTTTTCAAATACCACGGTGTACAAATTATCACTATTGAAAGCTATTATCGGTTTTAATCAGTTAACACAATTTTTTTTTTAGTTCTAAAGAATGTTATGGTAAACTGTACAAAATCATATTGTATTCACGCAAATCATTCTCTTGAATGCCCCATTAACACTAATTAAGTGTGAACTATTTTTCAAATATACCTACAAAGCTACGCACATTTGGCTTTTCCGAATAGAACCGCAAACCGGTTTTGAAAAAAAAAACAACGGTCTTAACATCCCTAAATTTAAATCTCTGATAATTAAATCTTGTGATGAATAAAACAATTTTGAATTTATATAAAGAAATCATAATTAGATCTAGTCAGTAATATTTGTTATATTCAGTAGCGTAGCCGGGGTGGGGGGGGGGGGGGGGGGAGCAGGACCATTTCCTAAGACCATTTTCGAAAAAAAAGGGCCTTTTCGGGAAAAAAAAATATTTAATCAATAATTTTAACAAGCCACGAATCACAATGTATGCTGTTTCTAATTTTGTTCTTTAAATTGCATTTCAACAATTTAATTTATTACAATCATTTTGAATCATTCAGTGTGCCAAAAGTGTGAAAGTCAAACTGATCAACTCTATTATTTTTATAAGACAATTTTTTTATTGCCGTAGCAAGACCAAGACCAAAAGAAAAGGAGCGTAATAGAGAAAATCATTAGAGCGTTTTATATTTAATAAAAAATTAACCTGTTTGTTATTATCAGCTTTATAAGAAAAATCCATTCGTAGCTAATACACAATCTCATGTTTCAACTTACACATTAATAGTTTACAGCATTTGAGTTTAGTTGTCAAGAAATTTTTCTAGTAATAGATATAAAGTCTTTAATGTTTGATCTCAGAATAACGCTAACATATTAATTTTTCAAAAATGTTTATTTACCAAGGACTACTTAAGACAGGACGTGCAAGCTCGAATTTCTGACTTCCTAGCTAAGGCCAGTTTTTTTAACAGTAGCGATACACTACCTTGGCGCAGTGATATAATGTAAACTATTATTAAGTAACTAACGAAATTCTTTACTAATATGATTCATTGTATTAATGGTTTATGTCATTTTCATTTATTTCATGACAAAGAACGATCTAATAGCCACTAAAATGTCTTAATAATTACCAAGCATGAGCGCACTATTTTTTAAGGAGTATGAATAGAAGGCACAGTTTGGTTCCAACATGGATACTTGTTGTTGTTGAATTTTACTTCACTGTGTTTGTTTTTAATTTTTCGATCGTGTATTTTTATCAAAATGCCTAATAAAGTCATATACAGTAACAAATAATCGTCAACATATTGGCTCATTATTATATACATGTAGGTAGGAAGGGAATAGTAGACATTGATCTCATTTCAAAACATTAAAGGATAGAAGACATATCATAGAGTTTATTTTTAGATAATGCAGTAGATAGTAATAGTACTTTGGAAATTCCCATTTAGGAAAGAGATAGAAGTAGAAGACGTTATTTTAATTTATTTGACAAAACCAAAGAGAAGGAAGACATTATGAGAAATTTATAAACATTTTATTTATGTAATTTTGTTAATCCGTAAGTCTTATAAAAGGTTTATTAACTTTTAAGACATAAGGGGAGGATAGACATGTAAAGTGGAGATTGGGTGACTTCCCTTGCTTGTCTCTTCCGTTCGCTGGAAGACTCTCACTGACCTTCGCCTGTGACCTTCACAGCGCCGCCGCCAACATGGGAGAGAGGAGGGTATTGTTATATCGCTTGATTGATAACATATTAATATAACCTGATGGCCATATCTTTTAGTTCAAATTACAATTGAGAGGAAGAGATACATAATAATCATACAATCTGGGTAGTTATTTTAATGTTTATCTTAGTACGTTAGTTATAAAATATTTATATAATTTTCAACTATTTTGCACAATTTGATCATTTTAGAGTTATAAATTGTAAACCTTTTTTTTTTTTAAAGAAAACAAAAAATAAACATATTAGAAATAAATGTAAAGAAAACGGTTTAATTATCTCCCTTAAATTAAATTCTCCAAATTTGATGCTAGTGATAACAAACGAGTTAATTGTTTTAATATAACTAGTGTACTTCTGAAAATTCTCATGTATCTTAATTTGCCTAAATTAGGGAAAGAGTTAAATGTTTTGAAATTGATTTCACGAAAAGATATGCCCAGTTTCAATGCAAATCCATTCCAGTTGCCCAACACTTCAAGTTCTTTTGGACCCAGTCTTGTAAATGGAAGTTTAACTCACTGAAACGTGTCGCCAAGTCATACAGAAACATTGGCTTCAATAGTTAGTTCTCCTCATTCAATAACGGAATTTTTTGTTTTCCATTAAGATACATCTTAATTGCGTCCAGACAAGAAAATAATCTATCCAAGAATCTACCTATACTCAGTATGACTTTCTTCTAGAAGAGACTTGATAAACTATACAATTGACTATCTTAACAATAGATTCAATCACAGATTGCAAGTCCAATGATGGGAGCATTGCATACAAACATTCCTGAACTAAAACAGTCGACGTCCAGTGTGATTCCCATGTAGTTCGCCATGCAGCACCCACTAATTATGCTGACATACGTTGTTTTCAGTTTTATTAAACAATATTCTTGGAGGTCTTTCGCTTGCCACTGAAAATCGTTCTGCGTGCCAAGTCTGGCATGCGTGCCTTAGGTAGCCGACCCCTGTTATAGAGCATTCGCGTTGATTCTATAAATACTTTTCGATACTAGATGTTCATCCCGAGCAGTAGATGCAATCAATTTTGCAGAAATTATCATCACTATTAGCTACCAGAAAAATAATCGTGAATTGTTAAATAAAAACTGCACTATTATGAGCCCAAGTCAAAAGGTCGTACCTCAAAACTGATATTTTTAAAATCGCTATTAAAAAGTCAAAATGCAATGAAATAGTTAAAACTTGGACTTAGTTCACACCAAACATGGACAACGAGATAGCATGAGATAGCATTTTGACCTAGGTTGATTAAAAAATGACTCAAAACGCATTTTAGATGAAAATTTTACGTTTTTTTGCCGGTGACTCTTAAGTGACTAATTACATGCACTTTTTCTAGACTTTATTTGAATAACCTAGGAGCTTTATATGTATCTCAAACTCATTTGGTGAATACAAGAAGTCCTTAAATAACTATTTGCCACAAAGTTTGTTCAAATTGATGCAGGGATAATTTTTTTACAAGGGTTTAAAAGAAATAGTGTTGCTTAGGACAGTTTGTTGTCATTTCAAGTGAGTGGAGTTTATGCTCCTAAACCCCATCTTTTGCAACTCCTATGCTTGTAATACTCTTGAATATCATAAATATAGGCTATGGAGATATGTGTGTTAAATTCTTGAAGAAATCCATCAAGAATTAGTATGTTTTTTTTCTGAAGTCAATTTTTTGTTGTCATTTGTCCTAAGTGACACCAAGGTGTCTATAGCAGCCATTACTATTGTTTCGCGTTTTTCGTCACTGTGTCTTTTCCAGTGTATAACTTATCTTCCCACTATTTAAATCATGCGTAGGAAGGTTCTGACAATACTTAAGTGCATTTTTACACCTCTCTGCGAATATGAAATTTTTTCCCTTGAAAGAGCACCTTTTGACTTGGGCTCTTATACAGTGTGAGAATCCTGAGGCACAAGCTTTTCTTATAACACTTGATACGTACAAATTCTTAGTTATTCTATTAATCTGGAAAAATTGCTAAAAGTGGGGCCTTTTTCCTAAAATTTCGCTCCCCCTAACGTCAAAATCTGGCTACGCCACTGGTTATATTACAAAACAAAAATTGTTTTGCATTATCAAAATATAAATGTGAACACGTTTTTTTTTAATTAAAGGGAAGTAATAAACCCGTTTTATTTTTGCGCTAATATTTTAATATGTTCTTTTTTTTTTCCTTTATAAAAAATAAATGGCTTACAATTTATAACTCTGATAAGATCAAACTGTAAAACAATATTTGAAAATTAGATAAATATTATTATATAAAGAATATATATGTATATTTTCAAACATTACAATATCTACCCAGTTTGTATGATTACTACGTATCAATTCCGCTTAACAATATCCAGCGCTCGATGTTTTAGCGATTTACCCTGAACACATTAAAGGATATCTCAGTTAAACTGAGATCAAATAATCCTATACTATAATACGAGTTAAAATTGTATGTATGTATATATATATATATATATATATATATATCCTATACTATAATACGAGTTAAAATTGTATGTATCCTATACTATAATACGAGTTAAAATTGTATGTATATCCTATACTATAATACGAGTTAAAATTGTATGTATATCCTATACTATAATACGAGTTAAAATTGTATGTATATATATATAGTATAAGGTGACCGATCATTCGATCGGTAATAAAGAGCAGGCGCTTGTACCATAACATAATGAGTATGTAAAACAACAGTGCATAAATTTAAAAAATACGTCTTTACCAGACCTATAAATTATATTTGTCTTTATCCTTTTTTTAACTATGAATAACATGGGCTTAAAATTCTAACAGTCGAAGCAGATTTTTAATTGTGCAGTTTAATATCTAGATTTTGCCCGATAACCTCCCCCCCCACCCAAAAAAAAAAAAAAATGAATAAAAAAATAAAACAATAAAACAGCTTAATCTCATTTCAAGCCCTAAAAAACCCATGTCGTCTAGAGTTGTCAGTTTTAAATCCAACAGAAAAATATCTCATTATGTCATTATGTATTGTATTTAAAAGACTGAAAATGAAAAGTTTAAATTTAATATATCGTGAATTACGTTACAATTTTTAGTTCTTCTACCCTTTCCCCTACTTTAACAACTAACTGTCAAACTTTCTAGTGACCCCTCCCTCCCTCACCCCATTCAAGCTAACAATGAGTTACGGCCTGCATGTTAATTTGATATAAATTAAAAAGGTGTACGAATAAATTTAATACATTTTTTCTAGTTTACCAGATTTCATATTGAATTCGTTACATAGTCGAATAGTAATTTCTTACTTGGGCACATATATAAATCTAAAGTAAAGTTTGTAAATCACTTGTAAAAAATATCTTATACAAAAAGTATTTATTTATTATTTTCAATGTTTTCAATGTATTATTCCAAACATTGTTTGACGAAAAAGTAAAAATATATAGTTTGGTGTAAACCTTTTTTAATATCCTCCATGTGTGTTACTATTTAAATAAACTATCGCGGCAAAATATAATGTCGATTAATTAAAACAATGGTATAATAAACATTTTAAAAAATTGTTTAAATTTTGAGCATTACACTAGTTAAATACTAAATAATTAAAGTAGAAATTATGTTATTCATTGAAAGGACTGCAAATGAAAAGATTATAATATAGGCTACGTTAGATGATTTGTTTAATTCCCCCCCCCCTTGCACCCCCACCCCTCAATAAAACGAACAGTATATTACACTTCTGACTATTGTTATGGTGAAATTACGAATAAATTGAATACATCTTTTCTAGTTTACCAGATTTCAAATTGACAATGTTAACATATTCTAATATATCTTACTTTGTTTGACCTATATAAGCAAATCATACATATTTTAATGAAACATTTGTATTGAATAAAAAAAAAGTGGATACTAATACAGTGTATACTATTTATAGTGTACAGTATACTACTACATTGTATACTATAAACGGTGAAGTGTATACTGCTACAGTGCACACTATATACGGTGAAGTGTATACTGCTACAGTGTACACTATATACGATGTAGTGTATACTGCTACAGTGTACACTATAAATGGTGAAGTGTATACTGCTACAGTGCACACTATATACGGTGAAGTGTATACTGCTACAGTGTACACTATATACGGTGTAGTGTATACTGCTACAGTGCACGCTATATATGGTGTAGTGTATACTGCTACAGTGTAAAACTATATACGGTGTAGTGTATACTGCTACAGTGTACACTATATACATTGTAGTGTTAACTGATTCAGTGTACACTATATACGGTGTAGTGTATACCGCTTCAGTGTAGGCCTACACTATATACGGTGTAGTGTATACTGATACAGTGTACACTATATACGGTGTAGTGTATACTGCTACAGTGTACACTATATACGGTGTAGTGTATACTCCTACAGTGTATATTATATACGGTGTAGTGTATACTTCTACAGTGTATACTAGACTATATTCAGTTATAAAGTTTTTGTACCAAAAAAAAAAGATTTCGACGTGTTTTTTTTCTAAACAATGTTAGATGAAAGAAAGTTAAAAATAGACCTTTAGTTTGGTAAAACTTCATCTAATCTTGTTATTATATAAAAACGGCAAACTATTATCTCACTATTAATTAAAACGTAAATATTTTATTTGTTTTAGTCTAAAATATATTGAAGTTTAATCTAAAATACATTGAAAACATTATAATCTAAATAAGCCTCGAGGGCCGCATACTATTATTTGTCACCCACTGGCTGTAGTTTGCACACCCCTGCATTACATAAATTACACTTGGTCTTGCTTTAAATTATATCTGTTATCGGTGCCGGTGCGCAACAATAGTCTAAACAATAAATTAAACCTCTTTCTGTTGCTGTACGGGTATTTCCGAAACGTCATAACTGCGACGCAACAAAACACCGCTCTTGAAAGCCGCACTACACGAGGGTCGAGAAATGGCATGTTTTCACGGCCAAAATCAATTATCTACGATAAATCTAAAGGGTATTTTTGTCTAACGTTCGTTTCCGATTTTTAATTGTGAGGCCGAAAAGCTGTAGATTTTTTTTTAGGTGAAACCAGTCGTACATTAAAACATGAAGATAATCGTTAGAGCGCTTTTGAAGAAAATTTCCAGACATATATACACATATATATATATATACATACAATTTTAACTCGTATTATAGTATAGGATATGTGTATATATGTCTGGAAATTTTCTTCAAAAGCGCTCTAACGATTATCTTCATGTTTTAATGCACTACTTGTTTCACCTAAAAAAAAATCTACAGCTTTTCGGCCCCACAAATAAAAATCGGAAATGGACGTTAAACAAAAATACACATTAGATTTATCGTAGATATTGATTTTGGCCGTGAAAACATGCCATTGCTCGACCCACATGTAGTGCGGCTTTCAAGAGCGGTGTTTTGTTGCGTCGCAGTTATGACGTTTCGGGAATACCCGTAGGCTTACTACAGCAGAAAGAAGTTTAATTTCTTGTTTAAACTACTGTTGCGCACCGATGATAGAAATAATTTAAAGCAAGACCAAGTGTAATTTATGTAATGCAGGGGTGTCCAAACTACAGCCAGTGGGTAACGCGCGGGCGGACAAATGATAGTATGCGGCCCTCGCGGCTTATTTAGATTAGAACGTCTTCAATATATTTTAAATTAAACTTCAATATATTTTAGATTAAATTAAAAAAAAAAGAAAAACAAATACATATTTACGAATTATCTAATAGTCAGATAATCAAGTGTAATTTATGTACTGCAGGGGTGTCCAAACTACAGCCAGTGGGTAACGCGCGGGCGGACAAATGATAGTATGCGGCCCTCGCGGCTTATTTAGATTAAAACGTCTTCAATATATTTTAGATTAAACTTCAATATATTTTAGATTAAATTTAAAAAAAAAGAAAAACAAATACATATTTACGAATTATCTAATAGTCAGATAATCAAGTGTAATTTATGTAATGCAGGGGTGTCCAAACTACAGCCAGTGGGTAACGCGCGGGCGGACAAATGATAGTATGCGGCCCTCGCGGCTTATTTAGATTAGAACGTCTTCAATATATTTTATATTAAACTTCAATATATTTTAGATTAAATAAAAAAAAAAGAAAAACAAATACATATTTACGAATTATCTAATAGTCAGATAATAGTTTGCTGTTTAAATAATAACAGAATTAGATGAAGTTTCACCAAACTAAAGGTCTATTTTTAACTTTCTTTTATCTGACATTTTTTGAAAAAAAAAACACCTCTAAAACTTTTTTTGTGTTTAAACAATGAAACGCTGTATATTATAGTGTACACTGTAGCAGATTACACTGCACTGTATATAGTGTTCACTGTAGCAGTATACACTACGCTGTATATAGCATACAATGTAGCAGTATACTCTACACTGTAAATAATAAACACTGTATTAGTATCCACTTTTTTAAAAATTCAATTAATGTTTCATTAAAAATATGTATGATTTGCTTATAAAGGCCTACCAAAGTAAGATATATTAGAATATGTTAACATTGTCAATTCGAAATCTGGTAAACTAGAAAAGATGTAAATTCAGTATATTCGTATTTTCCTTATAACAATAGTCAGAAGTGTAACATACTGTTAGTTTTATTGAGGGGCGGGGGGGGGGGGGAAGAGAAATTAAACACATCATAAAAATGTTTATCATACCATTGTTTTAATTAATCAATATTATATTTTGCCGCGATAGTTTATTATAAATAGTAACACATATGGAGGATATTAGATAATGTTAACACCAAACTATATTTTTTTACTTTTTTTGTCAAACAATGTTTGGAATAATACATTGAAAACATTGAAAATCTCTATATATAAAAAGATCGTGTTTGTGTCCCCACGGATCCCTATTGTGTCACTGACTTATTTAGGCCTAGTCCTATATACTGTCTAATAGCTTTTCACATCTGACATGTGCCTTCTTTAGCTAAGTTGTTAACGTAGAGGACTGCTGTGCGTGCGAGCGGGTTCGATTCTCCAGTTAGACTATGCCTATTTTTTTTACCCGATTTACATTTATTCGTAGACCTTTTTAATTCCTATCAAACATATTTGCCGGCCGTAACTCATTGTTAGCTTGAATGGGTTGAGGGAGGGAGTTGAAAAAATTGACATAATGTTATAGGAAAGTTTGACAGTTGTTAAAGTTAATTAATTAATTTTATTAATTATTAATTGGTCATTTATATAGCGCCTCACTCCATGCTAATAAAAGCATGCTCAGCGCGCTCACAAAATCGAAACGACAATAAAACTTTAAAATAGTTTTAAACAAGGTTTCGGCCGATGGAGGCACGAAACGTCAATAACATTTAAAAATGGTTTCAAACAAGTTTTTTGCTGATGGATGTGTGTTTGATCAATTTAGTTGAAAAGAAAAGTCTTCAAATTCTTCTTGAATGCCTTTTTTGACACAGAGTTTTTCAGTGTCTCAGGTAAGCCGTTCCACAGTGAAGGCGCCACAGATTCAAACGAGCGTACACCAATAGGAGAAGGGGTAGAAGAACTAAAAATTGTAACGTAATTCACGATATTTTAAATTTAAACTTTTCATTTTCAGTCTTTTAAATAATAATAATAATAATAATATTTGTATAGCGCTGCCAACAAACATAATGTAAGCTCAGAGCGCGTTTAACATACAACTAAGAATACGGATATTACACAAGGCCAGGTGACAGAGCTAAATTGATGATTAAAAAAAGACAAAACAAATAAATGTAGCATTAACCGACCCAACCCATAAATAAGACAGTAAGTTTCTAAAGCATGTTAAATGTTATCTAAGGTAAATATTGAAATAATGAGTTTTTAAGTTCTTTTTGAAAGTAACAGTAGAGCTTGTTCGCCTCAGTTGAATGGGAAGTTGATTCCACACCTTCGGACCGGATACTGAGAAGGCTCTAAGGCCAACGATCGTCAGAGAGAAACGGGGCTCTTCCAGAAGCGATGAGTTTGCAGAACGAAGTGTTACTCTTTGCGGGACATAAGGTGTGATTAGTGCCTTGAGATAGGACGGAAACTCGTTGTTAAAAATGCACTGATGGTAAAGTAGCGTCACTTTATACTCAATTCTGGCTTTCACGCGGAGCCAGTGGAGCGAGCGTAGAAGGGCAGTTCCCGAGTCTCTTTTAGACTTGCACATAAACAAACGCGCAGTACTTTTATGTATTCGTTGTAGCCTGGCGATTTAATGACATAAATGACATATATTTCTGTTGGATTTAAAACTGACAACTCTAGCCTACATGTTTTTTTTTTGGTTTAAAATGAGATTAAGCTGTTGTTTCTTTTTTTTTTTGGTGGGGGGGGGGGGGGGGGGGTTATCGGGCAAAATCTAGATATTAGACTGCACAAATAAAAATCTGCTTCGACTGTTAGAATTTAAAGCCCATGTTATTCATAGTAGAAAAAAGAAAAAAGACAAATAGGCATACAATTTATTGGTCTGGTAAAGAAGTATTTTTAAAATGTATGCACTGTTGTTGTACATACACATGATGTTAAGGTACAAGCGCCTGCTCTTTATTACCGATCGAATGATCGGTCACCTGGTACTATATATATATATATATATATCTGGAAATTTTCTTCAAAAGCGCTCTAACGATTATCTTCATGTTTTAATGCACGACTTGTTTCACCTAAAAAAAAATCTACACCTTTTCGGCCACACAAATAAAAATCGAAAATGAACGTTAGACAAAAATACGCTTTAGATTTATCGTAGATAATGGGCATTATTCACAAGTCCTTAGCGATAGCATTTTGGTCACGTGATGTACAGACTACAAACAAATAATGGCGTCTTTCGCCTCTATTTTATCTGTATCAATGCTTATTAAAAACATTGAATTTAGAGACATTATATAACGGCACAGATGTCTTAAACACTGCACATGGGTGTGATTATAACATATCCACATGAAAATGGTTTTTAAAAGCCAAGCATTGTTTAATCATGGAGAGATTTAGGCCTATTGGATGAGTGACTTTCGAAGCGACAGTCGACACTATCGACATCGAAGTATGCTATAGGCCTACAGTCTACAGAGTTAGCCTACCCTACAGAGTACGACTTGTAATGGTATAATTACCATATGTATGAATAGTGGAAGCAACATTGAAGAAAATGTCTGTCATGTGAACAGCATAGGCCTACTCGACAATTCAGGAAAAGTAGGTAGGCCTATTACTTTTAATTGTCTTCCTCATTTTTATTAGGCCTACGTTCCATTAAAATTGTACAAGAAGAGAAAGTTGACAGTTTAGTTTAGTTAACGTAAATACTTTATTAAAGTGTAAAGTAAAGTAAATTGTAGCCTAGGCATTGATGAAATTAAACTGATTTAAGGCCGACCTATGAGGACTTATTTTATTTGATGAAATTATTTAGCCTAATCATCATATTTGAGTCATTTAGTAGGCCTATTGCCTATGGCGGCTATGGTATGTCCTGTATGATGATTTAGGCTAGACTTTCAGATTAGTTTTTTTTTTTGTAGTCACATTTCGTGACATATTGTAGACCTAGCTTTAATTTAATTGTCATTGATAGGAGAGTATATCCCCCATATACTATAGCCCTATCCTATACCTATAGTCTATAGGCATGTGATAAGATATAGGCCTAATCAAACCTATTAATAATTAGTCAATATTCATTGGCATGCTGCAGCTGGTATATAGGCTATAGTTATAGATTAGGCCATCATTAGGCTATAGATATATCAGCACCACTGCTTTGAATAGTCTTATTATCTTAGAACAGTTTTTTAAACTACATAAAATTAAAACTATTAAAAATACAAATGTAAAGCTTGATGCCAGTAGCCTTACATACTATAGGCCTATTGTTGTTGTTGTTCGTCCGTCGTGTTCGACAATGACCATTTTTGTGTAGTCCGATGGATGACTAATGATTTGCGCATGTTTGTTTGTTTAAAGTGAAGAAGAGTTGCACGGCGTCGACCTCACTCTCTCGCCCGGGCCCACCAGTTGCCAGTGGCAAGAACAAGTCTAGATGACCGGCGATGGGCTCAGATGCAGTGGATGACCAAGATGTGCTACGTGCCTCACCTTGCTCTACGCGCTCCACAGTGCGTTGCTGTAGTATTTTAGGATTAGCCTATATTGTATGATGAAGCCAATACACATTTTGGTGTGACGGCTATATAGTCCTATATATTAATATGAAATAAAACTAAAACTAAATGACTTTTTTTATTCTGTAGATATAGGCCTAGACTATGTAATATATATTTTTTACTTAATTAATATTTTTTCATGTAAAAGAATATTCCTCCCTTCAACTTCAACATTTGATATATGTTTCAATTCAGATAAAAATGCTACAAGTAAATCCTATATACATATATTAATATTGTATTTATAAAAATATAGGACATAATAGGGCCTACCAGTATATAAATCCAACATTTATTTATATCAGGTTAAATCGTATTATAATTGTTACAAAGTGTCAGCTATACCTATTTGTTACTGCATTAGATATATTAGTTAAGCAATAATAGTATTAATATATAAGGATAATATAAGAAAATTTTATTATCTGCAAATTTAATGGATGTCTTGTTTTCAATTGACATTATAATTATTGAATAGGGGCATGGGGTCATGCAGCTGCACGTTCGGCTGGTGTACCAAAGTTCCTGGGTTCGAATCCTGGTTAAGTCTAGAATTTTTCCCATGTTGGGCTGTCCATAAGTCTACCCAGCTCTAATGGGTACCCGACATTAGTTGGGTAAATTAAAGGCAGCTGTGCATAGTGCTGTCCAAACAATCCCCTAGTATGCCGTGGCCACAGAAACTGGTGAATGCTGCCTCACCTGACCTATGGACCAATTTGGGTCCGACAGGCACTTTACTTTAGGCCTATTGAATTTAGAAGAAAAATGTATATGACGTGTTACATTTTGTTTCCCAACAGGTTATTGAAGCAGAATGTTGATGCAGGGTGCACGAAGACAGCTTGTTGCAAGTACAATTTTGGAAGTTTAGCTGCAATATAATCCTAGAGGAAAAAGAATTGTATATGTTGAACCCTAAGACCATCCTCCTCTATACATAATATCAGTCTACATCTAAATAAAATTCTATCTTTATTTACATCACATATTTTGTTGTAATTTATGTTTCATTGAGAATTATTTATATATATAATTATATTTCAACTTTCAAAAAATTAAAAAAGAAACTAAAAATATTTTTCTTTTTTGTTTTTGAATTTAATACAATAAAAAATCTGAGTATAATGTCAGCACTTTTTCTTCCTTGAAAAATATATTATTGACCATCCTTTACTGGATATAATTGAAACACAGTCTTCTTTAACAGCACATGGTTAAATTTTCTGTAAGCAGTGTCATAAACTGATGCAAGAACTTTTTCTCATGTCTGGCAGCTAACATCATTTTGTATTTGATGATCCACATAGACATTTGTTTCAGTGATTGACACATTCAGTCTAAATAGATAAAAAAAAATTATAAACCAACATATTACATTTACAGCATAAATGTTCCCTTTCCAAATTGTACTACAATACATAGTTTTCAAGATAATACTTAAAAAAAATAAAATATTTATAAAACATATAATCATACCCAAACTTTTAACATATGTATGTTAATTTGTCTTATACTTATAGTAATGCAATGGAACTAAATATAATTTAGTTAGTTATTTCATTTTATTAGTGTAATTAATTATTTTATGTCCAATATACATATGCACAATCAACAAAATTTAACACTAAAAGAAAAAGAAATGGCCCAAATTCATAATATGTCTATTTAATTATGCTTATCGGTCAATGGTAGGCCTATGTGATGAAAATGACTATGAAATGATCCACTTTTTAGCTGACCACTACATAAAATATAAATTAAAAATAATAAGAAGCCTTCTACTTCACTATGTGGAAGAAGATAAATAGTACTGGAAAAAGGGGGGGGGGGGGATTGGGGTAGGCCCTACTTATTTAAAACTATAAATTATAAAGGCATTAAGTTTTGTTGAATCATGTAAGTTTGAAGCAAAATTAAAAATTAATATACATAATATTAATATATATTATATATTCACTAAAATCAGTCCTATTTCTTTGGATGATGATTCCAAATAAATCCATCAGTCCCTCATCAATATTACCATTTAAATTGATTGAAATGTCTTATGCACCGCCCTCTCATCTAACAATACCCGGTAACAATAATCAATTCAAGTTAAACACAAAAGTATAAAGAACACAGTAATTGCAAAAATACTGCTCAGTTCTTAATTTACTTATTAATTAAGTGGCCACATTGTTCTTTTGTTACCGTACCATTTTAACTTTAACAACAAGAGTAATAGATGCAAAATGGATTAATTCTGTACATAGGCCTATATAACTCTGAATATTTATATCCGATTGATATAGGTTATTAAACATATATGGGAGTTAATTATTATAATATGAATTAGGCCTATAGGCACTATAGGTCCATGAACGCAGCACCGGGATGTGTCTAATGTTCATCCAATTTAAGGCAGAGCACTAGCCCCAGCTCTAGTCTAGGCTAAGCCTAATAATACTACAGACTATAGTCATAGTAACACAGGTCATATCATATTGTATAGCCTAATCAATATGGAATTTATACATAGGACATAGGCCTACATATGACATATATATATGATAGGCCCATAGTTAGCCTATAACTCGATCTATATATTATATAGGCCTAGTATATAGTGTAGGCTTAAATGTAGTAGACCTAATGACTAATGATTGCCTTTGCCGGCCTTAGCCTACCTAGCCGTTCAGCCTAAAGACTAAGCAGAAGCTCGTGCCTAAGCCTAATTTAAATAATTTTATATAGCCTAGCCTATTATAGGCCTACATATATTATATAGCCTTGTAGGCCTAATATATAAATAGTTTAATTGGCTTTTCATTATCCTAGCAGATAGCAAATATCGCATTGGATTGCATTTTATAATAAAAATAGCCTATTCATTATCATTATTAGATAGCTAGGCCTACGGGTTATTAAAGTATAAAGTTAATTGGCAATTAATGAGTTGACAACACAGTTGTAGGGTATTATCTAATCACACATACAAATTGAAATATGCATAACTGCATAAGAGAATGATTTTTAATTTTTATGAGATCATTTTATCATTGACTTAAGCTAAGAAGATCTAGGCCAATGGCAAGTACACTTACCGTCGCTTAGGCCTAGCAGTGAAAGGTTTAAACTTGACAAGGAAATCTCCGTCTTCGTTTACGAAGTGTTTGGAACATAATATACTCTGTTATTATGTCTTCTTTTGGCATGCCATGCATTTAAGACGTTTGTATCTATCAGCGGATATCGATGAAAACATAGTTTATTTTTCTTTAGTGAAGATTTAACGTTGGAATCCTATCACACTAAGACAACTTATTATAATTTCTTCTTTATCATTATGTAAACAAACACTTCCTGATCAGTACATCACGTGACCCGGAAATACTTGTGAATAATGCCCATTGAATTTGGCCGTGAAAACATGCCATTGCTCGACCCACATGTAGTGCTGCTTTCAAGAGCGGTGTTTTGTTGCGTCGCAGTTATGACGTTTCGGGAATACCCGTAGGCTTACTACAGCAGAAAGAAGTTTAATTTCTTGTTTAAACTACTGTTGCGCACCGATGATAGAAATAATTTAAAGCAAGACCAAGTGTAATTTATGTAATGCAGGGGTGTCCAACCTACAGCCAGTGGGTAACGTGCGGGCGGACAAATGATAGTATGCGGCCCTCGCGGCTTATTTAGATTAGAACGTCTTCAATATATTTTAGATTAAACTTCAATATATTTTAAATTAAATTTAAAAAAAAAGAAAAACAAATACATATTTACGAATTATCTAATAGTCAGATAATAGTTTGCCGTTTAAAAAATAACAGAATTAGATTAAGTTTCATCAAACTAAAGGTATATTTTTAACTTTCTTTTATCTGACATTTTTTGAAAAAAACCCACCTCTAAAACTTGTTTGTGTTTAAACAATGAATAGCTGTATATAGTGTACACTGTAGCAGATTACACTACACTGTATATAGTGTTCACTGTAGCAGTATACACTACGCTGTATATAGCATACAATGTAGCAGTATACTCTACACTGTAAATAATAAACACTGTATTAGTATCCACTTTTTTAAAAATTCAATGAATGTTTCATTAAAAATTTGTATGATTTGCTTATAAAGGCCTACCAAAGTAAGATATATTAGAATATGTTAACATTGTCAATTCGAAATCTGGTAAACTAGAAAAGATGTAAATTCAGTATATTCGTATTTTCCTTATAACAATAGTCATAAGTGTAATATACTGTTAGTTTTATTGAGGGGCGGGGGGAGGGGGAAAGGAATTAAACACATCATCTAACGTAGCCTATATATATTATAATCTTTTCATTTGCAGTCTTTTAAATGAATAACCTAATTTCACCGTTTATTATTTAGTATTTAAGTTAAATGCTAAAAAAAAAAAATGTTTATCATACCATTGTTTTAATTAATCAATATTATATTTTGCCGCGATAGTTTATTTTAAATAGTAACACAAATGGAGGATATTAGATAATGTTAACACCAAACTATATTTTTTTACTTTTTAATCAAACAATGTTTGGAATAATACATTGAAAACATCTCTAAAAAATAATAATAAAAATCTCTATATATAAAAAGATCGTGTTTGTGTCCCCACGGATCCCTATTGTGTCACTGACTTATTTAGGCCTAGTCCTATATACTGTCTAATAGCTTTTCACATCTGACATGTGCCTTCTCTGCTAAGTTGTTAACGTAGAGGACTGCTGTGCGTGCGACCCGGGTTCGATTCTCCAGTTAGACTATGCCTATTTTTTTTACCCGATTTACATTTATTTGTAGACCTTTTTAATTCCTATCAAACATATTTGCCGGCCGTAACTCATTGTTAGCTTGAATGGGTTGAGGGAGGGAGTTAAAAAAATTGACATAATGTTATAGGAAAGTCTGACAGTTGTTAAAGTTAATTAATTAATTAATTAATTGGTCATTTATATAGCGCCTCACTCCATGCTAATAAAAGCATGCTCAGCGCGCTCACAAAATCGAAACGACAATAACACTCTAAAATAGTTTTAAACAAGGTTTCGGCCGATGGAGGCACGAAACGACAATAACATTTTTAAATAGTTTCAAACAAGTTTTTTGCTGATGGATGTGTATTTGATCAATTTAGTTGAAAAGAAAAGTCTTCAAATTATTCTTGAATGCCTTTTTTGACACAGAGTTTTTCAGTGTCTCAGGTAAGCCGTTCCACAGTGAAGGCGCCACAGATTCAAACGAGCGTACACCAATAGGGGAAGGGGTAGAAGAACTAAAAATTGTAACGTAATTCACGATATTTTAAATTTAAACTTTTCATTTTCAGTCTTTTAAATAATAATAATAATAATATTTGTATAGCGCTGCCAACAAACATAATGTAAGCTCAGAGCGCGTTTAACATACAACTAAGAATACGGATATTACACTAGGCCAGGTGACAGAGCTAAATTGATGATTAAAAAAAAGACAAAACAAATAAATGTAGCATTAACCGACCCAACCCATAAATAAGACAGTAAGTTTCTAAAGCATGTTAAATGTTATCGAAGGTAAATATTGAAATAATGAGTTTTTAAGTTCTTTTTGAAAGTAACAGTAGAGCTTGTTCGCCTCAGTTAAATGGGAAGTTGATTCCACACCTTCGGACCGGATACTGAGAAGGCTCTAAGGCCAACGGTCGTCAGATAGAAACGGGGCTCTTCCAGAAGCGATGAGTTTGCAGAACGAAGTGTTCTCTGCGGGACATAAGGTCTGATTAGTGCCTTGAGATAAGACGGAAACTCGTTATTAAAAATGCACTGATGGCAAAGTAGCGCCACTTTATACTCAATTCTGGCTTTCACGGGGAGCCAGTGGAGCGAGAGTAGAAGGGCAGTTCCCGAGTCTCTTTTAGACTTGCACATAAACAAACGCGCAGTACTTTTATATATTCGTTGTAGCCTGGCGATTTAATGACATAAATGACATCTATTTCTGTTGGATTTAAAACTGACACTTCTAGCCTGCATGTTTTTTTTGGTTTAAAATGAGATTAAGCGGTTGTTGTTGTTTTTTTTTTACAGAATACACTACGCTGTATATAATGTACACTGTAGAAGTATACACTACACGTATATAGTGTACATTGTAGCATTATACACTAAAACGTCTATAGTTTACACTGTAGCATTATACACTACAACGTCTATAGTTTACACAGTAGCGGTATACACTACACCGTATATAGTGTACACTGTAGCGGTATACACTACACCGTATATAGTGTACACTGTAGCGGTATACACTACACCGTATATAGTGTACATTGTAGCGGTATACACTACACTGTATATAGTGTACACTGTAGCGGTATACACTACACCGTATATAGTGTACACTGTAGCGGTATACACTACACCGTATATAGTGTACACTGTAGCGGTATACACCACACCGTATATAGTGTACACTTTAGCGGTATACACTACACCGTATATAGTGTACACTGTAGCGGTATACACTACACCGTATATAGTATACACCGTAGCATTGTACACTACTCCGTTTATAGTGTACACCTTAGCAGTATACACTACACCGTATAATATAGTGTACACCGTAGCAGTATACACTACACCGTAAATAGTGTACACAGTAGCAGTATACACTACACCGTATATAGTGTACACTCTAGCAGTGTACACTACACTACACTGTAAATAGTATACAATGTAGCAGTATACTCTACACTGTATATAGTATACACTTTATTAGTATCCACTTTTTTTTAATTCTATACAAATGTTTACGAATGTTGCATTAAAAATATGTATGATTTGCTTATATAGACCTACCAAAGTAAGATATATTAGAATATGTTAACATTGTCAATTCGAAATGTGGTAAACTAGAAAAGATGTATTCAATTTATTAGTTTTTTTCCTTATAACAATAGTCAGAAGTGTAATATACTGTTCGTTTTATTGACGGGGGGGGGGGGGGGGGGGGGTGGAATTAAACAAATCATCTAATATAGCCTATATTATATTTTTTTCATTTGCAGTCTTTTCAATGAATATCATAATTTTACCTTTAATTATTTAGTATTTAACTAATGTAGTGCTCAAAATTTAAACAATTTTTTTAAATGTTCACTATACCATTGTTTTAATTAATCGATTTTATATTTGGCCGCGATAGTTTATTTTAAATAGCATAGTAACAGTCATGGAGGATATTAGATAAGGTTTACACCAAACTATATATAATATATTGTTACTTTTTTGTCAAACAATGTTTAGAATAATAGGCCTACATTGAAAAGATTGAAAATAATAAATAAATACTTTTTTGTATAAGATATTTTTTACAAGTGATATACAAATTATACTTATGATTTATATATTAGTATATATATATATATAATATATTAGTATCTATATATATAATATACAATAATATATTAATATTATCGCATTAGTTAGGCCTATACTAGAATGTGCAGCATCTGTATGGAACACATCAACTAAGGAAAACATTAAAAAATTAGAACAAATTCAAAAAAGAGCTGCAAGGTTCATAATTAGTGAATATTCCCAATTAACATGAGTAACATCATTAGTAAAATCACTAAACCTTGAAACAATAGAGGACATAAGGGCAAAGAGTAAAGTAGTAATAATACATAAGGCATTAAACTCTAATTTAGAAATACAACACATTAACAACCTGTTGCAAAGCTGAGATAAACATAAAGACAAAAACACTTTCCTTGTCCCTTATGCGAGAACAAATGCATATAAGTACTCTTTCTTCCCGAGTGGCATTCGGGCATGGAATGGGTTGCCTGTTCAAACCAGGAAAACCAATAACCTAACATCATTTAAAATATTAATAAAAATGCAAGACTAGACTCGGACCACGGATAAGCGTAGGACGCAATATTCTTCTTTATAGAAGGAGCGTCTGTAATGTATAAGATAAGCTAAGATATATGTTCCCAATTAAGAAATATTAGACCATGCTAAGTAGTCAATATGACACCTGGTAAACTAGTAAAAATGTATTACATTTATTCGTAGTCCTTTTTAATTTTTATTAAACATACTTGTCGGCCGTAACTTATTGTTGGCTTGAATTTAAAAAAAATTGAAAAACATTTTAGAAGAGGGGTAACTAGAAAGTTTGACAGTTGTTAAAGTAGGGGAAGGGGTAGAAGGACTAAAATTTTGACGTAATTCACGATATTTTAAATTTAATCTTTTCATTTTAAGTCTTTTAAATACATAACACAATGACATAAATGACATATAATATTATTTCTGTTGGATTTAAAACTGACCACTCTAGCCTACATGTTTTTTTAAAGGTTTGAAATGAGATTAAGCTGTTTTCTTTTCTTTTTTTTTTTTGGAGGGGGGGGGGGCGGGGTTGGGCTAAATCTAGATATTAGACTGGACAAATAAAAATCTACTTTTACTGTTAGAATTTAAAGCCTAAGTTATTCATAGTAGAAAAAAGAAAAACACAAATATAATTTATTGGTCTGGTAAAGACGTATTTTTTAAATTTATGCACTGTTGTTTTACATACAAATTATGCTAAGGTACAAGCGCCAGCTCTTTATTACCGATCGAATGATCGGTCACCTGGTACTATATATATATGTGTATATATGTCTGGAAATTTTCTTCAAAAGCGCTCTAACGATTATCTTCATGTTTTAATGCACTACTTGTTTCACCTAAAAAAAAATCTACAGCTTTTCGGCCCCACAAATAAAAATCGGAAATGGACGTTAAACAAAAATACACATTAGATTTATCGTAGATATTGATTTTGGCCGTGAAAACATGCCCTTGCTCGACCCACATGTAGTGCGGCTTTCAAGAGCGGTGTTTTGTTGCGTCGCAGTTATGACGTTTCGGGAATACCCGTAGGCTTACTACAGCAGAAAGAAGTTTAATTTCTTGTTTAAACTACTGTTGCGCACCGATGATAGAAATAATTTAAAGCAAGACCAAGTGTAATTTATGTAATGCAGGGGTGTCCAAACTACAGTCAGTGGGTAACGCGCGGGCGGACAAATGATAGTATGCGGCCCTCGCGGCTTATTTAGATTTGAACGTCTACCAATATATTTTAGATTAAACTTCAATATATTTTAGATTAAATTTTAAAAAAAAGAAAACAAATACATATTTACGAATTATCTAATAGTGAGATAATAGTTTGCCGTTTAAATAATAACAGAATTAGAAGAACTTTCACCAAACTAAAGGTCTATTTGTAACTTTCTTTTATCTGACATTTTTTGAAAAAAAAACAACCTCTAAAACTTTTTTTGTGTTTAAACAATGAATAGCTGTATATAGTGTACACTGTAGCAGATTACACTGCACTGTATATAGTGTTCACTGTAGCAGTATACACTACGCTGTATATAGCATACAACGTAGCAGTATACTCTACACTGTAAATAATAAACACTGTTTTAGTATTCACTTTTTTAAAAATTCAATTAATGTTTCATTAAAAATGTGTATGATTTGCTTAAAAAGGCCTACCAAAGTAAGATATATTAGAATATGTTAACATTGTCAATTCGAAATCTGGTAAACTAGAAAAGATGTAAATTCAGTATATTCGTATTTTTCTTATAACAATAGTCAGAAGTGTAATATACTGTTAGTTTTAATGAGGGGCGGGGGGGGGGGGAGAGAAATTAAACACATTATCTAACGAAGCCTACATATATTATGATCTTTTCATTTGCAGTCTTTTCAATGAATAACATAATTTTACCTTTAATTATTTAGTATTTAAGTTTAATGCTCAAAATTAAAAAAAAAATGTTTATCATACCATTGTTTTAATTAATCAATATTATATTTTACCGCGATAGTTTATTATAAATAGTAACACAAATGGAGGATATTAAATAATGTTAACACCAAACTATATTTTTTTACTTTTTTCGTAAAACAATGTTTGGAATAATACATTGAAAACATTGAAAATCTCTATATATAAAAAGATCGTGTTTGTGTCCCCACGGATCCCTATTGTGTCACTGACTTTTTTAGGCCTAGTCCTATATACTGTCTAATAGCTTTTCACATCTGACATGTGCCTTCTCTAGCTAAGTTGTTAACGTAGAGGACTGCTGTGCGTGCGAGCGGGTTCGATTCTCCAGTTAGACTATGCCTATTTTTTTTACCCGATTTACATTTATTCGTAGACCTTTTTAATTCCTATCAAACATATTTGCCGGCCGTAACTCATTGTTAGCTTGAATGGGTTGAGGGAGGGAGTTGAAAAAATTGACATAATTTTATAGGAAAGTTTGACAGTTGTTTAAGTTAAATAATTAATTAATTAATTGGTCATTTATATAGCGCCTCACTCCATACTAATAAAAGCATGCTCGGCGCGCTCACAAAATCGAAACGACAATAACGCTCTAAAATAGTTTTAAACAAGGTTTCGGCCGATGGAGGCACGAAACGACAATAACATTTTAAAATAGTTTCAAACAAGTTTTTTGCTGATGGATGTGTATTTGATCAATTTAGTTGAAAAGAAAAGTCTTCAAATTATTCTTGAATGCCTTTTTTGACACAGAGTTTTTCAGTGTCTCAGGTAAGCCGTTCCACAGTGAAGGCGCCACAGATTCAAACGAGCGTACACCAATAGGGGAAGGGGTAGAAGAACTAAAAATTGTAACGTAATTCACGATATTTTAAATTTAAACTTTTCATTTTCAGTCTTTTAAATAATAATAATAATAATATTTGTAAAGCGCTGCCAACAAACATAATGTAAGCTCAGAGCGCGTTTAACATACAACTAAGAATACGGATATTACACTAGGCCAGGTGACAGAGCTAAATTGATGATAAAAAACAAGACAAAACAAATAAATGTAGCATTAACCGACTTAACCCATAAATAAGACAGTAAGTTTCTAAAGCATGTTAAATGTTATCGAAGGTAAATATTGAAATAATGAGTTTTTAAGTTCTTTTTGAAAGTAACAGTAGAGCTTGTTCGCCTCAGTTGAATGGGAAGTTGATTCCACACTTTCGGACCGGATACTGAGAAGGCTCTAAGGCCAACGGTCGTCAGAGAGAAACGGGGCTCTTCCAGAAGCGATGAGTTTGTAGAACAAAGTGTTCTTTGCGGGACATAAGGTCTGATTAGTGCCTTGAGATAGGACGGAAACTTGTATTTAAAAATGCACTGATGGCAAAGTAGCGCCACTTTATACTCAATTCTGGAGCGAGCTTAGAAGGGCAGTTCCCGAGTCTCTTTTAGACTTGCACATAAACAAACGCGCAGTACTTTTATGTATTCGTTGTAGCCTGGCGATTTAATGACATAAATGACATATATTTCTGTTGGATTTAAAACTGACAACTCTAGCCTTCATGTTTTTTTTTGGTTTAAAATGAGATTAAGCTGTTGTTGTTTTTTTTTTTTTTTTTTTTTTTTTGGGGGGGGGGGGGGTTATCGGTCAAAATCTAGATATTAGACTGCCCAAATAAAAAATCTGCTTCGACTGTTAGAATTTAAAGCCCATGTTATTCATAGTAGAAAAAATAAAAAAGACAAATACAATTTATTGGTCTGGTAAAGAAGTATTTTTAAAATGTATGCACTGTTGTTTTACATACACATGATGTTAAGGTACAAGCGCCTGCTCTTTATTACCGATCGAATGATCGGTCACCTGGTACTCCTATACTATAATACGAGTTAAAATTGTATGTATATCCTATACTATAATACGAGTTAAAATTGTATGTATATATATATATCCTATACTATAATACGAGTTAAAATTGTATGTATATATATATATATGTGTATATATGTCTGGAAATTTTCTTCAAAAGCGCTCTAACGATTATCTTCATGTTTTAATGCACTACTTGTTTCACCTAAAAAAAAATCTACAGCTTTTCGGCCACACAAATAAAAATCGGAAATGATCGTTAGACAAAAATACACATTAGATTTATCGTAGATATTGATTTTGGCCGTGAAAACATGCCATTGCTCGACCCACATGTAGTGCGGCTTTCAAGAGCGGTGTTTTGTTGCGTCGCAGTTATGACGTTTCGGGAATACCCGTAGGCTTACTACAGCAGAAAGAAGTTTAATTTCTTGTTTAAACTACTGTTGCGCACCGATGATAGAAATAATTGAAAGCAAGACCAAGTGTAATTTATGTAATGCAGGGGTGTCCAAACTACAGCCAGTGGGTAACGCGCGGGCGGACAAATGATAGTATGCGGCCCTCGCGGCTTATTTAGATTAGAACGTCTTCAATATATTTTAGATTAAACTTCAATATATTTTAGATTAAATTAAGAAAAAAAAAATACATATTTACGAATTATCAAGTAGTCAGATAATAGTTTGCCGTTTAAATAATAACAGAATTAGATGAAGTTTCACCAAACTAAAGGTCTATTTTTAACTTTCTTTTATCTGACATTTTTTGAAAAAAAAACACCTCTAAAACTTGTTTGTGTTTAAACAATGAATAGCTGTATATAGTGTACACTGTAGCAGATTACACTACAATGTATATAGTGTTCACTGTAGCAGTATACATTACGCTGTATATAGCATACAATGTAGTAGTATACTCTACACTGTAAATAATAAACACTGTATTAGTATCCACTTTTTTAAAAATTCAATGAATGTTTCATTAAAAATATGTATGATTTGCTTATAAAGGCCTACCAAAGTAAGATATATTAGAATATGTTAACATTGTCAATTCGAAATCTGGTAAACTAGAAAAGATGTAAATTCAGTATATTCGTATTTTCCTTATAACAATAGTCAGAAGTGTAATATAGGCTACTGTTAGTTTTATTGAGGGGCGGGGGGTGGGGGAGAAATTAAACACATCATCTAACGAAGCCTATATATATTATGATCTTTTCATTTGCAGTCTTTTCAATGAATAACATAATTTCACCTTTAATTATTTAGTATTTAAGTTTAATGCTCAAAATAAAAAAAATAAAAAAAATGTTTATCATACCATTGTTTTAATTAATCAATATAATATTTTTTACGCGATAGTTTATTATAAATAGTAACACAAATGGAGGATATTAGATAATGTTAACACCAAACTATATTTTTTTACTTTTTTGTCAAACAATGTTTAGAATAATACATTGAAAACATTGAAAATCTCTATATATAAAAAGATCGTGTTTGTGTCCCCACGGATCCCTATTGTGTCACTAACTTATTTAGGCCTAGTCCTATATACTGTCTAATAGCTTTTTACATCTGACACGTGCCTTCTCTAGCTAAGTTGTTAACGTAGAGGACTGCTGTGCGTGCGACCCGGGTTCGATTTTCCAGTTAGACTATGCCTATTTTTTTTACCCGATTTACATTTATTCGTAGACCTTTTTAATTCATATCAAACATATTTGCCGGCCGTAACTCATTGTTAGCTTGAATGGGTTGAGGGAGGGAGTTAAAAAAATTAACATAATTTTATAGGAAAGTTTGACAGTTGTTAAAGTTAATTAATTAATTAATTAATTGGTCATTTATATAGCGCCTCACTCCATGCTAATAAAAGCATGCTCAGCGCGCTCACAAAATCGAAACGACAATAACACTCTAAAATAGTTTTAAACAAGGTTTCGGCCGATGGAGGCACGAAACGACAATAACATTTTAAAATAGTTTCAAACAAGTTTTTTGCTGATGGATGTGTATTTGATCAATTTAGTTGAAAAGAAAAGTCTTCAAATTCTTCTTGAATGCCTTTTTTGACACAGAGTTTTTCAGTGTCTCATGTAAGCCGTTCCACAGTGAAGGCGCCACAGATTTAAACGAGCGTACACCAATAGGGGAAGGGGTAGAAGAACTAAAAATTGTAACGTAATTCACGATATTTTAAATTTAAACTTTTCATTTTCAGTCTTTTAAATAATAATAATAATAATAATATTTGTATAGCGCTGCCAACAAACATAATGTAAGCTCAGAGCTAGTTTACAACTAAGAATACGGATATTACACTAGGCCAGGTGACAGAGCTAAATTGATGATTAAAAAAAGACAAAACAAATAAATGTAGCATTAACCGACCCAAACCATAAATAAGACAGTAAGTTTCTAAAGCATTTTAAATGTTATCGAAGGTAAATATTGAAATAATGAGTTTTTAAGTTCTTTTTGAAAGTAACAGTAGAGCTTGTTCGCCTCAGTTGAATGGGAAGTTGATTCCACACCTTCGGACCGGATACTGAGAAGGCTCTAAGGCCAATGGTCGTCAGAGAGAAACGGGGCTCTTCCAGAAGCGATGAGTTTGCAGAACGAAGTGTTCTTTGCGGGACATAAAGGTCTGATTAGTGCCTTGAGATAGGACGGAAACTTGTTGTTAAAAATGCACTGATGGCAAAGTAGCGCCACTTTATACTCAAGTCTGGCTTTCACGGGGAGCCAGTGGAGCGAGCGTAGAAGGGCAGTTTCCGAGTCTCTTTTAGACTTGCACATAAACAAACGCGCAGTACTTTTATGTATTCGTTGTAGCCTGGCGATTCGATGACATAAATGACATATATTTCTGTTGGATTTAAAACTGACAACTCTAGCCTGCATGTTTTTTTTTGTTTAAAATGAGATTAAGCTGTTGTTGTTGTTTTTTTTGTTGTTGTTGTTTTTTTTTTGGGGGGGGGGTTATTGGGCAAAATCTAGATATCAGACTGCACAAATAAAAATCTACTTCGACTGTTAGAATTTAAAGCCTATGTTATTCATAGTAGAAAAAAAGAAAAAAGACAAATACAATTTATTGGTCTGGTAAAGAAGTATTTTTAAAATTTATGCACTGTTGTTTTACATACACATGATGTTAAGCTACAAGCGCCTGCTCTTTATTACCGATCGAATGATCGGTCACCTGGTACTATATATATATGTGTATATATGTCTGGAAATTTTCTTCAAAAGCGCTCTAACGATTATCTTCATGTTTTAATGCACTACTTGTTTAATCTAAAAAAAAATCTACAGCTTTTCGGCCCCACAAATAAAAATCGGAAATGGACGTTAAACAAAAATAAATATTAGCTTTATCGTAGATATTGATTTTGGCTTTGAAAACATGCCATTGCTCGACCCACGATAAGTGCGGCTTTCAAGAGCGGTGTTTTGTTGCGTCGCAGTTATGACGTTTCGGGAATACCCGTAGGCTTACTACAGCAGAAAGAAGTTAAATTTCTTGTTTAGACTACTGTTGCGCACCGATGATAAAAATAATTTAAAGCAAGACCAAGTGTAATTTATGTAATGCAGGGGTGTCCAAACTACAGCCAGTGGGTAACGCGCGGGCGGACAAATGATAGTATGCGGCCCTCGCGGCTTATTTAGATTAGAACGTCTTCAATATATTTTAGATTAAACTTCAATATATTTTAGATTAAATTTAAAAAAAAAGAAAAACAAATACATATTTACGAATTAATTAATAGTCAGATAATAGTTTGCCGTTTAAATAATAACAGAATTAGATGAAGTTTTAACAAACTAAAGGTCTATTTTAAACTTTCTTTTATCTGACATTTTTTGAAAAAAAAAACCTCTAAAACTTGTTTGTGTTTAAACAATGAATAGCTGTATATAGTGTACGCTGTAGCTGTATAAACTACGCTGTATATAGCATACGATGTAGCAGTATACTCTACACTGTAAATAATAAACACTGTATTAGTATCCACTTTTTTAAAAATTCAATGAATGTTTTATTAAAAATATGTATGATTTGCTTATAAAGGCTTACCAAAGTAAGATATATTAGAATATGTTAACATTGTCAATTCGAAATCTGGTAAACTAGAAAAGATGTAAATTCAGTATGTTCGGATTTTCCTTATAACAATAGTCAGAAGTGTAATATACTGTTAGTTTTATTGAAGGGCGGGGGGGGGGGGGGGGAAGAAATTAAACACATCACCTAACGTAGCCTATATATATTATGATCTTTTCATTTGCAGTCTTTTCAATGAATAACATAATTTCACTTTTAATTATTTAGTATTTAAGTTTAATGCTTAAAATAACAAAAAAAAAAATGTTTATCATACCATTGTTTTAATTAATCAATATTATATTTTGCCGCGATAGTTTATTATAAATAGTAACACAAATGGAGGATATTAGATAATGTTAACACCAAACTATATTTTTTTACTTTTTTGTCAAACAATGTTTGGAATAATACATTGAAAACATTGAAAATCTTTATATATAAAAAGATCGTGTTTGTGTCCCCACGGATCCCTATTGTGTCACTGACTTATTTAGGCCTAGTACTATATACTGTCTAATAGCTTTTTACATCTTACATGTGCCTTCTCTAGCTAAGTTGTTAACGTAGAGGACTGCGGTGCGTGTGACCCGGGTTCGATTCTCCAGTTAGACTATGCCTATTTGTTTTACCCGATTTACATTTATTCGTAGACCTTTTAAATTCCTATCAAACATATTTGCCGGCCGTAACTCATTGTTAGCTTGAATGGGTTGAGGGAGGGAGTTAAAAAAATTGACATAATTTTATAGGAAAGTTTGACAGTTGTTAAAGTTAATTAATTAATTAATTAATTGGTCATTTATATAGCGCCTCACTCCATGCTAATAAAAGCATGCTCAGCGCGCTCACAAAATCGAAACGACAATAACACTCTAAAATAGTTTTAAACAAGGTTTTGGCCGATGGAGGCACGAAACGACAATAACATTTTAAAATAGTTTCAAACAAGTTTTTTACTGATGGATGTGTACTTAATCAACTTAGTTGAAAAGAAAAGTCTTCAAATTTATCTTGAAAGCCTTTTTTGACACAGAGTTTTTCAGTTTCTCAGATAAGCCGTTCCACAGTGAAGGCGCCACAGATTCAAACGAGCGTTCACCAATAGAGGAAGGGGTAGAAGAACTAAAAATTGTAACGTAATTCACGATATTTTAAATTTAAACTTTTCATTTTCAGTCTTTTAAATAATAATAATAATAATAATATTTGTATAGCGCTGCCAACAAACATAATGTAAGCTCAGAGCGCGTTTAACATACAATTAAGAATACGGATATTACACTAGGCCAGGTGACATAGCTAAATTGATGATAAAAAAAAAGACAAAACAAATACATGTAGCATTAACCGACCCAACCCATAAATAAGACAGTAAGTTTCTAAAGCATGTTAAATGTTATCGAAGGTAAATATTAAAATAATGAGTTTTTAAGTTCTTTTTGAAAGTAACAGTAGAGCTTGTTCGCCTCAGTTGAATGGGAAGTTGATTCCACACCTTCGGACCGGATACTGAGAAGGCTCTAAGGCCAACGGTCGTCAGAGAGAAACGGGGCTCTTCCAGAAGCGATGAGTTTGCAGAACGAAGTGTTCTTTGCGGGACATAAGGTCTGATTAGTGCCTTGAGATAGGACGGAAACTCGTTATTAAAAATGCACTGATGGCAAAGTAGCGCCACTTTATACTCAATTCTGGCTTTCACGGGGAGCCAGTGGAGCGAGCGTAGAAGGGCAGTTCCCGAGTCTCTTATAGACTTGCACATAAACAAACGCGCAGTACTTTTATGTATTCGTTGTAGCCTGGCGATTTATTGACATAAATGACATATATTTCTGTTGGATTTAAAACTGACAACTCTAGCCTACATGTTTTTTTTTTGGTTTAAAATAAGATTAGGGGGGGGGGGGGGTTATCGGGCAAAATCTAGATATTTAACTGCACAAATAAAAATCTGCTTCGACTGTTAGAATTTAAAGCCCATGTTATTCATAGAAGAAAAAAGACAAATAGGCCTACAATTTATTGGTCTGGTAAAGAAGTATTTTTAAAATTTTTGCACTGTTGTTTTACATACACATGGACATGATGTTAAGGTACAAGCGCCTGCTCTTTATTACCGATCGAATGATCGGTCACCTGGTACTATATATATATATGTGTATATATGTCTGGAAATTTTCTTCAAAAGCGCTCTAACGATTATCTTCATGTTTTAATGCACTACTTGTTTCACCTAAAAAAAAATCTACAGCTTTTCGGCCCCACAAATAAAAATCGGAAATGGACGTTAAACAAAAATACACATTAGATTTATCGTAGATATTGATTTTGGCCGTGAAAACATGCCCTTGCTCGACCCACATGTAGTGCGGCTTTCAAGAGCGGTGTTTTGTTGCGTCGCAGTTATGACGTTTCGGGAATACCCGTAGGCTTACTACAGCAGAAAGAAGTTTAATTTCTTGTTTAAACTACTGTTGCGCACCGATGATAGAAATAATTTAAAGCAAGACCAAGTGTAATTTATGTAATGCAGGGGTGTCCAAACTACAGCCAGTGGGTAACGCGCGGGCGGACAAATGATAGTATGCGGCCCTCGCGGCTTATTTAGATTTGAACGTCTACCAATATATTTTAGATTAAACTTCAATATATTTTAGATTAAATTTTAAAAAAAAGAAAACAAATACATATTTACGAATTATCTAATAGTGAGATAATAGTTTGCCGTTTAAATAATAACAGAATTAGAAGAACTTTCACCAAACTAAAGGTCTATTTGTAACTTTCTTTTATCTGACATTTTTTGAAAAAAAACAACCTCTAAAACTTTTTTTGTGTTTAAACAATGAATAGCTGTATATAGTGTACACTGTAGCAGATTACACTGCACTGTATATAGTGTTTACTGTAGCAGTATACACTACGCTGTATATAGCATACAACGTAGCAGTATACTCTACACTGTAAATAATAAACACTGTTTTAGTATTCACTTTTTTAAAAATTCAATTAATGTTTCATTAAAAATGTGTATGATTTGCTTAAAAAGGCCTACCAAAGTAAGATATATTAGAATATGTTAACATTGTCAATTCGAAATCTGGTAAACTAGAAAAGATGTAAATTCAGTATATTCGTATTTTTCTTATAACAATAGTCAGAAGTGTAATATACTGTTAGTTTTATTGAGGGGCGGGGGGGGGGGAGAGAAATTAAACACATTATCTAACGAAGCCTACATATATTATGATCTTTTCATTTGCAGTCTTTTCAATGAATAACATAATTTTACCTTTAATTATTTAGTATTTAAGTTTAATGCTCAAAATTAAAAAAAAAATGTTTATCATACCATTGTTTTAATTAATCAATATTATATTTTGCCGCGATAGTTTATTATAAATAGTAACACAAATGGAGGATATTAGATAATGTTAACACCAAACTATATTTTTTTACTTTTTTGTCAAACAATGTTTGGAATAATACATTGAAAACATTGAAAATCTTTATATATAAAAAGATCGTGTTTGTGTCCCCACGGATCCCTATTGTGTCACTGACTTATTTAGGCCTAGTACTATATACTGTCTAATAGCTTTTTACATCTTACATGTGCCTTCTCTAGCTAAGTTGTTAACGTAGAGGACTGCTGTGCGTGTGACCCGGGTTCGATTCTCCAGTTAGACTATGCCTATTTGTTTTACCCGATTTACATTTATTCGTAGACCTTTTAAATTCCTATCAAACATATTTGCCGGCCGTAACTCATTGTTAGCTTGAATGGGTTGAGGGAGGGAGTTAAAAAAATTGACATAATTTTATAGGAAAGTTTGACAGTTGTTAAAGTTAATTAATTAATTAATTAATTGGTCATTTATATAGCGCCTCACTCCATGCTAATAAAAGCATGCTCAGCGCGCTCACAAAATCGAAACGACAATAACACTCTAAAATAGTTTTAAACAAGGTTTTGGCCGATGGAGGCACGAAACGACAATAACATTTTAAAATAGTTTCAAACAAGTTTTTTACTGATGGATGTGTACTTAATCAACTTAGTTGAAAAGAAAAGTCTTCAAATTTATCTTGAAAGCCTTTTTTGACACAGAGTTTTTCAGTTTCTCAGATAAGCCGTTCCACAGTGAAGGCGCCACAGATTCAAACGAGCGTTCACCAATAGAGGAAGGGGTAGAAGAACTAAAAATTGTAACGTAATTCACGAAATTTTAAATTTAAACTTTTCATTTTCAGTCTTTTAAATAATAATAATAATAATAATATTTGTATAGCGCTGCCAACAAACATAATGTAAGCTCAGAGCGCGTTTAACATACAATTAAGAATACGGATATTACACTAGGCCAGGTGACATAGCTAAATTGATGATAAAAAAAAAGACAAAACAAATACATGTAGCATTAACCGACCCAACCCATAAATAAGACAGTAAGTTTCTAAAGCATGTTAAATGTTATCGAAGGTAAATATTAAAATAATGAGTTTTTAAGTTCTTTTTGAAAGTAACAGTAGAGCTTGTTCGCCTCAGTTGAATGGGAAGTTGATTCCACACCTTCGGACCGGATACTGAGAAGGCTCTAAGGCCAACGGTCGTCAGAGAGAAACGGGGCTCTTCCAGAAGCGATGAGTTTGCAGAACGAAGTGTTCTTTGCGGGACATAAGGTCTGATTAGTGCCTTGAGATAGGACGGAAACTCGTTATTAAAAATGCACTGATGGCAAAGTAGCGCCACTTTATACTCAATTCTGGCTTTCACGGGGAGCCAGTGGAGCGAGCGTAGAAGGGCAGTTCCCGAGTCTCTTATAGACTTGCACATAAACAAACGCGCAGTACTTTTATGTATTCGTTGTAGCCTGGCGATTTATTGACATAAATGACATATATTTCTGTTGGATTTAAAACTGACAACTCTAGCCTACATGTTTTTTTTTTGGTTTAAAATAAGATTAGGGGGGGGGGGGGGTTATCGGGCAAAATCTAGATATTTAACTGCACAAATAAAAATCTGCTTCGACTGTTAGAATTTAAAGCCCATGTTATTCATAGAAGAAAAAAGACAAATAGGCCTACAATTTATTGGTCTGGTAAAGAAGTATTTTTAAAATTTATGCACTGTTGTTTTACATACACATGGACATGATGTTAAGGTACAAGCGCCTGCTCTTTATTACCGATCGAATGATCGGTCACCTGGTACTATATATATATATGTGTATATATGTCTGGAAATTTTCTTCAAAAGCGCTCTAACGATTATCTTCATGTTTTAATGCACTACTTGTTTCACCTAAAAAAAAATCTACAGCTTTTCGGCCCCACAAATAAAAATCGGAAATGGACGTTAAACAAAAATACACATTAGATTTATCGTAGATATTGATTTTGGCCGTGAAAACATGCCCTTGCTCGACCCACATGTAGTGCGGCTTTCAAGAGCGGTGTTTTGTTGCGTCGCAGTTATGACGTTTCGGGAATACCCGTAGGCTTACTACAGCAGAAAGAAGTTTAATTTCTTGTTTAAACTACTGTTGCGCACCGATGATAGAAATAATTTAAAGCAAGACCAAGTGTAATTTATGTAATGCAGGGGTGTCCAAACTACAGCCAGTGGGTAACGCGCGGGCGGACAAATGATAGTATGCGGCCCTCGCGGCTTATTTAGATTTGAACGTCTACCAATATATTTTAGATTAAACTTCAATATATTTTAGATTAAATTTTAAAAAAAAGAAAACAAATACATATTTACGAATTATCTAATAGTGAGATAATAGTTTGCCGTTTAAATAATAACAGAATTAGAAGAACTTTCACCAAACTAAAGGTCTATTTGTAACTTTCTTTTATCTGACATTTTTTGAAAAAAAACAACCTCTAAAACTTTTTTTGTGTTTAAACAATGAATAGCTGTATATAGTGTACACTGTAGCAGATTACACTGCACTGTATATAGTGTTCACTGTAGCAGTATACACTACGCTGTATATAGCATACAACGTAGCAGTATACTCTACACTGTAAATAATAAACACTGTTTTAGTATTCACTTTTTTAAAAATTCAATTAATGTTTCATTAAAAATGTGTATGATTTGCTTAAAAAGGCCTACCAAAGTAAGATATATTAGAATATGTTAACATTGTCAATTCGAAATCTGGTAAACTAGAAAAGATGTAAATTCAGTATATTCGTATTTTTCTTATAACAATAGTCAGAAGTGTAATATACTGTTAGTTTTATTGAGGGGCGGGGGGGGGGGAGAGAAATTAAACACATTATCTAACGAAGCCTACATATATTATGATCTTTTCATTTGCAGTCTTTTCAATGAATAACATAATTTTACCTTTAATTATTTAGTATTTAAGTTTAATGCTCAAAATTAAAAAAAAAATGTTTATCATACCATTGTTTTAATTAATCAATATTATATTTTACCGCGATAGTTTATTATAAATAGTAACACAAATGGAGGATATTAAATAATGTTAACACCAAACTATATTTTTTTACTTTTTTCGTAAAACAATGTTTGGAATAATACATTGAAAACATTGAAAATCTCTATATATAAAAAGATCGTGTTTGTGTCCCCACGGATCCCTATTGTGTCACTGACTTTTTTAGGCCTAGTCCTATATACTGTCTAATAGCTTTTCACATCTGACATGTGCCTTCTCTAGCTAAGTTGTTAACGTAGAGGACTGCTGTGCGTGCGAGTGGGTTCGATTCTCCAGTTAGACTATGCCTATTTTTTTTACCCGATTTACATTTATTCGTAGACCTTTTTAATTCCTATCAAACATATTTGCCGGCCGTAACTCATTGTTAGCTTGAATGGGTTGAGGGAGGGAGTTGAAAAAATTGACATAATTTTATAGGAAAGTTTGACAGTTGTTTAAGTTAAATAATTAATTAATTAATTGGTCATTTATATAGCGCCTCACTCCATACTAATAAAAGCATGCTCGGCGCGCTCACAAAATCGAAACGACAATAACGCTCTAAAATAGTTTTAAACAAGGTTTCGGCCGATGGAGGCACGAAACGACAATAATATTTTAAAATAGTTTCAAACAAGTTTTTTGCTGATGGATGTGTATTTGATCAATTTAGTTGAAAAGAAAAGTCTTCAAATTCTTCTTGAATGCCTTTTTTGACACAGAGTTTTTCAGTGTCTCAGGTAAGCCGTTCCACAGTGAAGGCGCCACAGATTCAAACGAGCGTACACCAATAGGGGAAGGGGTAGAAGAACTAAAAATTGTAACGTAATTCACGATATTTTAAATTTAAACTTTTCATTTTCAGTCTTTTAAATAATAATAATAATAATATTTGTATAGCGCTGCCAACAAACATAATGTAAGCTCAGAGCGCGTTTAACATACAACTAAGAATACGGATATTACACTAGGCCAGGTGACAGAGCTAAATTGATGATAAAAAACAAGACAAAACAAATAAATGTAGCATTAACCGACTTAACCCATAAATAAGACAGTAAGTTTCTAAAGCATGTTAAATGTTATCGAAGGTAAATATTGAAATAATGAGTTTTTAAGTTCTTTTTGAAAGTAACAGTAGAGCTTGTTCGCCTCAGTTGAATGGGAAGTTGATTCCACACTTTCGGACCGGATACTGAGAAGGCTCTAAGGCCAACGGTCGTCATAGAGAAACGGGGCTCTTCCAGAAGCGATGAGTTTGTAGAACAAAGTGTTCTTTGCGGGACATAAGGTCTGATTAGTGCCTTGAGATAGGACGGAAACTCGTATTTAAAAATGCACTGATGGCAAAGTAGCGCCACTTTATACTCAATTCTGGAGCGAGCTTAGAAGGGCAGTTCCCGAGTCTCTTTTAGACTTGCACATAAACAAACGCGCAGTACTTTTATGTATTCGTTGTAGCCTGGCGATTTAATGACATAAAGGACATATATTTCTGTTGGATTTAAAACTGACAACTCTAGCCTTCATGTTTTTTTTTGGTTTAAAATGAGATTAAGCTGTTGTTGTTTTTTTTTTTTGTTTTTTTTTTTTTTGGGGGGGGGGGGGGTTATCGGTCAAAATCTAGATATTAGACTGCACAAATAAAAATCTGCTTCGACTGTTAGAATTTAAAGCCCATGTTATTCATAGTAGAAAAAAGAAAAAAGACAAATACAATTTATTGGTCTGGTAAAGAAGTATTTTTAAAATGTATGCACTGTTGTTTTACATACACATGATGTTAAGGTACAAGCGCCTGCTCTTTATTACCGATCGAATGATCGGTCACCTGGTACTCCTATACTATAATACGAGTTAAAATTGTATGTATATATATATATATGTGTATATATGTCTGGAAATTTTCTTCAAAAGCGCTCTAACGATTATCTTCATGTTTTAATGCACTACTTGTTTCACCTAAAAAAAAATCTACAGCTTTTCGGCCCCACAAATAAAAATCGGAAATGGACGTTAAACAAAAATACACATTAGATTTATCGTAGATATTGATTTTGGCCGTGAAAACATGCCCTTGCTCGACCCACATGTAGTGCGGCTTTCAAGAGCGGTGTTTTGTTGCGTCGCAGTTATGACGTTTCGGGAATACCCGTAGGCTTACTACAGCAGAAAGAAGTTTAATTTCTTGTTTAAACTACTGTTGCGCACCGATGATAGAAATAATTTAAAGCAAGACCAAGTGTAATTTATGTAATGCAGGGGTGTCCAAACTACAGCCAGTGGGTAACGCGCGGGCGGACAAATGATAGTATGCGGCCCTCGCGGCTTATTTAGATTTGAACGTCTACCAATATATTTTAGATTAAACTTCAATATATTTTAGATTAAATTTTAAAAAAAAGAAAACAAATACATATTTACGAATTATCTAATAGTGAGATAATAGTTTGCCGTTTAAATAATAACAGAATTAGAAGAACTTTCACCAAACTAAAGGTCTATTTGTAACTTTCTTTTATCTGACATTTTTTGAAAAAAAACAACCTCTAAAACTTTTTTTGTGTTTAAACAATGAATAGGTGTATATAGTGTACACTCTAGCAGATTACACTGCACTGTATATAGTGTTTACTGTAGCAGTATACACTACGCTGTATATAGCATACAACGTAGCAGTATACTCTACACTGTAAATAATAAACACTGTTTTAGTATTCACTTTTTTAAAAATTCAATTAATGTTTCATTAAAAATGTGTATGATTTGCTTAAAAAGGCCTACCAAAGTAAGATATATTAGAATATGTTAACATTGTCAATTCGAAATCTGGTAAACTAGAAAAGATGTAAATTCAGTATATTCGTATTTTTCTTATAACAATAGTCAGAAGTGTAATATACTGTTAGTTTTATTGAGGGGCGGGGGGGGGGGGGGGGGAGAGAAATTAAACACATTATCTAACGAAGCCTACATATATTATGATCTTTTCATTTGCAGTCTTTTCAATGAATAACATAATTTTACCTTTAATTATTTAGTATTTAAGTTTAATGCTCAAAATTAAAAAAAAAATGTTTATCATACCATTGTTTTAATTAATCAATATTATATTTTACCGCGATAGTTTATTATAAATAGTAACACAAATGGAGGATATTAAATAATGTTAACACCAAACTATATTTTTTTACTTTTTTCGTAAAACAATGTTTGGAATAATACATTGAAAACATTGAAAATCTCTATATATAAAAAGATCGTGTTTGTGTCCCCACGGATCCCTATTGTGTCACTGACTTTTTAGGCCTAGTCCTATATACTGTCTAATAGCTTTTCACATCTGACATGTGCCTTCTCTAGCTAAGTTGTTAACGTAGAGGACTGCTGTGCGTGCGAGCGGGTTCGATTCTCCAGTTAGACTATGCCTATTTTTTTTACCCGATTTACATTTATTCGTAGACCTTTTTAATTCCTATCAAACATATTTGCCGGCCGTAACTCATTGTTAGCTTGAATGGGTTGAGGGAGGGAGTTGAAAAAATTGACATAATTTTATAGGAAAGTTTGACAGTTGTTAAAGTTAAATAATTAATTAATTAATTGGTCATTTATATAGCGCCTCACTCCATACTAATAAAAGCATGCTCGGCGCGCTCACAAAATCGAAACGACAATAACGCTCTAAAATAGTTTTAAACAAGGTTTCGGCCGATGGAGGCACGAAACGACAATAACATTTTAAAATAGTTTCAAACAAGTTTTTTGCTGATGGATGTGTATTTGATCAATTTAGTTGAAAAGAAAAGTCTTCAAATTCTTCTTGAATGCCTTTTTTGACACAGAGTTTTTCAGTGTCTCAGGTAAGCCGTTCCACAGTGAAGGCGCCACAGATTCAAACGAGCGTACACCAATAGGGGAAGGGGTAGAAGAACTAAAAATTGTAACGTAATTCACGATATTTTAAATTTAAACTTTTCATTTTCAGTCTTTTAAATAATAATAATAATAATATTTGTAAAGCGCTGCCAACAAACATAATGTAAGCTCAGAGCGCGTTTAACATACAACTAAGAATACGGATATTACACTAGGCCAGGTGACAGAGCTAAATTGATGATAAAAAACAAGACAAAACAAATAAATCCTATACTATAATACGAGTTAAAATTGTATGTATATATCCTATACTATAATACGAGTTAAAATTGTATGTATATATATATATATATATATATATATGTCTGGAAATTTTCTTCAAAAGCGCTCTAACGATTATCTTCATGTTTTAATGCACTACTTGTTTCACCTAAAAAAAAATCTACAGCTTTTCGGCCCCACAAATAAAAATCGGAAATGGACGTTAAACAAAAATACACATTAGATTTATCGTAGATATTGATTTTGGCCGTGAAAACATGCCATTGCTCGACCCACATGTAGTGCGGCTTTCAAGAGCGGTGTTTTGTTGCGTCGCAGTTATGACGTTTCGGGAATACCCGTAGGCTTACTACAGCAGAAAGAAGTTTAATTTCTTGTTTAAACTACTGTTGCGCACCGATGATAGAAATAATTTAAAGCAAGACCAAGTGTAATTTATGTAATGCAGGGGTGTCCAAACTACAGCCAGTGGGTAACGCGCGGGCGGACAAATGATAGTATGCGGCCCTCGCGGCTTATTTAGATTATAACGTCTTCAATATATTTTAGATTAAACTTCAATATATTTTAGATTAAATAAAAAAAAAAGAAAAACAAATACATATTTACGAATTATCTAATAGTCAGATAATAGTTTGCCGTTTAAATAATAACAGAATTAGATGAAGTTTCACCAAACTAAAGGTCTATTTTTAATTTTCTTTTATCTGACATTTTTTGAAAAAAAAAACAACCTCTAAAACTTTTTTTGTGTTTAAACAATGAATAGCTGTATATAGTGTACACTGTAGCAGATTACACTGCACTGTATATAGTGTTCACTGTAGCAGTATACACTACGCTGTATATAGCATACACTGTAGCAGTATACTTTACACTGTAAATAATAAACACTGTATTAGTATCCACTTTTTTAAAAATTCAATGAATGTTTCATTAAAAATATGTATGATTTGCTTATAAAGGCCTACCAAAGTAAGATATATTAGAATATGTTAACATTGTCAATTCGAAATCTGGTAAACTAGAAAAGATGTAAATTCAGTATATTCGTATTTTCCTTATAACAATAGTCAGAAGTGTAATATACTGTTAGTTTTATTGAGGGGCGGGGGGGGGGAATTAAACACATCATCTAACGTAGCCTATATATATTAGGATCTTTTCATTTGCAGTCTTTTCAATGAATAACATAATTTTACCTTTAATTATTTAGTATTTAAGTTTAATGCTCAAAATTTTTACAAAAAATGTTTATCATACCATTGTTTTAATTAATCAATATTATATTTTGCAACGATAGTTTATTATAAATAGTAACACAAATGGAGGATATTAGATAATGTTAACATCAAACTATATTTTTTTACTTTTTTGTAAAACAATGTTTGGAATAATACATTAAAAACATTGAAAATCTCTATATATAAAAAGATCGTGTTTGTGTCCCCACGGATCCCTATTGTGTCACTGACTTATTTAGGCCTAGTCCTATATACTGTCTAATAGCTTTTTACATCTGACATGTGCCTTCTCTAGCTAATTTGTTAACGTAGAGGACTGCTGTGCGTGCGACCCGGGTTCGATTCTCCAGTTAGACTATGCTTATATTTTTTACCCGATTTACATTTATTCGTAGACCTTTTTAATTCCTATCAAACATATTTGCCGGCCGTAACTCATTGTTAGCTTGAATGGGTTGAGGGGGGGAGTTGAAAAAATTGACATAATGTTATAGGAAAGTTTGACAGTTGTTAAAGTTAATTAATTAATTAATTAATTGGTCATTTATATAGCGCCTCACTCCATGCTAATAAAAGCATGCTCAGCGCGCTCACAAAATCGAAACGACAATGACACTCTAAAATAGTTTTAAACAATGTTTTGGCCGAAGGAGGCACGAAACGACAATAACATTTTAAAATAGTTTCAAATAAGTTTTTTGCTGATGGATGTGTATTTGATCAATTTAGTTGAAAAGAAAAGTCTTCAAATTCTTCTTCAATGCCTTTTTTGACACAGAGTTTTTCAGTGTCTCAGGTAAGCCATTCCACAGTGAAGGCGCCACAGATTCAAACGAGCGTAGGCTACACCAATAGGGGAAGGGGTAGAAGAACTAAAAATTGTAACGTAATTCACGATATTTTAAATTTAAACTTTTCATTTTCAGTCTTTTAAATAATAATAATAATAATATTTGTATAGCGCTGCCAACAAACATGATGTAAGCTCAGAGCGCGTTTAACATACAACTAAGAATACGGATATTACACTAGGCCAGGTGACAGAGCTAAATTGATGATTAAAAAAAAGACAAAACAAATAAATGTAGCATTAACCGACCCAACCCATAAATAAGACAGTAAGTTTATAAAGCATGTTAAATGTTATCGAAGGTAAATATTGAAATAATGAGTTTTTAAGTTCTTTTTGAAAGTAACAGTAGAGCTTGTTCACCTCAGTTGAATGGGAAGTTGATTCCACACCTTCGGACCGGATACTGAGAACGCTCTAAGGCCAACGGTCGTCAGAGAGAAACGGGGCTCTTCCAGAAGCGATGAGTTTGCAGAACGAAGAATTCTTTGCGGGACATAAGGTCTGATTAGTGCCTTGAGGTAGGACGGAAACTCGTTATTAAAAATGCACTGATGGCAAAGTAGCGCCACTTTATACTCAATTCTGGCTTTCACGGGGAGCCAGTGGAGCGAACGTAGAAGGGCAGTTCCCGAGTCTCTTTTAGACTTGCACATAAACAAACGCGCAGTACTTTTATGTATTCGTTGTAGCCTGGCGATTTAATTACATAAATGCCATATATTTCTGTTGGATTTAAAACTGACAACTCTAGCCTACATGTTGTTTTTTTTGGTTTAAAATGAGATTAAGCTGTTGTTTCTTTTTTTTTTTGGTGGGGGGGGGGGGGGGGGGTTATCGGGCAAAATCTAGATATTAGACTGCACAAATAAAAATCTGCTTCTACTGTTAGAATTTAAAGCCCATGTTATTCATAGTAGAAAAAAGACAAATAGGCCTACAATTTATTGGTCTGGTAAAGAAGTATTTTTAAAATTTATGCACTGTTGTTTTACATACACATGATGTTAAGGTACAAGCACCTGCTCTTTATTACCGATCGAATGATCGGTCACCCGGTACTATATATCCTATACTATAATACGAGTTAAAATTGTATGTATGTATATATATATTTATATATATATATATATATGTGTATATATGTCTGGAAATTTTCTTCAAAAGCGCTCTAACAATTATCTTCATGTTTTAATGCACGACTTGTTTCACCTAAAAAAAAATCTACAGCTTTTCGGCCCCACAAATAAAAATCGGAAATGAACGTTAGACAAAAATACACATTAGATTTATCGTAGATAATTGAATTTGGCCGTGAAAACATGCCATTACTCGAAACACGTGTAGTGCTGCTTTCAAGAGCGGTGTTTTGTTGCGTCGCAGTTATGACGTTTCGGGAAAACCCGTAGGCTTACTACAGCAGCAGCAGAAAGAAGTTTAATTTCTTGTTTAGACTACTGTTGCGCACCGATGATAGAAATAATTTAAAGCAAGATCAAGTGTAATTTATGTAATGCAGGGGTGTGCAAACTACGGCCAGTGGGTAACGCGCGGGTGGACAAATGATAGTATGCGGCCCTCGCGGCATATTTAGATTAGAACGTCTTCAATATATTTTAGATTAAACTTCAATATATTTTAGATTAAATAAAAAAAAAAAAAGAAAAACAAATACATATTTACGAATTATCTAATAGTCAGATAATAGTTTGCCGTTTTAATAATAACAGAATTAGATGAAGTTTCACCAAACTAAAGGTCTATTTTTAACTTTCTTTTATCTGACATTTTTTTGAAAAAAAAAACCACCTCTAAAACTTTTTTTGTGGTTAAACAATGAATAGCTGTATATAGTATACACTGTAGCAGATTACACTACACTGTATATAGTGTTCACTGTAGCGGTATACACTACGCTGTATATAGCATACAATGTAGCAGTATACTCTACACTGTTAATAATAAACACTGTATTAGTATCCACTTTTTTAAAAATTCAATGCATATGTTTACGAATGTTTCATTAAAAATATATATGATTTGCTTATAAAGGCCTACCAAAATAAGATATTTTAGAATATGTTAACATTATCAATTCGAAATCTGGTAAACTAGAAAAGATGTATTCAGTATATTCGTATTTTCCTTATACCAATAGTCAGAAGTGTAATATACTTTTAGTTTTATTGAAGGGCGGGGGGAGGGGGGAAGGAATTAAACACATCATCTAACGTAGCCTATATATATTATAATCTTTTCATTTGCAGTCTTTTCAATGAATAACCTAATTTCACCGTTAATTATTTAGTATTTAAGTTTAATGCTCAAAATTTAAAAAAAAAAAAAAAAATGTTTATCATACCATTGTTTTAATTAATCAATATTATTTTATGCCGCGATAGTTTATTTGAAATAGTAACACAAATGGAGGATATTAGATAATGTTAACACCAAACTATATTTGTTTACTTTTTTGTCAAACATTGTTTGGAATAATACATTGAAAACATTGAAAATCTCTATGTATAAAAAGATCGTGTTTGTGTCCCCACGGATCCCTATTGTGTCACTGACTTATTTAGGCCTAGTCCTATATACTGTCTAATAGCTTTTCACATCTGACATGTGTCTTCTCTAGCTAAGTTGTTAACGTAGAGGACTGCTGTGCGGGCGACCCGGGTTCGATTCTCCAGTTAGACTATGCCTATTTTTTTTACCCGATTTACATTTATTCGTAGACCTTTTTAATTCCTATCAAACATATTTGCCGGCCGTAACTCATTGTTAGCTTGAGTGGGTTGAGGGAGGGAGTTGAAAAAATTGACATAATGTTATAGGAAAGTTTGACAGTTGTTAAAGTTAATTAATTAATTGGTCATTTATATAGCGCCTCACTCCCTGCTAATAAAAGCATGCTCAGCGCGCTCACAAAATCGAAACGACAATAACACTCTAAAATAGTTTTAAACAAGGTTTCGGCCGATGGAGGCACAAAACGACAATAACATTTTAAAATAGTTTCAAACAAGTTATTTGCTGATGGATGTGTATTTGATCAATTTAGTTGAAAAGAAAAGTCTTCAAATTCTTCTTGACTGCCTTTTTTGACAAGGAGTTTTTCAGTGTCTCAGGTAAGCCGTTCCACAGTGAAGGCGCCACAGATTCAAACGAGCGTACACCAATAGGGGAAGGGGTAGAAGAACTAAAAATGGAAACGTAATTCACGATATTTTAAATTTAAACTTTTAATTTTCAGTCTTTTAAATAATAATAATAATAATAATATTTGTATAGCGCTGCCAACAAACATAATGTAAGCTCAGAGCGCGTTTAACATGCAACTAAGAATACGGATATTACACTAGGCCAGGTGACAGAGCTAAATTGATGATTTAAAAAAAGACAAAACAAATAAATGTAGCATTAACCAACCCAACCCATTAATAAGACAGTAAGTTTCTAAAGCATGTTAAATGTTATCTAAGGTAAATATTGAAATAATAAGTTTTTAAGTTCTTTTTGAAAGTAACAGTAGAGCTTAATAGCCTCAGTTGAATGGGAAGTTGATTCCACACCTTCGGACCGGATACTGAGACCAACGGTCGTCAGAGAGAAACGGGGCTCTTCCAGAAGCGATGAGTTTGCAGAACGAAGTTTTCTTTGCGGGACACAAGGTGTGATTAGTGCCTTGAGATAGGACGGAAACTCGTTTTTAAAAATGCACTGATGGCAAAGTAGCGCCACTTTATACTCAATTCTGGCTTTCACGGGGAGCCAGTGGAGCGAGCGTAGAAGGGCAGTTCCCGAGTCTCTTTTAGACTTGCACATAAAAAAACGCGCAGTACTGTTCTGTATTCGCTGTAGCCTGGCGATTTAATGACATAAATGACATATAGTTCTGTTGGATTTAAAACTGACAACTCTAGCCTACATGCTTTTTTATTGGGTTTAAAATGAGATTAATCTTTTTTTTTTTTTCGGGGGGGGGGGGGGGGGGGTTATCGGTCAAAATCTAGATATTAGACTGCACAAATAAAAATCTGCTTCGACTATTAGAATTTAAAGCCCATGTTATTCATAGTAGAAAAAAGAAAAAAGACAAATACAATTTATTGGACTGGTAAAGACGTATTTTTAAAATTTATGCACTGTTGTTTTACATACACATGATGTTAAGGTACAAGCGCCTGCTCTTTATTACCGATCGAATGATCGGTCACCTGGTACTATATATATATATATATATATATATATATATATATATATGTCTGGAAATTTTCTTCAAACGCGCTCTAACGATTATCTTCATGTTTTAATGCACTACTTGTTTCACCTAAAAAAAAATCTACACCTTTTCGGCCCCACAAATAAAAATCGGAAATGGACGTTAAACGAAAATACACATTAGATTTATCGTAGATATTGAATATGGCCGTGAAAACATGCCATTGCTCGACCCACATGTAGTGCGGCTTTCAAGAGCGGTGTTTTGTTGCGTCGCAGTTATGACGTTTCGGAAATACCCGTAGGCTTACTACAGCAGAAAGAAGTTTAATTTCTTGTTTAAACTACTGTTGCGCACCGATGATAGAAATAATTTAAAGCAAGACTAAGTGTAATGTATGTAATGCAGGGGTGTCCAAACTACAGCCAGTGGGTAACGCGCGGGCGGACAAATGATAGTATGCGGCCCTCGCGGCTTATTTAGATTAGAACGTATTCAATATATTTTAGATTAAACTTCAATATATTTTAGATTAAATTTAAAAAAAAAGAAAAACAAATACATATTTACGAATTATCTAATAGTCAGATAATAGTTTGCCGTTTAAATAATAACAGAATTAGATGAAGTTTCACCAAACTAAAGGTCTATTTTTAACTTTCTTTTATCTGAGATTTTTTGAAAAAAAAACACCTCTAAAACTTTTTTTGTGTTTAAACAATGAATAGCTGTATATAGTGTACACTGTAGCAGGTTACACTACACTGTATATAGTGTTCACTGTAGCAGTATACACTACGCTGTATATAGCATACAATGTAGCAGTATACTCTACACTGTAAATAATAAACACTGTATTAGTATCCACTTTTTTAAAAATTCAATGAATGTTTATTAAAAATATGTATGATTTGCTTATAAAGGCCTACCAAAGTAAGATATATTACAATATGTTAACAATGTCAATTCGAAATCTGGTAAACTAGAAAAGATGTAAATTCAGTATATTCGTATGTTCCTTATAACAATAGTCAGAAGTGTAATATACTGTTAGTTTTATTGAGGTGCGGGGGGGGGGGAGAAATTAAACACATCATCTAACGAAGCCTATATATATTATGATCTTTTCATTTGCAGTCTTTTCAATGAATAACATAATTTCACCGTTAATTATTTAGTATTTAAGTTTAATGCTTAAAATAAAAAAAAAAATATAAAAAGTTTTTCAAACCATTGTTTTAATTAAACAATATTATATTTTGCCGCGATAGTTTATTTTAAATAGTAACACAAATGGAGGATATTAGATAATGTTAACACCAAACTATATTTTTTTACTTTTTTGTCAAACAATGTTTGGAATAATACATTGAAAACATTGAAAATCTCTCTATATAAAAAGATCGTGTTTGTGTTCGATTCTCCAGTAAGACTATGCCTATTTTTTTTTACCCGATTTACATTTATTCGTAGACCTTTTTAATTCCTATCAAACATATTTGCCGGCCGTAACTCATTGTTAGCTTGAATGGGTTGAGGGAGGGAGTTAAAAAAAATGACATAATTTTATAGGAAAGTTTGACAGTTGTTAAAGTTAATTAATTAATTAATTAATTGGTCATTTATATAGACCTTCACTCCATGCTAATAAAAGCATGCTCAGCGCGCTCACAAAATCGAAACGACAATAACATTTTAAAATAGTTTCAAACAAGTTTTTTGCTGATGACTGACGACTCTAGCCTACATGTTTTTTTTTGGTTTTAAAATGAGATTAAGCTGGGTTTTTTTTTTTTGGGGGGGGGGGGGGTTATCGGGCAAAATCTAGATATTAGACTGCACAATTAAAAATTTGCTTCGACTGTTAGAATTTAAAGCCCATGATATTCATAGTAGAAAAAAGAAAAAGACAAATACAATTTATTGGTCTGGTAAAGACGTATTTTTAAAATTTATGCACTGTTGTTTTACATACACATGATGTTAAGTTACAAGCGCCTGCTCTTTATTACCGATCGAATGATCGGTCACCTGGTACTATAATTAATGTTAGCAGGTGTTAGATCCTCATCTTGGATTCACATTGGCTAAAAAATGATAATGTTAGACTTTAGACAATTATTACCATAAATGTGAAAGTTTAGTCATAAATTATTGCATTAAATATACATGCAAATAAAAGGATGATAATCACAAACTCGTTAATTTTGAATTAAATATAAAACGCTTTAACGATTTTCTCTATAAATAATCGCCTTTGTTTTGTCCTTGGTCTTGTATAGGGATGTTAAACGAAAACCGGTTTTGATGTTCAATTCGGAATTCGGTTTGTTGGTTTGAATGTAATCATTACTTCAAGTAGCACAGCCTTTTCTTTTGGTTCTGATAGATACATTTTAAATAAATAATATTGGATTTGCACAAAACAATTCTTGAAATGCCTTGCTAACACTATATAGTCTTAGATATTTTGTGTTTCTTTTTTTCCAAATACCAACTATGGCTTGCGATAAAAACAACATCAAACCAATTGTTTAATGTTAAATTACAGTTACGATTAACATGAATCTTTTTACTTTTAGGCTCATCTTTTAATCAGTTTAGCCTCGATTGTTTTTAGTTCTAAAGAATTATATGGTAAAGTGTACAAAATCATATTGCATTCACACAAATCAACCCCTTGAATGCCTTGCAAACACTAATTAAGTTTGAACTATTGTTCAAATATCTACAAAACACGCACGTTTGGATTTTCCGGCCCGTGACTTGTGACATTGCGCGCGAGCGCTGGGGGGGGGGGGGCGAAATCCTGTTTTAAACCGGTTTTATAGAACCGAAAACCGGTTGTGAAGAAAAACCGGTTTTAACATCCCTATTTAAAACTAACGTAGTCTAGATGTTATCCAATACATATCGAGTTTCATAATAGCGAGTTAGCAATGCATTGCGTAAGGGGCCGTCCATAAATGAGATTTTAGTTTATTATTTAGCCTCCTTCCTCCATCGTCACTATTGACAAGTGTTACAGTTCAGTTTTATTCACTGCAACATGATGTTAAATAGTTGAATGAGTTAGTGAAGTTTTTCCCTAAATAAATAAACCGTAGTGAAGTGTGCAAAAGAAGTATGTAAGAAAAAGCATGATTTGTATGAGTGGTCAAGAGTTGACAAGGGAGAGAATATCAGGGTCAAACATCAGTACATGTTGGATCCTTCAGAAAGAAGGTTTAACATCATGTTGCAGTGAATAAAACTGAACTGTAACAATAAGTCATAAAGAGGCGTGAACTTTTCAAATGGAAAAGGTCACGTGCTTCCGGTTCTATTTTTAAAATGTTTATTATTTTAGGCATTTCCGTAAACAAAAAAAGCATGCTTTTGCTGGTGTTTGACAATTGATTTCAACCTCGACGGCCAGTTCTAGTCTTTTAGAAATATACACAGACTACAATATTAGTTATGAGGAATCCGTTTTTAACATCAAAAGTGTGTAGGCGATAAATAATACTTAAAGTGTTAGTTGCGTAAAGTTAAATTTAGATCTGTTTATAAAATAAATTATTCAATAGTTGCGTCATTGGTTATTAAAAAAAAATACAATTCGTAGATTTATAAAAATATATAACGAAAATAATTTTGCATCAAGCAATACGTTTGAGGTTATAAATAGGTGATTCCTCACGCTAGACATTCACAATCCATCGTTTTCTTTTGGTAACATCTTTTGGAAATGATATAACATATAATCTCTTATATCTTTTGGTACAACCAGTAACGTAGCACACAGACATGCTTTTTTTAATTAAATGATCGAATAAGACCGGAAATGTTTTTCTTGTAGACCTTTTATGCATGCATAATCGTTAAGACTTGTCAATTCGTCAAAAAAAGTTCTTCTAATTCTAAAATGTCCATTCAACTCTCTGCATCTCTCTCGCCATCACCCTCCCCCTTCCACACACACAAACACACACACACACAATCCTCCCAGAAAAACCTAGCATATTTTAAATTCCAACATTTTAAAATAAAATTCAGGTTTATTGTCATGTAGGTATAAATATAAAAAAACAATAACTTCTTTAAGTGGACATTTTATTTAAAGATGTGAATTTTTTTTTGTTGTGTCAAGCATGTGACAATGTTTAAACAGCCCCTACAGCGTCACGTATCGTCACAAGTGTTTCCCCATTTATAAACAAATATTTTCTGTAAATACAAGGGAAATAGCTGTGGAATTACAGACATGACTTATTTAAAATGTAGTTATGTCCCTTTGCACATCCACTTAAATTCTGGTTTTGCGACTGTTTACTATTGCAGCCATTTATAACAAAAATATTTCCAATAAATTTACCTTAGGAATATTTAGACACAATTAAACTGGACCTAGATTTTATTGGTAATAATTATATTTCTAATCCAGGGATCGGCACCCTTTCGATAACAGTGTGCCAAAGTAGGATTTCTAATTCATTCAGCGTGCCCAAAGTTTAAAGGTCATCCTGCTTTAGCAGTCAACTTCTTATAGAAGTACTTGAATGGGCCGTATTGTTGCTGAGAGTTAACACCCTTGCCCCTTATACAAGTCAATCTTATATACCGTAATTGTAAAGATTGCTGTTGAGAGTTAACACCCTTGCCCCTTATACAAGTCAATCTTATATACCGTAATTGTAAAGATTGCTGCTGAGAGTTAACACCCTTGCCCCTTAGACAAGTCATCTTATATACCGTAATTGTAAAGATTGCTGCTGAGAGTTAACACATTTGCCCCTTATACAAGTCAATCTTATATACCGTAATTGTAAAATGGGCAAGGGTGTTAACTCTCATCAGCAATACGGCCCATTGCATTTTTTTTTTAATCTTCCGCGTACCATTGAAAATCGCTCTGCGTGCTAAGTTTGGCACGCATGCCGTAGGTTGCCAACCTCTAGTAGATTGTAAATATCAACACCATTTACAATGAATGGATACCTGTTGTTTTTTTCTTAGGGAGAAAGTAAGGATGGTTGAGCATTGTGCAGGCCACAGTGTTCCTTTGTAAGCAGTAGGCAAGTAAACTGGTAAACATTACATAACTACAGTAGCATGAAGGGCTATTTTACTGTTAATAAAGATATATAAGCCAACTAGGTTAGTCTTTTGTCAACAATGACCCTATAAGTATAATTTCATATCGTCATGTTTTGCAAAACCAACACGCACATACACACATATAGCCTATAGAATATAGATCTGCATATCAGTCATTTATTTACACAATTTACAAATATAATGCATTATATAAAACTTTATGATAAACCTCTTTATAATTTATAATAAGCTACTCTCATATAAAATAATGTGGTGTTACTTATCAATATACTATTATAAATTATTATGTATATATTTATGATCTAGTTTATAGGTCTGTATATTTTGTAGAGATACCTATTTCAAATTTTCTTTACAGGGGGAAGTAAATCACACTTGTCTTCAATCAAGAAAATTTAAATTGCATTATTTCTCTTTCGTCTTATTTTTCCCGTTACCTCCGCGCTTGACTTACAGACCTTATCAGTGCTGACAATTCATTGTCTATTTTTAAGGATTATCCAGGACTTAATAACGGAATATATATGGGAATTTATAACAAAACATTTAGTACTTTATTTCAGAATATGCACACGACAATCCCTGCTTAGGCCATGTCCTTTAATTTGACGTTTTGGCTTCTCTGGTCCTTTACATCAGTGGATTCAAGACTTTCTTATAGGCAGAGAACAAACAGTGATAATAAATGGCTCTAAGTCATCATCAATAACTGTAAACTCAGGAGTTTCATAAGGAACTGTTCTAGGACCCTTACTATTTCTAATTTATATTAATGACTTACCCAATTTCATCAACACAGGAACAAAAGCGAATTTATTTGCAGTTGATTGTATAATTTATAGGCCAATAAAGAAGTTACTGAATTCTTACAAAGCCCAAACTCAAACTAAGACTGCAAAGGACTTAGGAGTATTAATACATGATAAATTATCACGGAATCCTCATATTAATGAAGTAATAAAAAAAACATTAGGCTTCATAAAAAGGAACTTTTACAAATGTAATAAGAATATAAAGCTAAAATGATATCTCACATTAGTTAGACCTATACTAGAATATGCAGCATCTGTATGGGACCCATCAACAAATGAAAACGAATTCAGAAAATAGCTGTAAGGCTCATAACCAGCGAATATTCACAACCGACAAGAGTAACACCAATAGTTAAATTATTAAAACTACAAACACTAGAGCAGAAGTTTACTACCTACGAGACACGTGACAGACTTGGTTTCAATGGCACGCGGAGGACCCCCCGATAAAATTGTGTTTTTAATGGCTTCTGCTTGCCATGTTGTTTTTTTCATTAGCTCTCGCTGTTCAGACTCTGAATATAATTTAATAAAAAAGAAGTACAATTTCTTTTACATAAATCAAAGCCCAACCATTTCATTCTGTCGTTTGCCTGTTCTAAAGCGTTCAGTTTTAGTGGAAATAAACTTAGTCTTTGCTTCTCCTGTGCTTACATAAAAAAAATGTTTCGACTACTCTACATTTGGTTGGTTTTGTTTGTATTGTATAGCAAACCCCAAAAATATTAAATACAAATAATAAGTATCTGCAAACCATTAACTGAATTGTTTTTCCGCGATTCCAATAATGTTATTATAAATATCTCCTACAATTTAACGTAAAAAATAGTGGTGAGCCACCGAACTGAAACCTCTCTTGTAAATCACATTGGGTGTCTACTGTTAAACTTCCAGTGCTTTATACACCAGGAAAGTTTGTGTGCAAAGATTTCATCATTAGACTTGCGCTCCGTATTAGAAACTGTTGTTGAAAAAGTCAACTTTATAATTTCCTACTCTTCGTTGATTCACAGGCCATTCAAATGTTGACTACAAACTACAAGAAATTTAAAGTGAATATGTAGATCTGATGTTGTATAGCAGGGTTCGCTGGCCTAGTCGAGGTTAAGTGTTGAATAGATTCGTTTCCTGTCTGGAAGCATTTAAGATGTTTCTTGATGAAACAACATTTTTCGGAATTGATTGATGAAAATGCCCGATGAAGCTGATGTTTTTGACAGATATAACTTGCGTTTACAAGGACAGGATCAAACAATTCTTGATCTGTTTGGTTGGATCTACTCATTTTTACTGACAAGAATTTGGATTGAAATGAGACATATTTATCTTTAATATTAACTCTAAAACATTCAGTACTTCCTTAATGTTAAAACTCATTCAGTTCTCTATACATTACAGATAGATGAACTTAAGAAGTAGATTGAAGCACTCGAAGTGGAGTTTTCTGGCAGAGGTCGATTTTGAAATGCTGCAAATTGAATTTAAAACATCCCGATTTATGGACATCAAAATTAGCCGAATTGCGAACAAATCTGGAAGCAAGCTGCATAGAAAGGTCGTCAGCTATACTTAAACCGTTCATTTTTTTGAAAAACGTTGCATTTGTTTTACTTTCATCTATTGGCTCAACTAAAGCCCTACACTTGTAAACAGATTTTCTCTTAACTGATTTTCTCAGACAATAAAACTTTTCTTTATTTCATAAGAAAATCGCCTAACTCTTGAAGGATTAAGCAAGGCTCACATTAATTGATACAGACAAATTGCATTCAAATGTTTTTTTTATTTTCTTTAAATAAGCACACGAAATAATTCGAGATCAAATTTATTTGTTTTATCTTTGAAAAAACAACAACTTAAGCGTATATATACGAGCATTATATTACGTAATTGTTGTATTTCTGTGTTGATTTCTGTATGGTTTCTTAGTAAATCACCTATACTACATTGCTCTTTGCCCTTCTGTTCTCTATTTAGTGCAGGGGTAGCAACTTAAGGCACGCGTGCATACTTGGCACGCCGAGCCTTTTTAAATGGCACGCGAAAGACCTCCATAAGAGTTGTTACTTACTGATTTTTTTTTTAGTAATGAATTAGCAGAACACTAACTGTTGAAGCCGATGTTTCTGAATGATAACGAATTCTTAAAGTGAGTTGAACTTGCATTTACAAGGACGGGGTCAAACAGCACTTGAACTGTAAGACCACAGGAATCTGTTTACATTGGAACTGGACATATATATTTCCGTGAATTCAATTTCGAAACTCTTAATTACACGTAGTTCCCTAATTACAGGCATATATATTAACCCTTACAGTCCCGGGCGCGTAGGCCTATAAAGCTGAAGGTATGCATGGGAAAGTAGGTCGGTACGAGAAGGGTTAAGATAGATATATGAGCTTTTTTTCAGAAGTATATTTGAAGCACTCAAAGCGCAGATTAATAAACAAAGACAAGTCTTTCAAATTTATGGACTAAATGTCTTTTCATACCACATCAAGCCAGACTAGATTTATCCAACTACAACCTTCTTAGATGTGGATCTTTATTTTTTTTTTAAGTTGAGGGATAATGACCATTTTAAATTGCAACAAGTTGATTTTTTTTTTTTTAAAGGGCATCAAAATCCTAGATTTGTTTAAAGAAATAATAATTAAAAAGTAATATTAGTTTTATTAAAAAAATTTATTCGCTTTTTTTTGGGGCATCGCTATCACTATAGAATCTGATTTGGAAACTTTATTTTAATAAAAGGGAGATAATTAACCCGTTTTCATTGCGCTAATATTTATAATGTGTTTCATATTTTTCTTTCATAAAAGAATAAATGGCTTAGTCTACAATTTATAACTTTAAAATTATCGAAATGTAAAAGATAGCTAAAAATTATATAAATATTATATGATTAAAGAATGTATAATATGTAGGCCTACGTTACTAAACATTACATTAACTACCCAGTTTGTATGATTACAATGTATTATTTCCACTTAATATTAGCACGTTAATAATCCATTACATTGAGTATCTCAGTAAAGCTGAGATCAAAATATAAATAATGTATAGCAGATTCTAGATCAAGAATCTCAAACTCGGTGGTAGAAGGCATGTGACATTTTATCACTTAAAAGATGTGTCAATGACCGCACGAATAGTAGGCTACTTTTTTTGTAAGCTACTGGCGGGCCACTAAAAATCTACTTAGTGAACCGCTTGCGGCCCTCGTGTTTGAGGCCCCTATTCTAGATCAATATCTCGAATACTAAATGATAATTTTAAGACAATAATTAACCATAAATGAGAAAGTTTAGTATTAATTTTTTTTTGAATTAGATATAAATGCAAATAAAAAGTTTAATAACCACAAACACGTTAATTTTTACAAAAATTAATACAAAACACTTTAATTCTTCTTCTTCTTCGTTCTCAAATGTTATGATAGGGAGGATTCAGACAACAAGTCCGATAGTTGTAATGAACTGCGCCGTGGCGGTCAGTTGCTCTAGTCCACCGAACAGTTTGTCACTTTAATGATTTTCTCTATAAATCTCGTTAACGTTTGGCATCGGTCTTGCTGCGGTGTTTATCAAATTTTCTTATAAAAAAAAAAAAAAAAGAGAGAGCAGGTTGACTTTCAAGCTGTTGGCACACTGAATGATTTTAGAAATCCTAGTTTGGCACTATTAGCAAAAGGTTGCCAACTCTAATTTAGAAATACAACCCAATAACAACCTGTTGCTAATGCTCAAATAAACATAAGAACAAAAAAACGTTCCTTATCCCTTATACGAGAACTTATGCATGTAAGTACTCTTTCTTCCCTAGTGACATTCGGGCATGGACTGGGTTGCCTTAACAAACCAGGAAAACCATTAACTTAACATGACTTAAAACACTATTAGAAATGCAGGACTAGACTAAAAAAACGAACGAGGACGCAATAATCGTATTTACATAGGGAGCGTCTGTAATGTATAAGACAAGATTACCTAGTAGACTACTATATCCATTCTATGTATGGTTCATTTCTGAGTATTTCTTTGGGGGACTGAAGGGGGGGGGGTGTCGTACATCACGTGGCTGGGGTGAAATTGTTGCATGCTAGCTCGGCTTGCCTCGAACAGGAGATATTCCTCCATTCCTATATAATTTCTTCTGGTAACTGGACTTTAAGAGCAGACAAGATCGCTTGGCATTAGGGACTTTTAAAAAATAAACAATCTAATGTCTGTACACCCTCTCCCTCGGTAAAGGGATAATACAATTTTTGTATGACCCAAGTTTCTTCACTGTTATAAATTGGGTCGTTCGTCCCCACGCGTTGAAATTATTTTATTCACGTGTAATTCATTTTTATTACTGACAAGATTGTGTTAAGTTTCATGTCAACTAGGCTAGACTTGTCAATATTCTGACGTGGGATTTTGTGGTTTTATCATTGGCTGAAAATATAGCACTGTAGCTGATTTGTTTCCGCTATTTTTTTTATGTGTTTTATCTCATATTTCATACTAGAAAATTGATTCATGTGTTTTATCTAATATTTCATACTAGAAGTTTGTTTCTTATGTGTTTTATCTTATATTTCATGCTAGAAGTTTGATTTAAACTCGATATCCGAATTCGAACCCAGGACCTTCGCTATCCCCAGCCGAATGTGCTTCCCTTCAATCACTAAGCACTGTTTTTTTTTTTTAGATCTAATGAACTCAGCGAATTTGACGTGGCACAGCGAAAGCGTTTAAATACTGTATTGGCCACACAATGCCAAGGCACACCGTTGTCAATGCTAATTGTTTGTGTAACATTTGATATACTTAGTACATCGTCAATCTTGAGATATACACAGAACTTGTGAATTGCAATACGCGATTCTTTAGTTACCATTGAGGTATAGTGTGAGCTTAAAATGAGAACCGTTGTTCTTTAGTTATTATTAAATTAAGTATGAGCTGAAGTTGTCATCACAGTCGCTCTCATTAGAACTCCCAGTGTGGATGGACACAAAAAAGAAGTCCTTTGGGGTCCGTTCGTTTTGAATCTGTGGCGCCTTCTATATGGCACAGCTTGCCTCAGACACTGAAAGATTATGAGACTGTTAAAAGATAGTTTAAAGACCTTTTTCTTTAAATATTGGTTACTAATACATCCACCACTGCAATTTATATCAAGAGTGCACTGAGCATACTAAATGTAATAGCATCCTAGATGTTATATAAAGTAAAGTACCCTTCGGACCAAACTGATCATAGGGCTGGTGAAGCAGCGTTCACCAGTTTCTGTGGCCACGGCATACAAGGGGATATGTGGCCTGCACGATGCCCAGCCGCCTTTATTTTAACCCAACTAATGTCAGGTACCCATCAGAGCTGGGTAGACCCAGGGACACCCCTAAGTCCCGGGAAAAAAATCCTAGCATCGACCAGGACTCGAACCCAGAACCTTCGGTCACTGTGCCTCGCGAAGACCTATATAATCAACCATTTTTATTATTATTATTATCATATGGTGTGAGCTAAAAGTGTCAACCGTTGTGCTTGTATCATGTGAATACAGAGTTTATTATTTTATTCGTCAACAGTACACAAGAGAATTACATTAAGCGGCCATCCTCTATCCACAGTCTTGCATATACTCCCCCGCACCCGCGCACCCCCGCACCCGCGCCCCCCCCCCCATATTCCTTCACAAATCGGATGTAGCCACACACGCATGCAGACTTTATCAGGATTTCAATCAATCAGAGACGATCGGGGGGAAAAGGCATGGCATCGCTATGTCGAAAGACCACCGCGTTAAAAAAAATGCATTCTTTTTGTGGATTACTATACAATTTGTTTTTTTTCTTCAAGTCTATGAATAGCCTATGAATATAAAGCAGAGATCCACAAAGAGAATAACGGCCGAAAGATTATTAGAACTGAGGCGGCGGGCCCTCGTGCACTGTATTGAATAACTTTATCCTTTCTCACCTAAGAGATAATCCTCTTCAGTGTCGGTTAGTAGAGTCTCGTGCGGTTCCCTAATCCACCGGGGGATTAAGAATGTATTTTTCCATTCTTTTATATCAAAGAACGAAGGGGGCCCCCTAAAAAAAATTATTGCCCTCATGCAAAGCTCGTTATTTTTATGTTTTTTTCTCTTTTGTTATTCCTATTTACACGTTTATCGAAACCCTAAATCTCCTAGTTCTTTGAAATAGGGAGTGGGGGGTGGGCGTTTGCGTTTGGTGGAGGACGAGGAGGGGGTAAATCGCGCGCGAGGCGGATCTTGTGTAAAGAATCTGCCGGGCAATAAAAACATATCGTCTGCGGACCCTGACATAGATAATTAGAAGAGAGCGTCGAAGTCTCCTACTTTCCGTTTCATCTTCATCTCTGCAAAGAAATATTATTTATCTCCCTTATATTTATTTGTTAGGGTTTTTTTTTTTTTTTGCTTTGTGTCTGGAAGGGAGTGTATAGATTTGTCAACTCAAGCGTTCAGAAATAAAGAAGAATAAAAACGAAAAAGAGACCTAAATAAAAACATTATAGGCTGATAAAACATGTTTTGTTATAGGCGATGTGTGGTGGGGAAATAACTCGTGTGGGATTATCGCAACATGTTTATAGAACATTTGGAGTTGTCTTTCCCTTTGCCGCTCCGTCTCTTACCTTTGAATCTAGCTGCGGAGCGTACAACCGTGAAAGGGCGGCAAACGGCGGGACAAGTGGGGGGCCCCACCGCCCGCTGGGTAAATGACTCGTGAGGGGATTAAGCGGGAGTGTCATAATGACAGGCTCGCGCCCCCGGGGGTGAGCTAGGTAGGGAAGGGGGAGGGAAGTAAGATAGTTGTGTGTGCGTAAAATTGGGAGGGGGGTAGTCAATCAAAGGTAAGTTCCCTGAAAGTCGTCTGCGCAAATAATAATAATACTGATAAAAAAATAAAAAAAATAAATACCTGACCATTTCACGGATCGGTAGGCGGTCAAGTGCAACACTTTGATGGGTCATCACAATGTGCCGACCGGTCGCCGAGGACGGCAGTGGACAATGAGAAAGATTAACTGGACAGTTAAAGTAATTTTTAAAAAAAAAGGAGACACGGGCGTTGACGGAATCTCACAATGTCCATTCTTGACATAAAGACATAACACAAAAATGGACAGTACTGTGAAAGTCAGTAAAAGTCACCCCTCGCCCCTGTTTTCTTCCAGCCTATCAATGGAACCGCCACGTGTGAGTTTGGAATAGGGACACACACAAAAGCTCACCTGCACCATAACTCTCTATTATTATGGTGTGTGTGTGAAGGGGACGTGGTCTAGCGTTAGTGCGTTATAAATTCATCCCACAGGTCTTGGGTTCAACGCCTGGTTAAAAAAAAACAAAAAAAAACAAAAACAAAAAACACAATGCACAGATGTATGGTGAGCCCTAAATCTTCTACACAGTTGGAGACATTCTAAGGGCCCTTTTAGAAGTGTAAATGGAATGCAGGGCTTAATAAGATAAATTGGCCTTCTTAGAGTCGCGGTCTTCCTAGTGTATTTTCAAAAGTGTAAATAAAAATTCAATCGCCCCGTCCAAATCTGGGTGACAACACTTCCACACATGTTATCTATGGACATAAAAAGCTCTGTTTGTTCGTGAGTTTAACCAATCAAATTGGTTTATTTAAAGACACGGGGCCTTTTCCCTCATATTTCTAGATTGCAATTTGACTTAGCAAATGTGTCCTCGCTAGCTGAATGAATAACGTAACGGACTGTTATGCGGTCGACCCGGGTTCTATTTTCCGGTTAGTCTATTCCTTTTTTTTTTCTTTTTTTTTTTAAATTTCAATTAATATTAATTATATTAATTTTTAGAAAAATAAAAAATTGTTAACAAAATTTATTTAAAACTGAGCAGCATTTATTCAAAATGATAGAGAAAAGAAATATTGTTCTTAAAAAAAAATTAAATAGATCAAGTTATTAAATTTGAAAGTTATTTGAGTTGAAAATTGAAGTTTAAAAATCACAACATTTTGAAATGAAGAAAAGAAAATTGTATACATTGAATATCGAAGAAAAGGAAATTGTATCCATTGAATATCGAAGAAAAGGAAATTGTATCCATTGAATGTTGAAGAAAAGGAAATTGTATCCATTGAATGTTGAAGAAAAGGAAATTGTATCCATTGAATATAGATAAAGATTTATAGCGGTTGATATTAAAGCCTAAATTTCTCACTATTCTAGAGGTAATATTACCATCAAACTACCTTATCATTACTATCTTCCTGGCTAAGAATCCACTTTTGTGTAGGCCTACCATCATTCTATAGAATGCATTTTAGCTGGCTTTTTTCAAATGAAGATTGGTTAATCAACTTTTTATCGAATGTATTAAAAGAAACACTTTCTACATATATTACTACTTATATTTCTACAACATATAAAGGATTCTAATTCCATCTTCCTATCTATCAATAGCAGACATTTATTATACCCCGTCTTCTTATTCCTTCTTTAGAAGGACCGATGTACCAATCTTCCCATCGGCCATCTCTAACTGACCTCAAGATCAGCCCCCACCCCACCTTTTGAACCTGACCCCCATTGACACAAGCTGACCGCAACACAATGCCCAGTTGTGTCCGTGTCATAATTAGCCATATTGTCCACCTCCGCGGCGGACATCGATCAAATGGCGGCCATCATTATAATTTGACCTTTCATGAACTATCCATTTTATTATTCTTCCTCCCCCGTGTCTCCCCGGTCGTGTAATCAAGGAGTCCGAGTATCTTGACTTCAAGGAGTCCGAGTATCTTGACTTCAAGGAGTCCGAGTATCTTGACTTCAAGGAGTCCGAGTATCTTGACTTCAAATTGCCATCATTTGCTTTAGCGACCGTCCACTTCTCTAAGTGGGCGCTGACTTCGTAGGGTTTTGACCATTGATCGTATAAATAAATAAAAAAAAAACTAAAAGATCTTTATTTTGCTGGCCGAAGAGAGTGAACAAAGCATGGGTTGGTCAAGTAGGGCCTTACATCTGGTTTGTCCGGAGCGTGGTCGAGACAATAAAGTGTGTGGGGGGTGGGGTGGTGAATAGTTGTAGGTAGGGACGTTTAGGTCTACTGTAGTTGGATGACTATATGAGACTTGAGCATGTCATATGCGATATAATTAAGTATTAGAAATACATACATTCGTTCTGCCGACTCCTCGCTTCTGGAAGTGCCCCGTTTCTCTCTGACGACCGTTGGCCTTAGAGCCTTCTCAATATCCGGTCCGACGGTGTGAAATCTACTTCCCATTCAACTCAGGCGAACACGCTTCATTAATACTTTCAAAAAGAACTTTAAAACATTTTTTTTTCAATATTTACCTTAGATAACATGCGTTATACCCCTACTGTCTTACTTATATATTAAGGCGGTTAAAGCTTCATTTATTTGATTTGTCCTATATTTGTAAAGTTTTAAATCATCAATTAGCTATATATTTCTTAGCCTAGAGATTATATCAGTGTTCTTAGTTGAATGTTAAATGTGCTCTGAGCTTACATTAGGTTTGTTGGCAGCGGTATACAAATATTATTATCTCTCAAGATAAAAAGATATTGATTAGATAGATATGGATATATAGATTTCAGATCTAGACAAGTGAGCACATATAAACATACACCATATTATTAAAGCGCTATCAAATGAAACTCAATTAGTTTGTATCTCAGCAAGATGGCGCTAGGTTCATTAATTAAGCGACACTTGGAATATGGTACATGAATTCCATTTAACTTTCGGATTCTTCTTCTTCTATTAGCCAGACTGCAGAGCAGTTTGTTCTCTTATAGTCAATGTCAGAGACACTGGCATTGTTATTCTGGGTTTTCCTTTGTGGCTTTTTCAAACCCCGCAGTTCAAGAGAGTTTTCGTTTATGCGCCCAGCACCTGTGAGTGGTACTCAGGGATCGGGCTGCATTGCGTCAGGGCTGAGTTGTGGTGAGGTGGGTCTGGCCTATGGTCCAATCTCCGCCATCCACAGAGCTCTCCAAATGGTTATGAAACTTATTTGTGCGATTTTGTTTTTTTAGATTCTGGGAATACTCTGTGGAATTGAAACATTTTGGATTTAGGACCCATCACGACTTTACACCGACCCATCTCCATGCTACCAACACCAGACTTTAAACCTCACTCACCGGAGTGATCGAATCGAGACTAATCTCTTAGGATTCGGAGGACAAACACACTTGTACTACGTAGCACAGCCAGGTTCCCATAAAGGGATGGTGCAAACTGTTGACCATTCCCATCTACTCCTTCCTCCTGCAAGGCAGGGCAGTCTAAAAGCAAATGCTCGACCGTCTCTTCTGCTTCAAAGCAGTGTCGGCACCGCGAATCGAAATTGGGCCTAAATCGTCCGAAATAGGCACCAATAGGGCAGTGCCCTGTACGGAACTGGGCTATCGTAGCCTGTTCTCTCCTGCGGAGCTTCCACCACGGATCAGCTCGATTTGGCCGTTTTAGTTGCTGCCACACACCTCGACCCTTGTCAGACTCGTCCCAACTCTTATTCCATTGTCTTGTCTCCCACTCACGTATTGATCTGCGGGCACTCGCGAAGGTGGACGGACCCTCCGGAGTGGGTGTCAGGGATCCCTTCTTGGCCAAGGCATCCACTATCTCATTGCATGACCTGGAATCCACTGCAATATGACCTTCACCTCGTACCTGAGGATCAGATCGGAAATAGCAGCTAATAGTCGGACAAGCAGTTCGGGCCAACTCCCCAAGCCGTCGATGGCTTGGAGAACTGAAAGTGCATCAGTGAAGATAACCACATCATCACGAGCAGATGGTGTTTCTTCGAACGTTTTCCCAATTGCCTCAACGGCAATTCTGATGGCTTCCATCTCCGCATCAAAAATGCAGATTGCTCCACACGGCCCACTTAGCTCAGCCCGTTTTTCTTCTGCCTTCGGGTACGACACAAGAGCACCATACCCAGAACGCGCTTCGGTCCCACTGATCGCGCTCCCATCAGTGTATGCCTCAACGAATCCCGAGTATGCCCGTACCGTCCTTAGAGCAGCTGCGCGCCTCTCAGTCAGGCAAGCGCTGGGTCCGACTGCATCCATCAGGTTCGCCCGTATCTCTGGTAGGTTGAAGGATAGGTGAGGAGGAGGTTCCACTCCCGTCCGCATGGGCATGCGGTCGACCGGGAGTCCAATCTCTGCGCTGAGCTTCAATGCGTGGTGCATGAAGGACTGCATTGAGATCCGGCCTCTTCCCACCCAGGAATCCACGAGCATCCTGAGGGGGGAACTTTCCTCCAACCGCTTATACCGCTCGTAAGCAGTAATAACGGCCCTTTTCCTTCTCCCATTCAGAGGCGGCACGTTTGCCATGATTTCAACAGCCGATGTCGGGGCGGTTCGGAACGTTCCACATATTAGTCTGAGGGCTTGATTTTGTACAGAGTCCAACGTCTTCAAAGCAGTATCAGACGCATAGATTTGCACCGGGAGGCTGTAATCGATCTGGGATCTTACCGCTCCTAGGTAAAGATTCCTCAACACACTCGCCTTCGCACCCCAGCCAGTACTGGCCAGTCTCTTGACAATGTTCAGCTTAGAAGAAGCTTTCTCTTGGACTAACCTCACATGGTCATACATCGTTAGCTTTCGGTCCAGTGTCACTCCGAGATAGACCGGCTTCTGGTCGCATGCCAGGGCGCGGCCGTCAATGTTCAGCTCGATCGGCTCCTCGAGGATATCGATTCCGAGGGTAAAGAGCGAGTAGACTGTTTTTAGGCAGTTTACTTCCATACCCCAAAGCTTGGCGTAACAGGCTACTGCGTTCAAATCCTGCTGGAGGGCCCGCTCGAGAGCACGCGCTTCCCTCCCGGTCGACCAGACCACAAGATCGTCTGCGAAAAGCAGTGACGAGCTTCCCAGGTAGTTCGGCAGGTCATTGATAAAAGCCAGGAACAATGTACAGGACAGTGCTGAGCCCTGGGGCAATCCTTGCTCCAGGACGCGCTTCCGAGAAACCGCTTTCCCGTAACGAGTTGCAACTGTTCTTCGGGATAAGAACCCTTTGATCCAATTGTACATGTTAGAGGCTATTCCTAGCCTCTGTAGCTTCAACAACAACCCCGGCCGCCAGACCTTGTCATAGGCCTGTTTAAAATCCAGGAACACTGCTAGTGTAGACTCTTTCCGCTGAAACCCGTCAGCCATTTTCTGGACCAAGAGCGTCACCTGGTCCATCGAGCTTCTTCCACTACGGAAGCCTGCTTGAGTGGGGGTGACCAGTCCATTATCCTCTAGGAACCTCACAAGCCTCCTATTGATTAATCTCTCAGCTACCTTCCCTACACACGATGTTAGGGAAATCGGTCGGTAGCTTTCGGCCTGACCCGGATCTTTACTCCTCTTCAAGATGGGTACCACCAAGGCCTCTCTCCACTGTTTCGGTAGGACACCTTCAGACCATGTTCGGTTTACGAGCTCCAAGAGTTTGCCCTTGCCAACAGCCCCAAGGTGAGTGATCAGCTCGTTGCTAATCCCATCCAGCCCTGGGGCCTTCTTCGCTTTGCACCGTCTCAAAACATACTCCAGTTCCTGCCGAGTAAAGGGCACCGTGAATGTGCTAGCCTCACCCTCTCCCGTCATGTGGCGTTCGTTTGCCTTCCGGACTTTATCAAGCCCAGCAGACACACTCGTTCTTCCACCCAGTTTTCCGACACTTACGAAGTGACGGTTGAGAATCTCAGCCCGCTTGGTATCCGATACCATGGGGCCTGCCCCTGCTCTTGCCAACGAAGCTGGTGCTCTGCTAGCTACCTCAGCTCGCTCAAGGTGGTTGATAAGGTTCCATGCCTGCCGGCTATCCGCAAGGTCCAATCCAGCACATGTATCAGTCCATTTCGACAACTTTGCCTCCGCGATAGCCCCTTTCACTTCCGCCGTTAAACGGTTGTACTCTCGACGGCTCTCGGCCGTCTTCCGCTATCAACACCAGAGCCCCCCAGCAGGAGTTGCGCAAAACCTCTATCCAGGGTTGTGCAATCTGGACCTCTGTCGAAAAGCACCACAAAGGGGGGTACAAGTTTTACGTGCCCGGGTTATACCCAATGCACAACCCACTATTAGTCGCCTTTTACGACATGCAAGTGGGACTTAGAAGTGGGGGACTTAGCAGTGGGGTTATTCTTTCACCTCGTCATTTCCACGACCCCGATACCCACACGGGGGATTAACTTTCGGATAAAAATCAAAACTATATTGTGGTCAAGAGCGCTCTGGGCATGCTAGTCTATGTGACCGCAAGAGAAGTCGCTCTATACAAATGACCAGAATTATCATTATTAACTCAGATGTAAGCATGTCACAAAGTAGTCATACATCAGAAAAGTTTGTACTATATCAAATAATTAATATCAGAAATGTTAATATATAATAAGGGCAAGAACAGAGAGATTTAGGAACGCCTTTGTTCCACTATCAGTGAGAATCTTTCAACAGAATCGTCAGTCAGCCAGATAATATAACAGCTGACTATTATTGATACTTTTTACTTATATGTTAAATAGTATGATAGAGTGTGTGAATGTCTATTTTTATAAGTTTATATTTCTGTGCTTACGTATAAATAATTCTTTAATATTGTTTAAAATTTGCTGAAAAAGACGGAATTTATGTAACCAAGTCAAATTTCCATTTATTTTGTATCAAGAAAATAATCTTATCTTATATACAAGAGGAAGGGTGAGACAAGGATGTGAGTGGACAGGTGTATGTCTGGGTGATGCCATGAGAAGAGAAGAGAATGCGAGATGAATGGAAAACAATACAGTGCTCATGTCATCCGTGGCACCCTTACGGTCCCTAAAGACTAAATGACATATAGGGTAGAGATGGGACGGTACATAAAAAAAAAGTTATCATCGGATTTTAAAATGTGAGAGACTTTGATGCAGTCATGGGAGAGGAAGGAGGGGCTCCCGTGTCTATTTAAGGGCCACCCAAAATAAAAGGACAGCTGACATATTCTAAGTTTGACTAAGTTGGTCACTCCATTAAGAATCAACCTGAATTCCAGGCTTGGAATACATGACACACATGACTATCACATGACTATCCCATGACTATCCCATGACTATTCCATGACTATCACATGACTATCACATGACACACATGACTATCCCATGACTATCACATGACTATCCCATGACTATCACATGACTATCACATGACTATCACATGACTATCACATGACTATCACAATACATTGGATAACATGTATATATATAACATACATGAACGTATCTAGATTGAGCAGGTTTAAATTATGTGTAAATTATGTTCTCAACTAAAATAGAGACAACACTTAAATAGCCAGGACAACGGATGAAGACAAAACGATACAATGTCATTTAACTTTTTTTTATTGTTTCATTTTACAATCATCTTGAATCCATTTAATTCAAAGAAAAGTACAAAAAGATAATACTGTATATGTATGTACAAATTATTTGTTGTTGTCCCACTCCAAAAACATCGGCCACCACTACTCCATTTTTTTTTTCGAAAAAAAGAGTTTTTTTTAAAAAATTATATATGCATATATATTTGTATCTGTTGCTTATTGCTCAATGTTAAATGCGCTCTGAGCTTACACTTATGTCTGTTGGCAGCGCTGTACAAATAGAATTTTTATGTTTAACACCTAAATGTTATATTATGTGTTATATTTGTTTAGTTATTATGCATAACCGTTCTATGGTTGTCGTCACTTTGGCTTTCAATAGAAATGTGTTTTGTTTTAAAACCGGATTTTTCATGGTCTGCCCCCACCCCTCCATCCCCCCACCCACTAAACACTTCATGCCCCTTCTTTTGCTCCACCATCTACGTCTAGCTTTTGTCATGTATATTGTTTTTCCAAGAATTGGAACACGCAATGTTTATTCTTCTCTCTCTCTCTCTTTTCTTACTACACACAATATTAGGACGTTTAGTAGGAAAACAAAAGATTCTAGGTAATGCTGGGATTCTGTGTTGATCTCAAATTCTCAGGGTCTGGGAACGACTCATTATTTAATAGGGGAAGTTCCTATCGTTTTGTTATGAGTTTTGTAATGTTACCATTATTTTCACCCCTACTGGTAGTGGGTCTGTCCCTTGCACCACTCGGATAGTATTTAATGATTTGTTTTGTCTGAAAGACAGAGAGTTTCAAAATATGTTCCTTTGAGAACGTTTGTGTTTGCACTATTTTATTCTAACTGTACATAATAGATATATTGTATATATTGAACATATCACCTGAAATAAACTATCAACAACAGTTACACTGAAGCTTCCTTGTCAAGTTACTATTCTATTGTGTTGTATACATTACTATAAGATTTATCTACTACTCTAATGTCCAAGAAAGGAAATGTTGGAATACAAATACTGAGTTTGTGCCCAGGACTATAAGAAGAGTTCGTGTAATACTGAAACATAAATACTAATAATTAAAGTCTCCCCTAGGACTAACGAGAATTATCAGCAAGATCTACACAGCTCTGGCCACAAGGGGATTGTGGACGTAACAAAATTTGGTGGTCTCGCCAGGTATATTTGAGTTCTACTTTTCCTGACCTAGGATTGACAAAATTTGGTGGTCTCGTTCGGTAGATTTGAGTTCTACTTTTCTTGATCTAGGATTGGAAAAAAATTTGTTGATCTCGTCTGGAAAATTTGAGTTATATTTTTCCTGACCTATAAATATTTTGTGACATTAGTAGTACTGAGAGCGGCATATTTGTGTTTCGTTTTCTAGGACTGTGAAACTATTCTTTTTAAAAAAGAGGAGAGAACTGGTTTGCGTATTTATGCCTTGGGAAGTGTGAAGATTCCACGAAGTGTGTAATATTATATTGTGCAAATTTCTGGACAAATCGTAAGTTGGAACTTTATATTTTATTATACAATATATACTACTCTACTATCACAAATATTTCGAACGCTATACTATGGCTTCGAATATATCAAGTGAGGAACTTAATGCCATGTCATTTGCTGAACTAAAAGAATTAGCTGAGTCCTTTGGGATTGAGGCAGGACAGGCAAGACCTAATCGTAATCGTTTGATCAAAGAAATTATGACATGTTTGAACGGGCAGAATGCCATGAACACTGGTAATGTAGTTGAAGTGGGACAGAACGATATCAATGAAGGTTATGTAGCTCCCAGTGGGGGCAAGGTAATTGCCCACGGAGACGAGGTAAGAAATATGTCATCTAGATCATCAAACAATGATGAAGATGAAGGGTTGAGTGAAAACCTAAAATTCCAATTAGCTATGAAGAGAATGGTATTGGAAAGAATGAGGATAGAAACTGAAAGAGAAAATGAAAGAATTAGGATAGAAACTGAAAGGGAAAATGAAAGAATTAGGATAGAAACTGAAAGGGAAAATGAAAGAATTAGGATTGAAAGCAGAGAAAGGATAGAGATGGCACGCATGAACAGACCTGACCATCGTAGGGACAGCAATGGTATGGATATTAGCGCAATGAAGCAACACTTGCCTATATTCAGAGAAGAAGATGTTCAAGATTTCTTTTTGCTTTTTGAGAGGATAGCTGTAGATTATCAGTTCCCTGATGATAAGATGGCTTTATTGTTAAGGTCAACTCTCAACAAAGGAAAAGCATTGGACGTAGTGTTGAGTTTAACACCCGAGGAAATAAATGACTATGAAGTAATCAAAGATAGGGTGCTAAAAAGTTATTCCCTGACACCAGAAAAATATAGAAAGCTATTTAGAGACAGAAAGAAGGCATATGATCAAACTCATGTAGACTTTTTGAGACAAAAGGAGAAAACGTTAGAACAGTGGCTAAGGTCACAGAATGTAAGTGAGTTTGATAAACTCAAGAACCTAATATTGTTTGAGGAATTCAATGATTGTATTCGAGTGGATATTAAAACCCACATCTCAGACCGAGGGGTTGAAGATGTGCATGAAGCTGCTAGATTGGCAGATAACTATGCCATAATTCACGCCAGCATAAAGCCATATTATGCTGACAAACCCAAAGTGCACAAACCAGAGCCCAAGGAGGCTAGTAAACCAAAAGAGACAAGTGAAAACAATAATAAGAACAGTGGTGTAAATAATAATAGTAACATAGTTCATTTCAGGAAGCAGACAGATGTAAATAAAGCAAAGGTGGTATGTTTCAATTGCAAGAAAGAGGGCCACATGAAGAAAGATTGTTGGATCCTTACCAAGAAGCAAGGTGCTATTCTACACTGTGCCAGAGTGCAGAAAGACAGCATGCAGACAGAAGAAGTGTGCAACACAGGGTCAAGAAACTCAAAAGAAATGCGGCCGGCATCGCCCATAGTTGTGGAGTCGATGGTTTTTGAGAACAGTCTATCTAAGGTAAAAGAGAAAAGCTGTACTCAATCTATTATGCTTTCAGAAGGCCGTGAGGAACAGATGGTTCCTGAAGTCCCGGAAGAGGACGACCTATCCGATTTTCGACCTTTTGTCTACGAGGTGACAGTGTCGACAGAAGTCGATGTACTCAGCAAGAAGAAAATACAGATATTACGTGACACGGGTTCTGCTGTCAGCGTGATCCTGGAGGGCAGTGTGCCGTTAACAGATGCCACCAGTACCGGTGAGTCTGTTGTGCTGAGAGGTGCTAGTATGGAGGCTGTGGAAGCTCCACTGCACAGAATAAAACTCGAGTCGGATATTTTTACAGGTAACATCGTAGTGGGAGTGTGGCGCGCACTACCCGTCAAAGGCGTTTCCATGATATTAGGAAATGACATTATGGGCGGCAGAGTCACTGTCGAGCCCATGGTTAAAGTGTTGGAGACAAAGATGGCGGAGGACAAAAACCTACGTCCTGCCAATGAACGCACATGTGCACTGACAAGAGCAATGCAGAAAAAGAAGTCGGTAAAGACTCCTGCTACGCCGTGTAGTGCAACGAAAGATGTGTTTGTCTGTTCTGAAGACACACATGCGAATGAAACAGTGATAACTGAAACATCTGACATCGATTTAAGTGCTACGTTCTTTGCTGAACTAACAACTGGTGATGCAACAGAGAACGATAACATTTTGTCACCAAAGCAGAAATTGGTGAAAGAACAATTGAATGACGAAGTAATAATGCAACTCAGAATGAAAGCTGTTGATGAAAAGACTGCAGATGCAATGGCGGAATGTTTCTACATGAAAGATGAAGTGTTGATGAGAAAGTCGAAAGCGCTCAACTCAGGTACAAACGAGTGGGACAGTATTCACCAGGTTGTAATACCTAAGTGCTATCGTCAAGATATACTGCGTATGGCGCATGATCTTCCTTTCGCTGGTCACATGGGAGTCCGGAAAACGCACCACCGTATCCTCCCTTACTTCTACTGGCCAGGACTGAGAAGAGATGTCGAACAATACTGCAAGACTTGCCACGTATGCCAAATGGTAGGACGTCCTAACCAACGAATTCCTGTCGCTCCACTCCAGCCGATACCAGCGTTCGACGAACCATTCAGTCATATACTCATTGATTGCGTGGGCCCGTTGCCGAAAACAAAAGCCGGTTTTCAAAACCTGCTCACAGTCATGTGTTCATCCACTCGCTTCCCGGAAGCCATTCCGTTGCGGAACAGTGAAGGTGGTAGACGCCCTGACAAATTTCTTCACACGTTATGGCCTACCGAAGACAGTACAGTCCGACCAGGGGACTAACTTTACTTCGAACATTTTCAAACAAGTCATGGAACAATTAGGGATAAGCCATAGGCTATCAAGTGCCTATCATCCTGAGAGCCAGGGAGCTCTGGAAAGGTTTCATCAGACATTAAAATCGATGCTTAAAAAGTACTGTTATGAAAACGAGAAAGACTGGGATAAGGGTGTGCCTTATGTACTGTTCGCTGCAAGGGAGGCCACTCAGGAATCCCTGGGGTTTAGCCCATTCGAACTTGTGTATGGACACTCAGTCAGAGGTCCGTTGAAACTTCTACATGAAACTTGGCTAACGGACAGTGAACCGATTGGACTTTTGTCATATGTAGATAAATTAAAAAATAGGCTTTATCATGCTTTTAACCATGTGAAGATTCATTTTCCACAGATGCAGGAGCGTATGAGACAGAACTATGACCGTAAAGCTACAGCTAGAACTTTCGCACCAGGTGACAAAGTTCTTGTGTTTCTACCTTTGCAAAATCAGCCTTTAAGTGCAAAGTTTAGTGGACCCTATGAGATAGAGTCAAAGCTTGGCGAGGTCAATTATTTGATAAAGACTCCTGACCGGAGACAAAAGCAGAGGGTATGCCATATTAATTTACTTAAGCCCTATGTTTCAAGGGAAAAGAGTAAACCACGGGAGGTCCCCATGATTTCATTAGCTAGAGTCCCGACGGACTTATCTAGGATAGAATATAAGTTTGCAGAAAGTAAACTTAATAATACAGATGCCCTTGAGAGTTTAGATACAAGGCTAGAACATCTTCCGGTAGAAGATAAGGAGAAGATTATTGAGCTGGTACATGAATATAAGTCACTGTTTACAGATGTTCCCAGGAGGACACATCTAATAGAACACGATGTAGCCAGGCCAATTAAACAGCATCCATATAGAGTTAACCCCATCAGACTTGAACATATTAGAGCAGAGGTGAAGTATATGTTAGAAAATGACATAGTGAAAGAATGTGATAGCGAATGGTCTTCACCCTGTGTGTTGGTACCAAAAGCCGACAACACATTGCGGTTTTGTACAGACTTTAGGAAATTAAATAATTTGACAAAGACTGACTCGTATCCCATTCCTCGTATTGATGACCTCATTGATAAGATAGGTGACGCGACGTATGTGACAAAAATTGATCTTCTCTCCGCGTACTTTCAGATTCCTTTGACGCCACGGGCACAGGAAGTATCCGCCTTTGTGACACCTGACGGACTTTACAGGTATAAGGTCATGCCATTCGGACTCCGTAATGCCCCTGCGACGTTTCAAAGGCTTATAAACACCCTCACTCGCGGTATCTTCCAGTGTAATGCCTACCCCGACGACATAGTGGTGTATAGTGCAGATTTCAAGACACATGTCAGTCAACTACGACACTTGTTTGAACGACTGAATGACGCCAATTTGACAATAAACCTGGCTAAGAGTAAGTTTGGACATGCCACTATCGAGTATCTTGGACATGTAGTGGGTGGTGGAAAGGTTAAACCAGTAAATGCTAAAATAGAACTTATTCAGAATGTCCCAGTGCCACAGACAAGGAAACAGCTCCGTAGTTACCTTGGAATGGCCGGGTATTATCGTAAGTTTTGCCAGGACTTTTCTACGGTAGCTTGCCCCTTAACTGACCTACTAAAGAAGAACAATCGCTTTGTTTGGTCTGACAAGTGCCAAAAGGCGTTTGATGAGTTGAAGTTAAGATTATCCAGGGCACCTATTTTGGTGACCCCGCGTTTTGATAGACCCTTTAAAATTGCAGTAGACGCGTGCGATACTGGGATGGGAGCGGTGCTGACTCAGCAGGATGACCACGGAGAGGAGCACCCGGTGTGCTACCACTCACAGAAATTCAATATCCATGAACGTAATTATAATACACGTGAGAAGGAACTTTTAGGGTTAATCCTGGCGTTAAAACAGTTTGATTTCTATGTAAACAGCTCTGGGTACCCGATAGAAATACTGACCGACCACAACCCTCTGACTTTTCTCTCCAGGGTCAAGCAAAACCAGAGGCTTGTTAGATGGAGCTTATTCCTCCAAGCCTATGACTTAAACATAAAACACCTGAGGGGTAGGGACAACGTCACAGCTGATACTCTATCTCGGGTGCTACATGATTGACTGAATAACCCTATACTTCTTTTTCAGATCATCTCACTTATTCATTAAGAATGTGTCATGATAACCTATCATTCTTTTGAATTTTGATTATGGAATACCTATAGAATACTTGTATCATACAGAAGTCAAGTCTTTTGAAAGTATTAATAATTTTTATAATCATGTATAATATTGATGTTCTGATAAATTTTAAATTCATTTGATTATGGAAAAGAAATTCCAGTTAAATGTTGATGCATGATGCAATAAATATATAAATATGCACGTATTTACTTGATATAGATGGATAAAAGTATTTGTCATCACATGCAATTAAGTGGGAAAACTTTGAGCTAGTTGATTTATTATCTTGTTTTATTTTAGTTAATGAATGGAACTAAATAATAATATGTACAATATCAATTGGTATAAATTAATAGATAATATTGGAAATCTATTGCTAAATTGTTATATCATGGTAATAGAATGGGAAAAACTAGTGGATATTCACTATGTTGTATAGGTTGTTATATATTCCATATATCCTGGAACGGAGGGAAACAAAGGTACCTAAAGGTGTACACTCATTCAACCCTGAACAAACTTTTATATTAAACTTTCAAATTTGCCAAAAACGCATAATAGTGGATTACATTTTAATATTTAGATTACTGTAGTAATCGTAACTAGAGCGTATTTTCTCCTCATAATTGAGAAAAGGGGAAGTATCATCACCTTAGGTATGAACCCTGTTAATGTCAAGTTGACACTGTAATTTAAAGGGGAAGTAACCTATAGTTTGATTCGAGTTACGTATTACTTATCTTTTGGTTTGTATATTAGAAGTAAACTGTTGAAAATTGACAGAGTTTGAGCAATGTTATATTTGTTTAAATAGATTAAAACTTTTTGCAAATTTTTGGTGGAAATCCACGCAACTGTACATAGTTAAAATTAGAATGACTAGAATATTTTGGAATTATTTGTACTTGTTGAGACATTAGTTAATATTAATATTAACGGGGAAATATTTGTTTATCACGTTATAATCACAATTACCATTGGGTAGTGACACTTTTTATAATTTAGTTGTGCCAGTGAGCCATGTTTGCTTAAATTGTCTTATAATCTTCCATTGATTGATGGTTGTTAAAACGATAGTGTTAAGTACGAAAAATGTACCATGTTGAGTATTACTTGGGTAATTATGGTACATTATTTCTTTCATTGGGTGGGGGCGTGTCATGTATATTGTTTTTCCAAGAATTGGAACACGCAATGTTTATTCTTCTCTCTCTCTCTTTTCTTACTACACACAATATTAGGACGTTTAGTAGGAAAACAAAAGATTCTAGGTAATGCTGGGATTCTGTGTTGATCTCAAATTCTCAGGGTCTGGGAACGACTCATTATTTAATAGGGGAAGTTCCTATCGTTTTGTTATGAGTTTTGTAATGTTACCATGATTCTCACCCCTACTGGTAGTGGGTCTGTCCCTTGCACCACTCGGATAGTATTTAATGATTTGTTTTGTCTGAAAGACAGAGAGATTCAAAATATGTTCCTTTGAGAACGTTTGTGTTTGCACTATTTTATTCTAACTGTACATAATAGATATATTGTATATATTGAACATATCACCTGAAATAAACTATCAACAACAGTTACACTGAAGCTTCCTTGTCAAGTTACTATTCTATTGTGTTGTATACATTACTATAAGATTTATCTACTACTCTAATGTCCAAGAAAGGAAATGTTGGAATACAAATACTGAGTTTGTGCCCAGGACTATAAGAAGAGTTCGTGTAATACTGAAACATAAATACTAATAATTAAAGTCTCCCCTAGGACTAACGAGAATTATCAGCAAGATCTACACAGCTCTGGCCACAAGGGGATTGTGGACGTAACACTTTCAACTATATGACCCGCCACCCTCCTCTTGACATCCTAGCTACGCCACTGGTTATTGTTGTTTCTTTTTTATTTTTTTATTTTCGCAAACGCCAATACATTTGGTTGACTTTATGTGTAGATCACAAATTGAGTTTAAATTATGTTTCTAACTTCTGTTCCCAGAGTTTTAGTGCCATGAGAAAGTCAGTAGTTGAAATAAAAATTTTAAAAAATTAATAACTACTGTGCCCCTATAGAGTCTATTGAGTTCAGACCGGAATAACAAGGCACCATGGGAGGTGACAAAATGGTGGACAATGTTTCAATAATTGCCAGTTTTCTTTCAAAAGTTTATTGTCATCGTTTAAAAAAAAAACAACCAACCAGGCACAAAATCGTTTTTTCTTTTTTTTTTTTTTTTTTTTTTTGTTAGCCAGGAGTTGATTGCAGTATCGGAGTTAATAATTTGAGTTTTGGCGAAATCTTTTTTTTTTTTTTTTTGGTTTAATTTTTGTACCTTGGGGTGTTTTCTACATAATTGATAGTGTTTTAGAGTGAAAGTGTGTGTGTGTGTGTTTTTTTTTTTAAAGATATCTTTAGGTGTGCAAGAGTCAGAACACGAAGCCGCATCGTCTGACTTTATGGTTTGTTTAGCAGGGCAGTCATCACGTACGAACCTCACGATTTCAAGAAATAACAGGGAGCGACGAGGTCGGGTGGAAGAGCTCCGGTCATTGAGCCGGGAGGTTTGAGCAAATCACAAAACTGATGCCTGTGGTTTTTCTCTCTCTCTCTTTCTTTTCATTTTTGTCTTTCTTTCTTTCCTATTCTTCTTTTTAAGCATCGCTGCAGACAGCCCCCCCCCCCCCCCCGCGCGCCCTTTTTCTGCTCCAGGCGAAGAGTTCACAGTGGAGAAAATTCTTGGTTTCACTTTAATGATGACAAGAACAATAACTCTCGGACAAAGAGACGCTGTATGATGCAGATGCTAACCTCCCCCTTTTTCTACCCCATCTCTCACCCACCCCCGTTCATTTAAACTCTACATTTTACGTCACGTGTGAGTATTTTTATTTTCTTCTGGGCGTCACCATAAAGAGCTGTCATTTAGGAGTTGTTTATTTTTTGTTCTTTTTTCAAACAAGGATGACAATCAAAGAGCCTGACCGTCCGAATAGTATTTTACTACTTAAAACTTCTTTAAAGAATATAGACCTACACGGTCATCTAACATCTAGACCTGGGGACGTTTGATAATAGTGTGCCAAAGTAGGATGTCTAATTCATTCAGCGTGCCAACATCCTAAAATCTATTCTGCTATTTTCTTTTGGAAGAGACTTGAATTGTCGTTTTGGAAAGGGCTTCCGCGTGCCATTGAAAAATCGCTCTGCATGCCAGGACTGGCACACCTTCCGTAGGTTGCCGACCCACTGATCTAGACGATATACACTATCCGCTCTGGCGCTTTTCTATGAGTAATTGAAACAACTGTAATCAAAGCAAACGCCTTTCTTGAAATTGCCTTTTTGTAACGTTCGATTATAGTTGAGATTTTTACTCTAAGAGGTTTATATATTTATACGTATCAAAAAAAGTCACACTTCTAAAAAAAAGTATTGTAATTAGTTTCCTTTTAGCGTCAAGCAATAGGTTTGGGATTATAAATAGGTGATTCTTCAAATCTGACGTTCACAATCCATCGTTTTCTTTTGGCGACATCTTTTGGCAATAAAATATAAAAAAAATTAATCACCTACATCTTTTCGTGCAACCAGTAACGTAGCCCACAGACATGTTTCGAAGCAAATGATGGAATGTTTTAATCTTCACCCTTTTATGCATTCATGATTGTTAAGACTTGTCAATGATAGACAGATAGATAGATAGATAGATAGATAGATAGATAGATAGATAGACAGACATACAGATAGATAGATAGTTAGATAGATAGATAGATAGATAGATAGATAGATAGATAGATAGATAGATAGATAGATAGATAGATAGATAGATAGATAGATAGATAGATAGATAGATAGATAGATAGATAGATAGACCGAATTCGTCATTATCTTCGTATTTCCATTTTTACCATATCTAAAAAAATAATTGTTTTAACGTAGTTCTGATTTGTTTTTCTTGATATAGAGTCTGATGTTTTTCTTGATATAGAGTCTAATGTTTTTCTTGATATAGAGTCTAATGTTTTTCTTGATATAGAGTCTAATGTTTTTCTTGATATAGAGTCTAATGTTTTTCACCAAGCTTTCGAGTAACGGAACAAAGTAAACAAAACATATTGCGAGCTACATGTGGCCCCCGGAACGTCAGTAACAACCCACGCAAAAATGATTGTTATGTTTTCAAAAGATGGATTAAATTGTGTGTAGGTAAGATACATGCCGAATAAGGTTTTCCCACCGGGGTGGCGTGGGGGAAGGGGGGGGGGGGTGGGCGCTGGTTCCGTGTTTTAGCGCAAAAATAATTGTTATGTTTTCAAAAGATGGATTAATTTGTGTGTAGGTAAGATACATGCCGAATAAGGTTTTCCCACCGGGGTGGCGTGGGGGAAGGGGGGGGGGTGGGCGCTGGTTCCGTGTTTTAGCGCAAAAATAATTGTTATGTTTTCAAAAGATGGATTAATTTGTGTGTAGGTAAGATACATGCCGAATAAGGTTTTCCCACCGGGGTGGCGTGGGGGTGGGAGGGGGGCGCGGGTTCCATGTTTTTGTTTCTTGACTGGGTTGTGGCAAGTTCTAACTAGACAAATGTTTCTTTATGTGGGCAATGAACGCCCCCCCCCCCTCCAAAAAAAAATAATACATGAGGCATAAGACAAAACAAAGAAATAAAGTAACAGATCCCACCTGTAACTGTCGCCCTCGCTAATGGGTTCGTTGAAATCTCCAGTGTCATCAAGTTTTTTTTGTATATGAAGATCGGTACGCTAAAAGGAAACTAATTACAATACTTTTTTTTTAGAAGTGTGACTCTTTTTGATACGTATAACTATATAAATCTCTTAGAGTAAAAATCTCAACTGTAATCGAACGTTACAAAAAGGCAATTTCAAGAAAGGAGTTTGCTTTGATTACACTTGTTTCAATTACTCATAGAAAAGCGCCAGAGCGGATAGTGCCACTTTTGAAGATCTTACGTTCACAATTCTCGGTGATGGTCGAATGTTATCAACAGTGATTATCACGAGGGCGTACATGCCTGGCTACACAATCCCCCCGTAGTGTGTGCAGGGAAAATAAACAAAACAACCATTCTGGGGGTGGGGGGAATGATTTTTCTAAGGTCCCGTATCTAGGAAAAAAGCAACAACATTGTAGCTCAGGGGTCTCCAAACTGCGGCCCGCGGGCTGAAAAGTTTGGAGACCCCTGGTGTAGCTAATAGTAAAACAAAGTAATCATGACGGACCAAATTGATCCATAGTGCTGGTGAAACAGCGTTCACAAGTTTCTGTGGCCCACGTTATTCTAGGGGGGATTGTTTGACCAGCCGCCTTTACTTTACCCACGACTTGAGTCAGGTATCCATCAGAGCTAGGTAGACTTAGGGACACCCTCCAGACCCGATAACAAGTCCTAGCCTTCACCAGGATTCGAACCCAGGATTTTTGTACGCCAGCCGAAAGCACGTTCGCTCGGCCACTGTTGGCTAGTAGTAGATTTATTCAATAATAGCATAACGAGTTGGTCTCAATAGGTACTGAATTATTTACATTTGACTCATCATAATAGCACTCCTATACAAGATCCGCTTGGAATCACCTCTCACTACAGTTTCGCCAGAGCCCTAGACTCACCTATTTCGTTAGCAGTATTTGCGTATACATATTTACATTGTCATCTGTCGTTCGTTGTCTGTATTCTGTAACTGTCGTCAGCGCATAGAACTGTTTTCAATGGGATATGTGCTAAACAAGCACCATTATTATTAATATTATTATAAAGTCATAACTCTTAAGGATAATAAGGTTTAAAGGCAAAATAGCAATAACACATTAATCAATAAATTCTAACATAGAAATACGCCACAATACGCCACAATACGCCACAATACGCCACAATACATACGCCACAATACGCCACAATACGCCACAATACGCCACAATACATACGCCACAATACGCCACAATACGCCACAATACGCACAATACGCCACAATACATCCGCCACAATACGCCACAATACGCCACAATACGCCACAATACGCCACAATACATCCGCCACAATACGCCACAATACGCCACAATACGCCACAATACGTCACAATACGACAAAATAATCTATTAGAGTAACCCTGAAAGACATAGAGAGAAAACATTTGACGTAGTCCCTATTAGCAAGAACAGAACGGAGTGGCATTCGAGGGTGGCCTGTGAATAAACTTGGTAAATCCAAACTCATTTTAAAACCCCTCAATCAAAATGCAAGACTAAACATAAATACAAAAAAACACTTTCCTTGTCCCATATGCAAGAAAAAAATGCATTTTGGTACTCTTTCTTCCCGAGTGGCATCCGGGCGTGGAATGGGTTACTTGAACAAACCATGAAAAACCAGTAACTTAACATCATTTAAAACACTATAAAAAATGCAAGACTAGACTCGGACATCGGATAGGCGTAGGACGCAATAATCTTCTTTATAGAAGGAGTGTCTGTAATATATCAGATAAGATATTATAGGATAAAACGATACGAATGTACAATGACGATTCAAGACGTGCTTGAAAATCTAATGGAAATTAATATAATATATATTTTTTTTTTAAAGTCAGCGTACATAAAGAAAATAATAATAATAATAATAATAATAATAATAATAACGGTGCTTATATAGCGCATATCCCGTTGGTGACAGTTCTATGCACAGACGACAGTTACAGAATACAGACAGACAACGAAATATGTAATAATACGCTAATTCTGCTGACGAAATAGGTGAGTCTTCAGCCGGCTCCTGAAGGTGTCATAGCTAGGGCTCTGGCGAAGCTGTAGAGGGAGGTGATTCCAAGCGGTTCAAAGTTTCTTATAGATTCAACAAAAACTATATTTACGATAGTATGTCCTAAAATAACCATAACATTATATTCACATTACAATAAATGGACTTCCTTATAACTTCTTCCTGGTTCCCTGTTATATGTTATCAACTTCACGATTAAGCCAATCTGAAAATTTCAGCTTTAATCTTCATTTATTAACATTTTCGTTCTATCTTTGGCCTGCATGTTTCGTTTCTTTCTTTGCTTCGTTAAACTTTGTATTTGTAATTTGTATACGCAATATTAAACAAGTATGTGTGAATATGTAGCGATCAGGCAACGCCACAATAGAAACAAGAGCATTCACCAAGCGATAACAATCTTCAAGTAACGGGCGGCAGATATAAGGAGTATAAAAGCTAGTCAGTCGTAAAGTTTATTGCGCTTATAGAGTGGGAGGGTATTGAAATGTAGTTTATTGTCAACCCACTACATACGCCACACCACCTAGGGCGTCATATGGCGCTGTGACACCATTGTAATAGACTTACGTTAACGCAGTCTATAAAATCCTTTATAGTGAATTTCTTATAGTAATTTTTTTAGTAAACTCTTTTACACTAAACACCAATATAGCATGCTCCTTTATAATTAAATTCCTTTATAGTGAATTCCTTTATCGTTAACTATCTATAGTAAACTCCTTTATCGTTGGCCTAAACTTCTTTATAGTAAACTTTTTTTATACTAAACACTTTTATAATAAACAATTTTATAATAAGCTCCTTTAAGCTCCTTTATATTAGCATTTTATTTTATACTAGACTCTTATATTAAGCCCTTTTAAATAGAATAAACTCATTTATAGTAAAAACAATAATTTATAATCCTTTATGCTAAACGCCTTTAAAGTAAACTCTTGTATACTAAAATCATGTAGACCAAACTCATGCATAGTAAATTTTTTTATAGTAACACCTTTATTTTAAACAATTTTTAGTGTTTAATTTTTTTTTCTCCTGTTTTTATCCAGTTTTGAGTTTTTTTACACTTAAATATGTTTTTTATTTTTCTTTTATGTTCCTTCAGTCAGGCTTAGTAGTTTATTAAAGGAAACAAACAACCAAAAAGGTTATTTTATTGGTGATTTGAAAAACAAAAAAATCAATTTTAGTGTTTATGATCATCTACACCAGGGGTCGTCAACCTTTTGATAAGAGTGTGCCAAAGTAGGATTTCTAATTCATTCAGCGTGCCAACATCCTAAAAATCATCCTGCTCTTTTCTTGTAGAAGTGACTTGAAATGTCTTTTTTTTTAAAGGGTTTCTTCCGCATGCCATTGAAAATCTCCCTGAGTGCCAATTTCGGCACGCGTACCCGTAGGTTGGTCATCTACTGTATGTTGTCACAGGCGACTATTTTTTTTAAAGGGAATAAAATCAAGTAACATCCAGTTTGTAGTTCGGGGTGGTTTACTTGCACTTACCGTTACTGTGATACAGACAGGTGGGCCGCATCGTAAAAGGGGAAAAGGGCTGCGTAAGCATGGAAATCATTTAAATAAAATTACATTTAAGGGTTGGTATTTTTAAAGAAGAGAATCGAGCACAAAACCCAAGGTGTTTTACGACAAATGCATATTAGAAGCAAGAGTATTGTGATCATTAACTTAACTCTTCTTCAAAACACTGACACATCTAAGATGGAAAAAAATAATTAACGTTGATCTATGAATTAGTTAAAACAAGTAACACCGTCCTAGACTTGTTAATACTTATAAAGCATACCGAAGGTCCTGGGTTCGACTCCTGGTGAATGCTAAGATTTGGTCATTGGTAATGTGTTATTTGTAGGTGATTGAATAAAACCATATTTCAAATGTTCATCATAATATTGTCTACATTTCTCCTTTGGTTTAGACATTATTTATCTGTAACAAAAAAAAGTTTTGTCAAACTGTAATTTGTGTTGTATCGTAGTAATATTCATTTGAAAACACCTAGACTCCAATTGTCTTTTTTATTATTAAGAATAAAACTTGTAAAACATTAGTTCAGTATCAAAGTTGCTCCTCGTGTCTGTTGTAAAATTACCTCAGCTTGTGTTATTCTAAATATTTTAAACTTCCGAATGCATATTAATCTATCAAATGAAGTTACAATAAATCCACTAGTCTAAAGAAAGCTGGAGTAAAAGAAGCAGATGTAATCATTCAACGTTAGGCTACTAGCGAATATTCACAACTGACAAGAGTAACACCATTGGTTAAATCACTAAACCTAGAAACACTAGAGGACAGAAGAGCAAAGAGTCGAGTAGTAATAATGCGTAAGGTATTGAACTCTAATTTAGGAATACAACACAATAACAACCTGTTGCAATGCTCAGAAAAACATAAAGATAGAAATACTTTACTTATCCCTTATGCGAGAACGAATGCATATAAGTACTCTTTCTTCCCCAGTGGCATTTGGGCATGGAATGGGTTGCCTGAACAAACCAAGAATACCAGTAACTTAACATCATTTAAAACATTAATAAAAATGCAAGACTAGACTCGGACCACGGATGAACGTAGGGCGCTATAATCTTCTTTATAGAAATAGCCACTGTAATAAATAAGATAAGATGGTATGCAATATTTATTGAACGAACGTAGAGAACTTCGGTTATGGCCGAACCTATTCCAGATAATTACAAGATGGTTAGCCCATGGTTGGGTGACAGGGAGGGGATTCGTTGATTCTTTATGCTCTACAGCATAGGTGCTCAACCTTTTTTGGCTCCCCGCCCCCTTTTACAATTTTTTTCCGCTCGCCGCCCCCGCTCCATTTTCTTTTAGCGCCCCCCCCCCTTTCCGCCCGTCTGGACTATAGTTTCCGCAATTTGTTTAGGCGGACTTTTTGTGTGCTTAATTATCTTTAAAAAACTGAAAAGAAATCAAAAGTAATCGATAAAAAAATTGCCTAATCAAAAGGTTTATCGTTAAAATAAATCAATATTAATGTGAATCGTTTGCCTGGTGTGTTGCTGGCACTGACTGCTAGCAATTTGTCTATTTTTGTTTCAATATCGGTTGCAAAAGCCTTAGGTCTAATAATCAGTAATATTTGTTATATTACAAAACAGAACTCGCTCGGAATCACTATTGAATCAAATGTGGAAACATTTTTAAATTAAAGGGAGATAATTAGCCCGTTTTATTTGAGCTAATATTTATATTTTTTTCTTTTATAAAAAATAAATGGTTTACAATTTATAACTTTGAAATGATCAAACTTTAAAAAAGTTTTTGAAAATTATATAAATATTATATGACTAAAGAATTTTTTTATGTATATTTTCAAGCATTACAATAACTACCCAGTTTGTATGATTACAACTTATCTATACCACTTAAGTTTAGTTTGGAAATATCCGAGGGTTTGAAACTCATTAAGGACATCTCGGTAAAACACATCATCATATCATTAATATTAGCAGATGTTAGAGCGACAGTGATCGGTCAGCAGGGTTGACAGTCCGGTGAACCAATCACAGGACCAACCGGCCGCACACCATATGTGCCAAATACTGACCCCTACTTCATCTATAAGTCATTGCGATTCCTATTTCTTCTTAATATAATAATATGTAGGCATACTGTTGGGGGATGTCGATGGAGATTTCAGATATTTAGCAGCAACTGCGTTTACATCACATTCATCCAAAAACTAATCGATTCAAATAGCTGAGGTGTTCAAATTATATCAGGTACGTTTATACCGCCCACTTGCCCTTCACCGCCCCCCAATCGCCCCCGGAAATGTCATCGCCCCCCTAAAGCTTCTCACCGCCCCCCGGGGGGCGATATCGCCCCCGTTGAAAACCTATGCTCTGCAGGGAGCGACCAAAGACTAAGAGGTTTACATTAGAACAACTAACACTGTCCTAAAAGAGTAAGAACAATTGGCACTTCCATTAATAAATGACTTAAAGAGGCCCTTTTTCATTTTTTTTTTTATTTATATTGACAGAAAACTGACAGAAAACGATCAAAGTTTAGCTCATCTTATGTTTATCTTACATGTAAAAGTTTACTTATGTTTATCTTACATGTAAAAGTTTAGCTCATCTTATGTTTATCTTACATGTAAAAGTTTACTTATGTTTATCTTACATGTAAAAGTTTACTTATGTTTATCTTACATGTAAAAGTTTACTTATGTTTATCTTACATGTAAAAGTTTACTTATGTTTATCTTACATGTAAAAGTTTACTTATGTTTATCTTACATGTAAAAGTTTAGCGTATCTTATGTTTATCTTACATGTAAAAGTTTAGGCCATCTTATGTTTATCTTACATTTAAAAGTTTAGCCCATCTCATGTTTATCTTACGTGTAAAAGTTTAGCCCATCTTATGTTTATCTTACATTTAAAAGTTTAGCCCATCTTATGTTTACCTTACGTGTAAAAGTTTAGCCGATCTTATATTTATCTTACGTGTAAAAGTTTATCCCATCTTATGTTTATCTTGCATGTAAAAGCTTAGCTCATCTTATGTTTATCTTACATGTAGGCCCTAAAAGTTTATCCCATCTTATGTTTATCTTGCATGTAAAAGTTTATCCGATCTTATATTTATCTTACATGTAGAAGTTTATCCCATCTTATGTTTATCTTACATGTAAAAGTTTAGCCCATCTTATATTTATATTACATGTAAAAGTTTATCCCATCCTATGTTTATCTTACATGTAAAAGTTTAGCCCATCTTATGTTTATCTTACATTTAAAAGTTTAGCGTATCTTATGTTTATCTTATATGTAAAAGTTTAGCTCATCTTATGTTTATCTTACATGTAAAAGTTTAGCCCATCTTATGTTTATCTTACATGTAAAAGTTTAGTGTATCTTATGTTTATCTTACACGTAAAAGTTTAGCCCATTTCATGTTTATCTTACATGTAAAAGCTTAGCTCATCTTATGTTTATCTTACATGTAGGCCCTAAAAGTTTATCCCATCTTTTGTTTATCTTACATGTAAAATCTTAGCTCATCTTAAGTTTATCTTACATGTAGGCCCTAAAAGTTTATCCCATCTTATGTTTATCTTACATGTAAAAGTTTAGCCCATCTTATGTTTATCTTACATGTAACAGCTTAGCTCATCTTATGTTTATCTTACATCTAGGCCCTAAAAGTTTATCCCATCTTATGTTTATCTTGCATGTAAAAGTTTATCCCATCTTATGTTTATCTTACATGTAAAAGTTTATCCCATCTTATGTTTATCTTACATGTAAAAGTTTATCCCATCTTATGTTTATCTTACATGCAAAAGTTTATCCCATCTTATATTTATCTTACATGTAAAAGTTTATCCCATCTTATGTTTATCTTACATGTAAATGTTTAGCCCATCTTATGTTTATCTCACATGTAAAAGTTTAGCCCATCTTATGTTTATCTTACATGTAAAAGTTTATCCCATCTTATGTTTATCTTACATGTAAAAGTTTAGCCCATCTTATGTTTATCTCACATGTAAAAGTTTATCCCATCTTATGTTTATCTTACATGTAAAAGTTTAGCCCATCTTATGTTTATCTCACATGTAAAAGTTTAGCCCATCTTATGTTTATCTTACATGTAAAAGTTTAGCGTATCTTATGTTTATCTTACATGTAAAAGTTTAGCCCATCTTATGTTTATCTTACATGTAAAAGTTTAGCGTATCTTATGTTTATCTTACATGTAAAAGTTTAGCCCATCTTATGTTTATCTTACATGTAAAAGTTTAGCGTATCTTATGTTTATCTTACATGTAAAAGTTTAGCCCATCTTATGTTTATCTTACATGTAAAAGTTTAGCGTAGCTTATGTTTATCTTACATGTAAAAGTTTAGCTCATCTTATGTTTATCTTACATGTAAAAGTTTAGCCCATCTTATGTTTATCTCACATGTAAAAGTTTAGCCCATCCTATGTTTATCTTACATGTAAAAGTTTAGCGTATCTTATGTTTATCTTACATGTAAAAGTTTAGCCCATCTTATGTTTATCTTACATGTAAAAGTTTAGCGTATCTTATGTTTATCTTACATGTAAAAGTTTAGCCCATCTTATGTTTATCTTACATGTAAAAGTTTAGCGTATCTTATGTTTATCTTACATGTAAAAGTTTAGCCCATCTTATGTTTATCTTACATGTAAAAGTTTAGCGTAGCTTATGTTTATCTTACATGTAAAAGTTTAGCTCATCTTATGTTTATCTTACATGTAAAAGTTTAGCCCATCTTATGTTTATCTCACATGTAAAAGTTTAGCCCATCCTATGTTTATCTTACATGTAAAAGTTTAACGTATCTTATGTTTATCTTACATGTAAAAGTTTAGCCCATCTTATGTTTATCTTACATGTAAAAGTTTAGCGTATCTTATGTTTATCTTACATGTAAAAGTTTAGCCCATCTTATGTTTATCTTACATGTAAAAGTTTAGCGTATCTTATGTTTATCTTACATGTAAAAGTTTAGCCCATCTTATGTTTATCTTACATGTAAAAGTTTAGCGTATCTTATGTTTATCTTACATGTAAAAGTTTAGCTCATCTTATGTTTATCTTACATATAACTTCCCCATTTCTCCGCTTTATATAATGAACAAAGCAACCAAAAGTGTCTTTGTTGTAATTCGAAAATCAATAGTTTAATGTAAGAGTCTCTTTCTGGTGAACTTGTACTACACAACGGTTGTAACCAGAGCCGGACTAAGCCTCCTGAGGCCCCTTGCACAAGTTAGAATAATATAAGGCCAAGGCGTTTTCAAAGTAGCCTACTTTTATGGGCCTCCATTGAAACTATTGGGGCCCCGGAGCAAGACACAGACTGCGCCCCCTCTCCTTGGCCCTGCCAACAATAGCCCTAGACCCCTTTGAGAAAAGTTACTTTTTAACTGTTGAGTAACAAATTATTCAATAATCGATATAAAATTATTGTCCGTTGTTTGAGTTCATATTTACATTTATTTTTTTATTCAAGCAAAGCAAAAACAAATATATACAAACATTCAACCATAGAAACAAAATTACAGAACCAACAAAATGTAAAAAACGTTAAAAACAAAACCCCGGCATTTTCAGACAGAAGCAGACGATATATTTATGTTGAAGAGTACTGCGCCAAAAAACAACGAAACGTCCGCAGCAGCTGCTACAAAGCTTGTATTAACAAAGACGCCGAGTCTGCTAAGTCCCTCTCACATTGTATACAGTGACACTTTTCCCGCCCTCGAGTGCAGGCTCAGATAAAAAGAAAAACTGAAAAAAGTCATTTTCTATTATTCACTGTAAAAAAAAAAGTTCCTTTTTTTTCTTTATTGTTATTGTGTTGTTGTTTTTTTTTTGCTTTCTTCTTTTAATACCTTTAGTTTTGTAACAGCGGTATTGTTACGTTTACAGGAGAAAGATAACTTTATTTTCTCTTCTTGTGTGTGTGCAAGGAAAGCTTATACAAAGCAGGCAATTGTAACTGACAATACTCAAATTAGAAATTCAAATTACCCTATACGGGGGAGGAAAAACGCGGGGAGGATTAAAATAATGGTAAAAGAGGCGAAGATTGTATTTTTATCTTGGCGAATAGACCTTGTGGTGTAGTAACACTATATTATTATTGCACTTCTTAACAACAATCAGTGAAGGTGAAGTGGATAAGGTTTTATCTTGATGTTGCACAACAATCTCAATTTGCATCAAAGACCTGGAAGGAAAGGGGCGGTGGCCGGGGGTGGAAGGGGGGAGGCTTTATATATATTTGTATATATTCCTAAAGCCCCCCCCCCTTCCTCAAAAGCACGCAGACATCCGCCCTATCGCAGATGAAGAGGATTGGAGAGTGGGGGGGGGGGGGGGTCAGAGAATATTTTGTATTTTGTGCTTGGGGACAAAGTGTAAAATTGACTCCCTTTACCATTAGCCGCGTATAATCCCATTTGTTTTTCTAAAATGTAATGTTGCAAGCCTCAGTTTTGGCGCCCCTATACCTTGGCGCACTGGGGCGGGGGGCGTATCCGCTATTCTCACCCCCGTTAAGCTACACTTGGGGCAGAGGTGATATGTGGTGGGGAGGAATTGGGCGACCACAAGAGAGAGAGAGAGGGAGAGAGAGAGAAAGAGAGAGGGAGAGAGAGAGGGAGAGAGAGAGAAAGAGAGAGGGAGATAGAGAGGGAGAGAGAAAGGGAGAGATATAGAGGAGGAGAGGGAGAGAGAGAGGGAGAGATAGAGTGAGAGGGGGAGAGAGAGAGGGAGAGAGGGAGAGAGAGAGGGAGAGAGAGAGGGAGAGAGAAAGGGAGAGATATAGAGGACGAGAGAGAGAGGGAGAGGGAGAGAGAGACAGAGAGAGGGAGAGAGGGAGAGAGTGAGGGAGAGAGAAAGGGAGAGATATAGAGGAGGAGAGAGAGAGGGAGAGGGAGAGAGACAGAGAGAGGGAGAGAGAGAGGGAGAGAGAGAGGGAGAGATAGAGAGAGAGGGGGAGAGAGAGAGGGAGAGAAAGAGGGAGAGAGAGAGGGAGAGAGAGGGAGAGAGAGGGAGAGAGAGGGAGATAGGGAGAGAGAGAGGGAGAGAGAGAGGGAGAGAGAGAGGGAGAGAGAGAGGGAGAGAGAGGAAGAGAGAGAGAGAGAGAGGGAGAGAGAGATGGAGAGAAAGAGAACAAGAGAGAGACAAGGGGGGGGGGGGACAAATCGTTTAACTTTTACCTCTCCGCCGTTTGCGACTAAAGCGAAAGGTATAATTTGAATTTCAACCCCCCCCCCCCCCCTCCCGTTAGAGGGACACACATACACACTTATGTTCACCAACAAACACACACACACAACAAAGAGATTATTAAGAAAAGAAACCTGGACTTCGATTTAGCACAGTAGAAGTCTAAGTCTAATTGAACATACAGTTGTTATAGACTTGTATAGATTGTTAATGCTTCATTGCTGTTTCTGTTCTTAGTATGTTGTTGTGGTTTTTTAACAGTGTAAACCTACCTACAAGGGGGGAGCATCGTCTATATATATGAACTTACAAGAGGAGTTAAAGCCCTTTAATCTCATAGTTTTCCGAAATGTTTATATATTTTCGTAACCAAATTTGTTTGTTTTTTTACACATCGACATCAGGGGTCAGCAACCTTGTGATAATAGTAAGTAAGGAAGTAAGTAAAGTATCCCGTCGGCCCAAATTGATCCAATGGACCGTTGGACCAGCGTTCACCAGTTTCAGCGGCAAGGCATACAAGATAAGATAAGATCACTTTATTGATCCAAATAAATGGAATTTTGACTTGATTACATAAATTCCCTCTTTCAGCGTATTTAAAACAATAGAAAAGAACTTTTTGTACTCAAGCACAATAGACATTCACACACACTATCATACCATTTATCATACAAGAAAAAGTTATCATTTAGGAGTCAGCTGTTGTATTTCCTGGCTGACTGATGATTCTTTTAAAAGATTCTCACTGATAGTGGAACAAAAGAGTTTTTAAATCTCTCCGTTCTTGCCCTTATTGAAAGAAGACAACCACTTCGACTGGATATGATGTAACTATCGTTAAGCGGGTGTGCATGATCTTGAAGGATTTTATCAATCATTGACAGGCACCTTGAATAGATCTCCAAGAGATGGTAGTTGTGTCTGTGTAGTACAAGAGACTTTGTTTATTAAGCATTGTTCAATGTAGTGGTATTACCATACCAGCAGGTGATGGCGAAGGTGATGATGCTACCAACAGTCGCCGAGTAAAAGAGATTCATAATGGTTTTCTCAATACGAAAGACGGAACATCTGTACTCAAGACACACTTACCTTTGTTTGGCTCAACAAAGCAAACTTATGTTATGTTCGATGGTATAACTACTTTTATTTTTATTGTTACGAAGACACCACGTTAGGTTCCTACTTACACGCGAAATGTCTTGGTAGACTTGGCACCTGGTAGTGAAAGTACAAGTGTTTTTTTTAAATTATTAATGGAGTATAATACTTTGTCTTCGCTCGTTCCTTGTGGAGCATAATCACCTAAAAATCTCCGCCATGTGTCCATATTAATCTGGGTATCTGCAATTCGTCATGGCGTATTCTTACTGGTAATATGTAAAGTACCCTTCGGACCAAACTGATCATGGTGAAGCAGCGTTCACCAGTTTCTGTGGCCTCGGCATACTAGGGGGATTGTGTGGCCAGCATTATGCACATCCACCTTTACTTTATCCCAAACTAGAGTTAGGTACCCACCAGAGCTGGGTAGACTCAGGGACACCCTCCAGACCCGGGGAAAAAATCCTAGCCTGCACCAGGATTCGAACCCAGGATCTTCGGTACGCCAACCGAACGCGCTGCCCACCGTGCTCTCATTGAACTTATAAGAAGAGTTAACCCTTACAGTCCCGGGCGCGTATATAGCGGAACTGAAGGCAGCATATATAGAAGTAGGTCGGTACGGGAAGGGTTAAAATCCTTTTATCTCAGCGTGTCTGAAAGTTTCATATATATTCGTGACCAAATTTTGTTGTTAAATTTCGACATCAGAGGCAGAGGTCGACAACCTTTTGATAATAGTAAGTAAGCAAAGTATACCGACGGACCAAATTGATCTAAAGGGCCGGTGGAGCACCTTTCAGCAGTTTCTGTGGCCACAGAATACTTGGGGGGGGGGATTGTGTGGCCAGCACAATGACCAGCAGCCTCTTTACTTAATGTTCATTAGGATCAGATACAGCAAGTCGACGGTATAGTGACTGTATATATAATAATATATAGACTGACCTAAAAAAAAAAATGAGGCGTGAAGTATTGGGGACATAACCTATAACCGTATCCGACCATAATATACGCAGGCTTTATTGAGATTTACTGTTTTTTTTCGGTCATTTTCAGAAAATTTAAAAAAAAAACACGAACATATCGAATCATAAAGCTTGACATGTTTTAACACTGTAATTTGTATATATTCAAATAAGAATGTTACGACTGAGATTCCAAAAGGAACAAAACTATTTTTGACCGAATTTAATAACAATAATAAATATGGATAGATCTAACGTTTCCTTTTATAAAGATTGAATATAGGTTAGTAGGTCACTGCTAAATATAGATACAATGTTACATACATTTGGTTGTAAGTGTGTCAATGTCGATTCCCATTGGTCAACAAAAAAAGCAACAACCCTGTGTGTCTAAAGTTCGATTCTCCAAAGATTAGCAACTTTCATATTTTTCTGTGACAATTAGATAACCGATAACAGTGCAGACAAATCGTTACCTCGTGCAACTGCGGGCAATTCAGCCAGTAACACATAAAAACAAATTCACTATTGAAGAACAAATATAAAATGCTAATTAAAAGAAAGAATTAACCCTTTTAAATGGTTTCATCACTGAGCAATATATATATGGTGTGCTCAAGAATTATTAAAATGGAAAATAAAAAAAGAAGAGAAAATGCAGACATTTAAATATAGATAAAGGCACTGTATGGCACTGAAATATGGCACAAGGATATACAATTTTTTTTTTAACTTTTCGTAATTACGTCATTGAAATTTAATAAAAATGAACTCTTTTATACTGGTAAAAACTTATTTATAAAATTTATGCACTGTTGTTTTACAGCACCTTATGTTAAGGTACAAGCGCCTGCTCTTTATTACCGAACGAAGATCAGCCCACCTAGTATGACCCTCTTATATTAGAATCGTGTTTAATTTTAATGAGTACCGGATTCATTAATTTAATTGCGAAATCGACTGGCGATCCGAAGGTCACGGGTTCGAATCCTGGTGCAGGCTAGGATTTTTTCCCGGGTCTTGAGGGTGTCCCTGAGTCTACCCAGCTCTGAGGGGTACCTGACATTAGTTGGGGTAAAGTAAAGGCGGCTGTGCATAGTGCTGGCCACACAATCCCCTAGTATGCCGTGGCCACAGAAACTGGTGAACGCTACTTCATCTATGGACCTATGGATCATTTCAGTCCGACTGGTACTTTTTTTTTAAATATTTTTTTTAACAGAGTAAGTAATTTTAATGAATATTCATTACTAGGACATGTATATATAGTTCAGTGCCATACAGTGCACCTATCTATATTTAAAAGTCCGCATTTTCTCCTACAGTTTCATTGCTTGATCACTCCATATATATATATATATTATGATCATTTTATATAATATATATATATATATATATATATATATATATATATATATATATATATACAATGATACGATGAAACCCAATGAGCTATATATATATATATAGCTCATTGGGTTTCATTTCCACCTATATGTCAACCTTGACCTAATGCCAAATGGCGACAGTGGTTTAAAAAATAACAACGAGCACCAAGGAAGTGGTCACTATACCTGCTCCAGACATGTCTGGAGGGGCGTTTGGTTGGCAGGGGGGGGGGAGGGATCCTCCCCCCGCCCCCCGTTTAACATTTTCAGGTCCTTGTTCCTTTTGACTCCACCCTCTTTATGTGTTTTTTTGTGTGTCTCTATAATGAATGTGGTTAAGTTAAGGGCCATTAAATGGACCACGCTCGATTAAGGAACAACAAGACAGATTAAACTCCTCAAAAGACGACTTTTTTTTATTTTATTTCGGGTTCGCGCCAGTGAGACGGGCGGATGGGAGGGAGGGGGGAAGGGAGGGAGGGGGGCAGCGCGGAGGAGTATCGGGGGGCGCTAGCTAGCGTAGTTCATTTCTGCCCCCTAATTTTTAAAAAACTGCCCAGAGCATCAAAGAGAAACGGTGGGTGGGGGAGAGAGAGGGAGAGAGAGAGGGGGAGAGAGAGAGAGAGAGAGTTTTTTTCTTCCTTTGACGACGTAAACGCCTCTGGGTAGAAAAAAAAAAGAAGCTAGCGGGGGACCTCCCCCCCCCCCTCCCAACGAAATAGGGAACTTGACAAAAGAGACTAGAAAGAGAGAGAGAAAGGGAAAAGTGAAGGGGAAGGGGAGAGGAAAGTGAAATAGCTACCAAATGATAGAGTCTCAATATCTGTGGGGTACTCCTCCCCGATTTGTTATCAAAGCGATGGCAGCGCGCCCATGGATATAACAAAAAAAGGGGAGAGAAGCGAGGTCTTCTAAAGTTTTATTGGTAGGCGGGAGTTACGCATGGATGATTTGAACATTTTTTCTCTTTTTCTTTTTTTACCGAACTGCTGGAGATTTCCGATTATTACTGTACGGATAGGGATGAACCGCGCCCCCCAACCCGCGCCCTACTCACATCTCCAAGGATTTTTTTGTTGTCAACTCACGTTCACCCATACATGCTTGTGCGCAGGCAGAAACACACACTGACACACACACACACTCACACACACACACTCACACACTAGGAGATGGTCACAAATGAATCCAATTACTGTGGCTTTAGTTTTTATTCCGAGTCTTCTGGGATATTTGGTTTGTTGTTTCCCACAGCTGACGACGTCCGGACAACGCTAGTCAAGCAGACAGACAATAGGAACGTTTTCAGAGTTCACCCATCCCCCACCCTTCGCTCCCCGAGCCCCCTTTCCGCCCGACCATCCCCACAGATGAAATGATGACTTTGTGGTTATTGGTAGCTTTGTAGGAACTTGAGCTCATTGGACCATTCAGTATGACAGTAACTTTTCAGTAACATGAGGTCATTGGACTATTCAATATTACAGTAACTTTTCAGTAACATAAAGTAATTGTACTATTGAATATTACAGTAGCTTTTCAGTTACATAAAGTAATTGTACTATTCAATATTACAGTAACTTTTCAGTTACATAAAGTAATTGTACTATTCAATATTACAGTAACTTTTCAGTTACATAAAATAATTGTATTATTCAATACTACAGTAACTTTTCAGTTACATAAAGTAATTGTACTATTCAATATTACAGTAACTTTTCAGTTACATAAACTAATTATACTATTCAATATTACAGTAACTTTTCAGTAACATAACGTCATTGGACTATTCAATATTACAGTAACTTTTCAGTAACATAAAGTAATTGTATTATTCAATATTACAGTAACTTTTCAGTTACATAAAATAATTGTATTATTCAATACTACAGTAACTTTTCAGTTACATAAAGTAATTGTACTATTCAATATTACAGTAACTTTTCAGTTACATAAACTAATTATACTATTCAATATTACAGTAACTTTTCAGTAACATAACGTCATTGGACTATTCAATATTACAGTAACTTTTCAGTTACATAAAGTAATTGTACTATTCAATATTACAGTAACTTTTCAGTAACATAACGTCATTGGACTATTCAATATTACAGTAACTTTTCAGTAACATAACGTCATTGGACTATTCAATATTACAGCAACTTTTCAGTAACATAACGTCATTGGACTATTCAATATTACAGTAACTTTTCAGTTACATAAAGTAATTGTACTATTCAATATTGCAGTAACTTTTCAGTTACATAAAGTAATTGTACTATTCAATATTACTGTCACTTTCCAGTAACATAAGGTCATTGGACTACTCAATATTAAAGTAACTTTTCAATAACAGGAGGACATTGGACTAAACAGGATTACTGTAATTTTCCAGTAACATACGGCCATTGGACCCGTCTTTCAATGGTAGCAGCCGGACAGTGAACCATCACCCCCACACCATCACAATAACAAAAGAAACCGTCTTTCCAGATTACTGCAATTTTACAGTAACCAAATTTTATTAGACTTCAAGATTTTAAAGAAACTTTCCAGTAACCAAATTTTATTAGACTATCCCAGATTGTAAAGTATTTTTCCATCAACGCAAAGGCTACTCGGCACTACACATCAACTATAGCTGCAAAAAGTGAACGTTGCTTGGCTTATGGCTAGCCATCCAATCCCATCGCATACCTTGCATTGCCATTTAAACTCCTGGACAAGGAACTCTGCTTCATCCATTTCTAGGTAGGTCGTCTGGAAGTTCTCCCCGTTTCTCTATTACGACCGTTGACCTGAGAGCTTACTCAATATCTGGTCCGAAAGAATGGAATCTACTTCCCACCCAACTCAGACGAAATTCGTGTTCTTAGTTGTTTGTTGCTCAATGTTAAATGCTCTCTGAGCTTACATTATGTTTGATGGCAGCGCTATATAAATATAATTATAATTATTATTCAACATCTGCAAATAGAAACTTTAAATTCATTTTTACTTTGCATTTACTATTACTATAATAATATTTTGTTAAAACTCTCTTCATATGATGGTCTTAGAAGTAGAAGTCCTTTTACTATCTTTTATTCTCTTCTTTTCTCAAATTCACTCCAATTATTCGTTGCCGCTGTTCCATGTCACATTACAATCACAGTGTCATCTCAATACCCCCGCATGATGTGAACGCATGCAGAAAACTGTTCCCGCATGGATCTTTTATAGAAAATTTCTAGCACTCGAACGTCATTCTAGAAGCCAATTGGTTGTATAGAGAAAGACTAGTTTTGTGTTTAAATAGAAGTTGTCATTCAATGGCTTGAGTGTGAAAGGGGGAATAATTCTTGTTGTCACAATTCATCAAATAAAACTAACCCATAAAAACTAAGTTTTTATTATACACCTTTTCTTTGTAAACTAAGTTTATATTTGATTTACATTTTGATAGATTAAAATAAATATAAGTGATATCATACCTTATGAATTTCCACACTAAAATTTTGCGCATCCTTTTTTTTTCTAGCTTTGGCCCGCAAAATAACACAAAAAGATAACTCGCTTTGTTTCGCTACATTGTGTCGTTTTCATTCTATTTATTTCGTAAAAACGAACATATCCGAAAAGTTTATTTACTGTCGTCTCTTCCGGTAGAGGCAGCCATGTTTGACGTAAAATATTTTCCTCGAATCGCAAATTGGTCGAATGAATTCGTGGCTATTCCAAACGCTATGATGCTGAAAATTTGATAGAATGTATTTGTTAGTCGGGACAAGTCTGCTGACCAAGTTTCGGCTGGATTGGACGACGGGGAGTTGTCAAAAAATCGATGCAAAGTTTTGCAAGCAACCAGACAACCAGACAAGCAGACAATCAGACAGACAGCGCAAGTTAACAGAAAGGGAGTAAAACACGTCCAGTTTTGTTTATATAAATAAACGCGTACGTCTCCTTCCATTCTCTCTTTCTCTCTCATTCGTTTTATTCAACTTGGTCTGAGTGTTTGCGTGTGTGTGTGTGATAGACATGAACCAATCTTTATGACAAGCAGACGATATTTCTTTAAGGAAACCAATTTACTGGATATGATTATTGTCTGTATAACTTGGACAAAAGGCAGACTGAGTTATGTTACTTGATGAAACTGGGACTAGTTGACTTTGCTTTGGGAAAGATGACAGGTCGCATTGCGCTTGAATGGGAGGCACCGACCAGGCCATCCTATTTCTCGCTCCCTTGGCTCGCCCGCCAGCGCCCCTCTTGTTAAGTTCCGTCCCACGGGGATGATTACACCCCCTCGTCCCCCCCCCCCATGGGTCTAACTTCGCTTCATTAGCCTACCCACACGATATCTTGTGGTAGCGCCCCGACCCACCAACCCGACTCAGAGTCTTTATCGTGGGGTGGGCGACGCTGGGAAGGAGGCTGAGGGGTGGTGGGGGGGGGGGTTCTCGTTCTTTCAAGGTTTCTATTTGAAAGATAGTTTATTTCGTTATTGTACGTGATGTTGTGGGTGGAGGGGCGCTGGGTGGGTGGAGGGTGCAGGGGCGCTGGGTGGGTGGGGTGTTGGAGGGGTGCTCGATGGTTGACTGCCTGGGTGCTACTATTGAAAAACGAGTTGTCTACTCATCACTGTGGCTGGCACTCCAGGGGAGATGGACTCTTGGCCTCGGGTACCCTTCTCTGTCGCCAACATAGTCCATAGTAATGAAAAATAGCTTCTTTTGTATATATATATAGAGAGAGATAGTTTGTTTATATATATGTTTGTTTATTTATATATATATATATATATATATAATTGAAAACCTCCCCCAAAAGAAATTTTTATTATATAAACAATATTGCTTAATGTTTTTTTAATTATTATTTTTAACATACTAATCACCAGTTCTAAGCTGAACGCCATTTCAGAATGATGTCTTTTTTCCGATCGCTGCTTTCAATATCACAAGCTTCACAACAATTCTTATGCATCTTCCAGGGCCAGAAGACCGTACACTGTAAAGAAGAACAAAAACTAAATACCGAAAGATATCTTTTCACGACAGTTTTTTATTGTAATATTGTTAGTTACTTTTTCTTTCTCTTTTAACAAATCACATTTTAATCATTCGTTTCTCTGTCATTTTGACGGGCTTAACCACTAGTATATAGATATAAATCCGATCAAGAAAGAACATTATGAGTAAAACGATAAATCGTCTAGCTCCTAAGTGATTGAAAAGACAACAACAACAATACTTTTATTAGAAATAAAATTTCTCAGTTGTACTGAAACAGGTATAGGCACCGTATAGGGCTCGATGGGCGAGCCGGGCAGCGTGTCCGGCTAGCGTACCGAAGGTCCTGGGTTTGAATCTTGGTGAAGGCTAGGAATAGTTCCTAGGACTCGGAGGGTGTCTCGGAGTCTACCCAGCCCTGATGCGTACCTGACATTAGATGGGGTAAAGTAAAGGGCGGCTGTGGCATTGTGCTCTCCACACAATCCCCTAGTATGTCGTGGCCACGAAAGCTGGTGAACGCTGCTTCACCGGCCCTACGGATCTATTTGCTGAAGCCCCATTGCTTGCATAAGCTCGCCTGAGAAGAATAACGCGCTTATTTGTTAAATTCCATTCTGGCAAGAATCTTCAATGCGGGCCAACAGAAACAAAACAAAAGTATAAAAAAAAAGGATAACTTTGGAAGGGGATTCAATAAAACCGTTAGAGCCATTACCTGTATTACCCTGTCACAGTAAATTGTCCCAATGGTGCCAGCCTAATCCTAAACTATACCCTCCATATGTAGCGGCAACAACAAGAAGAATGTTAAGCTCAGCACAAAGGCTACATCACAGTATCTTCTTAAACCTCAGGGAGATCTTATGGAATAAAGGATTTTCTTGTTAGCATACCTTCCCCCCCCCCCTTTTGGCTGTTTAAAACACAATAAGAAGCTAAGTGCCCATTCGCTACTCGCCACTCCCTATAATTCTCCCCTCCCCCCACAAAACACACTATCCAACCTTTTCCGTTTCTCTCAAGTTATAACGCAAATTGTAAGTCACTTAATTTGTTGTTGTGTTGTTGTTGTTTTTTAAAGAATCTGTGTAACATTGGTTGCATTTCGGAAAACGTAGTCTATGTTTTCGGTGGTCTTAGGAGCCGAAACACAACTAATCTTTCCGTCTCCAAGCGAGTCCACCGACATGCAGATAGCCTACATCCGCACACAATACGTATAGGCTACTTGGCGTAATAACATCAATACAGGTGTATGTGACAAGATCAGCACCATAAGGCACATATGTGGACCAGTAACACGTGTGTAGAGAAGTTGTGTTAAAAAGCCTTTTCAATGTTAAAAACAGCCATTGTGTTAAAAGCAGTAGTATTGCCGATAAAACGACCGACACTTTATGAATACTTTGGAATTTAGTGTAGATTCTGTTCGGTCTGGATTTCAACAAAATTAGTGACCAAAAGTAATCGGAGCTCACTGTATGATATAATATGGGCAAATATTAGCCACGAAGACATTGCCACAACAGTTAAAAGGAGTAATAAAAATCGTCATAAGGTGTGCCCTTTTGTAAAGACAAGCTCATTGTGCAACGAGTATGATGCTCCAAAAAAATGCTTGCTATTTCACACATGTGAGATGATTGACGAGAGAAATTAAAACTTGTTTTTTTAGCTTCATGGTGAACTAGTTTTTAAAAAATATATATTGTATATTAGAAAGCACGACTGCTCTTTGAAGCACTTTTCGATTATAAAGTGAGCTGCAGACAATAACTTACTTGGTTGACATCATTGTGGTCTTGAATGAGTTAAATTTATCACTTTCAAAGAGGAATATATAACATGCCTTAATTTATCCAAAAAAGATCCGATCATTCCAAATGAAACTTTAGCCTTTGTATACAAAAAATTGATGAAAATGAAATGTATATGATGTCTACTTCAGGACCCACGAAGAGGGTGTGTGTGTGTGCAGTTATTGCGCTGCGCGGTACCCATTAAAGTTTATCTTTGCAATATTATTTGAAAGATTACTGAAGTTTAGGAAAAGTTACATTAATTTAAATTAAAAACTGTACTTGATTAAAGTTCGTGAATAGGCCTGTAAGATTGTGAATGATATGATTACATTCTAATAGTAACTCTTATGACCTTATGACAGTTTGATAAAATGGTCCACAGACCTTTTAAAAGATTCCTGACTTCTATAAACGTATGTAGCCTAATGCAAATAAATCATCTAGATATGACTAGTGTTTGAAACAAGGATCGAACCAGCACTTTTTTTTTTCTCATGCGGCTCCTGGTCTACTTTATCTGCTTTATTTGAAAAACATGACATTTAAGTAGGCAAAATGATTAGGCCTACGATATAAATTCTGTGAAATAACACTTTCACATGCTTGCAGCCGAAATTTCAAGGTACTTTCCAAATCTACCTGACACCACATATCTATGTACTTGCCAGAAGCCCATTCATATTCAAAGTAGAAGATGTTCCCGATAAAGCACAAAGGGGTTCATTGAGTGTATTAACAAAGATGCATAGAGAACTGATTTCTCTATAATGCCAGGTAAAAAATTCTGGATCAAATGTTTGCAGTCATAAACTATTTTGACTGAGATTGTGTTGCGCCATTTTCTTCCATTTCCAACAAGATATCTTAGTAAACATTATTTTTACCACCTTGTTGGTTATAAAGTCTAAACACAGTAGACTTATTGTTGGAGAAGAACTTCTTTGTTGTGCTCTTGCAAAGACTGCCCCAAGAATTTCTGAACCGATGAGAAATACGCATTGTCAATCATCACAATAGCTGACATTCGTGTTGTAATTAGAAATATAGACCTAAGCTTATATTTAATTACATTTGTTTTTATGTCTTTTTTTTAAATAATTAATCGCTATGCTTTAATTAGGTTCAATTTGTAACAATAAAAATACATCCTGCATATTAGATATTAAGATTACAATTCATAACAGTCGCAAAATGCAGTAACAAAGTAGGGAGAAATTATTATTATTTTTTTAGGGGAAGGGGGTCGCCAAAGCATGAGAAACTGTATAAAGGGGTCGCGGCCTAAACAAGTTTGGGAACCACTGATACAGGGCAGGGGTCGGCAACCTTTTTGCATATAGTGTGCCAAACTAGTATTTTTGAATCATTCAGCGTGCCATCAGCGTGAACGTCAAATTGCTCAACTAATCTATATTATTTTAATACGACAACTTATTTAGTGCCGCAGCAAGACAAAAAGAAAAGGTGCGTAGCCTAATAGAGGAAGAATAAGAATGGGCATTTCTATAGCGCTTCTATCCATGCTATTAAATTAGCATGCTCAGTGCGCTCTTGGTGTGATTTGCAGTGGCAGATGTATTAGCCAAAGAGAAAGGTCTTCAAGTTCTTTTTAAAAGTTTCTCTTGTCCCAGATTCTCTCAGTGTTTGGGATAGACTGTTCCATAAAGAAGGCGCCACTGACTCAAATGAGCGCACTCCCAGGTACTTCTTTCTGTGTCCATCCAAACTAGGAGTCTTGAGGTGTGACTGTGTTGAAGATCGCAGTTCCCTAGATGGTTCATGCCTTGAGATAAGCTCTCGAAGATAAGAAGTAGCAATGCCCTTTATGAATCCGTATGTAATGGACATAATTTTGTGCTCTCTTCGCTTCATCACCGGGAGCCAGTGGCGACCTCTTAGTGTTGAGGAGATATGATCTTGCCTCCTCACTCCTGAATTAATGCGCGCCGCGCTGTTCTGCACTCTCTGTAATCTCTGCAGCTGGTTCTGGGGCAAACCCAACAGGCAACTATTGCAGTAATCCAACCTTGACTGGATAAGAGAGACTGCTAAGGTATTGGCCGTCCTTCTATTGAGTTGAGGTCGCAGCTGACCCAGGGCACGTAGATGAGACGAACAAGCCTTAACCACAGCACTGATCTGTGGAACCATTGATAATTTATTATCAATAAAAAGGCCATGGTCGCTAACCGTGTTGGACAAAGTTATCTCGGAAGCCACACCCTTGATCGTAGTAATAGAGATTTTCCGAAGACTGACATCAGAACCACAGATAATTGCCTGTCTTGTCATCATTTAATTTAAGTCGGTTTGCAGCCGTCCATGCCTTAACTGTTTGACAGCACTCCTCCACATCACCAACAGCAGCAGCGCAGGCAGACGAATCAGGACGAAAACTCCTGTAAAGCACCGTGTCGTGTCGTCTGCAAATAATTTAAGAGATACACAATGGCTCTCGATAAGTTTGCCAAGCTGACTTGTATACACGGAGAATAGGACGGGCCCTAAAACTGAACCCTGCGGTACCACACAGATAAGAAGAGTAAATCGTTAAAGCGTTTTATATTTAATAACAAATTAGCCTGTTAGTTATTATCATCTTTTTGTGCGTCAGCCTGAGGCCATACACTACCATGAAAAATTCACAAAAATATACCTAACAAGAAATATATCGTCAAGACTTCAGCCAGCCAAAATACAATAGCTGACTACTAATGGACTTTTTCTTGTATGATAAATTGTGTGATTGTGTGCGTGTATGTCAATTTTATAAAGTACAAGCTACATTGCCCGGCGTTGCCCGGGTGGAAAAAAAAGGACTGTCTGGGGTGCAGATAACAAATTTATAAACTACACTTACTGAATACTTTTAGGAAAGTAAATAAATATTGTAATAGGGATAGGGTAAAAAAAATTGTCAAATATTTTTATTTAACAAAATCTATATTGCCTATACTATAGATTTACAATGTCTTTTGTTTTTAAAAGTTTGAAAAATTAATTGTCGAAAGAAAAAAGTATAGTCTAACTGGAGAATCGAACCCTGGTTGCCCGTATAGCAGTCCACTACGTTTACCACTGAGCTATCGAAGACACATGTCCGATGTTAAAAATTATTAGACGGTATATTGGGCTAGGCCTAGATAGGTCAGTGACACACGTGTTTTCAAATTGACCAATGGGGATCCTCGCGGGGCTTAACACTGTCTTTTTATATATATAGATAATTATTTCTGTGCTTGAGTACAAATTGTTGTTTTATATTGTTTCAAATATGCTGAAAGACAAAACATCTGTAATCAAGACACATTTCCATTTGTTTGGATCAATAAAGAAATCTTATCTTTAAAAAAAAAAAATCCATTTAAAGCTATTACACAATTACATTACTCAACCTAGGCCTACACATTAATAGTTATCAACATTTGAATTTAGATGTCAAGATATTATTCTAGTAGTAGTTATAAAGTCTTCATTGTTTTATCTCAGCATAACTGGAAATTTACGATAATATATTATTTAAATCCAGACTAGAAGAACTAAAGGGCTAGTGCAGTTAAGAGGTAGAGATAAGAAGTAATCATACACACTGGGTAGTTATTGTAATGTTGAAAAATGTACATATTATACATTCTTTAGTCATAAAATATTTATATAATTTTCAACTATCTTGTGTAATTTGATCATTTGAGAGTTATAAATTTTAAGCCATTGATTTTTTTTTAAAGGAAACAAAAAAATAAACATATTAGAACTATTAATGTAAAAAAACGGCGTTAATTATCTCCCTTCAATTATATTCTCCAAATTTGATGCTAGTGATACCAAACGAGTTAATTGTTTTAATATAACTAGTGTACTTCTGAAAATGCTCATCTATCTTAATTTGCCTTAAATTAGGGAAAGAGTTAAATGTTTTGAAATTGATTTCACGGAAAGATATGTCCGGTTTCAATGCAAATCCATTCCAGTGGCCCAACACTTCAAATGCTTTTGGACCCAGTCTTGTAAATGGAAGTTTAACTCACTGAATCGTGGCGCCATGTCATTCAGAAACATTGGCTACAACAGTCAGTTCTCCTCATTCAATACGGGATCTTTTCTCCATTAAGATACATCTTAATTGCTTCAAGACAAGAAACGAAACTATCCAAGACTTTACCCATACTCCGTATCACTTCATTCTCGAAGAGGCTTGAGAAACTATACAATTGACTATCTTAACAATAGATTCAATCACAGATTGCTAGTCCATTGATGGTAGCTTTGCATACAAACATTCCTGAACTAAAACAGTCGACGTCCAGTGTGATTCCCGTGTAGTTCACCACGCAGCTCCCACTAAGTATGCTGACATACGTTGTTTTCACTTGAATTAGACAATATTCCTGGAGGTCTCTCGCGTGCCACTGGAAATCGTTCTGCGTGCCAAGTCTGGCACCCGTGCCTTAGGTTGCCGATCCCTGGGCTTGCTGACAAAAATGGTTAAGCCGTGGCTATGTTTCCTACTTTAAAAAAAAAATCAAGATGGCAGGCTATGTAGTTAACCGAAGTTATTAAATTGTTATCTTATTACAGCACTCCCGCTCGCTCTCTTTCTCGCATTCACCTACTTTCTCTCTATCCCTCTCTCTCTCTCTCTCTCTCTCTCTTTCACTCAAACACACCAATACTCTAGAAAGAGTACTCACTCAAAACAAAAAATGGTACCTAATTAAAAAAACACACACTCACCATTTCGCTCACGTGCAAACCTACAGAAACAGTCATATTAATAAACAGAGAGATGTTGGCAGTTTGCTTAAACCCCTCCACTCCATCCCCACTTACACCCCCCTCACCCCCACCTAATTAACTTCTGACGTTCTATGGTTCTGGAAAGGTGTGTGTGTGTGCGGGTGGGGGAGGTGTAATGGCCCCTCAGTGAATAAAACATACCCCACGCGCTGCATTGTACCTTTCCGCCGGGGACAATATGGCGGCGAGAAAGCACGTGACCTGAGCTTAACTTAACTCGTGACATGAAGAGTTCTATTATCTCCTGGTCACGTTCCGCTTGTTCGTTCCGGCGGTCGGCTCCCCCCTTGGACGAGGCTGTTGATAACTGAATCAAAAGAAAAGCGTATCAAGATGGGGGAGCTCTCGGGGACGCGACCTTTTCAATTGAACACCCGACGCCAGAAGTCCGTTTCACTGCCTGCTCGCTACTCAAACCATTTTTTTTTTTTTCTAAAACAGAGAGGGGGGGGGTTGCTGGGGGGGGGGGGGGAGGGCGGACATAGGTTTAATGGCGCCTTTGATGTATGTTACAGAAATGGCGACGGAGGGCGTGTTCCTTTATCGGCACCTGATTATTCTAAAAAGGTGGCAGGGTGTTGGAGTGTGGAAGGACTAGACTACCGCAGACTAGAAATCCCGCCTCCCAATCAAACGCGGAAATTCATGAATAAAAGTTGAACAAAAAAAAATAGGGGTGGGGAGAGGGGCAGATACGGAATTTAGTATTTTTAGATCATTGACTATTTAGTCGGAACACTTATCTCCATCTGGACGGGATCCCTGACACTCCCACCCTCTTCCATCCCCCATAGCCATAGCCAGAATACTTTCATCTTTCGGGGCCCAGATTCTTCAGAAGTTCTGTTCTTTATGGAATCATTTTGAAAGCATGCAAATATCTGATGGAGGTTGTCGTTCTTTCTTTTTTATATACTGGCGACTCAAGTGATGCGAATATTTTATGTTTTATAGGCATAAAGACAAAGGAAGTTTTTAAAATAGTATTAACAAGTAAAGAATTTAATTAATAAACAAGTGATAATTTTTACATGAAAAGAAGTTTTTTTTTTGTCAAAATTGCTCAAAATCACGCTGCGCCTTTTAGCCTACAGTGAATTTATGTTGTTTTTTTTAAAACAAAACTGTTTCGTTTTCAGTTCACCGATACACACTTAAAAAAAACTTATTGGCGGCTCTTGTAACAAAATTAAACTAATTGCGGGTTTAATGCCAAACTATCCAATTGAAACACAGTGTCCTCCTTTGTCCTCCTTACTGTCTCTCGATGTCCTCTTTTTGACACCCTTGTGTTTGGCAACCCTATGCATGTGTGTGTGTTTGCGTTTGAAAAGGTTGATGCGAACATTATGGAAACTTGGAAAATTGTTGCTTTTTCTTTATAATGCATTTCTTTTCTATGATTGATTAAAGAAAAAAAAAGCCTTTTTGAGTTTAAAAATATATCTCTTTAATTGAATTTGAATAAATTGAGACTTTATAAGATAAGATAAGATAAGATTGCTTTATTGATCCAAATGAATGGAAAATTGACTTGATTACATAAATTCCGTTTTTCAGCATACCTAAAACAATATTAAAGAACCATTTGTACTCAAACACAATAGACATTCACGCACACTATCATACCATTTATCATACAAGAAAAAAGTAGGCCTATTATTTAGGAGTCAGCTATTGAGCCATCGTATAGCCATAGTTGAAATGCCGACAATGTTATTGATACAAATGAATGTTAGTAACAAAAACTAAATTTGTATTTTTTTTTCTAAGAACTTTATTTTTATACCTTTACTAGGGCATTCAATGCTTTTGTCAACATTTTACGTAAAAAATTTACAGAACTAGAACAAGAACAATGTCTAACAAAAGACTCAGTTGATTTATTATTTTGATAAAGTTTTAAATTCTTTTTATTGACTCTCTTTCTAACGCGAGAACCTTGCTGAGAAGAAAAAACAATGGAACGGCGCTAGGTGACACGTAGCTTGTCTTTTATTCCCAAGGGCGGAGTGCTTGGTCGCATGAACTGGCTGCAAAGCCTAGTAACTTTAAAGTCCCTAATATTAAAAATGCAAGTCTAAAACCAAGCCACGGATAAGCGTAGGACGCAATAATCCTCCAAGGCGTCTGGAACATCTAAGCATAAGATGAACATTCGGGGAAAAAAGACAAGAATACAGCTTGAATGGATTGTTTAAAACAGTACAATTTGTTACAATAAGAGCCACTGCCTGGGCCATATATCTTGGCAGACACAAATCAACACAGCCTACTAAATCTTCAGCACGGGGTTAAGTATTAAGAAGGGGATTAGCCAACATTTGTTACGAATGAAAAGATGCGCAAATACACTGGGTTACGCACGAGTTCTTTCACTCGACTGATTGCCATCATGGAAATTTTGATGGCCATCATGGAATTTCACGGACTTTGTCATGGCTGTTCGGCAACATCAGAAGTTCAGATGTCTTTTTTCTTTTGGCTATTGTCAGTGTCGGGCTGTTTTGAAAGAGGGGGATCTGGGTGAGCTACATTGAGCGTTGAATGGGCGCGCACACGTGAATATGGGAGATCCAGTTTTGATATCCCCCATTTAACGCACTCACCTTTTAACAATTCATTTCATTCATGTTCCACCCAGCGTCTGCTTTCTAACTGTTCTAAGCAGTTGTGAGCATCTGAAGGATTAGTGCGCATGTGTGATGGGCAGGAGAAGATAAACGAATTTATTGTTGTTGTTTTTTCAACAATAATTTAAGTAACGAATAGCCTTTTTTTTTCAATATAAGAGTCAACATCTGCATTTGTACCAACTCTTGATTTAATATTGATTAATAATATTGATTTAAATTACTAACCTACAAATGGGACGTGGTCGTCTTTCAAATACTGGTGAAGCTTTTTTTCAACTGAATTCGAGTATATTCAGATTATTTTATTTTCACATAAGCTAAATTTCCCGGAGTTGTCCCGTGGCCCGGGGGGGGGGGGAAGGGGGACGGGGATAAAACAAGCTTGTATAAGCTACAGATAAAAATTTACAATGAACAGAAAGCTACAGACTCTAGATCTAAAAAAAGGTAAAAAAAAACATTTTTTTTTACTGAAGACATTCATTTATATATTGTAATCGGGTAAAATATAAGCACGTCTTTTTATTTAACAAAAATCTAAATTGCTCGGTGCTCTCGTAGATTTACAATCTTTTTTTTTATAGTAACATTAATTGAAATATTTTTTAAATAAAGGTATAGCTCTAGAGTAACTGGAGAATTGAACCCGGGTCGCCCGCAGGATAGTCAGATACGTTATCCACTCAGCTAGCGAAGACACCTGTCCGAAGTGAAATCGCAAAATTACAATATGAGACAATAAATTCATATGTCTTTAAATTTTAACTAATATGATTGGTTGAACATACATTTAGCTTTTTATATATTTTACCATTGTTGATTTTAAAATAAATTCCTATTAAAATTACGCCTATTACAGATCTAATGATTATATGGACATTACAAGTAAATAGCCATGCCTCTACAGCTAGCAGGGGCAAATATACACACTCTAGTTTCTAAAGCTAGTTTAAGGCAAATAAACAAACTTTTGCTTATATATCTAGCACGGTTAATATAATAAGGCTCTAGCTTCTATAGCTAGCAAGGGGCAAACATACAGGCCCTAGCTTCTTTAACTGACACGGGGCGAATAAACAGATTTTTAGCTTCTACAGCTAGCACTGGTCAAATAAAACTCTAGCTTTGATAGAAGCTCTAGCGTTAGACAAAGAAGAAAACTTCAATTTCTTTTATAAGAAATGTATCGTAAAAAATCGATACGAACATGGGGTGTTGTTTGACAGAACACTTGCTCGCGCCTTATTCACTGACCAACATGGCGGGAAAAAAAAAGAAATTTGCCGTTAATAAAACACGCTTCTATTCTATCTTCTGGTAGTGACCACACAGTTTCAAACAATGCACGCCTGCCCCCACCCTCCCATATTTGTTCCTTTTCTTCTCTTCTAGCACCGTTTGTCCCTGCGCGTGCCTAAGAAAAGACACCAGGCATTAAAAAAAGGAGGGAGAGAGGGAGAGAGAGAGAGAGAGAAAATAAAAAGGACTTGCCTGTTTGAACTGTTCCGTTAGATTTCCTGGTCCGGTCGTCTGCTGCGTTCTTTTCGGTTGACATTAGATGATTTTCATTGAGGGATGCTGTCTGTTTGTCCTGGACAATGGCGGCAGTCAGGCGGCGTCACTCTCTTGTCAATAGTTTTGTGTGTGCAGAGTTAACCCATTAGAGCCCTTGTTTCATTTAATTCTGTTTGAAAATGTGGTGGCGATAATGGCTGACGTGAAATAGAAATGTTCCCCCAATCGTTTATTTTAGTTTTGTTTTGTTTTTGGTCTGTTCTTTTTGCGGTTGTTGTAAAAAACACAAGCTCGAAGTTAAGGTTTGTGTGCACACTTTAAATATGATGACACATGACATTTGTAGTAGTTAAAAATAATAAGAGAATCGAGTGATTAATTTAATTGTGATTATTTTGCGCTTAGGCCTACCTTCACTCTTTTTTTCTTCACGCTTTCATCATTCTCTCTCTCTCGTTGTTAGGCTATCAACTCTTTCTCTCTCTTTATCTCTGTCCCTCTCTCTGTCTCTCTCTCTTCATGTCCCTGTCTTTCTCTCTCTGTATCTCCCTCTGTCCCCCTCTCTCTCCCTCTCTCTCTCTCTTACTAACTTCCTTTCTCGTTTATTCTCAATCCATTTAGTCTCACTCTTTTCTTTTTTTCCTCTCTCTCTCTCTCTGTACAATCTCTTTGAGTCTCTCTCCTATTAAGGTAACGAACAATTACTAACATGTAGAAATGGTGTTGACAATTATTTACCATAGAATTACTAAATTATTTTAATTTTAGTGAAACCGGCATCACTTTTCTATGAAGGAGCGACGATTATGTCTGTTCTCGATACAGGAAAAAAAAATTTTATTAATGAAATAACAGAAAAAAATTTTTTTTATTGTAAACAAAAAATGTAAACATAAGCAAGAAAATAAAAAAATTAGGACATAAAATAACGGTCAATGTTCCCAACACTAAATATTAAACATACAATAAATATATTTATAAAGACCATTAAAAGTTTATTAACTTAAAGTTAATTAAAAAATTTTAGTAAAAAACAAAATATGATACACATTATCAGCTTAATATATTTTATACACACAAAAATGTAAAATACATAAAGGAATTAAGTATTATTGAGAGGATTACGTCTTCAATATTAAAAGTGAGTATGCCAGAATTTATAGCAGAAGGCAGCCATTTTTTAAATCCAATTTAGCGAATAGGATCGGAAGTGATGTGTCACCCAAAATGTATGCATGCATAAGATTTAAGACTCGTCAATTTGTGTCTAATTAAACATTCATGCTTGGTCTACAATTTGTACACATGCAATAAGGAAAAAAATTCTTTTGATGTTATTATGTCTATGTGTTATTTTCTATGGTTTTCCCAACATTTTATGTGAACTTTGAACTCTATACCTTTTTTTGTTGTATGTTTTTTGCTTCACACAAAGAAATAAGGAAAATAATTTTTATTTTTATTTTTTGTCTGACTTTGTTTTCCTTTCTTAAGAAATGCATTAAGACAAGATTCTTTTAACAAACAAACAAAAAAAATATTCGTATAAATGGTTTTTTTTATGTGGATATAAATTAAGTAGGAAAAAATTGCCTCCCTTATTATCACCACGCTAATTCTCTCCCCTATCTATCTATATTTTTTATTCAAGATCAGTGATTCTCTGATTGATTAATACAAGTTCCAGACTCAATGTAGTTGCGAGTCTATATAAAAAGTATGTCTGTGTAGTAGTCTTAATTTTGTGTGGCTATCTGTCTATATATCTATCTGTCTAGCAGTAAGTCTAAAAGTATTTCTGTGTGTCTATCAGTCTATCTGTTTAGCAGTTAGCCAGATGGTCTATGTGTCGGTCTATGTGTCTGTTTTGTGTCTCTGTCTATGCGTCTGTATATGTGTCTGTCTATCTGTCAGTTCATCTATATTTATGTCTATCACTCTATTTGTCCGTACATCTATCAATTAATCAATCAAGTTATCTATATATCATTCCACCTGTCTGTCTGTCATTCTATTAACCAACATATTACCTATCCATCTTTATCTATCCAACTATCTATCTATAATCTGTATGTGTGTCCGTTCTTCCATACATCCACCCAGCCACCTATCTATGCAGATCTTATCATCCCATCTATCTATGCCTATCAATTATCCAATCTCTGTTTTCTAAGAACTATTCCACTTTTTTAGTTGGAAATGTAACGAAATTCTTAACAATAGTCAAACAGGCTCCCCGCAGGATACATAAATAAAACTGAATAAAAAGTGAAACAAGTAGACAGCATTTTTTGAGATTCCCTCGTCCCCGCCCCTGCCCCTCCCCCCTCCCCACCAACTGTAACAGTTACAGACGGCGGGGGTACACAGGTGTAGGCTACATTCCGCCCAAGCATTCAACGAGGACCCAGACACTTTTCTTGAAGTTTCGGCGCCAGATCTTCTCAGCGTTATTTGTCACGTGACGCAGCCGAATTGTTGACAGAGTGGGATCGGGTTGCCGAAAGGCAACAATAAGACACCATTAGGTGCCGAGGGGCTGTTAAATGTGGCGGGTTGTGTGGGGGTCAGGGGAGGCGGGGAGACGAACTAGACGCACCGGAATCGTGTTACAAACTTTCCATGTAGGATGTACATTTCTGGAGTTCCAGGCCCGTCTCCAGAAAAAAAAAGGAAAAGGTCTTCTCGGGTTCTTATCTTTTATGTTAGAGACGTTCCTTGTTAATCAAAGACCCAATTGTGTCTTAAGCTATTCCATGGTTTTTGTCTTACGCTTTGATTAGGGTTTAAAGTCATTTATGGGGGCAGGGTGGTCGCGCGTTCTGTTGAAGTACCAATGTAAAAGCACGGTAGCCTCTTGCATGCATCCAGCACTTTCTTCTTCTGAAACAAAAGAGTCTTTTAAAAAGAGTTTAAAGACCTTTCTCTTTGGCTAGTGTTCTGTGTGCCTTGCGTACTAATACAACTGCCACTGCGATTTATTCCAAGAGTGCACTGAGCATGCTAAATTTCATATCATAGATACAAGCGCTATATAAATGATGATTATTATTCTCCATTGTATTTATAATAGTTAATTAAAAAAACATCAAATGCGATGACTTGTTTATAATAAGAATTTTATAATCCTTATTTTCTAATATACTTGTGGATTTATCTTATCTTATACATTACAGATGCTCCTTCTATAAAGAAGACTATTGTGTCCTACGCTCATCCGTGGTCCGAGTCTAGTCTTGCATCTTTATTAATGTTTTAAATGATGTTACGTTACTGGTTTTCCTGGTTTGTTCAGGCAACCCATTTTACGCCGGAATGCCTCTCGGGATTTACACGTGTAATTGTATGGTACAAACTTGAATAAAAAAAAATGTTCTTTTATGTTACAGACGCTACTTCGTTAAATATTGTTAGACCTCTACTGTATAACTCTTATATTAGGTCGGTTAATGCTACATTTATTTGCTTTGTCCTATGTTTGTAAAGTTTTCAAATTATTCCTTAAGCTTTAAATTTGTTCAGCCAAGAGAATTACATCCGTGTTCTCTGCTTGTTTGTTGGTCAATGTTAAAAGCTCTTTGATCTTACATTATGTTTGTTGGCAGCGATATACAAATTAATAGCATTATTTTTATTTATACTTTTACATACAAGTTCATGGCGCCCAACTTGTATAGGTAATACGACTCTAGTCTTGCATTTTGATTAGGATTTTATATAAATTTAGGCCCCTATTGATCAAATGTCGTTGTTGTTTTTCCTGGCTTGTTCATGAAGCCCATATGACACCTAAGATAATTTATATGGATTTATTGTTGCGTGTGGAACATGAACAGTTTGTATTCCTACGTCTATCGGAGTATTTGTAATATGTTATAATGTATTTCTAAATTATAATTTAATGCATTGTGTATTATTATTATTTTCTTCTTTGCCCTTCTGTCCACTAGCGACTCTAGGATACGGCGATCTAAATAAAAGGTTGTGAAATGTGAAGGTGTTCCGGTAGGAATTGGTGAGCAAAAGTTAGCACATTGTGGAAGTTTCTACGTAGCCTACTAATCCCCTTTTATTTACTATATTGGAATCTAGAAAATAAAAAGTTTGTGAGGGAGGAGAATGGTGGGGAGGGGGTCAATGTTTCATATTTAGTTTGTCACTATGTTAGCTCCGCTCCATTGAACAGTATATAGGGAAAACGTTTTGACAAAAGTTTAATTTGCAGATTACATACAGTGTTGGGGCACGTTGGCAGAGCGGCAGCACAATCCCCTAGTATGCCTTGGCCAAAGAAATTGGTGAGACTGGATCAAATTTAGAAATAGCTCTACTTTAGAAATACAACCCAATAACAACCTATTGCAATGCTCAAATAAAAATAAGTCCAAAAACCTTTTTCTTATTCCTTATGCGTGAACAAATGCATATGAATACTCTTTCTTCCCAAGTAGCATCTGGGCATGGAATGGGTTACCCCAATAAACTAGGAATATTAGTAACTTAACATCATTTAAAACAGTAATAGAAATGCAGGACTAGACTCAAACCACGGGCTGACCGTAGGACGCAATAATCTTCTGTTTAGAACGAGCGTCTGTAATGTATGATGAAGATGATGATGATGATTGACCATCACTTGCGATGAGGACCCTTCTTTGTCATACGTAGATGTATAAGATAAGATAAATAACATGAACTATAAGGTTAGTCTATTTTTCTAGCTTTCGTTTAAGTTTAAACGAGTTATTAAAAAAAAAAATGTATTATCTGCTTGACATTGCTTAGTATCAATCCAGGGTTTACAATTTCATATTCCCATCGGAGGAGCAGGGAGTGGGTGGTCAAGGGTGGCAGTGCCCCACAAATGTGAGGACCACTTATTTTTTTCTTACAGCAAACAGTGAAACGAAAAAAAAAAAGAACGTATCCACTTTCTCGTTACATTGCCACGCCCCTCCCCCCCCCCCATTACCCCCCCCCCCCCCAACTCTTCTTGTTTTCCGCCCTTTTGGCACCTTGCCCTTCACTCGCTTGAAAAAAAAAGTATTAAAAAAAAATGGCCGAAAAAAAAAAGAAAGGAAAAGGTACCTTGTATTGTATGTTAGGACACATTGGGCCCGCGGGCCTGGCAGATATCGAGGAACAACATTAAAATAACCACATAGACAAAAGCGAAAGTCATGAAACCGTAGACGATAAAAGCATTTTAATGGGAAACGAAAAAAAAAAGAAGCGGAATTATTGGGAGGAAAAAATGTCCCTAAAGAATCACATGCACTGGGAAATAACTCTCAACTCTTCTTTCTCTTCTCTAAACGCATTGAGAAATGTGTTGTCTGCCCTTTTTGGGGTAATAAGGGAGACAAAAAGTGAGGAAAATTTTTTCTTTTTACTTACAGATGTAAATGCAGGTTCCATTTGAAAATAAAAAACAAAAAAACTCAACAGAAATACATTCTACAGAAAACAAAAACACTGATTTCTTTTTTCGGGGCATTTTTGTGTGTGTGTGTTCATTGCCTGTTTTTATTGAACATTTTTTAGAAAAGAACTGCATGTCTGCCTAATTAGGGAAGCGACGGTTGTCTGGGGCTGCAGAATGCAATAAACGGGCTTAGAGTCGGTGACAAAACTGTGTAACGATTTGACACCTACTGGTGGGAATTTCTGCATGTCCGATGTCTGTCTGTCTATTTATCACTGCATTTTTTGTGTGTGTGTATATACAGATAAATTTGCCCAGTCTGCGGTGAATGTCTGTCTGAGAAAAATGTCTGTTTTATCCTTCTATATATTTGTCTGTCTCTCCTCTAACTGTTTGTCTATAAACCATGCCTATTTAACCATCTATATATAATAATAATACTGCCACGTATGTTTTATTATTAGTTTTGATTTGTAATAGTGTTAAATAATCTCGAATCTTATCTTATCTTATACATTACAGACGCTCCTTCTATAGAAAAGATTATTGCGTCCTACGCTCATCCGTGGTCCGAGTCTAGTCTTGCATTTTTATTATTGTTTTAAATGATGTTAAGTTACTGGTTTTCCTGGTTTGTTCAGGCGACCCATTCCATGCCCGATTGAAACTCGGGAAGAAAGAGTACTTATATGCATTTGTTCTCGCATAAGGGATAAGGAAAGTGTTTTTGTCTTTATGTTTATCTGAGCTTTGCAACAGGTTGTTATTGGGTTGTATTTCTAAATTAGAGTTTAATGCATTATGTATTATTACTACTTTACTCTTTGCCCCTCTCCTCTAGTGTTTCTAGGTTTAGTGATTTGACTAATGGTGTTACTCTTGTCAATTGGGAATATTCACTAGTTAATACCTTGCAGCTCTTTTTTTGAGTTTGTTCTAATTTTTAATGTTTTCTTTAGTTGATGGGTCCTATAGGGCCTACAGATCCTGCATATTCTAGTATAGGCCTAACCAATGTGAGATAGCATTTTAGTTTTATATTCTTATTACATTTGTAAAAGTTCCTTTTTATGAATCCTAATTCTTTGTTTGATTTTTTAATTACTTCATCAATATGAGGGTTCCAGGATAACTTATCATTTATTATTACGCCCAGATACTTAGCATTGACTTAGCATTATCAGCTCGTCTATATTAGCGTATGACGTAATTGTTAGAAGGGAAGCGAGTAATATGTTCTTGTGTTGATAGTTGGGTGTAATGTCCTCGTTTTGAGAGAGAACGCTAAGTGTATCTATATTTGAGTTATTATTGTTTCAAAGTAGATTATTATTAAACTGATTTTTTTGTGAATCAAGGCGTAGTGTTCTAACTCAACAAATTACTGGACCCAAACGAGTTATTCATTTATTTATGAAAGTTACTAAAATTGGTCTGTCTGGTTGATAAAGCAATTAAATTTGCCAGTCTGCGTGAATGTCTGTTTGAGAAAAATATCCATTTTATCCTTCTATATATTTGGCCGTCCTTCTCTCCTCTAACTGTCTGTCTATCACCATGCCTATTTAACTATATATGTCTGTCTGGTTGATAAGACAATAGTAACAGATAAACAGCCTGTTGCAATGCTCAGATAAACATAAAGGAAAAAACACTTTCCTTATCCCTTATGCGATAACAAATGCATTTAAGTACTCTTTCTTCCCGAGTCGCATTCAGGCATGGAATGGGTTGTCTGAACAAACCAGGAGAACCAGTAACTTAACTTCATTTAAAACATTAATAAACATGCAAGACTGGACTCGGTCCACGGATGAACGTAAGACGCAATAATCATCTTTATAGAACATTTAAGAAAAAGAAGAAGAGTTTGTCAAAAGCATGACATTGCTGATAAGACTCTTCCAGATGACTACATTTCCAATAAGACTCATAAATAGTATTAGCAACATCAACAGCAATAACAACATTAAAACAATAAAGTAATAATAATAATAATAATAAAGGTGCTTATAGAGCGCATATCCCGTTGGTGACAGTTCTATGCGCAGACGACAGTTACAGAATACAGACAGACAACGAAATATGTAGTAATACGCTAATTCTGCTAACGAAATAGGTGAGTCTTCAGCCGGCTCCTGAAGGTGTCATAGCTAGGGCTCTGGCCAAGCTGTAGTGGGAGGTGATTCCAAGCGGACGGTCCTGCGTAGGAAAATGAACGTTCGCCAGCGGACACTAGCCTCACACGAGGAATATGCCATTTTTTTATACTCACTATCTAGTGCACTTCCATATTATGTGAACCATTTTCCATAGCTTAACAAATCAGTTATTAACCGGAAATAACATCATAAATTACGTACAATTGTAATATTGTTTGTTATTTTTTCTTTCTCATTTTGACAAAACACATTGTAGTCATTCGTTTCTCCGTCATTTTGACGGGCATAACTCCTAGTATAATAATAAATTACTTTAATGGTTAGCGTAAGAGTTAACAGTTGACCCTAAATTACTTTTTGCCTTTAAAAATAAATACCCCAAACAAAGTTTATCTATTGGCTTAAGTTTGAATTTTTGTTCCTTCAAGACAGTTTTTTGTTAATGCTCGTCAACCACCTTCCTGTATCCTCTTTATCCCCACGTGACCACCAGGAGCCAGAGAGGGGGAGGGGGTGGCGCCACTGCATGTCGTACCAATGAATAAACAACACTCGCAGCGTAAATGGAACCCATTGGGAAAGGGGAGGGAGGGGGCATACATGCATCGACGAAGTCTTCAGTCACAAAGTCTTTTTGAAAAACCCCAACAGAGGGCGCTTCACGTGATCATAAAAATTGAATCGAACTCTCACGCACGCACGCAACGACACTCACACACACACGCACACACTTAAGACAGTATTGTTGAATTAAACTCGTTAGAAGTGAGTTTTAGGAGTAGGGGGAGGTAATTTAAAAAGTAAAAAAAAAAAGACAGTAATTCTAAAAAACCGCAAAATTATATTTTGTTGTTGTTCAAATATCATCAGGGGCGATAACCACTTCAATTTAGCTTTTTGTGTACTGTCACGCATCGAGCTCTACGCCGTGAAAAGAACACACCGAGTGCACCGAGTACAGAACAATTAGATATTTTGTGTAGTTTTCCTTGCACTCGTCTGGATTTTCCCGTTTTTCCCTCCTTTCATTTTCTTAAAATGTACATTCACTTATAACTATTACCATTCATTTTCGATATTAATATGTATGTATATAACTTTAGAAGAAAAGAAAAAAGACCCGTGGAGTGATACCTTAGAATGGGCAAGAAGCAGGAAAGCCACTATTTGTACGGCTATGTAATGTATATATTAGGCTCGCGTTAGTCATACGGTTTTCTTTAAGAGAGGCGTTTGTAAGGAGGGCGGGGCGAAGATACTATATTAGCAAACAAACAAAAAAGAAAAAACTATTCTTCTGGTCAGCGGTTCCCAAAAAGATTGGAGAGACTCAATATATCTTGATATATTATTATGTAGATGAGCAAAAATAAGTTATTGTTGACATGTGACAAGTTTCAGGACAAGTTCGATACAATAGTCAACAATGACAGAATAGTTAAGCTTTATTTAAAACATTCAGTCTGTTTTTCAGAGAAGTATAAATAAACAATATTGTTTTTAAACATCATAATATTTTACTAGAACCTTGGTGTGTACCTGTTATATCTGTTATATGTTTTTAAAAGACACTTATAGGCGATGAATAACATAAGTGGGTGAGGAAATATAAGTAATCAAAATAATTGGGTTACAGCAACAACAACACAATTTCAGAAACGCTGATAACTAGAGGTGATAAATGAAACTTGATCTGATGTAAACATAGGGGTCGTAACACTTTAAAGGGTTGAGAATCACTACTTTTGTGCATTTGTGTGTGTGTGAGGGAAGGGGGGACTACTCAGTACTCTAACTCTGACTTAAATATAGCTAGAGAAAGAGGTCTTAACCCTTGTGTGTCTGTATGTGTTTGTTCAGTTTTCTCTAAGAAAACAAATTTCGCACCTCTTTTAATCTGCTCATGTTTCAGCTTGGCGTGCAAGGGTTAATAGGTCTGAGTTTCAAGACGTAGCAGGAGAGATGGAAGCCCGGGGTCGATGAGTGTGAAGTGTGGCCCACCAATGCACACTATCATACCTCGACACTTACAAAAAATACACCTATGACGACATTTACCTATACAAATTTCTTTTCTCTACACTTAAGCGGTTTGCATTGAGTTTAAATCAATGTTTCATTAATTTCACTTATTTAGTTCACGATACTACTCTATGACGAGTGCTGGAAAGCACAAAGATATGCCACTAACGCAGGGGCATGGAATGGGTTGCCTGAACAAACCAGGAATACCAGTAACTTTACATCATTTAAAACAGTAATAAAATGCAAGACTAGTCTAGGACCACGTAGGATGAGCGTAGGACGCAATAATCTTCTTTATATGCAGTTCGTCTGTACTCTATAAGATAAGATAAGATCCATAAGTTATAAGGTTGGTTTTCAGCATTCACCTGTTTCTGTGGCCACGGCATACTAGGAAATTGTGTGGCCAGTACAATGTCAGTACAATGCCAGTACGATGCCCAGTCGACTTTACTTGACCCCAACGAAATTCAGGTACCCATCAGAGCTGGGTAGACTCAGGAACACCCTCCAGGCCCGGGAACAAATCCTAGCCTTTCACCAGTATTCGAATCCAGGACATTCGATACGCCAGCAAATCGCGCTGTCTCTCGACCACCGATTTTTTTTTTGGTGCCCTTTTGTAAAGAGCTACAGCAAAGGATTGCCAGGGTATCCACAACCATGTCTAGACTTCCACAGAGAGAGAGAGAGTATGAGGCAGCAAGGTGCTGACCATCAACAACAAAGTTACGACGTTACAACGTTATCACGTTACCACGTGTGTGTGGTCAGCCCTTCTGTACGCAAGCGAAACATGGACCCCTGAATGACTAGCAAGAAAAAAAGTCTCAGTTCATTTCCCGTGATCTAACTTAGACCATACTTGCCATCTCCTGGCAGGACCTCAAGGCAACCCATTCTATACCTAGATGCCACTGGGAAAAAAAAAAGAACTTTTATACGTTTGTTCTTACATATAGAATAAGAGAATGTGTTTTTATTATTATGTCTATCAGAGCATCGTTATAGACTAGTGTGTTGTATTTAAAAGATAGAATTTAATATTTAATGTTTTATTACTACTTTTTTTATATAATTTCTTTCGAATGTAGTCACAGAAACTAGTAAACACCTCTTTAAAAGACATATGTATTAAAATGGTCAGAAAAAGATTCTTCATTGTTTTTTAAATGAATACATTTCAAAAATAGTAAAGAAACACTTGAAAATTGTAATATTCTGCATAAAAAGTTTTGACTGTCTATATGTTATCGACATTGTCTTTTGATGGGAAAAAAAAACGTATACAAAAGAAAAACCACAATGTCTGTGTAGATATGGGGTGGGGTATGGAGAAATAGTTTGCTATTTAGTTTTAAGGCTCCTTCCTCCTCTCCCCCTCACACGCATTCATACATACAGGCACAAAGTCAAGCAATAAATTTCCAATTCCTGAAAAACCCGCACATAACATTTCCATTAGGTGGGACTTTATAACTTTTCCCGAACATTTTCAAGCATTCACCCTGTTGTGCTTATACAATACATTAACTTTGTGTTTCGGCAATAACTGTCTCTTTCTAAACTAATTAAAATGAAAAGTGCATTTTAAGAAAATAAAATAAAAACAAACAAAACAATATAACGTCTTTGGAACATTTCGGTAAATTATCTGATAGAAATTTTAAAATAAGCTTTTTGTGCACAAATTGTGTTCCATTTAAATCTATATATAGCATGCTATACGATAGAAAATAAAATTAGGTATTATATGTATTTGTAGGCTGATTGCACACACTGTGTAGATAAATAGATAATTACAGAGAAAGATAGTGATAGATAGATAGAGAGAGAGAGAGAGAGAGAGAGAGAGAGAGAGAGAGAGGGTGATTTTGTAATAGAGTGGGCGAAGGAGTGAGGGAGATTTAGTTTTTTATCATCATAATTAGTTCATATGTTTAAAATGACATTTTTTGAATGTTCAAGAAATCTAGGCCTACATGTCTAAAAGCATCTACTTGCTTACTTGCTTAGTGCCTTTGGTTCCTCGTGGAACATAGGGCCTCCACAACAGCTCTCCGGCGCACTCGATTCTGGGCATCTAGCATTTAGCAAACTACGCCCCTCCCCCCCCCTCCCAACCCTACACTCATAATTTTTGTTTCCCAATTCTTACCACGAAATCTATAACATACAAATTAATGTGTGCCCCCTGACACCGGATAGTGATTTACTTGTCATGTGCAAGTGAACCCCTTACACCTTTACGCTGCCACTTTATTGAGTCGTTAAAACTGTTTAAAACTCAGACATTTATTTGAAAACGATAAAATTGTAAAGACTTATCTAGAAGCCGTATATTTCCAGACTTGAATCTCTGGAAGCATTGTACCTAGAAGTCCTAGATACATATATTAAAATTTTTATCGCCTCACCCCCTCCGCCTCTCACCCCATATCCCATCGTGGTATGATATTGGTTGTTATTCAGTTGCTGTTGGCTGAATGAGACAAATGCTAAGGTCTATCCGTTGATCTATGTAACGTGGGGCGAATGCCAGGTGACGTATTTGAGCGCAAAGAATCAGTTCTATATATCTGATCAGTTTTATTTTATCATTACAAATCTATGGTTTATACATTGCTATAGATGCAATTTTCGGTGCTATAGATGCAATTTTCGGTGCTATAGATGCAATTTTCGGTGCTATGGATACAATTTTCGGTTTCCGGTTATCAGCAAAGTAGATAAAGAGAAAAGAATGCAGAAAAACTATTTAAAAAAAACAACGTTTAAAATATTTATAGGTTAATGATTTTCAGGCACGGAATGTAATATTGTAAAGCCGTAAAAGGAACAGATAATGTATATCTAATTTATTCATCTTCTTACATATTACAGACGCTACTTCTATAAAGAATATTATTGCGTCCAACGCGTATCAGTGGTTTAAGTCTTGCATTTTGATTAGAGTTTTAAATTATGTCAAGTTACTGATTTTCTTTGCTTGTTCAAGCAACCCATTCCATGCCCAGATGCCACTTAGGAAGAAAGAGTAGCTTACTTATATTAATTTGTTCTTGCATAAGGGATAAGGAAAGTGTTATTGTCCTTATTTTTATCTTAGCATTGTAATAGATTGTTATTGTGTTGTATTTCTAAGTACACAGACAGTAATAATGTAAAGTCGTTAACAGGGACTGTCTGTCTGTTATCCCCAAAGCCCAAAGATAAAAGACTACCAGTGTTAGTTCGTAACAGAGAATGTCTGTCTATCAGCTTAACATTCACAGATCGCAACGTGACATTCAGCCACAGAATAGACACAGATCATACAACACGCGTAATCTTCATTTTTATGTTTCAAAATTAAACCGGAAATAGTTGTGTGTGAAGATACAAAACAAAATGTCTACCATGGATTATAAAAACATTCATCACGCGATATTAAGTCTTCCCTTGTGTGTAGCCTACAACTTTAAAAAATCACTCAATTTTCATTACCTTCGATGCATCCACACAATGAACATTTCAACATGCATAACAAATGTATTCATTACTTGAACAGATAGTTTTAGGATCTTTGTTTCGTTATCTGAAAAGTAAAGATTTCCGAAATGATCACTTATCTTATCTTATACATTACAGACGCTCCTTCTTTAAAGAAGATTGATGCGTCATACGCTCAGCCGTGGTCCGATTCTAGTCTTCCATCTTTATTAATGTTTTAAATGATGTTAAGTTACTGTTTTTTCCTGGTTTATTAAGGCAACCCATTCTTTGCCCGGATGCCACTCGGGAAGAAAGAATACTTAAATGCATTTGTTCTGGCATAAGGTAATAAGAAAAGTGTTTATTGTCCTCTCAAAGCGATGCTACTTGTTCCGCATAATTTCTATCACTGCTTGCAGAGTGCCCCCGCCATACCGGAGTTTAGAGTGGATGGGGATGGCCAACCGTTTGCGCCGACCCTTTATGTGAGTGTATCACAGTTGCGTGGTACAGCGAAGTTCGTTCTCCGAGCCCCAAGAGAGTAATCTCGGCTCCCACTCTCGATGAGAAGTGGAGTTCAAGTCTGAATAGCAAAGTCGACAGTGAGCTCGTCTTTACAAGCTCGGCATCCTGGGTTCGGTGCAGAAATAAAAGAAATAAAAAATCCACCACCGACTCGGAGAGGAGATGAGCGCCACCAACTCTACCAAGCCTACAGAAAGGACTAAATGGGTACGCAGTGTCCATTAGCTCCCCCCTCTCCCCGGCCCCCAACGACCATAACTGTTGAAAAAAATATAAAGTAATTATGTCGGACCAAATTTTGATCACAGGGTACTAAGGGGATTGAGTGGCCAGCACAATGCCCAGCCGCATTTACTTTGCCCCCAACTAATGTCTGGTACCCAACAGAGCTGGGTAGACTCAAGGACACCATTTTATTTTTAAAACCGTCAAAAAAAAAAATAGAAAACAATAAAAATTATAAAATCTATAAAAGACTTTTTTTAGGTTCTCTTCTAAAATTGATTATTTGTGGAAATCCAGTTCAGCTGAGTTGGAAACACTTTGATTAGAAGCTTCCAGGTTTAATCCAGCTACGGTACGCTTCAGTGGTTAGCTGTGTGTCTGCGATTGAAGGTCGAATTGGTTGCTCGACCCAGCGCCTGTTTGCTGCTGCTGTTGCTGTTGTTGTTGGCTATAGTTATAATGTGTCAAAGTCAATTTAAGTGGTGGTGGGGGGGGGGGAGAAAACTTTACTTTAAAAAAAAACTTAAACTCTTTGTGGCATTATGTGGTTAATGGGGAAGGGAACAAACTTTAACACACTCACAAACACAAAACTAAACCAACAAATAACTTTAAAAGTTTAACATTTAAATTGAGCCTTTAATTGAAATCACTAAGATTAAAACTAGCAATAGTGATTTTCATTGTAAAAAAAAATAATAATTCTGTTTATTCCTTTTCTAAAAAAGGAATTTTTTTTTTTTCAAAAATCACATTTTTAAAAATATACTTTTACAAAATGTATACATTTCAGCAAATACTTATAATAAGATGGACCGCTTGCTTTAATATATTTCTGCGATTCGATGACTCGAATGATTTCATTTGGGAATTTCCGATTCCAGTTTGAATTGTATACTTCAGATTTATTTAATCGCTAAGATTTAATTTTATTATTGGAAAATTATGTATTAGCAAAGACTATAATAAGATAAACAGCTTGCTCTATTTTAAATAGCTGTATAGTTAGTTTGCGCATGTTCGGGTTCCGATTTGCACTCAAGTCTTCCGGTGTAAATAAATGTAAAAAAATGAAAGCTCCTTTGTCGAGTATAATATGCTGAAAAGCCAAGAATTGCACTATTGCTATCAGGCATTTTAGTTTGTAATACACATTATTAGGTTTCAAGTTTGTAGCGTTAATTAATATAGACAGTACCTTGCGATACAATTAGGGTTGCCATCCGTCCCGATATATCGGGACTGTCACCGTTAATTATGGACTTTCTTGTCCCGACATCCCGACAAGACCCAGTTTTTGTCCGATTTCGCAAAATACTGTTACGAGCTTGGCTCAGGTACTGAAGTAACGCCATCTGTTTGCGCAACATGTAAATGCAGCCTCAGTTTTACTTATGTCAACAAGTTTATGTTGACAAGGTCGTCTCACAGATGGCGTTGCATTTTGCGTATCCTGTATCGACATGGAAGTACCTTCTAGATCTAGATCTAGCGTCATCATTCGAGAAAATACCAGACTGACTTGCATGGAGTTTTATAAATACGTAAAAGGGAAAAAAAACTTGCTGAAAAGGGTGAAATTTCCGGAAAATATGATGTACCAACTACTTCTGTCGCAACAAGTTCCATGTAATTGTGTTCTAAATAAAAAGTAATTATATTAAATACATATTTTACTTCATTTCTACACCCCCAGCTCAGAGTGTCCCAGCTAGATATGGCAACCCTGGATACACTTTACAATTTTCTTCATATCTGTGGTCTTTGATTTCAAAGAATTATTTTCTATGTCTTTGAGCGTGTGTGTGTGTGTATGTGTGTTTGTGTGTGTTGGGGGGGGGGAGGTGTGGATGCATATGAGCAGGGGCGAAAGCCACGACGGGAGGTAAAACTATTTCAAAACGTAATAATTCTAAAGTCAGTTATATAGCATGCTACTTCATTTTCTTGACAAATCGTCGAATGCACTTTTGATAATAGTGTGCCAAAAATTAGGATTTCTAATTCATTCAGCCAGGCTAGAGTCGAAATTGTATCCTGCTCTTGCACTCAATTTCTTGTAGCAAGGACTTGAATTGTCTTTTAGTCGGTCTTCTGTGTGCCATTGAAAAAAGCTCCGCATGCCAAATCTGACACGCGTGTAGTATGGTTTCCGACCTCTAATGTCTAATGTGTTAGTGTTGAGTTATTTTTAACTTATTTCTTACAACACAACTGTAAACTTTACTATATAACATTTTTGTTCAGAAAATGAGAGAACTAAAACTTGTTAATATTTCATAAATGTCAATAAATCATATTTTAGAGTCATAATTTCTTTTTCAGTATTTTAGATTACAACATTGATTGCACGTGTTCAGAATTGGCCTACACCTGCTTGCACAAACTTAGCACTATTGATTCAGGGCCGTGCGGCATACCGAAGGTCCAGGGCTCGAATCCTGGTGTAGGCTAGGATTTTTTAACGAGTCTGGATGGTGCCCCTGGGCCCACCCAGCTCTGATGGGTACCCGACTTTAGTTGTGGTAAAGTAAAGGTGACCACAGAAACTGGTGAAACCGGCCCTATGGATCAATTTTTTTTAGAATATTGGCCCCTCCACTACCTAAAAAATCCCCTAGCTACGCCACTGAATAACTTCAAAATAATCAAAAAATTTTCGTCGTAAATTTATAGTGTGATTCAGAGCATTCTATTGAAACAGAACTTTGTTTTTTTTCATTTTGCTTTCTATAACATTACACGAAATTATAAAGTTCACTTGTAGCCTACAAAGATTTTCAATATTTACCATAAATTTACTTATAAAATTAAAAACAAATAACTTTGTTTTTTAATTGAATTTATTTTGCAGACATCTTAACCCAAACTCGCCAGACAGACATACACATAAACTAAACTGACTCGGGTAGAAATGTAGTAGCAACCACCAAAATGAGTGATTTTGTTTTTAATTCAGAGAGATGACTCAATATCAAATAAACATTCACAGATAGTTTTTAAAAAACAAAAAACAAAACAAAAAAACATTAATTGTTTCGTACATGATTCAATATAAGAAAATGTACTTGTAGAATGTAATAGATTAAAAAAAAAATAAAAGAACAGAAGACTTCATGTCTTAAAAGGAGAAAAAAAGCAACACATGATACAAGAAAAGTTCTCAAACAAACAATTTTAAATTTGCTACAATCCCCCTACATGTAAAGCGATGTCGAAAAAACAAAACAAATTAATTTAAAACTAGATCTTAGGCAGAAAAATCCTGCCAGCATTTTTACGTAACGGTCCTGTTTACTGACAGCGAACACCAGCATTTTTACGTAACGGTCCTGTTTACTGACAGCGAACACCAGCATTTTTACGTAACGGTCCTGTTTACTGACAGCGAACACCAGCATTTTTACGTAACGGTCCTGTTTACTGACAGCGAACACCAGCATTTTTACGTAACGGTCCTGTTTACTGACAGCGAACACCAGCATTTTTACGTAACGGTCCTGTTTACTGACAGCGAACACCAGCATTTTTAGTTGTCGAACACTTTTTTTTCAACACTTGTAATCATGTATAGAATAAATAGGAAATTAAAATACTTATAGACAAGAATAATAACAGACCACTGAAGTAGTCGAACGGTTTCAGTAATAGACTAAATATCACCGAATATAAAACACCTTTGATATGAAACTCCAAAGTTGTATGAACAGAATGAGTGATGTCTTTACATCTGTATGCGACATTTTGTTCACCATTACAAATACAGTTTTCTAAACTAACGGTTCCAGCCCCACCAACACCTCCACTTTTTCACACACAAAATAAGGGGGTGGGGGTATTGCTACAGATTAATCCCTATGCTACACATCTTCTGGCATATCTGGCATAAGGGGGGGGGGATTTATTGTTTGGTTGGAAAGAAATTCGGGTACGGGTAATTTTTTACCCATTTCCAGGAAAATATTCTGGACTTACAAATGATTCAAAAGAAAAATTATAAAAGCATACTTTTTTTCTTACAAAAATAAATAAATCAATCGATAACATTGTATCTTGCAATATTTAGATCAACCCAAGAATTTTTGAAAAGTTGATTGATGAATGCAATTCTAAATGAACAAAAACTGACATTGCTGCAGATTTTGTATATAAGTTTTGATCATAAGTTGACTTCTATATTTGAACGATGCAGTCAGCATTATTTAGTCGATTTCATGAATCATATATGTTTATTTCTACAACACATTCCTAGTTACTTGATACAACACAAAATCTTGCATGTAGATAGTGGAATAATAAAAACCACCTAAAGTTATTGTATTAGCAAACAAAAAATTTGTCTAAAAAATCGCTATAACAACATAACAATAACTTTGTCTTAAAGGAAAACAATAAATTGTCTTAAAACTTAAATAAATAAATAAACATTAATATAAAATCGAAATAGAACATAACCATAACTTTATCTAAGAACATAACCATAACTTTATCTAAGAACATAACTAATTCCTCCTAAGCTCAGGAACCAGACGTTAATAATGTTCTATAAATTCAGCAACATATATTATAAAAGATAATATTAATATTCTCTTCTAATCACTTGATCTGTTAAAAGCTTTCAACCGTTTCTTTAAATATTTATTTTAGTGTCCCGTTTAAAACAAGTGTTGATTTTTTTGTATTCTTATATTTTCATTCACGAAATTAGAATGTCACAATTTAATATCTATGAAGTTGTTCCGTACGGATTTATTTTATTGACATGTGAAAAAATATAATGTGGGACGAAGGATTAAAAATACCTGGCCATAAAAAGTTATAGTGTCTCGTTTAAATGTTTTTATTCGACTTCAAAACGAGTCAAATATGAATTGATTCTTCACCCTCGCCGCGGCGCTCGGTGTGTGTCATAAAAAGAGATTAGGAGATTTGGGATCTCTTCTGCGAGTTAGATCATTGATTCTTTCTGTTGATGACCTGTTGGATGTGCTTGTTTCAGAAAGAAAATAATGTAGAAGGTTGTAGTGACATGTCGTGTCACTAGGCCAGTGTCAACCGGCGTACGTGTCACATGTCATGAGTGCCAGTGATTTGTGTTTTACTGTCATAATCATGGCTCGCAATGAGGGACATGACATTTAGGGTATCAGCGAGGTAAGTGCAAATCATCGTGTCATTTGTCATGGCATTGGTGATGACAAATGACATTTCCCCACATATAGTTTATGTTCAAGGTACTGTCACTTGTTCTGACGTTTGTGCCAATTTAAAACTGCAAGCATACTTCAGGCTTTGTTTTTTGTCAATATGCTTATGAAATATATAAAAAAAACAGCTGGGCAGTGTCATTTGAAGCAGGTTGGCACACGATCGTAAATGTCTAGAAATGTCACCTGGCTCTGTGGTTTAATCCCCGATACAGCCGGCTGTTTTCTCACCTGATTGGTTATTGTACGGTTTTGACGGACAGCAGGAGCAGCTGATGGCGTAGTGCAGCGCCTTGTTGGCGTTACTGAGCGCCCCGTAGCCGTACGTGGAGCTGAGGGTGAAACTTGGCAGAAGCGGGGGGTACGGCAGGGCCAGCGCTGCAGACGCCATGCTGCCGGTACGCGAGCCAGGGGCGGATCCGTAGGTGTATCTGATGGAGTTCAGGTGAGCCGTGGGCGGTGTGCTGATGGGGGAGAACGCTGACTTGAAAGATGACGTCCCCAAGGAAGGAGGCAGGTAGGTTTGCGGGAAGAAACCGGAAGTGGTCAGACCCACCTGCCCGGCAGCCAGGGCGTTCAAGGCGGCGCCCACACCGATACCGCCGAGCGGAACGTGTGATGTAATGTTTGTGCCCGCCGCGGCGGACTGAGCCTCGCTCCCGAGCATCGTGCTGGGGTTGTTGAGGACCTGCTCCATGGCCTGGACCATATCGTTATTGCTACCCTGGAGGATCAGCTGCAGGACGCCCCGCTTCATGTGCGGGAAAACCCTGCAGAGCATGTCCAACGGAGACCTCTTGCTGCTCGCTTCCCGCGCGCCCATCATCATCGCCTCCTCGAGCGCCTGTGCGGGGCTGAAGATGTCCGGCTTCGAGGGGGGCCCCGCCGAGGGTGGAGTCAGCCTCTGCTCGTTGTTCGCGGACGACAATGACGTGTTCCGGAAAGCGAAGCTGGAGTCGTGGGCGAACTTGGGCGAGTAGTCTCCTCGCTGTGGCGTCGGCGAGCGGGTCAACGGTGAGTCGTGCCCTTTCACCGACACGCTCCTTGGTGACTCAGGCCCGTCTTCAGGTGATGATGTAACAGAGTTATGCAGTTCCTCAACATCAGTGTCCCGTCTTGGTCTTTTCGCGGCAACTAAAAAAGAAAAAAGGAAATTGTTCAGAAATTAGACAGAATATTTATTTAAAAGTGTAAAAGTAGAAAAAAAACAAAAAGTAATGTACCCGCTGGACAACAGAAACTGGTGAGCGCTGCTTCACCGGCCCTATGATCAATTTGGTCGACGGGTAGGCTACTTAACTTTTTTTTTATACTAATACAATAAATGGAGAAAAAAAAAGATACGCAAAATTTAACTTTCTTAGATTGTTATTTTATTGAAAACAATTAAGAAAATGTATTAATCAAAAGAATCATCACAATTTAACATAGTTGTTTATCCTAAAATAAAAAGTATTTCTATTACAAAAAAAAGAAGTGCTCTGTTGAAGACGAGCTAGTCGGGGACTCGAACTACTTCGGTAGGACGGACCTAGAACTGTAATAAGATTGACCGTTTGCTGTATTATTTCTGCTATTTGGCGACTAGAATGACTTCTTTTCGGAATTCCCGATTGCCTTTTGTACTGTACACTTCCGTTTTCTTTAATCGCTAGGATTTTATCAATGAAAAAAATAACATTAAAATACAAAGTTGTAAACAGCGGAAACGTTTAATGAAAGCGTAGGAGCGTAGAAGTCATCCGAGACAGCGTAATTGGTTGCGCATTAAAAAACAACAACATATAAGCTCTAAAAATAGAGCAAGTGGTCCATCTTGTTATAGTCTTTGGACGGACACACGCAGGAAGCGAAATTACAAAAGTATAATATGAGACAATAAGGTCACGTATTATTTTGACCCGAGTTACTTTTGGTCCCCTATTGCTCTTGAATCAAGTAGTATTCCGTCGGAACAAACCGAGCACAGGGTCGTTGTGGCCGCGGGGGATTGTTTGGCCAGTACAATGCCTAGCCGCCTCTTACTTTACCCATCCACTTAAGTCAGGTAGACTCAAGACCCGAGAGAAAAAAAAAATCCTAGCCGTCACCAGGATTCGAACCTATGACCTTCGGTACGCCAGACAAACGCTCTGCCACTGTGCCACCATTCGACACACGTAGCCTCGCACATAATATCGTGCATAACAGATGCGTATAGATCTACAAACATATACTTCACAAAAAAAAGAAATTTAAAAAAAAAAAAAAAAAAACAACAACAACGTATAATTGTCTCCTTCGTTCAGCAGATGTCAACAATAGTATCGACAGATCAAAAGACAATGCGGTATCGATACTGCTGGAACGAGACTCTAAGACAAACAACTTATTTCGTTTGGAATGAAAAAAAAAACATCAAGTGTGTAAAAAAAAATACAACCACAAGTATAGAACAAATGAGCTACTAATTATCCAAAGAACGTGCCAATTGCGTCCCCCCTTGCGATGCCAATTAATACATTTGTATCCGCATGACATCGACGCTGGATTATCGAGATTGGATCGTTTCGTTTTGTTGAGTCAACAGACGGGAGATCACCTGTCCTCCTCACCCTCTTGCTCTGTCACGGTGTTGATTCTAGTGAAGGGCCGGCCATGTTGTATCTCTGACATCCGGCGTCGGGGCTGCTGTGTGGTCACGTGTTCTATCTCTAAAATGCACAGCCCCGAGATTTCTGTTTTTTTTTTTTTTTTAGTTTTCTGTTCTGTTTCTATTTTTTCTCATTAAATAGAATTTATTATTAGAGTTGGCCTGAGATTCTGTGTATTTGGAAGAGATATACTTTTTAAAACTCTATTCAGACCAGTTCTGATTCTATAAAAATAACGTAGTAAGAAAAAAAAATCCGTCGGACCAAATTGATTCATAGGGCCGGTGAAGCAGCGTTCACCATTTTCTCTGACCACGGCATACTATCGGATGTTGTGGCCATCACAATATCCAGCCGCCTTTAAAAAAAAAAGAAATAAATACCCGTTGGACCAAATTGATCATATGATCAGCCGCCTATATTTTACCCCATTAGAGCTGGGTAGACTCAGGGACACCCCCCAGACACGAGAACAAATCATAGCCTTCACATGAATTCGAACCCAGACACTTCAGGCCACCGGGCCCACCGCGCCCCCACTGATATTATACATCTTCCACCTTAAGGGTCACGACGTGGCAGCGAGTTTGTATTACCATTCCGGAGATCTAGGGTTCGAATCCATCAAGGGTTTTATTCTCCCGAGATCGATATTATAAATAGTAATATAACAATAATGACTATTTATATAAGATAATATTACTTTATTGATACAAACAAACGGAAATTTGACTTGATTAGGCCTACATAAATAAATTCCTTCTTTCAGCACATTTAAAACAATATAAAAAAAACATTTGTACTCAAACATAATAGGCAAACACGCACACTATCATACCATTTATCATATAAGAAAATATATCATTTAGGAGTATGCTCTTGTATTTTCTGTCTGACTGGCGCATCTTTCCATACTATTGAATCCATGCTCAGTGCGTTCTCGTTTCACAATTCACTTGTCGATGTTACGACGAGGGAAGGCACAAAAACACTACCCAAAGAGAAAAGTCTTCAAACTTTTTTTAATGACTTCTTTTGGTCTTTACAAATTTGTCTTCAGTGTCAGGGGCAAGCTGTTCCACGATGCGGGTGCCGCAGATTTAAAGGAGCGCACTCCAAAAAAAAAAAATTGAGCCAATTTATAAGTGTCTCTAAACAAGAATTTTTACCCACGCGAGCCTTCTGGTTCTTGAGCGAAACGATGTACAGGGTTGTGGATCGTGGGAGGGGGGGTAGAGGGGGCACACCAAAGTCCTCCCCAAGACTATCCATCCCGCCTGTAACGGTAAGCGCAGCCACATGCACTACACTTCACTCTCCACTCGCGGAATTCCCCCCTCGGATCCTTATCGTGTATCTTGCACAAAATCTCAGACTATAAAGTCTGGACATCCAAGCTCCAAGGGCGGGCGCTCGAGACGGACTGTTGCGCTCATTGCTTCTTCCACACGGAAGACCACAGTGTTACACAAGCCTGCAGTGCGTGACTCTCGTCATTTTAACACACACACACACACACACACACACACAAACACACACACACACACCACCATAAAAAAAGAGAAGAAAAAAGAAAAAAGCATTAAAAGCTATCAATTTTTTTAAAAAAATCTTAAGCCCTTCTTTCAGCAAAACGCATTTCTATCCCCACACCTCGCCTCCATGTTACGGACAGGCAGTGACAACATCTGTAAATGTTGACACAAAGTCTAAGCTAAGGGGGGAATAACTATCTTGAAGTAACAGAGAAATGAAAGAAGAAAAAAGAACACCCAACAAACAACACCTATAAAATTCCTGAAAGATAGCATCAAACTCTTGTATTTCTCACAGTGTCGGCATTTAATGAATAGTTCCGCGGCCACCTTTCTTTCTCCCCCCCCCCTCTCTCTCTCTCTCTCTCTCTCTCTCTCTCTTACTCTCTGTGTATCTTTTTTCTATTATGAGCCGTCACTGTTAAATAAATAATAATAATATCTTTCATCTTGTTTTCATTTTATTATATACGTAAGTGCGTCCATATCACGTGATATGAACGTAGATCGGCGGGTTTGGATTGGATGATACGGAGATAATAAAAAAAAGACAAAGCTAAAAATGATAAATGAGAAGTTGGGCAATAGAATTAATGACTTATACATTAATTCAACTAATGCTGATAACCAATCTAACTGTTCCCAGTTTATGTTCAAGGAACGCAACAAGGCACACTGTTTCATCTCCTTTAAAAGGTTTTGCCTAAAGGTAAATTTAAGCTCCTCTAAAAGTTTTGTCTATAGGCCAGTTAAAAAAGGTTTTGCCAACTGACCTGTTTGTATCCACTTCTAGTCTAAATAATTTCTTCGGGGACACTACCAGAGAGAGAAAGACCGACAAAACATTTAGGGGAGATAATATCAGGGTATGAATGAGGGTTAGGGGGGTGGGGGTGGGAATAGAGTCTTTATTTGGGCAGCAAATCTGGTAGCAAGGCGAGTGAAATGGGTTAGGATAGTATTCATGTCATCTGTGATGCCCCCCCCCCTTAGCAATTCATACAACTAATCCTCATGGTAGGATGTAGGTGAGGAAATAGTTTTACCTAATGCCCTACTTTTTTTTTCAACTTCTGAATACTTTTTGCGTATTGACCTACCTTAGCAAGTCTGAAAACATTTGCCCACCGGCCTGTTTATGAACTTGTGAACAATTTTGCCAACTGACAAGCTTAATCCCCAAAATGACAGCTTCAAAACATTTACTCTCTAAAACTTCTCTTTCGAGCACCACTGAACGGTAATAACACCCCCCCCCCCACTCCTCCATAACGGCACCAAATTTCTTATCCAGAACTAAGCGCCAAAAAGCCGTCCAGTTCCATCGCCGCCATTAATAACATACATATTCACGGAATCACTTTACCTCCCTTTGAAGCAGCCCAGGAGGCCGACAAGGGACTTAATCCCTAGATTGTCATTGTACCGGGTGGAGATGATGAGGACATCAAATGAATGCCCTCTGCCGTTTTATTATTATAATTTTTTGTTTGAAGGAGAAGGCTCTGTAAACATTATAGAAGTAACTTTTGCCAACGAGACACCGGAAAGAGGGATTCTCTTCCCCCTACCCCGTTTCCCGCGCCTCCCTGGAGGGGAAACAACTCGAGTGTATCACAATATTTGAAATCAAAAGAGTTACGGGGTATCCCCGCTGTGTTAAAGCAAAGAATAAAAGACTCGCCTCTAAGCGTAGAGTTTATAAGTTTAAAATAAAACGAAGAAAAAACAATATTAATAAAAACAATAACAATTTTTTTTTAATGGTTAGCATCCAGCGGCCTGCAGGCAGCATCCGGTCCGCAATAATCGAATACCGAAAAAAAGATTATGTTATTATGTTTCCAAAGGAATGATTTTTTTAAAAGTTATAATCCCTGTTGTTATATGTTGAAAAAATATTGTTTATCAACTTTAGGTTTTTGAAATAATAGTTTCTCCAGCACCACATCTACACTCCTCTACACAAAGATACATACATAAATATATGTAATCAAATCTTATCTTATTATAATCTTATATATTACAGACGCTTTTTCTATAGAGAAGATTATTGCTTCCTACGGTCATCCGTGGGCCGAGTCTAGTCTTGCATTTTTATAAATGTTTTAAATGATATTAAGTTACTGGTTTTCCTGGTTTTGTTCAGGCAAACAATTCCATGCCCGGTTGCCACTCGGGAAGAAAGAGTACTTATATGCAGTTGTTCTTGCATAAACATTGTGGGCAGATTGTCCTTGTGTTGTAGGCCCTATTTCTAAATATAAATGCACGGAGATATTTAAAAAGCGCTTTTCACGTTCCATATGCAAAGACAAATGTCTTTTTATTCCTCAGAATGCGAGCATTGAATGGGTTGCCTGAAGTAATCAGAAAAAAAACACACCAATGAAACAACAATTAAAACTTATCAAAAACGCATACGACTTAAGACTCAAACTACTTAGTATAAGTTAATGATATGATGATCTTCTGAATTGTTGAAACGGGATAACATAAAAGAAAATATAAAATACCAAAACCCTAATCTTATAATTAATAGAAACTATCTCCAAAACCAATATTAATTATTTAGCTATTGGTCCTCCAACGATTTCGTGTTTTGCTTACCGGAGCAGAAGTAGCGCCCGGTGTGTTATACCATAGACTATAATATACATGGACCGCTTGCTTTAGTTTTTTATGCTATTATCTTCTTTTTTTTTTTTGCAATTCCCGATTCTAAATGAAGTAATTGTTATACAAGTTCCGTTTTATTAAATCGCATTTTTTTTTACTTTAAATGAATACTTGCAGGCCTATTAATCATATTATCATTGACTCTAATAAGATGGACCGCCTGCTCTATTTTTAGAGCTTATGTTCTTTTCTGTGCGCATACAACACTGATCTATAAATGTTTCCGCTCTGTACAACTTTCGATTTAAATTTTTCATTGAGAAAATCATAGCGATTAAATAAAACGGAACTTGTATATCAATAACTTTATTTCCTGTATAGCAATTACGTTATTTAGAATCGGGAATTCCTAGCATCAGTGTTTCAAGTCATCATATAGCAGAAATACTAAAGCAAGCGGTCCATTTATATTATAGTCTCTGGTTATACATACATTTAAAAAATGGCGATGCTGTTTTATTTCAATTTCTTTAATAGGCAAAGATAGAAAGTGACATTTTTGTCCAGAGGATTCAATCATAAGGATGGCGGGGGAGAGGGGGGGGGAGAACAATGTTTATTGCTTAGGATGCAATGAAAAGATCTATGTAGATCTGTAGATAGAGATAGATTTATAGCAGGATTGACTCATTCACAGATATATAGATTGATATTGGTTTAGAGATTAATAGATAAGATCGATATATATATATATATATATATATATATATATATATATATATATATATATATATATTAAGAGAGAGAGAGAGAGAAATAGACAGACAGGAAGACAGAAGATAGATATATAGATAGATAGATAGAGAAATAGAGAGATAGATAGATTGATATATAGATAGATAGAGAGATAGATAGATAGGCTAGATAGATAGATAAATAGAGAGATAGCACTAGGGGGATAGAGAGATAAACAAATAGATAAATAGACAGTATGATAATAGAAAAAATAGAGAGAGATAATCAAGCAGGCAGTAATCTAGACAGATAAATCAGGCCGACAGAACTCTAAAAAGATAGAATTACAGTCAGATAGACATAGACCTACAAATAGACAAATAGACAGATAGATAGATAGATGCCGAGCCACAATGGCAACAAGAGCCACATTCTATCCTCCATTGTTACACTGAAGAAGTTACCAGGAATGTAAATTTGTTACACTACAATTTCGCGCCCCTCACAATGAGGGATGATTCAATCGGCACCCCCCCCCCCTTAAAACTCCGCGGATTCCTTCGCCCTGTAGCCCATTCATCGGTAGCCTGCACAAACACTTCAGTGGACGCCCCCGAATTTTTTTTTTTAAACAAGATCTCTGTGTGATCCATCACGTCACGTGATACGGCTTCAGAGGCAGACGAAAAGAAATAAACTTTCTTGGAGTGACACAGTTTTGCATGGAGGGGTGGGGTGTGTGTGTGGTTGGGGGGTGGGGGATTATGGTGTGGGTTACGTAAAGCAGACGACAAGGGTAAGCAATTTATATATTTTTAATGTAGGTCACAGATCACGGGGATTTACCTATTGTTTAAATTTTGGTCACAAAATAAGGTGATATAGGCCTACCTAAAATGTAAAACTATAGGTCATAAAAAAGAAGGTTATCTTATCTATTACAGACGCTCCTTATATACAGAAGGTTATTGCGTCCTACGCTCACCCGTGGTCAAAGTCTAGTCTTGCATTTTGATTAGTGTTATAAATGATGCTAGGTTACTGGTTTCCCTGTTTTGTTCAGGTCAACCCATTCCTTGCCCGGATGCCACTCGGGAAGAAAGAGTAGGCCTACTTTAGTTTATATGCATTTGTTTTCGCGTGAGGGATAAACAAAAATGTTTATCTGAGCATTGTAACAGGTTGTTATTGGGTTGTATTTTTTATTTGGAATTTAATGCCTTGTGAATTATTATTACTTTACTCTTTGCCCATCTGCCCTCTAGTGTTTCTAAGTTTAGTGATTATATGTCAATATTTATAAATGTGACTCACTGCATGTCACTATGCCTCAATGCCACAATTTGTGAATATGTCATTAAAGATATCATGTTCACGACATAAATAAAACGTGTAATGCGTTTTGTCACGAAATGTGTAGTTGGCAAATGTGTGTCTTTAATGTTTCAGGTAACATGTGTGTAGTCGGACCATGTGTTTGGCGCTGAACAAGTACGAAACTATATTCAAACAATTCATGATTTGAAGCAGGACACTATCAAATATAGAGTCTAGTTGAGAACATAGAATACATAAGCTTAATGCAGACTTTTTTATATAAAAAAAAAAACAGATTTTAACATACAGACTAAAACAAACGCAGTCAAGTGAATTCAGATCCCTATTGGTTAATTTAAACACACATAACCTAATTGTCTATAATTTTCATTTTGCGATCTCGCTTCCACCAGGCGTCCTTCCTAGCTGAGTGCATATCCGACTGCGGGCGATCTGGGTTCGATTCCACACTGATAGCTTTCCTTTTTCTTATCTACTTTTTAAAAAAAATCCAATTATATTACTTTTTTTTTAAAGTTTGTAAAGAATTTTTGGAATTAAAGCTTTCCCAAAATGTTTTGAGGAGCCAAAGTAAAATGTAATATTATATTTTAAAAAATAATTAGTCGCATACGGGAGACGGGTGATCGATTCTCATCCACTTCTTAAATGTTTTCAGTAAATGATAATTATATTGTTAAAATTATTATAGCTTTCTGTTCATTGTAAATTATAACATTTTTATCTCTAGGTATAGGCCTAAGTAATTTTTCCCCGGCAACGTCGGGCAATTTAGCTTTATGTTAAATAAAAAGACTTGCCTATTTTCAACCCGTTTACAATACTTACTTTAAATAACTTTCCTAAATGTTTTCAGTAAATAATTAATTATATTTTTTAATTATTAGATCTATAACTTTTCGTTCATTGTAGTTTATGAAATTTTGATCTGTAGCGTATACAGGCCTTTTTTTAATTTGCCCCCGGGCATTGCCGGGGAATTCAGCTTGTACCAGAATAAATAGCTAAGATTCTCACAATCATTTACTTTCATTGGCGAAACGGCACTCAAAGTGCTTCTGTCGTAATTAAACTTTTGGTGTTTAAAAAAAACTAACAAACTATAAATCAGAATATAACAAAAATTATTCCGTTAAATATAGGCACTGTAATGCACAATTTGTTATATTCCTTTATTTTTTTGGATGAGGGTGGAAAGGGGGGGGGGGGTAGAGAGATTGTTTTTACAAAAATATTAATAATAAAGTAATAGAAAGACTAAATTCTAACGCTATACTTTAAGACTGAAGACTGTCTGAAGTTCCGTTTTACGTTAGATTTTTTTCTTATTCTAATGTTTACACATTTGACTTTAATTTTACCATTATACCACGATGTATATTATGTATGTGTCCATTTTCAGAATCAATAGCAAGCTCTAAAAGATACAAAACTGCAGTGAAATATCAATCAAAGGATTAACTAATTATCTCGTTCAATGCTCCTTGATTGGTTTTATTTGTATCGATCGACAAATTCAATCATGTTGACTGATGATCAAAGTGATTTAATGGCACTATCCGATCAAATGAAGCAATTCCTTGTGCAGAGTCGATTACCTTGTGCAGTAGTATAGATCTAGTATCGATTTTGAATTGTTTTCTTTTCTTTGAAATTTCGACTGGTGGATTAGTGGCGCGGTTTAAAATGATAGTAAGGGGAAAAAAATTAGGAATTTTGAAATATTTTTTATCAGGTAGAATTCGAATATTTTGAAAGATTTTTGATCTGGTAGGCAATTCGGAAATTTTAAAATTGTTGTTTTTCTGGTAGAATTAGGAAATTTTGAAATATTTTTTATCGGGTAGAATTCGGATATTTTAAAAGTGTTGCTTGTCTGGTAGAATTCGGATATTTTGAACGATTTTTTATCTGCTAGAATTCGGAAATTGTAAAAGTGTTGCTTATCTGGTAGAATTCGGAAATTTTGAAAGATTTTTATCTGGTAGAATTCGGAAATTTTGAAAGATTTTTATCTGGTAGAATTAGGAAATTTTGAAAGATTTTTATCTCGTAGAATTCGGAAATTTATAAAGGTTGCTTATTGGATGTAATTCATACATTTCAGAGAATATTTCTTCCATAAAATGTTGAAATAGATGAAATTCATGAATTGTTACAATAATTTCACTGGATAATTTTGTTGTTGTTATTGGATATGAAAATTTTCACTTAAATAAAGAAGTTTAAAAGTTAGCTTTATAGAGAAAAGTATTATTCTGGTACATAATAAATGTATCAGAACTTTTCCTAACTCAATTAATGTTATCAATGAAGTGTTTCATCTTGCAAAGGCAAGAGTTGCGCTGTCACCAATTGTAGATCTAAAATTAAATAATTTTTTTTTAGAGACAAGTAGGCTAAACGAAAACACATTTTATGAGTTAACTCCATGTACCCGCAGTCTTGGACACGCCTTGGTGTTATATATATATATGTATATAGATAGATCAAATATAAAGGGAGGCTGTGGGTTGAGAGTGGATGGGTTAAGTAGGATTAATACATTTAATACATCTCATTTCAACGCAGAATATCCACTCTTGCAGAATATCCACTCTTGCAGAATATCCACTCTTGTAAAACATCCACTCTTGTGTGATAGAGTTATACTGTGGGTGGGCCAGCCAAGAACTCTAATACGAAATAATATTTCCTTTACTTTAAACTTCATAGAAACCATTTTAAAAAAACAACAACTGGAGTTTCCTTTTTTTTTTTTTTTTTTTTTTTTTTTATATAAAGTTTTTGCGTTGTTGTTCGTTGGCTTTTGTTGTGATTATCTCCTCCTGAACAGGAACGCTGTAGGTTTCTGCGCCATCAGCAGAGGATGTTGCTCTTACAGATGGGAAAACAATTGGGTGGGGGGAGGGGAGGTGGGGGCGCAGATTACCCCCACGGGCATCAGGGGCCGCGGGGGAGGGGGATGAAGATGCAGAGTATTGTGACAGATTTCATGCGCTAACCCCCCCGCGCGCAGTCGAACCAGAAAAAAAAAGTTTAGGGCGCGTTTGATTTAAAGGCCTTACGTGAAAAAAGGGGGGGGGGGAGAGAGGGTGAGGGCGCGGGGAGAGGAGATGCTCCCTGGTCGAAAGTACAAAGTTGGATTGATATACTTGAGAGTGGGGTGAAGGCGGGGCAGGGGAGCGGGGCTATCACCTAGGTGTTCCATTGTCAATATATTATCTTTTCATTATCTAGTGTTTAGCAGTTCAAACAAGATCTACACAGGCGGAATAGAAGAATTTTATATAATTATTATATTTTTTTATATTTAAATAAAACAGGGGAAAAGAAGTAAGAGCAAAATAAAACACCAGCGTAATGTTTGGCTCGTGTCGTATTTGTGAATGGATGCATCTGTAAACTTGTAGACTAGGCGCCCACAAAGGGAGGTGTGGTTGGGTGGGAGGGGCGCTGCAGTTACCGCTTTCTATTCAGGGTAACAAAAAAAAAAGAGAGAGAGAGGATAGGATGGTTACCGTAGAAGGTATTTGGGTTTTGCTTCAGCGCCCCCTACCCCCCCCAGCCCCCTAGCCACCCACCACACCCCCCCCCTCCAGTTAATATTTGAGACGAAAAAAAAATAAATAACCACAGTGTATTTCTTCATGGGCGATTTTTAATTTTGAGAGGATTATCCCAGAGTTTGTGACATCTTCCATCACTGTCAGACTGTAACATCAGCAGTTAGATGGGGATGGGATGGGGGGAGGGGGTGCGGTGAAACTTGAAAAATAAAAAAAATATTAAAATTTGTTGCTTTGTTTACCTAAACACTACCCACAATGCAACAGCGAAATCTCCCCCCCCCCCCTTCTACCTTTCCAGCTCACAGATTACCTGGGTTTTTCCTGAATTTGGAATCTAATCGATAAACCACTTACACAATTTTTTTTTCACGAACTTTTTTTTTAAAATATATATTTATTATTATGTCCCTTCCTCCCCCCCCCCCCCACACCCTTCCTTTATTCCTTTAGTGTTATCTGTTTGTTTGTATGTTGTTGTTTTTTCGCTTACTTGGGAAAATAAAGAAAGAAATATTTGATTTACCCTGATTCGGGTTTTCCCGATGGTTATTAATAACTTCTGAACCGCAACAAATACCTACAGAGAAAATATGTAGATCTATAATTAGAATTTTTATTTTTATTTTATTGTTATTGTTGTTGTTCTTGTTGTTGTCAGTATGGCAATCAGAAATGTTAGAGCCTGCAACAATAGCGCGGGGGTGGGGGGGGGGACTATTTTTTTAACTGGCTTCCGTGGAAACAATCAAACCCGGCGAGAAAGAAAAAAAGAAGTGTATAGTCAAATTTCAAAAGTCACATTTGTCATATAGTCAGTTTCATCAAGATTCCAGCAAAACAAATTTTAAAAAGGATATGTGTTGTGTTTTTTGTGTGTGTTTTAGAGGATTCAGCTTCAAATGGTATTGAGAAGAGAAGGCAGCACCAATCAAATCAATCCACGTATCAACAGACCAATCAGATCACTCCGCGTATCAAGACCCGTATGCAATTTGTATTCATCGAGGAGATTCTCTCGACAGGCGTACCCATGTATCAGTCGTTCAGATCGCTCTTCATAGTTCCATATCAAATCTTTCGCCCGACTTAAAATCCTTTCTGTGTACTTTGTACTTCTTATTTTCCATGTCCACCTTTTCGTTCTTTCGCTCAGCAAAACCTGATTCAAAGATACATTAGTATTGTGGTGTGTGTATGTCGGGGGGAGTTTTTTTTTTTCTACGGAAGCTGGTTTCTAATGACTGGTTCCTGTACTTCACTTCTGCATTGTGTTCACTGTAAAATGTTTTAAACAAAAGAAATTGGCGGGGAAGAGAGGGGTAGGGATATTGGTTGTTGTATTTGTAATATACAGTTTTTTTTTTTTTTTTTTTTTTTTTTTTTGGGGGGGGGGGGGGGGGGATGGTCATTAGATACAAACAACGTGATCGCGAATATCTAGTTTTGATTGCGTGTATATGTGTGTGTGTTTTAAGATTCATTGTTGATAGGGGAGAATAACTCTACAATTATCCTGACATTTTGTTTCCTGAACTTGCCGGATATCCGCTGGAGGTGTGGTGGAGTCACGTGGTCCTTTGATTATTTTTCAAAATTCACTTTGATCGCTCGCGCGCGGGAAAGATCATTTTTGTGTTTGTTTTTTGTTTTTTTTTTTTGTTAATGTTGTTCGTTCGTTTGATTGTTTGTTTGTTTTTCTGTTGCTTTTGTTTTATTCTCAGAGCGGAGACAGGTCTGTGATTATTTACAACCATGTCCCCGGCAGAGATGCTGACGGTGCACTCCCAGTTGTCACAAGTCACGGCGCCAAAGAACTATGGTCACGTGTTACGGTCAATTGCACCAAGCCGTGTCAAAGCAGCGTATCCAGTTGTCCACAGCCGGATTCAAAGGAATGCGTAATGATGGCCAGATGCATTGCAACGCGTCTAGCTGTCACAGTCCATTTCCTATAGACTAACACGTCTAGCTGTCACGGCTAACTATATAAATTGAAACCTTTCTAACTGTTACAGCTAACTACGTCTAGCTCAACTCATATAGAGTAACACATCTAGCTGTCACAGCCAAACTCATATAGGCTAACACGTCTAGCTGTCACAGCCAAATTCATATAGGGTAACACGTCTAGCTGTCACAGCCAAATTCATATAGGGTAACACGTCTAGCTGTCACAGCCAAACTCATATAGGCTAACAGGTCTAGCTGTCACAACCAAAATCAGGCCAACACATCTAGCTGTCACAGTCCATTTTTTATAGACTAACACGTCTAGCTGTCACAGTCCATTTCCTATAGACTAACACGTCTAGCTGTCACAGTCCATTTCCTATAGACTAACACGTCTAGCTGTCACAGTCCATTTCCTATAGACTAACACGTCTAGCTGTCACAGTCAGCTATATAAAGCACATCTAGATCTAGCTGTTTTATAAATAACCTAAGCAAAGTAAAATAAAATGGCGATTTATCTTAAGTCATTCCAATGAAGATAACAACTTTCTAGAATTTGTAGCAGTAAAATTAAACAAACCCCAAAAACGTTTTTTGGAATAAATCCATTATATACATTTTCATTGGCATTTTTAGTTTTAGGTCAAAACGGTTGCATTTAACCCCCCCCCCCCCCCCCCCCCCCCAAGCAAAGTTAATGAAACAATTTTAAAAAAAATAAGGGTAAAGAAAAAAAAACACGAGGAATTTTTTTTGGTTGGTGGGGGGTAGGGGGGGGGGGCAGGGGGGATAGAGCTGGGGATGTGAACGAATGTGTCGTCATCGGCAAAGAGTCTATGTGCCAAGTTTCAGCTTGATAGGGTGACAGGAAGTGGGTCAATCAGCCTTCCCCGGGATTTTGTTAGAAAGAAACAAAAACAAGGTTAATAGAAAGGATTTTAAAAGAGGTGTGCATAAACAAACGAAGTTTAACAATTGTGTTTTTTCCCACCCAAATCTATGTTTATTTTCTCATGTGTTCGTTACTTTGTTGTTGGTTTAAGTTTTCTTTCTTTTCCTTTTTTTTTTTTTGCTAAGTTTTATTTCGATTGTTTATTTTTACATTTTTGGTGTTGTTTAGCAAACTGTGTCAACTCAAGCTGACTTTATTTTAGCTCTAGCAGCACCAATAGATCTCTCAGCTACTAATCTAGCTACTATTATTAAACATTCCTGCATCTAGACAATTTATTCTACAATAGCACAATTCTTTAGTTTGTTTTTCTTTCAACACATATTTTTTTATTTCCACCTTAACAAATTATCATCAATTTACTCTCATGACAAATATTTCTGTCACAATGAAACCTTTTTTTCTTTACAAACTCGCAAGGCCACATGTAGCCCACATAAGCTTACATGTAGCCCACACAAGCTTACATGTAGCCCACACAAGCTTACATGTAGCCCACACAAGCCCGGCCTGTTTATTACCGAATTTACCTATCCATCAAATTTAATATTTCTGTAGCTTATTGAAACCACACACACACACTCAGACACACATAATATATATTGGAACATCTGCATTTGTTACTTGTGGGGGGAAAAACCCCAATGCCTTATTCCCAACCCAAGAATAAAATGAAAATAAAAGTTGTTGATGACGTTATATAATATACATTTTATTGTTGTGTCATTTTTCTTTATAAACTTGATGATCGCAAAGTGTAAAAAAAAAATGATTTTTAAAAACATTATCTTATTTCAAACACATGAATGGCATTTTTGTTTGTTTGTTTGTTTTTGTTTGTTTTTTTAAAGAAGATGTTTTGCTTAGTCTAGTATTTATTTAATTTCCAAATTAATTGTGTAGGTCCTATTAATATAATGTAAGTTGGTTGATGTTGTTATAGAGGTGTAGATATTTTATTGTAAAATGGGAATAGAAAACTAAATATTCATATAATGTAGGCTATCTTGATTGTTTATCCTACCTATCTTATACATTGCAGACGCTCCTTCTATAAAGAAGATTATTGCGTCCTACGCTCATCCGTTGTTTGAGTCTAGTCCTGCATTTCTCTTAGTCTTTTAAGTAATGTTTAAGTTAGTGGTTTTTTCAGGCAATCCATCCCATGCACAGATTCTACTCGGGGGAAAAACAAGAGTACTTCTATACATTTGTTCTCGCATAATGGATAAGCAAAAACTTTTGTCTTTGATCATTGAAACAGGTTGCTATTGTGTTGCAATTCTAAATTAGATTTCAGTGCCTTATGTATTCTTACAACTTTACTCTTTGCCTTTCTGTCCTCTGATGTTTCTGGGTTTAGTGATTTAACTATTGGTATTGGTCTTATCAGTTGTGAATGAACTAGTAATGAATCTTGTAGCTCTTTTCTAAATTTGTTCTAATTTTTAAAATATTTTCTTTTGTTGATGGGTCCCATACAAAAGATGCATATTCTAGTATACTTCTAAACTTCTAACTAAAGCTTTTTTTTTTGTTTGTTCATACTGTTGCTTATGAACAACTTTGACTAGACTAAGAACTAATTAATAGTTGATAAACTGTTATTAACTAAACATTGACGATGAAATTCTGAAATAGGCGAACTAGATCATTGAAAAATAGAAAGAAAAAAACACTGGTGCATTGTTCCACAAATAAATCAATCTAAGTCTTTATTTCTGTTTTTGTAGCTGGTTGTCTCTATGAAAGCAAGATAGCGCCGAGTAAAACGACACTAGACTAATGCATGGAGAGTCGAGCTATGCAAATGACCATCAACATCACTATAATAATAATAATGTTGTTTTTTTATATAGCGCTTGTATCCATGCTATTACATTTAGCATGCTCAGTGGGCTCTTGGAATAAATTGCAGTGGCAGTTGGATTATGTAAGGCACACATCCACTAGCTAAAGAGACAAGTCTTTAAGCTCTTTTTTTTGTTAAAGACTCCTTATTTTATGAGTTTCTGTGTTTTAAAATGTCAATATTATATTAACCCTTCCCGTACCGACCTACTTTATCTAAGCTGCCTTCAGTTCCACTATAAACGCGCCCGGGACTGTAAGGGTTAAATAGTTATTATTTCTTTGCCCACTCGCTGGTGACGCATTTTGTTTGAGTATTTTTGTTTTTGTAATCGTTAGGAAATAATTAAAATTTCGCAAAAATCACAAAACAGTATGAATGATTGTTAAATTTACGATAAATCATATTTTATGTTGCTATCGATTCGCATGATTTTTTTAAATTTAATTTTTAACACAATTACGATTAAATTTTCTAATTAAAAAAAAATTAAAACTATTTTCTTATAAGAATATGCCCTATGGTATAGTCAACATTTGTATTGCCGTAACGCTTTGTTTATAGCATATCACTAATGTGCCGATGCGCCATCTACCGACAAATAGCCAATTAAAATGAAATACAATTTATTATTGAACATACGCATGTTATAATTGTTCTTTGTTTCTAAAATAGTATACCGGATTGTTTTGTCTTCCAATGTAAGGGTTAATTTAGAAAAGACTTTGTTTTTAGCGCCAAATAAAAAAGTAAGCGTTAAAAAACACTGCAATGTTAGGCCAAAGTTGTATATTTTCTTATTGACTAGCATGTAGGCCCTACTTGACATGATCTTCAAGTGAAGTCAGCGAAGTGTAGCTTTATTGAGAAGTAAGGGGGCGAGACATGACGTCCAAGAAACTGTTCCAATCTTTGATTGTTATTGTGTTGTAATTTTATGCCGATACTTGTGTTTGTCTCTGTGTGTGTGTAGGGGGGGGGGTCATAAATTGGATAAATCTAATTGATTATGATTAGGGTTATAACCAGTTATACTTGACTTGTAGAATTGTTATATTCAATTGTATGTAGGCTGCTTGTGTATGTAAATCTCTGATTATTTATATGTAGGCCTACTTGTAGTTGGTTTTATACATTTATATGTAGGTCTACTTGTGGTTGGTTTATACATTTATATGTAGGCCTAATTGTAGTTTTGTTATACATTTATATTTATATGTTATATCAAAGCTAGCGTCGGACAATTAGTTTCAAAAAATGAGTTTCTATTGTGTGTGTTTTTTTTTCCCCATAAATTATTTTTGTATTAAATATTATGAAAACATTTTAATGTAAAAGCAAGTAAATAAAAAGGGAAAACAAATTGAAACATCACACACACAATATACAGCAGCCAGCTAGCGTGCAAGTATAAATTCTAATATTGAATAAAATGTCTGCATAAGGAAATCTGTAGACACCTAAAATTATACTGTTTCCCCTGGGACTTATTGCCAGAAAAACCTATAAGTATTCTTCAGAGATTTCAAAAAAGTTAACTAACTAAACTTCCATGAGCAGAAAGTGGACCAAAAAAAACAAATAATTAGCTAGATATTTTCCAATGTAAATAAATTGTTTCTTCCCGATATCGAATCATCTTGTTTTATTGTTTGATGTTTTTATTGTGTTTTTTTTAATCGTTTGTTATTGTTGTTTGCATTCAAAAATGTAATTCGAAAAATGCTTTGCTATAGTTCCCAGGTATGCAAGACTAGACTCGGACCACGGATGAGCGTATGACGCAATAATACTCTTTATAGATAAAGCGTTTGTAATATACAAGAAAATATAAGAGAGGCCCAGAATTCCTGATGTAATCTGAAGCCTGAATCCTTAATACGAGTTTAAATATTAACAAAATATGTTTGAAATAAACTAAAGATTTTGTACACAATGAATAATAGTTGAATCCATATGCAACAAAACTATAAATAAACATTAGACAAATATACAAAGAAACCTATACCATGGGATAACTCTTCAAACCATTGTTTTTTATTTACACCAAAACACGGTATTTAGGCTTATAATACTACCGAGATGCACATAGTCAGATACATATACAAGAGATAACCAAAAGCATAACTACTAGCTTAAATTGTATAATATTGACAATCAAATAATGTAATAATAATTAGACATATCTATCAGGCTGTCTTTGTTTATATCCCTTTTGTTTGTTTATGCATTTCCACGAATGTCAGTATTTTCCTAGCTCAATTATTCAGGTAGACCGCATACATACGCAATACCCAGTGTTCATCCACAGCACTCGCCAACCCCCCCCCCCCTCCCCCTTTACGTGTAGCGCTTCTTCCGTAACGCTCTGCAGCCGTAACGCATGATTTACCGCATCGCTGCTAGAGAACTGACCTGGCATCGTAATGCTTGCTACCCAGCCAGTCACCCGTTAAAAAAAAAATGAAAGAATGAACACCCCCAACCCACCCTCAACCCACCAAACGAAAGAAAACAAATAGAAAAGATAGAAAGCCTCAAAGAGTCTACTAGCGTAACTAATACTTCAGTAATTTTAACTTTAATGACATATAGATGTCTATCTTTTGGATTTTAATATTTATGTAGACTATATTATCTAACATTTATATACGTATTTCTTTCTTTCACATTGCAATATGAGTAGGCTGTTACATTGCCCACTCAAATGGGCATTTCTTTATTTATTCCTTTTTCACTATTTCACACAAGGACTATTTCTTTCTTTTTAACTTCAGAATGAAACATCTATACTATAACATTGCTAATTCATTAGGGTAGGGGTCGGCAATCGACAGATCGCAGAGTGATTTTAATGGCACGCGGATGACCACCAAAAGGGCTATTTAAGTCTCTTCTACAAGGAATTTGAGTGCTAAAGCAGTATGACTTTTAGGGGGTTGGCACGCTGAATGAATTAGAAATCCCAATTCGGCACACTATTATGAAAAGTTTGCCGACACCTGCATTATGGTTTTCTTTCGTTCTTTCTTTCATAAACACCATTGGGCTTGCATAATCTAAGACGTAAACTTACCGTGGCTTTGTGAGACATCGCTAGACATAGGTCGACTTGGTGGCGATCTGGAGCCTTCTCTGATCCTGTTGGTCTGGCCTCCGATGGCGTGCTGCTGCGCCTGGACGTGTTTCGCCGAGCCCGTGTCCATCTTGCCGTCGCCGGGCGCGCCGGGCATGCCGGAACTCTGCTGCTGGAGAAACGTCTTGGCCTCCGGGAAAAAGTCCACCGTTTCGGGATTCATCTGCAGGAGCCCGTTAGGCCCGTACAGCAGGCCGAGCTCTCGGGCCTCGTTCTCTTCCTGGGCCTGCTGCCTCCTCAGCGCCACCTGGGCTGCCATGACCCTCTGCCTCTCCGCAATCAGGGTGCATTTGGCGCACACACAATCCCTCCATCGGCAGTACCGCTTGTGGCCCTTCAGCGCGGACACCACCCCGTGGTTGCGACACCGGGCGCATTTCGGGGTCCTCGGGTACCTGTCCGACGCCCTCAGAAATAAAGCCCCCGAACCGTCCAGGGCGCCTTGCTGTGTCTTCATCTGCCCGTCGCCCCGACACTTTTCTTCATCAGAGGAAGACATGCTCTGTGTCAATACTGACGTGTCTCTTCAGTGAAAACAAAGTTATTTATAAACCTATAGTGCCTAATTCACACAAAAAAACATGTAGGCCTACCTATTATAATCCTGTATCAGATTTCATAGAATGCATCGGTGTATAATCCTATCATAAAACAATAATTGTGTTTGCCACTGAAATCCTTGCAAAACGTATATTTTGTCTTTCCAATTATGTCAAACTCCTGTTTTCAATTTTTTTGTATCAGTTTGAAAAAGAAAAAAAAACAATCTTCTTAGGAAAATAACTTCAGCAAGTAACGCGACGCATTTTGGATATTTCTCCTGTAATAATGAAACAATTATAGGTCTCACTTTACTGTGTGTAGCTCACAAATAGATCCTAAGTTCTTATCGAAAGCAACATTAAAAGAAAAAACAACAGTTGTAATTTGGCATAATTATGGAAACACTATTTATTCCAAAGGAGACAAGCGAGTGAGATCTAGCCCACTGGTTCACCAAATGAAAACATTTCACAAACTGCTGGTTACTGATGATAATGTTAAAGTTGAAATTACTCTATTTAAAAAAAAAAACGAGAGAGGAAAAAAAAACAATTTCAAGGAGGAGACAAAATACAGACACCTCGAAGTGTCAAAACGGAACAAGCTCCGCCCATTTGTCGTGATTCTAGCTTCGCGACATTGGAGAGGGGGGAGGGGGGCGGCATAGGATGATCCTACCCCACTTCCCCCTCTCTCGGCAGCCCCTAACCTTCCTCGTCGCGCGCTACGTTTTGTCGGCAGCTCTGACCAACCATTGGCCGCCGTCTGCTGCGACTTTTGCGTAGATACACGGGCCGGTTTTTACGACAGTCGCCTCCCGTTTCACATATTTTAAGGGGGGGGGGGGGGGGCGGGGGAAACATAGAGACACACACACGTTTAAAAAAAAAAGAAATATTATTGATATTGAAAAACAAAAAAAATTGACAAGTGGGTGGTTGGGGAAGCATGTAGCTTACATACCCGGGGAGAGATAGGGGGATGGGGGGGGGGGGGAGTCTGAAGCAGACAGTTAATGGGGGGCTCAATATTGGCCGAACAATTATACGCCAGTGACACGAATGTGACAGGTCAAAAGAAGGGAGAAGGTTCGTGGAATTAATCGTGAGCCTCGTTGATTGAGCTCTCTTATCTATATTTTGCAGATCTCGTATCTATATTTTGCAGATCTCGTATCTATATTTTGCAGATCTAGCATCTATATTTTGCAGATCTCGTATCTATATTTTGCAGATCTAGCATCTATATTTTGCAGATCTCGTATCTATATTTTGCAGATCTAGCATCTATATTTTGCAGATCTCGTATCTATATTTTGCAGATCTAGCATCTATATTTTGCAGATCTCGTATCTATATTTTGCAGATCTAGCATCTATATTTTGCAGATCTCGTATCTATATTTTGCAGATCTAGCATCTATATTTTGCAGATCTCGTATCTATATTTTGCAGATCTAGCATCTATATTTTGCTGATCTCGTATCTAGATATATATTTTTTAAAAAAAACCTCGTAGCCTATCTATATTTTGCTGATCTTGTATGTGACTTGTATCTATATTTTGTAAGTCTTGTACCTGGATATGTGACTTTGCACGTAGGCCTATACAAGACGCTGGAATTAATGTAGAATATACACACATGTTCAAGCCTGGCAAATAATCTTGTTCACACAGTTGTATACACCGTAATATCAAGGGTAGCATGTACACACAGTGATATAAAGGGTTGTACACACAGTAATATAAAGGGTAGCATGTACACACAGTGATATAAACGGTTGTAAACACAGTAATATAAAGGATTGGACACACCGGGGTATAAAGGGTTGTACACACATTTATATATAGCGTTGTACACACATTTAAATAAAGGGTTGTACACACAGTGATATAAAGGGTAGCATGTACACACAGTGATATAAAGGGTTGTACACACAACGATATGAATTGTTGTACACACAGTAATATAAAGAGCAGCTTTTGTTACACACATTAGCCTTTAGTATGACAAATTGTATATTATAATATCAGAATGCACAAACACCTACACAGTACACCTGCTCTCAATGATACATGATTGATCTGGTTGTGTTAAGGGGGAGGTCTACCTATACCTCTCTCAATGCTCTAAGAATCTTGACTTGATACAATAGTCGGGCGTGCGTATGTTATGTCATGCTACATTGAACACCAGTTTTGAATCGAGTCATCTCATAACGCCCCCTTTCCAATCAATCAATCAGCGTGAGTCATTCAAAAAGAATGCTTCAATTACCAGTGGCGTAGCCCAAAACTTGCGGGGTGGAGGGAAGAGGGGGGGGGTAATATCGCTAACTATTGAGTGGTGGGGCGTGGGTGGATGAATGGGGTAGATAATGCAAAGTGGACGGGGGTGGAACAGTGTAACGTGTTGTGAACGGCAAAAAAAAAAGTAGTGGGCAATAGCATGTTAATTTTGAACTGGTGCACACCTTAAGCAGGGGTCGGCAAGCATTTTAATCATATAGTTCCAAAGTAGAATTATTATTACATTCAGTGTGCCATAAGCGTAAAAGTAAAAGTCAACCCGTTTTGTTATATTTTTTAAAATTATTTTTATAAGACAATTTATATAGTGCCCCACAGGGCCAAGGCCAAGAAGAAAAAGGCACTTTAGAGAGAAACCATGCAGAAGTCAATACTAAAATTGTTAGATTTTACGAAAATAAAAAAACAAAAAACTAATTTAAGGCTTCCAGCACGGGGTATCAGCGAATAGGATACGCCTGTCAGCCTTACCCGGATTGTGTCAAGAACCCCGGTTCTGTTAACCGGAAAGTCCGGTTCCGTTTATGAGATACAAAATTAAAAAAAAATATTTTTTTCAACTCAACAAAAACAACTGGCCGAATAATAATTTAAAACTATAAAAATAAAATTGTTTCAGTTTAATGGCTTTTAAATTCATGATTAATTCTAATAATCTATCCATAATTATTTGGCATAATAGCCAAAAAGCGAAATTATTTTTTCTATGGGCAATGAAAAAAGAAAACGTCATACGTAAAAAAAAATTGAAGAGAATTGCTAAAGAGTTATATAGGCTATATTTTCTTATTCACTATTTCCTTGACATATGAATATGGTAAATCAAAAACTGAGGTCTATTATTCAGCTTTCACATGTATGGTGAATTTTTATTCAATTGGTAAGATTTCATTCTAGCAATTGATATTAATACTATTAATATTTTTACCATTATTATTTCTCAAGAAGGCACATAGAACTCCCCGGCCTGATTCGGTGGAGTAGCCACAAAGGGCGGATCATCAGTTGAGGATCAGCAAGTTTCGCCCTCTCTACAATCACTCTCATGATCAAAAGCATAAGAGCCGACAAGTGCAGACGAGCCGTAGTTCAGCCGACCAAAGAGAAAAACCAGAGAGGGAGAGAGAACTGAGCAGGTTCCTACTCGCGAAGGAATCCATCGAATACATATATTATTTATATATACGGAGTGTATGCCCCTATGTCCCTCACTGTTCCCACTAACCGTAATGACAGACTCTTAGCCAAATAGTCAAGAAGCGATATTTATATATCTCTTTTTTAAAAAAAAAGAAGTTAAGTGTGCATAATTTGCATAAACAATGATAAATACATAAATTATATAAATGAATCGATTTTTATAATAAAAATGCAAACATTTAATTAAAGTAACATTAAAGAGAGAGGTAGAAGACACCATTATTATTTAAAATATACAAAACCAACAGTCAAAGATATCTCAACCATACAAAGACCAAATCACCAGAATGACATTCGAAGTTCGGCAATCGATATAGTATCGTTAATCAAATAAGCCGATGATACAGCCATTGTCGGCCTTGTGTCCAGTGACGACAGTCTCTATCACATCTACAAATGGTGCGGAGAGAACTACCTGAAATTGAATATCACAAAAACGAAAGAAATAATTGTAGACTTCCGGAAGGATAAAACACAAGCTGACTGATTTACAAATAAATAACCAAATAATAGATCAAGTCTCGCAATATAAATATCTTGGCGTCACAATTACTGACAAACTGACTTGGTCTGACCACTGCCAAAGCCTCTGTAAGAAAATCCACCAAAGACTTTTTTGTCTTAGTAAACTAAAAACATTTCATATAGAGAAAACCATTATGAATCTTTTTTACTTGGCGACTGTTGGTAGCATCATAACTCATAACCTTCGCAATCAGCACCGCTGGTATGGCGATGACAAAACATTGAACAAACACCGGATAGACCGCCTAATAAACAAAGCCTCTCGTACTACACAGACAGAATTACCATCTCTTGCAGATCTATTCAATTCAAGGTGCCTGTCTATGATTGATAAAATCCTTCAAGATCATGCACACCCGCTTCATATATCTAGTCGAAGTGGTCGGCTTCTTTCAATAAAGGCAAGAACAGAGAGATTTAGGAACTCATTTGTTCTACTATCAGTGAGAATCTTTCAAAAGAATCACTAGTCAGCCAGGTAGTACAATTGCTGACTCCTAAATGATACTATTTTTTGTATGATAAATGGTATGATAGTGTGCGCGAATGTCTATTGTGCTTGTGTACAAATTGTTCTTCAACATTGTTTTAATTACCGGTATGGTGAGAGACGGCATTTATGTATTCAAGTCAAATTCCTTACATTGGACCAATAATAAATGATGCGTAAATAATCTTACATACTGTGTAGTTAATGTAATGTAAACATGTAAACATGTACATATAAAATATTTAGTCTAGTCATAAAATATTTATATATTTTCTAACTATTTTTAAAATCATTTTAAAAGTTGTATGTTGTGTGCATTAATTATTTTTTTTAAAGAAAAAGAATCACATGTTAGAAATATTAACGCAAAGAAAACGAGATAATTATCTCCCCTTAGTTTACACTATAGTTTACACACTTGATTCTAGTGATGACAAACAAGTCATGTTTTGTTATATAATTAGGATTCATTAACGATTATTTCTTGATACAAATCAAGTATTACGGTATTCTTTTCAAGATAAAATGAGAGAAAAAAAATTATTTTAACTTTTACTAGTTGTAAACAAGCTTATCTTGCATTGGTCTTGCCTTTGGTTAGAAAACTCCGCTTTGAGTGCTTCAATGTACTTCTAAAAAAAAAAGCTCACGTATAAAGTACATTGATCTGAATGCGTCTTAAATTAGAGTAGTTAGTATCTAGAGATTTTTTTTATTGATTTCACGGCCCTACGTTGCTACTCCACCAAAACAGGCCGAGCGAATCAGGACGGGGAGATCTACGTGACTTCTTGAGAAATAATAATGATAAAAATATTATGTCATCATTATTTATCAGTTGCTACAACACTGAAGAGCGGTAAACAAGGTCAACACTTTTTACAAGATCATGAACCGCCACGTGGAAATGTCCACGCAGCCAGGTCGCATCCAACAGGTGCCCCGCCCTACCCGATGTCATCAGCTCAAGCTACATGTCCCACACGCACGCACCGACGTTTACAAATATTCTTATTTTCCGTCAGCCATTAGACTGTGGAACACCCTGGACGAGGCTTCCATCAATGACGCTACCCTGCCCTTGTAACTGTAAGTTCAACTCATGGAAATTTGTCTTTGCTTCATTTAGAAACATTGGGTATTATTCCTCATTCAATGCCGGAAAATGTATTTCTTTTTTCTTCCCATCTTAATTGCTTCTCGACAAGAAACGAATCTATTCAAGACTATACATCCTCAATGCTAGTAATCATTCTGTGCTACAGCAGATGTCCATATTCAGTATTAATTTATTTTTTGTAGAACAAATTTGAATTGGGCGTAAATCAGTTTTAACGGTGAGAAACTATAAAATTGAAAATCTCAATAATATATTCTATTACAGATCGCAAGATCTTTTGCGTGCCATTGGTTTCCGATCCCTGCCCTAAACTATTCAAATATTTAGTTGAGGTCGCAGCTGACCCAGGGCACGTAGATGAGACGAACAAGCCTTAACCACAGCACTGTTGTATGGAACCAATAGACGGCTAGTCTAGTAAAACTATGACGATGCATGTTAATTTTTACTCCCTTTCTCTTAAGTTATGCTGTCTGTCCGCTTGGATGGATGGTTGGTTGGATGCCAGCAAAACTTTGAATCGATTTTCCGATCACTTCCCGTGATCCGATCGAGCTGAAATTTGGGCAGCAGACTTGCACAGACTAACAATACATTCTATCAAATTTTCAGCATTGTAGCATTTGGAATAGTCACGAATTCCTTCTACCTAGTTGCGAATCGAGGAATATATTTGACGAAAAAACATGGCTGCCTTTGACGGAAGTACATAAACTTTTTGGATATGTTAGTTTTTACGAAATAAATACGAATGAAAACGACACAATATAGCCGAAACAAAAGCAAGTTTTTTTTTTTTTTATGCGCAATCGTTATAATTAGATAGGTCTAAAAATATGTATTTGCTGACATTACCGATTCGATATTTTTTAGTTTTGTAGTGAAGTGGAAATGGTAAACTTAGTTTGCAAAGAAAGGGAGTATAATAAAAACTTTGTTTTTATGGTTTTCTTGTTTATATTGATAAATAGTATAATAAAAAAAAATAATTTTATACAAAAACTTCATTATATATTTTATTCAGTTCAAATATTGATAAAAAATGATCATAAATTTATATATAATATATACTGATACCTATATGATATATATAAGGAAAATTTAGTAGGACCTCATTAAAGATATAGTAAAGTAAGTAAAGTATCCCGTCCGACCAGATTGATCCACATGGCCGGTGAAGCACCGTTCACCAGTTCCTGTGTCCCCTGCCTACTAGGGGATTGTGCGGCTAGTACAATGCCAAGCCGTCTTTACTTTACCTCAACTTTCTTTTTTTCTACGTCTTCAAAGATATAGAATCTAGTCTAATCATGTTAATGCTAAAAACAATTACAAAGCTATCATTTCTATAGAACTATCTTTTATATATATTTTTTTAGAATTTCTAAAGAAAGATGAAAAGAAAGTGAAATAGTCGGAGAGAGGAAGGGTTTAAGGTCGAGTTTGTTGTAATGTGCATTTGCAGGCAAACCAGCCTTCTTAAAATATGATGCAGGTTGATATTATAGTCACTTCCATTCGCATGGGCATCAAAGCTGGCTGTGTAAAAACCACCAATACGCTCCCTTTTAAGAGCACACTGGTGGTCTGACGCATCCGAAAATCATTGCACGGGTGAGAGTAACTCCCAAATTCGTTTGGGGGGGGGGGGGGGAATAGGCGCAAAAAAAACCGGTCTCGCCAAGCCCGGTGACCGGCTGACCAAGCCTATAGTCTGGTATTTGTACTGCCGGACCACAGTGCACGTACACGAGGCAATGTCGCCAATGGTCCAATGGTTCCACATATCAGTGCTGTGGTTTAAGGCTTGTTTGTTGCATCTGCGCGCCCTGGGTCAGCTGCGACCTCAACTCAATAGAAGAACGACCAATACCGTAGCAGTCTCTCTTATCCAGTCAAGGTTGGATTACTGCAACAGTTGCCTGTGGGGCTTCCCCCTGAACCAGCTGCAGATACTACAGAGGGTGGAGAACGCTGCGGCGCGCAATGTTTCGCGGGTAAAGAGGCAGGATCATATCTCTCCAATTTTAAGGGATCTCCACCGGCTATCTTTTTTTTTGTCTCAGACGTTTTCGACAAAAAGGACACGACTTTTTGATGACATTGACCCATAAGTCGTGGGAGGATCTAGCTGAGGACCGCGCCACCTCGCGGACAGCTGATGCAAGAGAGCACGCATATAGCAGAGGTGACCCTTGCAGAAAAAGAGTGCAGAGAAGAGAGCCAGAAGCCAAGGACAGAGACCCAATAAACTACGACACCGTTCCGTGAGGGACGGATTTCTTTCACAATAATAATAACTCAAGCCACTCGATGTTTGTTCAAAGCAGAATGTAATGGTCGAACTTGCGTACAAATATTAACAGCGTCATTGGTAGTTTAGCAGAAATCAACAACAACATAAGACGCATTAATACCTGCTTATATAGATCTATAGATTTTGGTGCAGAAAGTACTAGAAAAGGATTTTCCTGAAGCATTTCGAATGCAAAAGAAAATACGAGACAGCATAATTGTATAACGTCATAATAAATAAATCTACACAATTACTCTCGACACAGAAATCAAATGTAAATAAACAGTAAACACGAACTAGCGAGACAATCTTAAATACACTATGGAAACTATTATTACATGCACTATTTTATAACAATCTATCTTCAATGTTTCTAAACTATCATTTTGTGCATAGCCTTCACCTGTACGCCAGCATAACACGTAATATAACCACTTTATAAGCTTATTCGGTTGCTACGGATCTAATTATAGGTTTTCTTCTGTCACACCCTGCAATCCTAGCACGTACAAAAGTAACAAAACCTTTCTTTACTTTTCAATTAATTTCTTCTTTATTTTTCTTTTATTCTTGTTCAAGCTGCTTCTGTTCAACTTTTTTGTTTTTTTGTAATGTCATCAATCACATTTGCATGACTCACGGGAGGTGTAATGTTTTTTGTTGTTTTTTTTTTTTTGCTTTTTTTTTTTTTAAGATAATGTAACATCACCAGTGGTAAACATAACAAAACTTAGCACTGTGTACTGTTTATCTAACAAAACAAGAGTGCTTCATAGTGCACCAAAGTGCCTCAAAGTGCTTCATGATGATTCATAGTGCTTCTTAGCGCCCCAAAGTGTTTCACAGTGCTTCGAGAATGCTTAAAAGTGCCTACAAAAAACGTAGTGTTTCATGGTGCTTTATTATGCTTAATACTGCACTCTAACATTATGGCTCAGGGCACAGAGACCCCTCCAAACATTGTCATCGATGGACACACCTTGGAGGTTGTCGAGAACTTCACCTACCTTGGGTCCACTATCTCGTGTTCGCAGTCCATCGACTCGGAGATCAACAGCAGGGTCGCCAAGGCAGCCACTGTCATGGCCCAACTGAAACAGCGAGTGTGGGACAACTCCAGCCTCACCGAGAAGACCGGACTGCGCGTGTACCACGCCTGAGTACTCAGCACTCTCCTGTTTGGCTGTGAGTCATGGACCACCTACGCGAGGCACGAAAGGAAGCTCAACATGAGGTGCCTACGGCGCATACTGCGGATTCAGTGGCAGGATAGGCTCTCCAATACAGAGGTGCTGGAGCGAGCCAGCATGAGAAGCCTCCATGCTGTGCTCAGCGAGAAACGCCTCAGGTGGCTCGGTCATGTTCGGAGGATGAATGCAGGCCGCATTCCTAAAGACCTACTCTGGTCATGGAGAGCTGGTCGAAGGTCATAGGTAGACAGGGCGCCCGAAACTGCGCTTCAAAGATCTATGTAAAAGGGACTTGATTCAGAGCTCCATTGACCTCGACAGTTGGGAATGTCAAGCTGCTGACCGACCAACCTGGAGGCTCGCAGTCAGGCGTGGCACATCGTGCGCAGAAACTGGGCAAAACGAGACTGCCATTCAAAAAAGAGCGAGGCGGAAAGACCTGCTACAACAGCCATCCGCCTTCAAATGCCTCAAGTGCGGCAGGGATTGCCACTCCCGAGTTGGTCTACACAGCCATTCTCGGCGGTGCAGTTGGACACCTCACCCATGAGGCTACACCATCGTCTCTCGAGACGGGCGGATGCCGACGACGACGTTTATGCTTAATAATGCACTCTAGTGCATTCATAGTGCTTCTTAGTGTTTCATATTGTTTAAGTGCGCTTTACTATGTTTTATAGAATTTCATAGTATTTTAAAGTGCTTATTCGGCAACAGATCATTTTTGAGGGTTAGGCCTATATTATTGACATGGCATTCCCCACATCCCAGCACACGTCCGTCCCACATTGTGAAAGCATATGGTGTTTCATAGTGTTCTTTGGTGTTTTGTAGTGTTCTATAGTGTTTAGTAGTGTAATGTGGTGTTTTGTAGTGTTATATGGTGTTTAGTAGTGTAATGTGGTGTTTGTTTGTCGTTTTATGATGTTCCGTATTGTTTAATAGTATAATGTCAGAGTGTTCTGTGGTGTTTCGTAGTGTTCTATGGTGTTGCTTAGTGCTTCATGGTGTTTCACACTGTCTCATAACTCAGGGTTTTGTCTTAACTATTGTACGTGTTGAGTCACAGATCATACTACACCAGGTCTAAGAGATCTCCACTGGCTTCCTGTGATGAAGCGCATTAATTACACAATTATGTCAATTACCTACGGGATGCTTGGATGACACTTAACCTTCCTACCTTCAAGAACTCATACCAAAGCACGCGCCTTCATGGGTAGGCTACTCCGCTCCTCATCACAGTCACGCGTGAAAATTCTGAGAGTGGGTGGACACAAATAGATAAGTGGTACTTTTGAATGCACTCGTTTGGATCTGTGACGCCTTCTATATGAAACAGCTTGCCTCAGAGCCCCAGACATTGAAGGATTTTGAGACAAAAGAGTCTTTTAAAAAGAGTTTAAGTACCATTACCTAACGGCTACGGCTACGACTTAATGATTGTAATCCTTCTTATCAACGGCTATTAATTAATGAATATACGGGTTAATACATCAATGAATCTATCTATCTCTCTATCTATCGCCTAATGTATGTCTGTCTGTCAAAGTGTGTATCTGCCTACCTATCTAAATCTAGCTGTTCATATGTCTTGTTTTTTTTTTACAATACTAACTTCCGGTTTACCCCCACCCACCTCAACCTCTCCCCTCAGTCCGAGATTTAAGAATAGTTAAAAAAAAATATAAAATTGGAAGATTTCGCTTCAAATCTCGACACATATCCTATGCGTGAAAGTCTCCAATGTTTATTTCTATAGCTTGTTATGTTTATGACTTTAAACCCGTTATAGACTTACGTTTCGCTGAAGGAAATGCCAAAAGTCATTAAAAGTAACCCGACACCAAGCAGTCATAAGAGATATCGCGGGCGATGAAAGGCCGGTAGAAGAGTTATTGATCGGCGAATATTGAATCTAATAGTTTCACCCTTTTTTTTTGTAGTGGCATTGTGGCATTGTTGTTTATATTTATGTGTCGAACGCCTCTGTCTCACAGACGCTCAACCTTCCACCCCTCCCCACTCCGACCCGCCCCTGTGCCTTGTTTTGTTTGTCACGGCCGACACTGACAGGGACTATTTTATACAATATATGAATAATATATAATATATGAATAATAATGCCAAGATTTTCTACCAGACTTAGGGGCTGTGAAATCGTCATATTAGAATGATTGTGTGTCCAGCACAATGCCCGAAATAGCTTTTAATTTTTTTCTAACTAATTTCTGGTACCCATCAAAGTTCTGTAGACTCAGGGGCACACAACCCTCCTCCCGCCCCCAGATCCGGGAACAAACCCTAGCCTTCACCACTGTCTCTCTCTCTTTCTCTCTTTCTTTCTATTTCTTTAGCCTACCAATCACCCGAGTGATTGATATATTGCTTGAGAAAATCTCCAGAGAAATATTTAATTTCATCTAATAATGAGGTACACATTTTTTTGTTTTCACTTAAAAGGGATCTTGTATAGTCATCGGCTGCAAGATGACATTGGTTCTCTGTATGCTACTCTACTCTACACCCAAACTCCTTCCCCCCTAACGGTACGCCACTGACGTTCCCGACGAGATTGACAACCTGCGATTCCCAAATGTCTAAACCATGATTAAGGTCCAACGGTAAGACTTTCTTTGAAGAGGAAATTGTGCCCGGAACGTTCCGGAACACATGTCCTTCCTGATTCGATAATTCCTAATTGGCAAATCGCCGAGGAAATTCATAAACTATCGGGGGCCCCCCCGGTAGTTTGGGTCAATAGTTCGTGAGCAGTCAAGCCAGTGTTCCAATTGAGCGGGTCAAGAATCAGACGGATCTCTCGTCTGGAATTGTCATTCAGAATTAAGGAAATTGGAAAACAACGAGCGAGCAAGGAAAAAGAAGAAAAGAAATACACCAATAATCAAGAAACGAGACTTAAAGCGAGGGTTTAGAAACGGTCAAAGAAAACCAAGAATCTCTGTGCCAGCCAGCCTTTCTATTCCTGTTTTTCTTCACACGAATGAACCGGGGAGAGCGGAGGATGAAAATATCAAGCATTGATGACGGGGTGATCTTTTTGTGTGCGGGTTGGTGGGGGGAGGGGGGGAAGGGCGAACCAGAGACACGGGTCCTCTGGTTTGTTGCTTGATTTAAATGGAGGCGTTGAAGATAGAAGCTGGTAAAAGATTATTGTCTGGAAGTTTCTGGTGACTGGCTACACCACGACAACCTAACTAAAGCGATAACTCATTTCAACATGAATGTCTCTCTCTCTCTCTTGTTTTCGGGGATGATGGAACGTGGACTGGCAGGATATTGTGGAGGTAATCGATGAGCTTTGAAATAATAATAGCACAAGATATGAGATATGAGAAACTGATTGGACACTGGCAAATTATCTCATCTTTTTTTTTCTCAACTTCTGATACGTGGAAAATTGAAACCTCAGATATATAATGTTTGCTTATTGGAATCAGTTGTTCCAAGTAGTTTTCAATTTCTATAGTAAAAAAAGATCAAGTTTCATATATATAAATAAATGTATTTTTAAAGGTTTTGTAATTTTTTCGTTGAGAAATATCATGTCAAATAAAATAAACTATGATGATTTCTAAACCTTTTAAAACTTAAAGCAATATGTCTGAAATGTAGGCAAGTTATAGTTTGATTAGTTTCATGATTTGTGGTTTCGTTTTAAATAATTTCAAAGTTGTTAAAAGTTTCTCTTTCTAGTCCATACTCGGTCTATTGAAGCATCGTTCACCATTAATGTTATTAATGAGGGTGACATAATTTCACGATAGAATGGCGAAAACATAGTTACTCTGCTGGTAAAAGATTTAATTATCGTCACACTATCACTTGAGGTCCATGCAAGGTTCAGGCCTGCCTCGTCAATCTCCTTCCACTCAGGATCTAACTGTTTCCTTATTTTCCTCCAGGCCTGGACACGAATCTGTGGCAGACCCTTCACCACATCATTCAGTCATCCAAGCCCGGGTCTGCGATTTGATTGTTTGGTATTCATTTCCAGGTGACCAGTCCAGCGTAGCTTGCCGTTTCTTTTTAAATCTCGGCTACTAATTTCACGGTCTTGCTACAATTCATCAATTTTTTTTTATTTTTTTTTGTTGGAGCGCATGGAGAAAACCACACAAAGACTGCCAAACTCTGAAGCTTCGTCCTTTAAGTGTAGCCTATGCAAAAAGACATCTAGGGCGCATGTAAAGGCCTTAAAGCCCACCGTCGAAGCCGCAAAATTATAGGACGAGGGAAATCGAGAGGAGTTCTGTTGGGACAAGACGTGTGACCATGGACACTTACAGCAGATCTCCAGAAAAGAATCAGAGCCCTGGAAATGAGATGCCTCCGTAAAATTTTGAACATCTCCTACAAAGATAGAGTTACCAATGAGGCTGTCCGTGAGGGAATCACCAAAGAGGATCTACTCGGCGCAATTAAAAGCAAAAAAATTCAGATGGTACGGGCATGTGGCAAAATCCAAAGTCCTAGCGAAAACCAGCGTGCAGGGCACAGTGCAGGATGGAATAAAGAGAGCAGGCAGAAGAGATGATGGGAGGATGACACCAGGGAGTGGACCGAATCTTACCGATTCCCAGAGTGCGGCGCAGGACCGCGACGAATGACAGAAAATCATTCAACTTTCAAAAAATGGTGCCACCAGAGACCCTCACTCGGGTTATGGGATAGGTGAAATTGAAGGTATTGAAGGAGGAGGAAGGGGCAGGTGTCAAGCTCATGATCTGCATTTACTGGAGGAGCACATTTTACTTGTCCCGATTCGTAGTTTGTTGAACGTGTATTGTTTTAGCAGGTAATGTTCTGCCCCAAGTTTTTTTTTGTATAAAGGCCACCGAATAAGTGGCTTTTGTTAAATTGTCGCGGAAATGTCGCGCTCCCAACTACTTCAACACTTCAAAAATCTGATTTATGATATTATATCAAATTATATTTTAGTAGCATATTATGTTATATTTATGATATCATATTTTATTACATTATATTATATTCCATATATAAATCTGATATCGCCTTGCTAGATGGGAACAAAGATGACAGGTTCATAAATAATTAGAAATAAACTGTAGAATGCTATGACATTCGTTTTATTTATTGTCTAATACGTCTTCTCCTACGTCAGCAATGGTTACTGTACCAACCACAGGCCTACTTTGAAGTACATTATATGTAGCCTAATATAGAAAGATAAATACAAATACAAATAATTACATATAGAGAGATAGGATGACGATGTGGCTCAATTGTCTCTCCATTAATGCCAAGACGTGACATGGGGAGAGTAAGAAAAACAAAACAAAAAACAAAAAAAACATTAATTCAATCTGCCGCGTCGCCCGGTCGTCATGACGTCAGGGGGACATAAATCAAAATGGAAAACTTAAAACCCCCTCCCGTATGCCAGAGTTGCGTGAAGTGTTTTTTGATATTGTTGGGATGAACGCGATATCTCTCCAGTGTAACCTGCAGCTGAGGGGCCCTGGTGAGCAGAAACGCCAGTGACACACAGAGAGATAAAATAAATAACTAGAAAAGGATGCTGGATAAGGAATTGAGTTTGTCTTGTAGCCATCTAAAGGTTATGGCGATCGTGTGGCACATTATTTATTAGTCTGTTTGTTCTTATTGTATCTGTCCGTTTAAAGGCAACGTAAAGGGAGATTATGAGAGGAAATCTATACTTAGCGTCATGTTTTATTAAGTTTAATGTTGTTGTTTTTTTTAACAACACTTAATTTGTTGGTTTGATTAATTAAATGATTTATTGTGCTAAAAGTTGTCCGTGTTTTAGTGTTGTTATAATTATTTTTTGTAATGCCTGGGATAAAAAAATATATATTAGTTTATTACTTTGCGTTAATTTTTAAAACATTCACAAAACATATTTACTGAAATAGGATCCTGTTCATGTCTATATTTCTGTCTGTCTTTCTTCCTTTCTAGACAAATGAAATTCTATATAGACATAATATATAGTTTTATGTGTGTTTATCATGTAATAATAGTTTCCATATTGTATTTGAAATTGTCTCGCTAGTTCGTGTAAAGTTATTTATTGATATTTAATTTTGGTGTAGAGAATAATTAATAGCGTAGTTAGTTGTTTATTTTGATGTCCATACATCCATCCCTGTGGAGCTACAGCCTATATAGGGCTTTTTCCTGCTCGGGTAAATATTATGCATTGTTATTACAGACAAATATAATTAATAGCATCATGCGAACAGTCGAACCCAAGTCACCCGTGCGGACAGGCGGGTATTCCAACCACTTTGGAACGGAGGGCACAGTAAAGGCACGTGTCTTGAAATAGGCCAATAGCAATCGCAAAAGGCACACACATGGAATTTGCTAATTTTGTGGATAAAGAGGCAGTTCATAGTTCATATCTCTTCAGTTCTAAAATATCTCCACCGGCTACCAGTGATGAATCACAAAATTATGTCCCCTTACGTACGGATGTATAAATGACACTGCTCCTTTCCTACCTTCAAAAACTGATATCAAAGCACGCGCCATCAAGGAAACTGCGCTTCTCATCATAGTCACTTCTTAAAATTCCCAGTGTGGCTGGACACAAAAAGAAGTACCTTCAAGTGCGCAATTGTACTCATCTGTGGCGCCGTGTATATGGAACAGCTTGCCTCAGATACCGAACAAATCTGAGTCAAAAAGAGTCTTTTAAAAATAGTTTAAAGACCTTTCTCTTTGGCTAGTGGTTGTAGTGAGCCTTACATACCAAACACAACTGCCACTGCAATTTATACCAAAAGCGCACTGAGCATGCTAAATTTTATATAATGGAAACAATTGCATATAATGAACCATTACTATTATTATTAACCATTTTCTTTCTATATAGCGCCCGACAGAGCGTGTGGACAAAGTAAAATATAAAAAAAGGGAGATGGAACCTAGTGATTTCTAAGCACCCTTATGATCAATGCTGGAACAATGTCCTGACCAACCCACCCACTTCACCCCTATTTTGTACGCTTTTTATCGATGTGTATCTTCTTTTCTCCAATGCAACATTTGGGGTTTTTTGTGAACGACCTCTCTACTTGAAATGAAAACCCGAAGCCTGCGTCCCACTTCTCGTTGTTTCCTTACATTGTTTCCTTGCAGACGACCACGTTGCCAATGATATCAAATGTACCTGCTACTGTCGAGTTATCGGTACAGGTAATCTGAATGATATTTTTTACCGCCTTTTTTTTTTTATTGAGACGGTTTCATACGATTAATAAAAAGGAATCCAGCCGTCAAAACCTTGCAGCCCTCATCCACTCCCACCCTCAACCTCTCACCCCCCCCCCCACCACCACCACACCCTCATTCCAACTTTTGTTCCGATCCGTAGATGCCCTACAGGCGAGGACAATACAGGGTCATGCTCTCTAAGTCAGCGCCATCTATGACAACATCAAGATAATCAACTCCTGACACCATATGTCTGTGTGCGTGTGTGTTTTTAAGGATACTTTTCAAGTCAAGTGACGTCCCTCCCCACCCCCACCCCACTCCCACACACGCCTTCCTGCGCACAGCGCATTGCGCACAGGAAACACGTGCTCCGTCAAAGCCAAGATGGCTGTTTTAAAAATGAAATGTGATATTAATTTTTCAATGCAAATTTTTGGTGTTACTAGCATGGGAAAAATTTTTTTTTTCCTTTAACGTGTTAATTTTTAATTTAAGACGTTTTGAGTAGATCTAGAATAATGTTCATGGCTTTCAATGAAAAAAAAAACAAAATAAAAACAAATTGGCCGATTTAAATTTATTGGTTAAAATTAACTTACAATAACGTTCCTTTTGTGTTAAATAATAAATTAACCCTTACAGTCCCGGGCGCGTATATAGCGGAACTGAAGGCAGCATAGATAGAAGTAGGTCGGTACGCGAATGGTTAATAATTTAAGAGGAATAAGGAACCCAAAGGACAAATGATGATCCAGCAGGTGTGGAAGAGGCATTTACTGATGAGTTTTTTTTTTTGTTTCGTGACAATAAAACTGTGGCAGAAATTATTTAAAAGAATACTTTAATGACACGTTTTCGAAATGCGATTAATGCTCGTCAAATGTAGGCTATAATCTATCCTTGAAACAAAATCTGAAGATGAAATGTTTTTTTTTTTTTTCAAACTGAAACTTGTAAAATCGTAACTATAGTCAACGGTGGGTCAAGCCCCACTAATTTCTAAGACGCCACTTTCGATTGAAGAGAACTTGATACTGAAAATGGCATTAGGGGAAGACAAATGTTCACTTTACAAATGCAAAGAGCCAAAACGTTAGCATACTGCAAAACAGTTTAAGTGCTCATCTTACGCTTTTTGGGTTTTAAATAAAACCCGTTATTAATCATTAGTTTGCCTAACTGTCATTCTGCCATATTGTGTAGTCCAAGTTAAGAACTCCATTATGGCTTCAATACTTTCATTTATAACTATCTACGGCTTCTCAAAAGAGCCTACTGTGCCGAATGGACAAGGTACAGTAGCGGTTGCATTTAGTTCTTTACAAAATAGACACATTAGCTAGTTGCAATTATTTATTTCCAATAATAGACACGCTAGCTAGTTGCATTTAGTTCTTTCCAAAATAGACGCACTAACTAGTTGCACTTTGTTATTTCCAAAATAGACATACTAGCTAGTTGCACTTTGTTATTTCCAAAGTAGACACACTTGCTAGTTGCATTTAGTTCTTTCCAAAATAGACACAATAGCTAGTTGCATTTAGTTGTTAACAAAAGAGATACTAACAATTGCATTTGGATCTTTACAATAAAGACACAATAGCTAGTTGCATTTTTTTTTAAAGTCTTTTGCAGACAATAAATTAAAGACATGCCTTTTATCTGACAGCTATTGTAAGAATTGGAAAGAAAACTTGTTCTGTCATTTTTTTTATTTTTTTTTCTGTAAGTAAATAAAAAGAAATTATTCACTATTTTTCGCCTGCAAATCCCACAAACAACAATATAAATAAAAAAAAATAACAATAAAGGAGTTGGTAATTTTTGTTGAAACACTCGACTACATTGTAGTAGACTCTTGTCATTGTGTGCAGTTTAATACACGCGAGTATGTGTGTAGGTAGGTATATGTGTGTGTGTTGGTGGGAGTGTCGTGTATTCTACTTTTGGCAATTGTTGCACACACCCCTCCGCCCAAATTGTACCTCCCCCCAAATCAATCCCTTCCCTCCCTCCATCTACCCCACCCCTCCCCGTCCCTATCCACCCCGCCCCGCCCCCACCCCGTCCTCCCGCCCGACCAAATCCATCAATCACCCTAACAAAGGCCTACAACTGACGCAGTATCTGTAATCGGTAGTCTACAACGAAAACGTGTCTGCCCCTGCTACTCTTGAATAAAACTGGATAAAAAAAACAAGAGTTTTCTTCAAACCCATGGCTAGAAAGCTTTTTAAAAAAAAAAATAAAGTTAGCTATTTGTAATTTAGTTATTTATTTATTTTTCAGTAAAAATCCAAACCATGCTTCCATTGACACTAGTCTGACACTCTGTTCAGATTTCTTTGATTACATTGAATAATATTTCGTTTATTACATTCAGTAATTCAACAATGATTTTTTTTTTGGTATTATAAAGTTCATTAAAAGTTTGTTTAAGGCCAAACTCTTTTGTAGAGAATTTGTTTTAAGATTTATGGAATGACAAAACTAACAGCAGCAACACAAAAAAAACAAAAACAACTAAAAGAATGACTTGGTAATCTACAAGCAGAACTTCAATTCCCCCCCCCCCCCCCCCCGGGTCGGACCAAATGGCTCCATTGGGCCGGTAAAGCAGCGTTCCACCAGTTTCTGTGGCCACTGCAAACTAGTCTAGCCCAATGACCAGCTGCCTTTAATTTGCTAGTCCGTAAATTTGGGTATTTTCGGAAGAAGTCGATGAGTATTTTCTGGCAAAAGTATTTTCGGCAACGGTAATTATGGCAAAACTATCAAAACAGTAATTTTGGCAACGGTGAATTCGCCAAACTTAAAATATCTACTGGTTTTTTTTTAAGGCCTTTGGCACACTGAAAGATTTAGAAAATGCTACTTTGGCACACTATTATCTAACGTTTGCCGACCCCTGCTCTAGTCTACTAAATGAAGCTAATGGTACGAAATATGCAACAGTGTTTTAATTCATAACATAAAAATAACATTCTTATCCAAATTGTGTACGACCGTATTATGTATAAGTGAGTTTGTGTGTGATTATCTATGTATGTTTGTATCTGTGTAGGATTTTGCGTCTTTTAAAAGTAGATCTAAACATAACTATTCATAGAAGAAGAAAAGAATCTCTCAAACTCTGATTGACGTGACTTAACCCTTACAGTCCCGGGCGCGTATATAGCGGAACTGAAGGCAGCATAGATAGAAGTAGGTCGGTACGGGAAGTGTTAAGAAATATATTACCAAGACTAGTACTTGCGGCACTGTCTATTTTTAAAGTTATCTAAAACATCAAGAATAGGTAAAAAGTTGATAGTATATCTGTAAGTATGTTGGTGTAAAACACCATAGTCACACTTTTTTGTTTGTTGTTGGAAGTCGGCGACTTCACGGGTCATTGGCGCAAACCATTTGTAAAGTCTGTACGTCAAAAATTTAGATCAATGTCCAGGCCAAAATATCCAACAACTTATCTTCGCCCAACGGTCAAAATCAAATCCACGAACCGTACGATCATTTGTCATTTCAACTTTCATAGAAACCTTCTTTTTAAAAAAAATATTTGTTGAGCGGGTCACCCTTTCTTTCCTACGGGAATAATGTTGTATATAAGCCCGACAATATTGTAAAAGTTCCAGACGGAAATTTGATACTTGAAGGCGGGAGTGGTGGTGGGGGCTGGGCGTTAAGATCTACGCTGGAAGAAAAAAAAAGTTTGCACAACATAACGACTGCAATTATTTCAATACGCTACAAAGTCTTAAGGGGGGGGGGGGGACTATTTTTTTTTATTGCGCTTACAATGGGCATTAGCGCGGATGAATTGGTGTGGCACAAGGAAAAATGGGCGAACAGGCGCAGATGGAAAGATTAACTAACTATGAACTTTTTCATAATGGCGTAAAGATCATCAATCATTTTTTTGTGTTTTGCTTGTGTGTGTGTATTACTCCAGTCGCCGGGGACCTCCGAGCAGATAGACAAGTGATAATACCGTGTGTGTGTTGGACTTGTTTGAAAAGCCGAGATTGTTTTTCCATTTTCTCTCTCTTTCTCTCTCTCCCTTTACACAGCGCTAAGTAAAAGAAAACATTAATTTCAAATAGATAAAAAAAAATCAACAACGCTGTTTAAAAAAAAAAAGAAGAAAACTTAGATCGCTAAGAAGTAAAATTGTGTTTTGTCTTGTAAACTGCTCAAATCTCTAAAATCGCCAAAGGTTTCATATTATATGTAGACTAGTCTATTCCTGGTGCAAGATATTGCACTAGGCAAAAGTGTAACACATACCTATAGATCTAATGGACTGCTGTTGTTTTTTTTTAATATAGGGGGCTTCATAAAGTGTGAGCGGGTGGGGGGGAAGGGAAGATATCAAATGTAAAAACATAGTTTATGCTTTCTTCTCACGGACAAGAGAAATTTCATGTTTTCACTTGAAGCAACTGTGACTTGCTGTTATTTTATATAGCGACGCACTTTACTCGCAGCCTTTTGTTCAGGGCGTTGTTTCCATGGATAGGAGGAGGGTGCACGATACACAACAGAATACAAAATAGACATGTAATAGAAATGTTCAGATTTTAGCATTTCAAAATATCTTTATATTTGTTTCTTTTTTCCCAACGGTTACCAGTAGCTATTGGTTTTTCTTATGGGGCACGTGCGGCCGAGCGGCGGCGCATTCTTCTGCCACGCCGAAGGTCCTGGGTTCAAATCCTGGAGAAGGCTGGGATTTTTTTCCCCGGGTCTGGAGGATGCCCCCTGAGTCTACCCAGGTATGAAGGGTACTTGACCTTAGTCGGGGTAGAGTAAAGGCGGCTGTGCATTGTGCTTCCCACACAATCACCTAGTATGCCGTGGCCACAGAAACTTGTGAAACGCTGCTTCACCGACCCTATGATCAATTTTGTCCGAAGGGTACTTAAATTTATTACAAGCCTGTTTAATCCGTACGACAGCAAGCTGGTTTACCATAGGCTAAATCTGGTGGTTAAAACAGCATACAATTTTAACTAGAGATGTATTCTTCTGTACCGAAGCACGAAGGTAACTAAATGAATACAATTTCTGCACCACATACGCAGGATAGTTCCCAATTTTGAGATTTGAACACGAGCCATACGCTGACAAATCCTAACACAGATTTTTCTCCTGAGCCATCGGAGCTAATAACAATTAAATTCTTTATCTGAACGATATTTGGTCAACTCAATGCTACAGCGTTTCAATACGGATGACTCCCCTTCTCATTCTCCCCTCCCCCCTTAACCCGCCCCGGTAACTCACTACCTGACTTCGCATTCACAGACGAAATAATGTATTGATTTATCTCAAAGTTGTCAATACATTGTTTGCGAACGGATGACTCGCGATTGGCTGACGGGCAGGACCAATCATACTGATGTACAATTTAAAATTTGTATGTTGCCTGTTAACGGCTTTCTTCCTGATCTCCCCCCCCCCCCCTCTTCCCCTCTCCTTCCCCGTGTGCCAGAACTAGGTTCTCGTGGGACTCTGGCACTACTTGTTTATGCAAAAGTGTCACATTAGAGCCCTGACAGACGATCTTCCACCGGCGACTAATTAACTTAAAGTCTTTTGATTGTCGTCTTTATCTTTTAAAGTACCATTGATCTGTGAGTGCGTGAGTGTGTGTGTGTGTGTGTGTGAGTGAGTTTATGTGTGTGAGTAAATTGTGCGCTCGCTCAAACCTAAACAAATACGCTCAATGTATGATGTGGGTTGAGTAAAATTGTAACGGATCAGTTTACAAACAGAGTACAATAAATTGTAACACGATCAATTGTCTTTTATTGATTGTCCCGTTTTCGTATTTTAATGAACAATGAACAAAATCGTGAAAATTAAATACAATACTTATATGGAAAAAAAAAACAAAGTCACACGTTTAAATTAATATATTATTCTAGGCACAAATCTGAAATCTAAATTCTAGATTAATATTGTGGCCACCAATGAGATTCAAACAGTAGTATTCTATTTATTGTACTAATAATGTGAATGCATTTTCGGAATGTTTGGCCCATCTAGTTGTATCATGATAAAAAATGTGGCACAAGTTGCTGGTATAGAGACCCCCCATTTCCTACACACACACGCACACACAATATCTGCGACATTTAACTGTTTGCTCAAAAGCAATGTTCCCTAAACCGAGAACAAATGCATATAAATACTCTTTCTTTTTAAGTGGCATCCGGTTATGGAATGGGTTGCCAGTACAAACCAGGAAAACCAATATCTGAACATCATTTAAAGAACTAATAGATATGCAGTACTAGACCCAAACCACGTAGGACGCAATAATCTTCTTTATAGACGGAGCGTCTGTAATGTATAAGACAAGATAAGTTAACTAGGCAAAAACAAAACAACAACTGAAAAACCAGAGATTTAACCCTTACAGTCCCGGGCGCGTATATAGTGGAACTGAAGGCAGCATAGATAGAAGTAGGTCGGTACGGGAAGGGTTAAGCGCAATAATAGTTAAATATAGGACAAAAACTCGAATGTACATGTTTCATAATAAATGTGTCACCATAATACACAAGTAAGTGTTTATGCTTAGATTCTGTATAAGCGTCCTTTGTTGGCCTGCATACGCCTGGGTGGTGGTCGTGTGGAGGAAGTCCTTGAGTGTGTTTGGGGAGAGAGGGGGGGAACTGAAAATATCAGATGTACGGTTATTACTGTCTTGTAAGGGACTGAGCAATTTCATGTTATCACTTGTTTTAATTGTGACAATTATTGCGCACTTTCTGTCTGGGATCTGAAAATATAAAATGTAAACAAATTCAGGAAAGAGCTTTTAGGCTCATTACAATAGAAAATTCATATATAACATGTGCATATGACATCCTTCCATCCTCAAGGGAAGATGGCGCAGTCTCCTTTTCCTCTGCCCCTCGCCTTTCTCCTGGCTCGCTTTTCTTCACTCCTTTCTGTGAGGGTGGCTACTGCGGCTTGAGTGCCCTTGCGAACCTTGGACCGCCATGGGGTGCGTTCCTCTGCAAGGCCCTACAACGTTTTGTGGTCAATGTGTGCCAGTAGCAAGTCTTTTATGCAGAGGTCTTTAAAACGTAGGCAAGGGCGATACCGTCCGGACGCATCCTGGGGACATGGCCTATCCATCGCAGGCACCTCTCACCCAGGATTGAGTTCATACTCAGCATATGGCTTCTCCTGATCACCTCTACATTTGTGACTCTTTCTTGCCATTTGATTTGACGTAGGCCTATCCTACGCAAGCATCGCAGGTGAAAGCAGGTGTAACACTGTTAGTTAAACGACACAATTTACAAACACTGCAGAGAAGCAAAAGGTCAACAGAAATGTCGTAGAACATATTAAATATAATTTAGAAATGCGGCAACAATAATCTACCAAATTAGTCCCTCACTAAAAGAATGGGCATAGATTTATGAAAAGGTCCTACAGACTACAGACACTTCCGTAGATATAGGAAATGTCCATCCAAGAATTGTTGATAATAAATTGCAAAGTAATAGGTATGTAACTTGAAATAATAATTTAAGACCAAACATTAAGTAAAAAAAAAACAAGAACTAAAATTATAAGATAAGCGAAAAAAAAAGTTAATTCAGGGGTGGTCCAAAAAAAGAAATGTATCCAGAGACCGGATTAGAATAGAACCATAGATCTGGAATTCCCAAAATCTAAAAATAGTTTGGCTCTCAAGAAATGTGTCAACCAATTATAAAGTTTCCATGTCAAATTTGGGTTATTAGCGTGTTTTCCCGAGACCTAAAAATAGCACACTATTTGAAAAAAGAAGAGAGAGAGAGAGAGGGAGGGTCACCGAAAAGAAAACCCACACAGACACACAACGATGGGAGCAAATAACGTCATACTGTTGAGACCCCGGGAGGGGGGAGGGGGGTTGCGAGGAAGACAAAGCTATAGACATGTTGACATTTCAAGTCTCTCAATCAACTGGCGTCCCTGGCAGCTCATGCACAAGGTGTTAACTGCTGGCCAGAAAAGGTGAATCAATTTACCCAACAAATTCACGTCGGCCAAACTGGCCTCTTCTGGTCGAGCTTGACGGTGGGGGAGAACCTGACTTTTCTGCAGTGTCTAACCAAACCAAACTGATTTTTAAATTGTTTTCACAAGAAAATGATGACTTTGGTTTTCTGCTCGGAGTCCACTCGCTTAGCCAATAGAGCAACCGGAGATGGCCGAGTCCGTTGTTGACCTTTCTATTGTGGCAGTAAACAATATGTTTTCCAGACAGAGCAAAGAACGTGCCAATGAAATGGAAGAGGGAAAGACAAGAAGATAATAACAAAAAAGAAAAACACCGAATGTTTTTTTTTATTTTGAAGAAAAGCGTTCAGATAACTTTGGAAGTAGTAACAAATATTCACACAAAGAGATTTCACCGGGTGAGATATTTAAAAAAGAAAATGGCCATCATTGTCGGTGAATCCTGGTCACTTTGTAGCCAGGCTTAAAGGACACTTTTTGTTTGAGTATATTAGTGTGTGTGTAAATATCTGCTTTTTTAATATTATCATATATATTACAGATTTGATTATGTGATATAGAATCAAACGATTTGAATCTCAATAGGTAGCCTACAAAATAAGTCAAACTTATGAACTTCTACAAATTCATAAAAAAAAAACTAGTACTTTTGCCCGTCAAACTGACGGAGAAACGAATGACTACAATATGATATCTTAAAAGACCACAAACTATAAAAAATAACAAAAACTACAAAGAAACAAATGACCACAATATGTTTTGTTAGAAGAATAAAAAAAAATGTAAAAAAAAACAACAAAAAAACAATATTACAATAAAAACTGTAGTGGGAACGTTTTTTTTTTTCGGTATTTAGTTTGTATTCTTGTTTATTGTTTCCTGTCGCCCTGGCATAAGAATTGTTGCTTTCGAGCTTCTGATATTAAAACGTAGAAAACAAAAACTGTCGTATTATTTTTGTTTAGTTTTGTTGTTGTTGTTGTTTTGCGGTAGGTAGAAAATCAGAGCTTGTGTTTCTTATTAAAGTGTGATCATCTTATCTTATACGTCACATACGCTCATCACATACAGAAGATTATTGCGTCCCATTCTTATCGACGGTCTCAGTCTAGACTTTTAAATAAAGTTTTTAAATGATGTTAAGTTGTTGATTTTCCTGGTTCGTCCAGGTAACCCATTCCATGCCCGGATGCCACCCGAGAAGAAAGAGTACTTATATGCATTTATTCTTGCATATGGGATAAGAAATTTGTTTTAATCCTTACGTCTATCAGAGTATTATTTTTAGATTACTGTTGTGTTGAATTTCTAAGTTAGACTTTAATGCTCTGTGAAGTATTACTACTTTTTCTTTGCCTTTTTTCGTTAAATGTTAATGGGTCCATTGCAGACGATGCTTATTCTATTTCAGGTCTAACTAATGTTAGGAACATATTAGCTTAATGTTCTTGTTACATTTGTAAAAAAAAAAAATCATGTTAATGAAGCCAAATGTTTTGTTTGATTTTTTTTCATTATTTCATCAATATGTGGATTACAAGATAATTTATTATTTATTATTACTCCTATGTAAAAAAAAGTAATCACGTCGGACCAAATTGATCCATAGGGCCAGTGAAGTAACGTTCACCAGTTTCTGTGGCCACGGCATACTAAGGGATTGTGTGGCCAGAACAATGCCCAGCCGCCTTTACTTTACCCCAACTATAGTCAGGGTACCCATCAGAGCTGGGTAGACTCAGGGGACACCATCTAGACCCCGAGAACAAATCCTAGCATTCACCAGGATTCGAACCCAGGACCTTCGGTACGTCAGCCGAACGCGCTGCCGCTCGGATTAGATAGATTAGATAGATTAGATAGATCAGATAGATCAGATAGATCAGATAGATCAGATAGATCAGATAGATCATATAGATCAGATAGATCAGATAGATCAGATAGATCAGATAGATCAGATAGATCAGATAGATCAGATAGATCAGATAGATCAGATAGATCAGATAGATCAGATAGATCAGATAGCTCAGATAGATCAGATAGATCAGATAGATCAGATAGATCAGATAGATCAGGTAGATCAGATAGATCAGATAGATCAGATAGATCAGATAGATCAGATAGATCAGATAGATTAGATAGATTTGATAGATTAAATAGATTAGATAGATATGATACTAATAGAAAATAAAAGAGATTAAGGTGTGATCGTTATAATGTTTAATGTTTCTAACTTTCATCATCATCTTCAATCTTTACATGCATAAATAGGCCTAAACAATACTTTTTATACCCTGATTTCAACTAATACAATTCAACATAGGCAACATTTGGCAGAGTAAAAGTCATAGATTGATTGTAGTGCTAAGCACAAAATGGAATTTATCTACGAAAGAAGCGATTGATTTCAGTTTTTAAGTTTTCGAATTCCTTTCTCGCAATGATGTAGGATTTAATTTAGGGTTTTAAAAAAAAACATGAGAGAAAAGAAAAGAAATGGGAGCGCCCTCTATTGTGTCACTGTGACAATAACGAGCCGAGCGCCGCGCAGGGATAACTCCAAACAACTTCTGCTTGGCCATTAAATGGCCAGATTTTAAGGAATCTTGAGCGTTTGTAGACATTCCAGAGATTGTGGACTAGAGCTGTTTGGGAAGGGGGGGGGGGTGGAGAGGTGGAAAGGGATTTCCGCCTGGTTTAAATATTAGCTAACTCGAAAATAACAGTCATTGTTCAGAGATTGTTTTTTTGTTATTGTTTAGATTTAAATTCGGAAATAGTTGTTGAAAATTAACGGGAAAACGAAACAGTGATGGATTATAATAACCTTTTACCCTTTTAGAAAGTTTACTTGAAGGAACAAGAAAAATGCTCAGACATAAGTTAGATGGCATTCGCTTCTTTTGTGCTCTATATCAGGGGTTGGCAAACTTTTGATAACAGTGTGCCGAAGTATGATTTATAATTCATTCAGCGTGCCAACAGACTAAAAGTCATCCTGCTGTAGCACTGAAATTTCCCGTAGAAGAGACTTGAATAGACTTTTAAGGCTTCTTCCGCGTGCCATTGAAAATCCATCGGCGTGCCAAGACTGGCACGCGTGCCGTAGGTTGCCGACCCATGCTCTATAATCTATATTGTTGCTGAAGATCCCGAGTTGAATTCGTGGGAAATACGGATGTTGTAATTTTTTTTTAGTTTTTTTTCACGAGTCTGGTGAATGTTATGAGGTCTATTCCTCTGTGGCGAATGTTATGAGGTCTATTCCTCTGTGGCGAGTGTTATGAGGTCTATTCCTCTGTGGCGAATGTTATGAGGTCTATTTCTCTGTGGCGCATGTATTGAGGTCTATTCCTCTAAGGTGAATGTTATGAGGTCTATCCCTCTGTGACAAATGTAATGAGGTCTATTCCTCTGTGGTGAATGTTATGAGGTCTATTCCTCTGTGGTGAATGTTATGAGGTCTATCCCTCTGTGGCAAATGTAATGAGGTCTATTCCTCTGAGGTGAATGTTATGAGGTCTATTCCTCTGTGGTGAATGTTATGGGGTCTATTCCTCTGTAGCAAATGCAATGAGGTCTATCCCTCTGTGGCGAATGTTATGGGTTTTATCCCTCTGTGGCGAATGTAATGAGGTCTATTCCTATGAGGTAAATGTTATGGGGTCTATCCCTCTGTGGCGAATGTTATGAGGTCTATTCCTCTGTGGCGAATGTTATGAGGGCTATTCCTCTGTGGCGAATGTTATGAGGTCTATTCCTCTGTGGCGAATGTTATGATGTCTATTCCTCTGTGGCGAATGTTATGAGGTCTATTCCTCTGTGGCGAATGTTATGAGGTCTATTCCTCTGTGGCGAATGATATGAGGTCTATTCCTCTGTGGCGAATGTTATGAGGTCTATTTCTCTGTAGCGAATGTTATGGGGTCTATCCCTCTGTAGTGAATGTTATGGGGTCTATCCCTCTGTGGCGAATGTTATGGGGGTCTATCTCTCTGTGGCGAATGTTATGGGGTCTATTCCTCTGTGGCGAATGTTATTAGGTGTATTCCTCTGTGGCGAATGTTATGGGGTCTATCCCTCTGTAGTGAATGTTATGGGGTCTATCCCTCTGTGGCGAATGTTATGGGGTCTATCCCATTGTAGTGAATGTTATGGGGTCTATCCCTCTGTAGTGAATGTTATGGGGTCTATCTCTCTGTGGCGAATGTTATGGGGTCTATCCCTCTGTAGTGAATATTATGGGGTCTATCCCTCTGTAGTGAATGTTATGGGGTCTATCCCTCTGTAGTGAATGTTATGGGGTCTATCCCTCTGTGGCGAATGTTATGGGGTCTATCCCTCTGTAGTGAATGTTATGGGGTCTATCCCTCTGTAGTGAATGTTATGGGGTCTATCCCTCTGTAGTGAATGTTATGGGGTCTATCCCTCTGTGGCGAATGTTATGGGGGTCTATCTCTCTGTAGTGAATGTTATGGGGTCTATCCCTCTGTAGTGAATGTTATTAGGTATATCCTCTGTGGCGAATGTTATGGGGTCTATCCCTCTGTAGTGAATGTTATGGGGTCTATCCCTCTGTGGCGAATGTTATTAGGTATATTCCTCTGTGGCGAATGTTATGGGGTCTATCCCTCTGTAGTGAATGTTATGGGGTCTATCCCTCTGTGGCGAATGTTATTAGGTATATTCCTCTGTGGCGAATGTTATGGGGTCTATCCCTCTGTAGTGAATGTTATGGGGTCTATCCCTCTGTAGTGAATGTTATGGGGTCTATCCCTCTGTGGCGAATGTTATGGGGTCTATCCCTCTGTAGTGAATGTTATGGGGTCTATCCCTCTGTAGTGAATGTTATGGGGTCTATCCCTCTGTAGTGAATGTTATGGGGTCTATCCCTCTGTAGTGAATGTTATGGGGTCTATCCCTCTGTGGCGAATGTTATGGGGGTCTATCTCTCTGTGGCGAATGTTATGGGGTCTATTCCTTTGTGGCGAATGTTATGGGGTTGATCCCACTGTTAGCATTGATGAGAGTTTAAGGCGACTGTGCATTATTGTCGACATATTTTTTTTTATTGCTCTTGTTATGGTCACTACATCTACAGTCACCTACATCTACAGTCACCTACATCTACAGGTCTTAAAAATGTTTTGCTTTTTTCTTGAAACTGGAAAACAACACTACTAATACTTCAGTCTATTTGTGTCTACTAAAACGTTGACAAAAAAAAATAAAATAAAAGGTCATACATTGACCGGTGGCTGTCACAAAAACCATTAAAAGGGATAAACTTTTAATTGTTTATTTTGAATCGGACCTACAAAACATCTATGTTATTGATTTTCTTAAGCTTAAAGTGCGCCATTGACATAAATATTAAATTATAGATTAAGCCTAGCAGGTACTTAGGTAACACGGGGCTACCAGAGGAGTGTCTAGAAATTTTACCCAGGTGGGAAGGGTAGGCCTACAGCTTTGTTTTTAAACACTTTTTTTAAAACCTGGAGACATTTTTTTTTACGGCATACAAGGGGTTTGTGTGACCAGCCCGATGACCGTCTTACTTATCCGCCCACCCTCCAAACTACTGTCAGGTAACCCACCAGAACTGGACAGACTCTTGGACGCCTACCATTCTCGAGTCCAGGACGGCGCCCGTAAGATGCTGAGATTGCTCCCCTAGAGCAGGTTTTAAGATTAGCGCCCCAGAACATAAGGTTAACCTATTTCGGAGATAAACCTACGTTTTAGATCTGGAAATAATGTAACCCTGGGCAAAGGATATAGGCCTACAATCGAACCTTGGCGATCGTTGACTTGGGTTCTCGTCGGTCACAGTATGAGACCCACTAATCGTTGCACAGCTTCAGAATAAATTATAATAAACAACAAACAAACAAAACAAACATCCCACAGCGATAATTACATCTACTGTGTATACACATACAGTACAGAGCTTACGTCTTTGTTGCTATGTTATTTATATGACGGTAAGTCAGTTTTTTTTTGTCGGTTATTCTAAATCTGGAAGTCACCACCAGATGGCGTTACAGGCAGATCGACATTAACATATCTTTAAGGCTTAACTGATACAACGAGTGGGCCCCTCCCCCTTAAAAGAATCACATAAATCCGAGGCACAAGTTGTCAGTTGGTGTAATTTCAGGTGTAAACTCCCCCCCCCCTCTCTTCCTCCTCCATCCCACACCCCTACCCCCGCCTTGGGTGCGTGTCAGGTTTATCTGACTTGAGTAGACCAGTCGCGTTGCTTTGCAGAAGCGCCATCGCCATCCACGTCACAATAAGGAGGGGTAACTTTCGATTTCTTCCTGTTATATTTTGTTGTTTTTTTCAGTGTTAAGGATCTTTGCTGTCACGTGTGAAACATAATCCAATCATCATTTTTTTTTGTTTTTTTTTTATTACTGCTTGGACTCTAGTCTAGATACTGTTTTCCGTCAGGACTGGCGAGCACACTAGTACCGGTAAACAAGTGAAGTCTCCCGTCGGACCAAACTGATCCATACGGCTGGTGAAGCAGCGTTCAACAGTTTCTGTGGTCACGGCATACAAGAGGGCTGTGTGGCCAGCACAATGTCCAACCACCTTTACTTTACCTAAACTAATGCCAGGTACCAATCAGACCTATACACCATAGTTACATGATCCTAGTTACCTTCACCTCATATGATTCAAAGTACGGCCTTGTTCCCATATTATTATAATAGCTTTGTTCTAACGCAAGAGTGGGCAAACTATGGCTCGAGGGTCAATTGTGGCCCCCGCCACCTTGTAGAATGGTTCGCCTTTTTTTTCCAATAATAAAATAATTATCCCTTTGCTCATTTATTTATTGCTCTTTTTTTGTGTTTCATTTGATGATCTATTAACATATTTATTCAAATAACATTAATTCCATTGGTGATATTAATATTTAAAAGTTTTAAAATATCGTATTTTTTTTAAACCAATTATGGCCCTCGTGCATCCGTTTTGGCTCACAGCTACAAAAGTTAAATTTTGTTTAGAGACCCACACATGCACAACAGAATATAATTGTTCCCCATTTCTCTTTCTCTCTCTCTCTCTTTCTTTGTCTCTCTCTCTCTCTCTAGCCCCGCGAGAAAGCCTTTATAAGTAGGCGTTTACATGTTTATTAATTTTAGTTTGTTTTTTTTCAAATAAGAAAATGGCGATACCGTGTTTTTTGTGGACATTCCAGAGAAATAATTTCTTTTTAAAAAAGATCTATATCTTGATAGTCGTAAACATTGAGACTGTGTTAACGAGAAATAAAAACAATAACTAAACAGCTTAGCTTTAGAATAAATAGACAACAATAATTATACAGAGATGAAATAACAACCAACATAATCGTTATTGCGTGTAAGATGATATGCTCTTTGAAATCTGCCATGCTTAGGCCAGTCCGCTAGTTTAATTTACCGTTTCACAGTTCGACCCATCCGAAGGGAGGCAATAAATCACTCCAATGTAATGTTTGAGATTGCCTTGTGAAGGCTAAGGAGACAACTCTTAATAGTTTGAAAGAATTTTGAATCCATTTCTCCAGCAACGTTGGTCAATCTTTTCCATTAACACTCTGTAGTATTTCTCTATAAGATACGGAGTAAGATGACGGCTGCTTTTACTAATCCTCCAAGGGCACCAGCAGGATATGAAAATGATACTTTTATAAATTGTTCGCAGGGATAATTAATATACAGACACTCATTCTTTCTCCCCAGCATCTTCACACATCCCTTTTACTATCACATACTTTCAGTATTCTTTAGTGATAGCAATAGTTTAGCTTGACGTGGGGTCTCTGCGCCCGCCAAGGTATACGGGCATTTGCCCATATTATGTCTGTGTGAGTGTGTGGCTGTGTGTGAAATTCTACCATGTGTACTAGAGCAACGTGCCCAGGAGCAAGATGGCACCGAGTTAGACGATTCTTGGACATTTAATCGTGTCCAAGATAATATGGATAATATCCATAGTTATGGAAATAGAGTGCACCGAGAATGCTAGATGTGATAGCATGGAAAGATGCCCCTTTTAGTGTATTTAGTGTTCACATCTAAAGTGGCATTCACTTACATGTCGTATGTCTTTTACTTCTGTACAGTTATAATCCTGTCAAGTGTAGGATCTAAATGTGTACTTTGTACATGTCTGAAATAATTATTCTATATAGGCTTCAAATAGATATTTCTGTATAATATGAATAATACTAATAATAATAATATAGACGTATTTATAATAATAATAATAATATAGAAGTATTTTTTTGTATTGGTTGTGTGGGTCTAAATTAGTTTTGATTTTTTCATGTGTAAATGTGTATATTGTGAACAGGTGTAAACATGTAACTTACATTTCTTTATTTTTATTTAGTGTACAAGTTCAAAGGTTTCAATTATATTGTTTTAGTGCAGATAGCATAGATTCATTAAGCTATGACGACTGTTAGTTTAAGAAAACTAACAACTGTTATTTTCATGAGATGCACCGATACAAATTGTACAAAAATTTCAATTTGAAAAAAAAAAACAACTATAGAGTAGAGCCGGTAGACTATTTCACGAAAATCAATTTTGCTTTAACAACACACTTAGGTGACCGCCATTTTTTATCAGCTTTTAAAAAGGCGTAGAGATGAACCACGCCCTCGCTTGCTCGCTCGCCAATGCACGGACGAGGAGAAATGTCTCGTTTCTAGTTGATGGACATAGTTTTTCAGGAATTTTATTTTAGCCCTCGACTATCAATATGTTTTTAAAAATCTGTATGATCTACATTCTGTACGATCTATAATCTATATCATCTATATTCTATATGATGTAAGCTTTGTTTCATCTATATTCAGTAGGTTTAGATCTAATCTAAATTTTGTTTTTGATCTATATTTAGTATAGATCTAATCTCAATTCTGTACAATCTATAAACTATAAGCCGTATGATCTATGTTTTGCACGATCAGTGTTATTTAATATAGATGTAGCGGTGTAGCGTTTTATTTTTAGAACACGCTTTCCCTCCACATGCATTCTTCAGAATGAACCAATGACGTTAAAAACAAATTGTACAAAATTTCGTCAAAAACTTTCTAGAAGTTATCATGTTACATTTGTACAAGTTTCTTGTCATATCAATAGCACAACAACATGCTTGAATGTAGATACGCCCAGTTAGTCTTGATTGTCTGAGACGGTTGGACACATGTCTAAAAAAAAAAAAATAATTTTAATTTGGTTTACCTGACAATTTAAAATTACTCTATCAGATTCAGCTGTGTGTTTTATGTTTACTTGGGGTGAAATTTTAAAAAATGTATATTTTTGCCATAGCAACCATAAAAATGGCCGATAAACTATTTTTCAAAAGTTTTAAAGTGACTTTTTACCAATAAGATATTTCACTTCTGTTTTCTGTTAGTTCTATTATTTTGTTTGCATTTAGGCGTACTTTATTTTATCGATTTTATCTTCCATGCATGATTATGCTGATAGCTTTAATAATAAAGAAATTCTAAATTTTCTACTAAAATAGCATACAAAAATGATACATTTTCTACTAAAATAGCATAAAAAAATGATGAATTTTCTACTAAAATAGCATAAAAAAAATGATAAATTTTCTACTAAAATAGCACAAAAAAATTAGCCTACTTATTGACACATGAAAATTAAATTCAAAAATAATAATAAAAAAGTTCTCAACGAATCTGGAACGAATCAAACAAGGGATTAATGAAGACATAGAGATAGTGAAAACTCCCATAGTTCAACATTGTGCGATGATTAGTTACAGAGGAGTAGCTAAATAACTGAAGGAAAATGGAAAAAACAACAACATTTAATCAGAAAAACAGGAAAAGAAAAAAAAAATGCTGTTCTGAAATAAACTCGGCATGCATGTTTGAATGTGTAATATAAGGCTTTTATAGCTCAAATCTTGTGTAACAAATGTAGTTTATTAGTAGAATAATGGTTAAACCATAGACTATAATAAAATGGACCGCTTGCTCTATTTTTAGAGCTTATATCAACTTTTTTTTTCCGTGCGCAACCAATAAGGCTGTCTTATATTACTTCTACGCTCCTCGTTGTTTCTGAAATGTTTCCGCTTCATACAACTTTCGATTTTAATTTTTCATTGACAAAATCGAAGCGATTCAAAAAAAAAAACGGAAGTGCAAAGGAAACAACGAATCGGAAATTCGGAAAATCAGTGTTTCGAGTAATCATATAGCAGAAATACTAAAGCATGCGGTCCATGTAAATTATAGTCTATGGTTAAACTGTCTCAATATGTAAAAATCTCAAATATGAAAAATATAGGCCTATGAACATATTTTTTAAGCATAATTAGACAGGTGCCTAACCTTAACATGTTAACCCTTACAGTCCCGGGCGAGTATATAGCGGAACTGAAGGCAGCATAGATAGAAGTAGGTCGGTACGGGAAGGGTTAAAACTAAAGGCAAAGTGTGTTACAATTATCAAAAGGAATTATAATTGTTGGTACTTTTGATACATATATTTTTTTTCTTTCTTTTGATAATCACTAGATGTCACACAAAATTGAGATTTTCTTGTATGGATACTCATTGTGTGTGTGTCTTTCCTTTTTTTTTTATAGCGGAATCTCAGAAAGTGTCTGAAAATGAAAACCGGCTCTACGTCAAATCGCGACAAGACAAAAGATTAAAAAAATTCAGGATACAAAATGACAATTGATTAAAAGTCGGTAGACGAAATTCGGTAAAAAAAAAAGTGTCATTAGACGAACTGTCGGGGTTGGGTAGACGAATTGTATTTAGGCAAACTGTCGCGGTAGCACTTTTAGGGAACAGCATCGTTGCTGTAGGTAATGAGTTAAATTCTTTAAAAAACATATGGACTGATTCTTTCAACCATTTCCAAATTCGTTCCAGTTTTTTATTATTATTATTAAAGCTGTCTTTAGTTGACAGAACATGGTCGTAAGTTCTGAATGGAAAGGAGAAGATCAAGACGGTGCAGGGAAGGGGAGGGTGGAGGGAGGGAGGGACTACTGAGCGTAAGTTAAAACAACATCAAATTGTAAACATCCAAGCAAACATCGGCAAACATCTAAACATCACGGATGTCATAATATTTGCACCGTGTGACGTCACTGCGGCCTTCGACCAATGACCAGATTGGGGAAGGGGGGGGGGACGAACCGTGACCTTCCTTGTTATACATCTTCCCTTCTCCTCTCTCCCCCCTCCCCTGGGTGCAAGGCCTTTCCACAAAGTGTCATCCTTTGCCACGTGACATCAAGTTTGCCCCACGCCCCCCCCCCCCCCAAAGTCCTGTTTTGTTTTTTTTCACAGGTGTGGTCATCCAGGAGAGGGGGGCGGGGAGCTCTCCGGCTAGATACAATTTTTCCTTCTTATTCTGGAATTTCCCGCATATGGTTGGGGAGTAGGTGGGGGCGTGGGGGAGGAAGGCGTCATGTCTTGGGGGGGGGGGGGTCCATGACAGATGCACAAACGGGAAAGAAATCACGAACTGCATGCAGTGCCACTGTACCTTAAAAACAAAAGAAAAATCGTTAACAAAATTTGAACCAGTTAAACAATATGCCACGTTGTGGAGTTTTCAATAGAGATGTTTTTAAACAGAAGTCTCCAATAATATAATATGGCTTTATTAAATGTTCCCTTTTCTAAAATGAGTTAAGTTTTACGATTTAAAATACCTTATAGACCCTAGACTCTAGACTAAAAACGATATGTATTTATGACTAATAGAGAAATAAATAACATTTTGGTAAAGTTTTATGTTGTTATATTATTTTTTATATGGTACAGTCCACTGATGGGGGAGATCGCAAGTTGTGCGTAAGAGACTTGCTTTTACTGGCAAGACCCACGGAGACTCGGTGGGGAGGAAGAAATGTGCGCAACATTCCGTCTCGCCAAGCCCGGTGTCTGGGTGACCAAGCCTATAGTCTGGTAGTTGTGTTACCGGGCGACAGCGCATGTATATGCCGCGAGCAATGCCGTTTCGATAATGATCCAATAGATTTGATGCAGGTGAGAAAATGTGTAGTGCATGTGCCTGCGGAGACCATATCATTCCTTATGCAGCATGCCTCGGACCGGTACTTGATGTGCCTCCCTCGATACACCTCTTTATACGTTACGCCTTGTTTTCCAGCTTTTATTCTAGACCTTGATGTGTTCACACATTGAATTTGTATATTCAAATCTATCCAAGGTTGAATGCAATTTTTCATGTAGTTTTGCAAGAAGTACGTTATACCATAGCTTGTAATTTTTCAACTATCTGTTTTGCAACAAATACATTTATTGGACTACCAAAGCTTGCAATATTTTTAATTATCAGTTAGTTTTGCAACTAGTACATTTACACCAAAGCTTGTAATTTTCAATTATCAAATAGTTTTGCAACTAGTACATTTATACTATAGCTTGCAACTTTTCACGTAGTTTTGCAACAACAAGTGCATGTACACTACAGCTAGACTATTGTATACAGAAGATTTTTTTTTATTTACCAAGAAGATTCTACGTAGCCTACTTTTAAATCCTTTGAATAAATACATTTATTTTTTAAAAATTCAATAGATGTATATTTAAAAAAAACCACTTAAAATATGCAATAAAAATGTTACAACTTAGTGCTTTTCTTTATGTTTTCATATAATGGCTAAGTTCCTATTTCGTGTTTGCTATATGCTGAGACACAGGTGCTCATTTCCAAACATAAACCCATTGACGACTTCTGTAATAAAGCTCTTCAACCGTTTCTTTGTCTTCTTACCCCTTCATCTATCTATTATAGTTTGATGTATTTGTTTGAAATCTAACAATGCATTCATACATGTGTCTTGTTGTTGTTTAGACAGACATATAGACACGGAGAAAATGAAAAGGGGAGATTAACAATAGGCACAAACCATTGAAATAGTTGTAGCCGAAACATTTCAGTCGCTAGGGGCAACAAGGAAAAAAAACAACACACACACATAATTTAGAGAGACATTGATTGTGCCTAGGTGAAGTTTTCTATGATAGATGTGGAATGAATGAATCGGTGAAGGAATAGCAAACAATCGAGAGAGCGATAGATAGAAGGAGAGAGAGAGAGAGGACGAGAGAGAATGAGATAGAGAGAAATTACAACGTAACAATAGGGCCATTGTAACAGATATTTCAAGAGAACCAAACAAACAATACAATTGTCGTAACGTGTCTGTTTGTTTAAAAAAATAATCTTTATATAGTGTAGCGATTTACGTAACACCCCCGGACAAAGTTATAATACATACATTACATAGTGTGAAATACTGTATATGGGCATATGGCATATATTTATACATAGGCTATATCAATCAATCAAATTCCTATAAGTCCTTAGTTAGACATAGACTTCATAGAGCCTGGACAATGCTTATCCACTCCTCTCGGTCTTGAGTCGATTTCTCCATCTCTTGCCACTGCATTCCCGCCTCTTTCAGTTCTTTCATCCAGAGTTCAACTCCAGGTGGCGTTTGGCCTGTCTCTCATTCTCATCCTGGTTCTCTGCGGATTCCATTCTAGTTCTTGGCGAGCTATGTTGCCCGGTTTCCTTGTTAGAGTTTGACCAATCCACTTCCATTTCCTCTTTTAATGGGATGGATGGGTTTCTGGCCTATATCCTTCCAGATAGAAGATTATTTCGTCCGCTAGGCCCATAACTTCATAGACTTCATAGAGCCTGGACAATGCTTATCCACTCCTCTCGGTCTTGAGTCGATTTCTCCATCTCTTGCCACTGCATTCCCGCCTCTTTCAGTTCTTTCATCCAGAGTTCAACTCCAGGTGGCGTTTGGCCTGTCTCTCATTCTCATCCTGGTTCTCTGCGGATTCCATTCTAGTTCTTGGCGAGCTATGTTGCCCGGTTTCCTTGTTAGAGTTTGACCAATCCACTTCCATTTCCTCTTTTAATGGGATGGATGGGTTTCTGGCCTATATCCTTCCAGATAGAAGATTATTTCGTCCGCTAGGCCCATAACTCCTGCAGGGCGGCAGCGATCGGACGGCGGCAAGGATAGAGCCCGCGACGTGTCGGTTGATAGTCCGGTGAACTGACCACAGGACCAGCCGGCATCGTTCATATTTTTCCGAGAGAAAGTACACGATATTAAAACCTTCCTCTCCCCTTCATAAACACCCACTCCCCCAGTTAGACACTGGAACCCATGGACATGAATCCGGACACTGTAGCAATGAAACAACAACAACAAACAACAACAACAAACAACAAGAATCAGAATCAAATTAAGTACAAACAGTGTTTGGATAATACAACAACACTCCTGGGGGCGGGCGAGTTGTTCAATAAGATCATCTTTAATCAATTAAAAGTTTTAAGTTTGTTACAGTAATGAGTCGTACACATTTGCCGTCCGTTTGCGACTCTCTTACACAAAGTGTTACATGAGATAAAAAATCATATTATAAAGTCATTGTATACATTATTTGCGATAATTTTTTAACATAATATAAAAAGTAGTATATTAAATTGTGTTGATATTAAAATAATATTTGAGGTTTAAATGTATAGTAATAAATATCATGCAATTTACCAGTAAAACATAGGCAGTAAAACATATATTTTCAGCCAAACGAGCAACACTATCAACAAAACATACTTTACCACTTTATACATACATTTCCATAAAAACATACATATTTTCCATTAAAACATTTACATTTATTATTAAAACATATACATGCAAGTCATTTATCATCAAGTCATGCAACATTTCCAGCAAAACAAAATTTCAGCAAACGGAATCAGTTCAATCTTTGCCTCTTAAACAAACAAAGACATTCATACAAACAATTCAACAAACAATTCAGAGTTCTGGAGAAAAGAGGGGGCGGGGTGAAGGAGGCGGGGCAGGGGGGAGAGGGTTAAAAACACCCGTCACCCCCCTCCGGATGTCTAATTAAATATTTTTAAAGCCAATCTTGAATGGAATAGATTTTTTTTTAAATTATTGCTTGTGAGATACTAAGTAGCCTTTATATTGATAGCTTTTGTAAAATGAAACTTTATTAAAATTATGTTTTTTTTTTTTATTAACACTATCAAAACAAACTGATAATGCCCTAGGCGTTAATATAGTTTAAATAAAATGGTTTCATTTAAACCAGTGCAAGACACGCACAAAATACAAAAAAAAAGCATTCAAGGGAGATTATAAAATCAAGGGAGGCTATTAAAAATAAAAGATAGTGAACTGGTCGTGTGAGCTTTTGGACTTCTGTTTTGTAGACAAATAAATTTCAACCGTGGAGTGATTATTGGTTGGCTGTGACTCGAATATGTTCTTATTGATCTCTACACTCCACATCATCGTTTCTTTTCTTCTTCTGTTTGGTCCAAAAATATCTCCTGATAGTTGTGTGTCCTAGACATGGCTACACAAGACACGTCCACTGGACAAGAAGTTAGAATGTCTCGTTTTTCTGTACACATCTGTCCTTGCCCCCGAAAAGTTCTAAACCCGCAAGGACAAATGTTTAGAAAAAATGATTTACTTCCCCTGGTTAGTTTTGTTATTTTATGTTTCTCAGGGTGGGTGCGTGTATTTAGTGGGGGTGGGTTGGTGGGGCTGTTTACATGGACAACACAAAAAACAACAGAAACAAAATAACAATAACAACTACACACACGAAGTCTTTGAAGTATCGAAACACAAGCAGGTAGTTTTCTGTAGACTACATATTATCATATGCCAGTATAAAGAAATAGAACTGCCATGTTTTCTTTCATTTTAGACAATATCAACTCAAGGTGTCAAAAATAGACAATTTTGATTTATTTTTTGTCTTGAAAAAGATATGATATACACTAATCGTCTTTACTAGGACAATTTTACTATAGATGAGAAAAAAATAAAGGGTTGGGGGCAATAAACGCAAAAAAGACAGATAATAAAAATATGGACATTTTTAGAAAGTGGACATTTCTTGAAATATAAATACTTTTAGAAATACGGACAATTTTACTGTGGACGGAATGTATTTATAACAATTTTCCTGACTTATTATTATCACAGATAAAAATATAGCCAATACAAATGACATTCATTACCACTGAGTGTGGATAGGCCGGCATAGATTTAATTGAATCAGACAGCGGCTACATATTAATAATTTTTCGGCCATATTATAACAAACAATGCGGTCGAATTATTTGTGAGTTTAGACTTATACTTATCCTTAAAATTGAAATACTGATAACCCCTTTTAAGTTAGTTTTGAAATAAAAACCTTTCTATCCTAGACTTGAAAAAAAAATTGAAATTAAAGTCAGTTTGAAAGGAAATATCCGGTAATGATTACCACAGAGTAGGCAGACGTCGGCAACCCTGTACATTACTTTTTTTTAGGCACAATACAAATATTCTGTTGAATTATTCTACACGAAATAAATCCATGCTTCCGAATTTATATTTAAAAAAGTAAATATATACAATAGATAGATTTAGATTAGAAAAAAAACGTTTAGGCTCATAATTGTTTTAAATGATATGAAAGAATAAATTATTATTTCCAATAAATAAAATTTAATAAATTTGTTACAAAGACCAGTCCAAATAAAAGTTGGCAGCTCAAGTTTATATTTTAGGGGTCAGTTCTGTTTACTTCCGGGTCTCATCCACGTGTCATCCAGCAATGTATTACGTGATGGGGCTCTGTGTGTGTGGAAAAAAGAATCAAAAGTGAACATCGAAATTAGCACATAAAAAACATCAGGTACAACTTCAATCAAATATACAATGGAATCTGAGCATGATATACAGATGACGGAGAACAACTTTTAGCCTTTAACAAAACACAAACGTGCTTTAATGTAGCCTAAACATGTGTAGCCCTCAAGGAAAAAAACATTTGCTTTTGACATTGTAGATATTTCATTATTTGTTTGAAAACAAGCGCTACAGAATGTGTAGATAAAACTGTAACTAAATAAACATTGCGGCCCCTGGCCTTCAAAATTATGACATCTTTGATTCATACAAAATTGGAAATTTAAAGTTCTTTCGATACAAAAAAAACAAAACACTAAGAAGAAATGCGAATACAAAAATTGTAATAATTTAGGCATTGTGGGGGATTAATATTCTTTGCTACTACCTTATCAAAGATGTCCATTTTTCTGCTTATTAGCATAGAAGATAATTTAATAGTTTACATAATTAGAATATTAAAAACAAAATATTATATAAGTATCAAATGATATGAAGAAAGAATGCTGTAAACTTTTAAAAATAGAAAATAAAATATACTGGGTGACGAGTGAAAGAACGATTCGATAAACTCATTTGGTGACACAATAATTGTTAACAATGTTTATTAAAAAAAATAATTTTAAAAAAGTTAATAGGAAAATAAATAAAGATAAATGAAGCAAATAGAAGAAATTGTTTTATTGCAATCAAATGTATTGCAGAAAGTGATGAGTGAGACAAATTGTTTTATTGCAATCAAATGTATTGCAGAAAGTGACGAGTGAGACAAATTGTTTTATTGCAATCAAATGTATTGCAGAAAGTGATGAGTGAGACAAATTGTTTTATTGCAATCAAATGTATTGCAGAAAGTGATGAGTGAGACAAATTGTTTTATTGCAATCAAATGTATTGCAGAAAGTGATGAGCGAGACAAATTGTTTTATTGCAATCAAATGTATTGCAGAAAGTGACGAGTGAGACAAATGCGTACTAAGAAAAGGAAGTTATAAAAATTGGTGTAAAGAAAAAAACTAGTAAAGAAAAAAAAAGGTTTTAAATAATTTTGATAAAATAACATTCAAATAGTCCAATGTGATATAGAAGTCGTCCACTCAGTATTATCTTGTTCTAACTACAAATTTTCAAGTTTTACAAAAACCTATTTTTTTTTATTTAAAAAAGCATTATGTCCTATCTCCACTAATCTACATCTTAATATCTTATCTATCTTTTCAACACTTAACAATTTGTAATTGTTCTAACTACAATTTCGCATACTTTGATAATTTTATCTTGTTCTATGTCAATGCTGCGAAAAATTTCAATATTATTATGTTCTAACTAAAAAAAAATGTAGCGAAACGCAGTATAATAATGTTCTATGTCAAATTCGGCGAATCAATCGTGTAGTCTAAGTCACGTGACTTCTTCACTTTTGACTTTTGACCTTTTTTAAAGTCAAAATGGCGACACACAGATGGTAATTTATTGACTCAGTTGCAAGTGGAAATATCTTTTGAGCTACTTGATCCAGTCTCGTAAGTTTGTTTTTATTGTTCTGACTTAATAATTTAATTCCTTTTTATATTTAAATGCAAGGATTACTTTATTATTTTCTCGATTGTTAACGATGAAGTATCGTAGTCTAGTGACTAGTCTAGTAGCAAATTTAACACTATTAATTTTAACAGGATAGCGGATAGACCTTAGCCGTAGCCTTTACTTTAGACTTTATGATTTAAAGTAGTCTTAAAGCCTACATAATTTAATGATAGATAAATATAAATACTTTATAAGTGAATGTTTATCTTCACAGTGCTACTGATTCTGAAGATTTTGATGACGTAGATGCTGATCCTAGTTACGAACCAGAAGTGGCTGTTTCAATGAGACCAGTAACAACTATGCTTTCTTCAACTTCAAGTTACAAAGAAAGGTAGGCCTAGGCCTTAGGCCTAATCAGCCCTATAACTTCTATATCTGCAGCTGTTGTATAGTATAGGCTATACATGTTGACTTAAACACATAATTTTGTTATTAATGCTTTAGATTCTGAAGGTTTAAGGAATGATACGCCTGTATGTAAGTCTATAATAGTATAATAATCCAATAGTTGTCTATCGTCAAAATTTTACTGAAACTAATTATATTTTAAATCCATTATAACTGAATTTTAATTTTCACAGTGCTACTAATTCTGAAGATTTGGACTACTCAGATGTTGATCCAAGCTACAAACCAGACGTTGCTGATTTAAGGATAACAGTAACCCCCCTTTCTTCAACGTCAAGTGACCAAATAAGGTACCGGTAGGCCTAATCCTAATCCATTATCTGCATTTGTTGTAGGACTATATTATATAGGCCTATAGCTGAACTTTCAGTCAGACTTTTATTTAATTTCCGTATATTTCCATAAGAATATTAGGCCGCAACTACAATTATCTGTCAATCTTTTCTTTGGCGTCTATCAGTAGATGTGTCCATGTGAGGCCAATAGCCTTTCTTACTTACAATTGACATCCTCCAAGTCTACTTCAGTCTGCATACTTTCCCTTTTCCCTGGGAAACCCAGTCTAAGGTTTGTCTTGCAATACTGTTCTTCGGATCTTCTCAGACCGTGTCCTGTTCACTTCCAGACTTCCACGATTGGTTTTTGTCTTATAATTTAGGTTGACGCATCATGGGCCAATTATTTTCAGCCTTCTAGCTTTCAGTATATATTATAATCCAATAGTTGCCTGATGTTTATATTATTTAATCTCTAGGTTTATAATCTATTTTAAAAATTACATCACCTAAATTTGTAACTGTAAAAAAACTGAATATTTTGACATCCCTGCACCTTGACACAAATATATTTAAGATTTTTTATATGTAGAAAATTTGATGATCAATAAGTGTAAGTCTGTACTCCCTGTACTGTACTGTACTCCCTGTACTGATTGAAGCTGTTAACTGTTGTACTCTTAGATAGAATACATGTTATAAATTGAAGAAAAAATTCAGTCAAAAAATTTATTTTTTAATGTACGGTACTATGCTCTATACACATATCAATTCATTTTTTAATTATATTAATAACATGTTGTTTTCAACCATAGCCCTAATTTTCTTCTTTTCATCCCTGCAGATTTGATTCACATAGGCTTACAAATTTTAATGTGCTGAAGGCTCAAGATATTAATGAACTGAACACATCAGTAAAAGGGCGCAAGAGACCAAGGAATCGAGAGACCTGGAAGTGTAATGTGAATAAGAAGAGGCGTCAAGCTGGCCATGAATATGTCAGCAGGATAAAAGTGATTAAAAGAAGGAGAGAGCTGCAAAATAAAACGGATTGTACCCGCTGCGATGTATTGGACTTATCATTTCTATTTTCATTATTAAACTATATTTGCTTTTAGTTTTTGGTTTGATTACCAGGGTTCCCACGCTTCCGGGAAAGTCGGGAATTAGACGGGAATTCAGTAAAATTTTATCCGGCCGTAAAAGACGGGATTTAGTAAGGAAAAAGGTCTAAAAAGCCGGGAAAAAAAGAAGACAAAAACCCAAAACAAAAATGTCACAGATGCATAGTTTTTCTTCGCCGAATGTGTATTTTTCGATCATTACCGCCGTTTTTTGTGTTTTCCACCCAATGCACACTGAGAATTTAAAACAAAGGGATAGGCGAATCTATTCCTAATTATATCGAGGTCGGAGGACTAGTTCACTATGTTTTACGTTTTTTTGTTTGTGATCATTCATTTAATCCTTTAGCGATCTCGCCGTTTTTTTAACACTTATGCCTACTATCGGTAATTTTCTGACTTGGCTTTGCTGATTTTCTTTAAGGCAAGTATCTTGTATTGTTTTGTTTTATATTTAAAAATGCATAGGCCTAGGCCTATTCGTATTGAATCTTACTGCTACTGTCCACTGTCGTAAGTTCCAAAAATACAAGATCAAAGGTCAAGGACGGTCAACGTCCTCAGTGTTATTAATTTTATATCAGATTAAATCCAGCCATTATGATTTTGATCAATTGACCATTTACAAAAACAAAATCATTCTTCTTTTAGTCTTAGTAAGACTAAGCCCACACTTCGCCCATTACTATAAGTCTTCCATTATATATTAGCCTATACTTGAAGCCGGCTGGTCCAGCGGTTAGTTCACCGGCCTGTCAGCCAAAAACCAACTGACAGGTCGCGGGTTCTATCCCTGCCACCGACGGATCCCTGTCGCCCTGCTGGAGTTTTGGGCCTAGTGGACGTAATAATCTTCTGTCTAGAAGGAACGTCTGTAAACTTATAATATAAGATATACTTGACTTTAGACTTTATGTAATTAATTAGGCCTACTTGGGTTAAAGCGGCCGATTTTGCCTAAGACAAAAAACAAAGATGACCTAGTTTTGTCTCGCGAAAAAAAAATATTTTAGAATGTTTTCAATCTTTTGTTCATCTTATGGCAAATGTAGGCCTACTATCATTTAAGAACACATTAAATTGGAATTTTCGCTCACAATTGTTTATAATATTATATAAGAGTCATTTATTTAAATATTAGGCTAAGGCTCTAATAAAATGAATTGAGGAACATCTCCTAGTAACCGTAGCCATAGCGTCATAGCCATAGGCTTGCCACTTGCCATAGATCTAGTAGTAGTTAATGGGCTAATGTGAATGTCCGATTTTCGCGTCGGAATTTGTTGCTAAGAAACTATAGTTCTAGTCCATGCCTAATTTTGTTTAGACAGTTGTTTGAATGTGGTTTCAAAATTTATTTTAGTGTAGGCCTATAGGCTAACTATGATTGGGGTTTCAAAACTTAAACATGTATACAATGTATATTTAGGCCCTAGTAGTTTGTTTGATTTTAGTTTTGATGTCATTGACTTTGAAGTTTGTGACCTCGAATTCACTGATTCTGCATATCATAAAATAAAAATAGGAAATATTGATGTATTTGCAATCAAGCTTTTTCATGATATGGATAAATAATTGGACTATTTATATAATTTTTAATTTATTTTAAAAAAATGGACGCAAATGCTTTTTAATGAAAAAAAAAAATGTATATAAAGAAAGGGGGATCACTCTTAATTATTTTTAATCCTTAAGTCAGACCCAGTTGTCCTTTTTTGTCTTTGTTACTAGGCTTACAAAATATTTTTTTCAATTAGTTACCTACTTTTAGTAAATGAGATACTAATAGTAGCCTCTCTTAAAGCCATTTCTAGTGATATTTAGCAAGATAATATTGACTTAGAGCTAAACAACACTAATATCATCATGATTTTGGCTTTTTTATGTTATTAAGAAGACTTATTTGCCTATATATATTTATAATATGAAACACTTTGTGTGTCTTTCCCAGTCATTATCAATGATATTTATAATATGAAACACTTTGTGTGTCTTTCCCAGTCATTATCAATGAAGATAAGACATCAGAAACTACACAACTATTGCAAAGCCCACCACATTTCTCTCAAAACAAAAGCATTGGGAGAAATGACAAGTGCCATTGAGGAGAAAATAAAAGTTGTACAAAATTAATAATTTTGTGATTAAAGTTTATTATCTGTAAAAGATTTAATTGAATTATTAAATCTGAATTGTCAGTTTATGTTGTGTTTAGACTTTATGTAAGTAGAATTATACTCGTTATATAGTACATTTAAATTCATTTTGGTAACCAGGAATTTTGCTCGTATAGCAAGGAAATAGTCAGGAAACAGTCAGGAATTTTTTTTCTGAAAAAGAGTGGGAACCCTGGATTACATTATTCATTCAAAGTATTGAACTTTTCATCTCTATTTTCATTATTACAGTATATTAGCGTTATCTTGTCTTATAAGTTAACAGACATTCCCTCTAGATGGAAGCTTATTACGTCCACTAGGCCCAATACTCCTGCATGGCGACAGGGATTGGTCGGTGGCAGGGATAGAACCTGCGACATGTCAGTTGGTTTTTGGTTGACAGTCCGGTGAACTAACCACTGGACCAGCCGGCTTCACATTAAACATTCATTGTATTGAACTTTTCATCTCTATTTTCATTATTACACTCTATTTGCTTTTAGTTATTGTTTTGATTACATTATTCATTCAGTGTATTGAAATTTCTCTGTATTATTACACTGTATTTGCTTTTTGGGTATATAGTTTTGTTTTAGTTAGTCTTGATTGAGTATATTGCATTTTAAAATTTATTTTCAATATCAAATTCTATTTGTAATGTTGTTTGCACACATAATAAATATACAATGTATTGTGAAATGCATTGGTGCAAAACTAAATTGTGTTAAATTATGTTTGTAACAGTGCAATTGGAAAATCTAGCTTGTTTTGTTCCAGGCTTAGGAAAGTTTGAGTAATTAACTCCTTCATTAATCGGAACAGTGGATGCTAGTACCATAAATAATACAGTATTTCAAATATTATCTTTATGATGTAATTGAATCATAATATCAGTTTAATCTTAGTAAACATAATATCAAGGTTTTATTATCAATAATATCAAGCCAGGTCTTTTCAAACAATTCAAACTATTACAATTTAACTTGTGGATAACTTACATACCCTACCAGATAATAATAATAGTACAACAATTAATTAAGTCAAGTTAATTAAACTGAAGGCTATATTTTATTTTGTGAATAATTAGTACTAGGCCTAGTAAAGTAAAATAGTTTGGAGCTAGTTTAGGTAAAATTTATTTTAAAGGAGTACCTATAGAATTTCTTCTAGGCTAACTTGATGTGGTGGGTGACCAAGAGAATAATATTCATTTCTAGTATTGTTGGATGTATTAAAACAAACACTCCAAATACATTTGTAATCAAAATGTTGATATTTTACCTTATAATTAATCATGGACAATAATTAATATGCATTTGGGGAAAAAAATTGACATAGAACATTATACAATTTCAGACTTTCAAAAAAAAATGTGTATTTTGTTCTATCTCAAAAGTGAAAAATCGATATTTTGAACAAAAAATACACAAAAGTTGTATAAATAGCTATTAAAAGGGTATATTATAAGGGACTTAAAGATATTATGAACACAAAATTACTTGCAACATTAATTTTGGGCTGATTGTGGTCTTCTGAAACTTCAAGTGCATTTTTCTCAAAACTATAGTCTGACGACATAGAACAAGATAATACTGAGGGGACGAAGTGTCGAGTGTTTCATTACTTATCGCGTACCCAAAGGTCTTGGCTTCGAATCCCGGATGGTGCCCCTTAAGTCTACCCAGCTCTGACTTTAGTTGGGGGTAAAGTAAAAGGCGGCGGGGAATTGTACTGGCCACACAATCCCTTTCGTTTGCCGTGGCCTCAGAAACGGGTGAACGCTGCTTCATCTGCCCTATGGATCAATTTGGTCCAACGGGATACGGTACTTTATATCTTTTTTTATTTTAAACGCAGGGCATTTTTGGTAGCTGTTTGCAGAACGACCTTGTGCTCTGTAATCTTTGGTTGTCGACAATAGTCTCTCCCCCCCCCCCTCCTACCCACACTGAACATTCTAAATAGGCGGCGACGTGAAATAACAACAACACCACCAACAGTAATAAAACAACGACAAACAGCAACAAATTAAAGAATGCAACACGGCAAATAATATTATCAAAGGGCGAGTGTGTGTTTCCGCTTTAAAGCAAAAAATAAATAAATAATAGAAACACCAATCAGCTCTGTGACAGATTGCTTCAAATTATAGTGTTAAAAAAACAACTCCACACACGTGTGAACACACATAAATACACACATACAGACACGCAGAGCCTCAGACAAAACTTGTGTGATTTCGAGCCCCCCCCCCCCCCCCCCCCTGGCTTACTATAACAATGCAACACACACACAAAACTGACATAACAAAGATTTTTTCTCTTTACTAATCTGAGCATTGATCCTGTGTTGTTTTTTGTTTTTTTTTATATTTAATATACAGGAGTCTTCCGCTATACAGCAGCTCTTTGCTGATTGGTGGAGAACGGGAAGTTTGTGCAGGCGTGTCCAATCATACGTTACTATCATGTTACAAATGTTGAGCCTTCAATTTAACTGCATGTCTTCACATGTTTTCAAGCTACGGCATTTCTTTATTGTTTTTTTTTTCCTTAAGCTAAAATAAACATTGAACAAATAAGGGCCAAACGCCCAAGAATCCACAGGAGGCAATCACCTAAGTGTCCCTCTCACAAAAAAAAAAATGTTCCTTTAATGCTGTGAAAACGGTAATTTATGCATCTCTATGTATCTATCAATTACGGTAATCAATCTATACATTTTGTAATCTATCTATCTATCTATTTATCTATCCCTCTATCTATCAATAAATCTCTCTCTATATATATATATATCTCAATATATATCTGTCTATCTCTATCTCTCTATGCCTATCTATCTATATCAATCAATCTCTCTCTTTCTGTATGCTTCGTCAGTTATAAATAAAACAATAAATATAACACAACCGAACACCGAATTCCTTATTTTCACCCTCATTTTAAAAGTTCATTATTTGTCTGAGGCAAAGAACATAATGTAAATAAATATTTTATATATAAAAAAAACAATACACATATAAAATTAAACACTGATTCATTAAAAAGTGTTCACGTGTCTGACCGTAATACATCACTTCCATCTGTTGTACCTCCCGTAGCTAATTAGATTCAACCACCGAATAGAAACACAAATTATTTCAAATAATCTTTAAAAAAAAATAATTTTAAAGTCTATTCCTTTATTTTTTACATTATCAAAGCAAAGAAAAAAAAATATAACTGTTATTTACTAGTAATATAAAAATGTTAGCTTTTAAAAAGCATTTTTCAATATAAAAATCTATAAGAAACACACATAAAAGAACAAGAGTTTAGAATATTTCATAATAAATTATTTTTCTAAATGTAATACAAAACAACAACAACAAAAAACAACAAAGGTCGTAAAGTTATGTTGAGACAGATCATGAAAGTAAAGTATTGTTACTGTAAATAAATACAATTATGTATCACTATAAAGCTATCCTTCAATGTTAAAAGTCTAGCGGTCTAATTTTGTTTTTAAAAAAAATGAACAAACTCTACAAAATCTGGGAGAGAGAATTTTCAAAAAGTCTAGAGTCTATCTACTGGACTGCAAAAAGAAAATGTCCAGCTGATGTCCACTTACGTCAAACGCTGGACTAAAGATATCCGATCTGATGTCAGCGTTGTCCTCATATAACCTACGGTGGTCGATAACATAATTATGAATTTCTGGTTAACCACACACACACAAAGTAACATATGTCTGTGGCCAATAGATTTTGGGAAACAGGTCGATAGATTGAGAAACAGGCCGATAGATAGAGAGACAGGCATATACACTGAGAATCAATGTTTGATTCAGAAATATGCCTATATATTAGAAGCAGGCAAAGATATTGATAAACAGACAATAGATTTATTTCAAAGGCCTATAGACTGAACAAAAGACCAATAGATTGAGAAACAGATCAATACATTGGCAAGCTAAACGTTTTTTGGCAAGTTTAATATCTTAGTCGCACCTCTTAACCATCTTCTACTTACAGCCATCTGAGCAACATTAACCAAAGCCCTCGCCCAATCCACAACAGCTGTTGTTATTGTTTGTTTTGTTTTTTTGCTTACTCGAGGGAGCCCATTGTCATTACAATTCAAGTTGAAAAAAAGGTAGAATGGCCAGGTTCACAGTGACCTCTATAGAGCAGGACCAACAGACGACCCACACCTTTAATCGCCCATGTAATTTCGTTATATTGAAAAAAAGCCGCAATAAATAAGCCTGCCCCCCCCCCCCCAGCTCTAACTCAAGAAATACTGTTACTTTCGTTTTGTCCACTCCCCCCCACCCCCCCCACCTTTCCTCCCCGATGATGCTACAGTAAGATCACGTGTGTTTGTCAAAACCTGGAATTCCCCTCACACAGAGCTACCAGTGGTGATGTGTGTGAACCCAGTGTCAGCAGAGTCACTCCCATGTGTGAACCCCCCCCTCCCCTCCTCCTCTCCAATGCAGTTTAAGATATCGCCTCCCGTTTAGTCACAACACCCTCATAACCCGTAAGAGCACTATGACCAGTTTAAGTTGTTTTTGTTTAAATCTTCTTTTAGATGATTTTGGAGGACATACGGTATTGCCACTATTCTTGGGACATTTTCAAAGAGATCACTTCAATTGCAATTAAAAGACTGCTCATTACGCTACTTGTTGTCAACAGCTTTCATAAAAACACTAAGAATAGAATAGGCAGAGAAGGAGGTAAGAAATACAATTAAGGGATGGGATGGCAAGAAACTATATATATATTCCTGCAGACGATTATATACAGGATACATGCGAAGGCCTACACTATATATTAGTTTAGTAGTATGGGGCTTTCTGTATACACTTACATACAATATAAACAGTTAAAAGAGGAACCAGCAGAATAGATCAAGGAGGGAAATCTGTGACAATTTTAGCAACAAGAAGAACATTGCAGTCACTTCAAATGGAAGGAAATCGAGTCATTTTATATAATCTTATTCTTATCTTTAAAATCTAAAAAACAAAAAAAACAACAACCGCAATATGTTCTGAGCTCACCTGTTGTGACCTTGCTTAGTCATAAACCTGTCCAAAACATCTTCAGGGTCATATAGAGACAAGTCATCTCCTGGATACAAAAATTAAATATAAAACAACAATACAAAATTTGATATTAAAAGAAACAAAACAAAATAATAGTTGAATTAAAAGGTCAAAATGAGAAGCGATTAATACCCCCCCCCCTTGCGAGCTTAGTGCAAACCATCAACGACAGATTTAGCTGTTATATGAATGCAAGACTCCCTATGACCCATAACCCGCAATTCTCCTACCAATCGCCCTCCCCCCCCCCCCCCCCCTCCGGTTACTCCTTCGACAGCCATCTGACCAAAAGATGAATTTGAACCCAAGCGGATGGGACATCGAAAGAGGTAAAGAATCCAGTTGAGGAGAATCTTTCAGTGAAGTGGGAAATAGATACAACTGCACCACTGAAGAAGCAGCAAAACAGAATCCATGAAAGCATCCATGAACACAGCTTGTCACCAGCTAGTGGATCTGTTTACAGCAAGAAAAGCGCAGATTGCTGCTCCAAATGTGTGTTTTTTTTCCCAGCACTGATTCGCCCTCTACTCCCCAAAAAAAGACTAATGTATTCCATATTGATACACTCCTATGGACAACCACGCCCCCCCTGGACACACTGGGGACACACTATGACACACTGGGGACACACTATGACATACTGTGACACACTGGGGACACACCTACCTTGTAAATCTCTGAGCCTCCTCAGCCTGTCTTCATTCTTCTTGGCCAGCTTGTCCACGTTTAAACTTGTGCGGGAGCCGAAAGTCGCCCGACTGCCGACGTCAGGGGTCTCAACCTACACCATCCAAATCCACTTAGTCAATACATACTACAGCCATTGAATATATTTGCTAAACGGTCTTAAACATAAATATACGCAATGTCAATAATATTGACTTTATTATATATATATTATATTTTATTATATAAACACGAGCAGTAAAAGCATAAAATAATATATATATGTCTACATTACTTTTGTTATAGAGGGTGCCCGTGTTCTACGTCTGTATCTCGCTGAATCATTACGTTTTGGAAGGTCCTCAAAATCATCTGGGAAACTCCCAAAGTCGTTCACTTCTGTAGGAAAAATTAACATAGTACACATTTATCGCTACATTATAGATATAACAAAATGAAACTAGCTCCCCAAGCAAGTCGTTTGACACACCGTCACCGGGTAGAAAAAAAAATCCGTATTGTGGTCCAACAGAGAAACAACGAAGAAAAACGCAAAGGAGATTACCGCAAGAACAACAACAGGGCAACGCAAAACAGAGCAAACGCTACAGACAAACGCCGCAGATAAAAACGACATAGAATCATGACAGGTATTTTTCTACGATTCTGCAACACTAAACGTCTTATCTTGTTAAAAAGCTCAAGGACTATAATTAGCACCGTTGCAATGATCTTAAAACAAAATACCTAACAAGAATTAAATTGTTGAATAAGAGAGCAAAAGTGAATGTATGCTTTATGCTTAGATAGCTAGATAGATAGACAGATAGAGAGAGAGACAAACAAAGATGGGTTTATTTCCGAGGAGAGCCGTGCGTAGATGTATGTTCTAGGCCTTTGTAGACAATATAATAGACGCATGCCGAGGTGACATCAAACAGTGTCAATGTCTAATTCACAGACGCGAAAAGAGAGATTACAGTATTAGCTAATTCTCTCTCCCCTGTCATGCCGACTTTCAAAAAGGCGACATTCATTCCAATTGCAATGGATTTCTTAACACACCTTTTGTTAGATTGTTTTCTCTAACAAACTGTGATCCCAGAACATTCGTTGTCCATTCACCCAAAACTGTGGACTTTTCCCAAGTGTAACGGGGTCTCCACAATACAATAAAAAGAACAAACAATGCGCCCCCACCCCGCCATTTAAATTGGTAAAAATGTCACTTAGCTATGTGCCGCTTTCTCATTTTTTTTTCTTTGGCCACTTGGTCTAAAAAAAGAGGGGATTGGTGGGCAGCGAGTTCGGCAGGCGTAACAAAGGTCCTGGGTTCGAATCTTGGTAAAAGCTAGAATTTGTTCTCGGGTCTGGAGGGTGTCCCTGAGTCTACCCAACTCTTGCGGGGTAAAGTAAAGGCAGCTGGGCATTGTGCTGGCCACATGGTCCCCCTAGTATCCCGTGGTCACAGAAACTGGTGACCGCTGCTTCATCAGCCCTATAAATTAATTTCGTCCGAAGGGTAACTTTCTTTTTTACTTGGTCTAAAAGTAACCGATTTAAAAACTAGAAAAAACTAGCAACCGGGGGTCTCTGCTTGACAGTACAGGAAGTAAGTAAAGTAACTATTTCAGATCATGAGGCTTGGGCTACTGGTCCAAGTGTCTGCCTCTAGACCGCACTGTCCTATGACATTAAATCAATCAGTACTTTAAAAAAAAATGTTGCATATGTTGTTCTTGATTTTTTTTGCGCGTCTCAAAAAGCCCTCCATTAATTTTGTGACGGCTTACTTTCAACGCCAAGAAAAAAATCAAACATCGAAACGACGTTTCACGGTATAGAAACAAAGAGCAAGCAACCTGTGACAGGTGTTTAGGACAAATCCAGATGTTTACAATATGAACAAACAACAACATAAAGGACAGGTTAATCCTAATGATATTATGATCGCCTCCTACTCAGATGTCCAACTCCCCGCCATTACTAAGAACAAAAAAGCGTAATCTGCCCTTGTTGAAACAAGATTATGGAGGCTTCTGGAACTTTAATTTTCCATTGACTTAAAACAAACACACAAAAAAACTCCATTTTGAAAACCCTTTGACCCAATCTGAATCGTAACTTAACTTTCAAGTAAAGGTGAAGAGTTTGAACTTGTTTTTGTTTTAACCCAACTTCTGGGCTTTTCCTTTTAAATCGTTGTACTAACTCTGGACCTAGACCTGACCAGTGGGTGTACACCATGTTTGTATCCCTGGCCGTATAAAGAATTTGTTATAACAAGACGGGCCACGCATTCTGAAATTGCATTTACATTTTCTTTAACTACAATGAACTCGTACACCTTTCGTTAGAAGCTATGTCTGTGTGGGGAGGGGGAGGGGCAAACTAAAAGGCTTCGCGGGCCGCATCTTGGGCCCCACTGCTCCAAACAAGACTCCAGTTATAAAGAAAACATTTTTATTTAGAAAGTTTTAAAGTTTGCTAGGGCCCTAATACCCTTTTGTGTTGTTTGCTGTTCTTTGCGCTGAAGTAAGAACAATAAACAAAGAAAGACAACTTTTTCTGCAACTTTTAGAAAGTGTAGCTTTATTAAACAAACTTTGTGTGTGTTATGTGGTAGTGTATACACTGTGCTGTCTACATAGGTAACACATTTTCCCTTAAAACTCAGACAACAGGCGTCGAGAAATATATTTAAAAAAAAGTCAGCCTATCGATTGGATACATAACGTTCACGGGTCACCCCGACATAACGGATTAAACCCACGCAGTTCCGTCCGATTATCTTGATAAATCAGGTATCACAGGGCTGGGAGAGGACGGCTCTTAGGGGCCGGAAAAAAAAAGGGGGGGGTGCACTAAACCTTTTAAAATCTCTTTAGTTTTTGTACGAAACAACAGCTTTTGCGACTTAAGGCTGACGTTTAAAACAGACAAGTGAGGACACCTTAACGTTTTCCCCTCATTTTCCCCACCTTGAATCGACACTAACACTCTATGAAAACACACTGCAAATATCAGGGACGACTCAACGTTAACAATCTACGTTAACATTGAACATTCTAAGTAAAACAGATAAACATTCTGTATAGACACATTCATATTCAGCAAACTACAAGACACGTTAACATTAAAAATTTTATATCAACACGTTCAATTTTTATATGAGCATGTTAACATTTTATATGAACACATTAACTTTTTATATGAGCATGTTAACATTTTATATGAACGCGTTAACATTTTATATGAACATGTTAACGTTTTATTTAAATGACTTCTACGCTCCTACGTCAAGTACGTCTACCTAAATGTTTCTGCTGTATAACGGGGTACAACTTTCGATTTTAATTTTCCATTGAGAAAATCATAGCGATTAAATAAAACAGCGCAAAAGGGAATCGGGAATTCCGAAAACAAGTCATTCGAGTCATCAAATAGCAGAAATATGAAAGCAAGCGGTCTATCTTAGTCTTTGGTCTCTCCTAAATAGGGCAATATGAATAGATGAAACTCCTTATAAGGACTTTGTAGAGCTTACTTTTAATGTTGGCTGAATATTGGGCCAATATAGGTTGCTGTTGGAGGTTTTAGTAAATGTTGTCAAAGCCAATAAAAAAAAAAAAACGGTTGGTCTACACAAAATCAGCTCCAACAAGTTTTGTTCTATTTTGTTTTTTGGAAGGTGTGTGTGTGTGGAGTGGGGGGGGGGGGGGGGAGAATCTTTATTGTCCAAAGGGAAAAAAATCGTGTTGAACTTAATCGAAACGCTATTGTTTTTGTTTTTTTCGTAAAGAGTTTGTAATCATTTTTTATTAAAACTCATTTTATTTATTGTGTAGTAGTTTTTCGCTCAACGTACCGGTAATCTTTATCTTCTTTGTATTAGAGGGAAGTCGTATTTTGAATCGTACAAAACACTGTAAAATTACTATTTAATAAAAACAAAAAATACCGCCCCAAGGGTATGATTGAATGACTTTTTTTTCCACCCGCCTGCGGGTTAATATAGTATCGTCTGCCAGCTATGCCGCCATTAGCCTAATGAATTAGTAGCCAGGAAGGTGGCGATTTCTGGTTCTCTGTAACTTTTGTTACAAAGACGTCTGCCTGAGGGAAAAGGGGGGGGGGCAGATTACACTTTTAATGTGTCTTTCAATTCAATAAGGTTTGGGGAAAAAAGTATTTAAAAAAAATATGATTAGAAAATACAAAATAAAAAACTTTAGAAAAATAACACACTTGAAATCATTGCAAATGTTTACTTTATTAAACAAAACAAAAATGGTGCTATTGTATTTTTTTGTTCTTCAAGAAATTAAACTGGTACAAGTTTCAGACCAATTTCTATCTGAGAATGTTCTCGAAGATAAACGCGCCGGAACACACTACAAGCCACATGATGAGATTTAATTTACCAGAAGAAAAAAAAACCCAGCTCAGAGACAGCTTTTTAAACATTATTTAACACTAAAACTTGTTGTTTTTTTTAAATATAGTAAATATGGAGTGAGAGGCGTGTCATTAAAACCAATTGAATGGACTCTATTACATCTTTTATAATTTAGCATCTTCTCAAATGCGGACTCATAAATTAGCCTTAATGGCCAGGCTATTAGGAGTTTGCAGTTGTTGTTTTTTTTCCAGGTTGTGTTATTAAATGTACTCAAGGCATCAGCATATGGTTAAAAGGCATTAACAAAAAAAAAATCAATGAAGATATGGAGGGCAATTAAACAAAACAACCTGTCCTTTAAGTGTAGTACAATTTATGCCAGTTTGTAATCGCGTGTCATCTAAATATTGTATTTTGTCGTGCTTATTTCTTTTCAACAACTTGTCATTATCTCCCCTTGAATTAAGCCTTTTTAACTTTACAGGACGCCAAACTTAGTAAGTAGTTGGTACGATCAATTATTTGGGCTGAGCGCCTATCAAGGCGGAGCCAAGTGCTTAGAGGCAGTGTGTCGTGGGATACAGTGGCTAGACTTGTGTACATCATTTTAGCCCAATAAAGGGATGAGGCTGTATGAGCAAAATATTTTTTTTTTGGTGCGTCTTGGGCCATTTCTTATGCTGTTTTCCGCGTGCTCTTTTTATTTTAAAATCTCGGTAGCCCTCGACAGTGGCCTCGGATCTTTCGACTTTTATACTCACGCAGAATATATATTATGATATTATGTAATGGTTATCATTTCTGAACCGGAAGACCGTAGAAAAAAAAATATTCATTAGTATTACAGATATAGCTGCTTATAGCAGAACACTACCTGGTGTAGGTGGCATAATAATAATAATATGTGTGACGTGATTAAAATGTCGACGCTTGCGGTATTGTGTTGTTCAACTCCCCAACCCCACCTTGTGTTGTTCTGGGCGCGGTGCAGTAGTATAAAAGCGTCCTTGTAAAATGATTCAAAGGGCATGCAACTCTCCACTTGTGCAGAGTTACCGTCTCTGGTTTCTTCAACTTCAAGGTGCGTCATATTTCTTGGAGCTGTGCTGTTGTTTATCTTTTATTCCTACATCCATTTCTTCTACCCCCTTTCTCACTTCTTTCCCTCGATCGCGTCTCATTCTTTTTGTTCCGTAGTAATGAATGCTTTTCCCGCTTCTGTGTGTTCTATATAATTATCCGTGCCTTCTGATTAGATGCCGTTCGGCAGGCGTACCGAACGTCCTGGGTTCGAATCCTGGTGCAGGCTAGGATTTTTTCCCAGTCTACCCAGCTCTGATGGGTACCTGACCTAAGTGGGGTAAAATAGGCATATATATATATATATCAATATATATTGATTGCTTTAGCCAAACAAGTTGATCTACTGCGAGGTTTGACTTGATGGAAAGAGAGGTTCCTTCTGTACACAACATTTTTACGTACAAGCCCGCCCCCCCCCCTCCCGGCGGCAGGGTTTGAACCCGGATCATTCACGTGGACAGTCGGGAGTACAACAACTGTGAAGGTGGGCCCGGGAAAGGGGGGGGGGCGAGTTTGGCTGATGAGACTTGCTCCCGCACCTAAACGTTCGCCTGGAGAGGACTTAAACCAGTCATTCAATGAAAGCGTGCGTCAATTAAAGGCAACGACCAGACCTAGGCGATATATATATAAGTAAAAACAACAACAACCAGCGTATTAGAAGTCCAAACTGTTGGGCGCACCGAGGGAGTTGACATGGCAAACAAAATCAGACTTTCGACAACTAAACCACCTCGGGTGTGTATCCTTTTATTGCACCTACGAACTACTACACTCTTCGAGTTTCCACACTTGCATTCTAGGTGAGTCATTTCTTTTAAAGTACCTATTTGGCTCCATAGTTTAATATATAAAATAAAACATCTGTTCAATTTCTTAGCTTAATAACACCTGTTTAACTCCTTTAAGTTTAAAACTGCCTAACATATTGACAGATTAAGAAGCTGTTCAATTAAAACTCTAATACGAAAATCAACTACAAATAAGACAATACAATCTTCCACTTGTAATTGATCACTATTTATTAAAGGCGTCATCATCCTATAATATCAATGTATTCACACCGACACCTGAAAGATTCGATATTTACGGCTTTAGCTTCATCAGGTGATTGGGTAAATTTATCCAAAAAAGGAAAAAAAAATCAATGTACGCTGGCAAGATGAATAGGCGGCGTCTGAAAATATTTGTTCCTAGAGGGAAGGAAAGAATGAAGCGAATGTCGATAGGCCTATTTAAACAAAAATCTTGAAAGTTGGCAATAGAAAGGGGGATAATCAATTAAAAAAAACACACCAGTAAACTAGAATTAAAAGATCTTTAATTACGAATGTAGACGTTATAAAGTTCTATGGACATAACCTAAAGGTCCATAAAGTAAGTCAAGTAAGTATAATTTATGACTACACCAGTATAGAAACGGCCATTAAGTATATTTTGTTGAACCACATTATAGCTTCATTGTAAATTATACTGTGCATGGGCATCCCCAACATTTTTCAGCGGGTGGAAGGGCAAGGTCTAGGCCTACATTGAAAAAAACAGATGGTTTATATACAGACTATATGTGTGATTTAAAAAAAAAAAGGTTTATATATAGACTATATGTGTGATTTTAAAAAAAAAGGTTTATATATAGACTATATGTGTGATTTAAAAAAAATGGTTTATATATAGACTATATGTGTGATTTAAAAAAAAAATGGTTTTATGGAGAAAAGTAGGTGAGGGAGGGAATGACACACATTTATAAAGAAAGTAGACAAGTTTTATAGTTATAGTATATGGAATCTACTTCCCATTCAACTCAGGCAAACAAGCTCCATTGATTCCTTCAAAAAGAACTTAAAAACTCATTATTTCAATATTTATCTTAATTAACATGCTTTGAGCCCTACTGTCTTACTTATATGTTAGGTCGGTTATTTTGTTTTGGTTGTTTGATTTATTCCATGTTTGTAAAGTTTTGAATCATCATTTAGTTTTTTATCTCTTAGCCTATAGATTGTATCTGTGTTCTTTAATTGTTATGTTAAATGCGCTCTGAGCTTGCATGCTTGTTGGCAGCGCTCTACAAATGTCATTATTATTAGTATATACCAAAATTCAGGCGCCCACCTCCATCGCCACTTACCCCAACACCTCTGCATACTTTCATTTCATCTTCGAACACACTTAACCTTCTCAGTCCAGTTTTCTTTAGGAGTTTGAATGGGACTATTGGTAGCATTTAATTCATTTCAATCCCAAAATAATAAACACACAGGGGCAGCAACTACGGACTTAAATTAATTTCTTATCATACACCAACATTCAAATAATCATCAAAACTTCAAATGTTCATTAGTTTAGGGCATTGAAGCAAAAAAAAAATATTAAAATGTGGTTTTAGCAATGACGTTTGTGAGCAGTAAGTATTTTTAACACAACAACATATAGGAGAATATTTCTATAGAATAGGAAGAAAAAAGAAATTCAACAACATTCTTGAATTATAAGAAAAATTCTGAGATTCAAGTGTTATTTAAATTTAAAGAGAGGCCTTTCATTTATGGCCATTTGTTGTGGTACTTACTTGACCCCCCCCCCCTTATTATTGCATCTAAAGTTTCTGCTTTATATATATGCCTTTGTAGCTGCTTCTTTGGGTAATGCCCCTGTAACTATTCACTTTAGCAATACCACTGTCACTATTCTCTTAGGCAATGCCTCTGTAACTATTTCCTTAGGCAATGCCTTTGTAACTGTTCCCTTAATATTCCCTAAGGCAATGCCTTCATGGCTATTTAATTAGGTTATACCTGTGTAATTATATTCACGTAGGCACTGCCTCAGTAACTATTCTTTCAACATTTTCTTAGGCAATGCCTTTATAGCTTTTTAATTAGGCTGTGTAACTAACTCCGCCATAGCCGGTCCCAAGCCCGGATGAGAAAGGAGGAGGGTTGGGCGAGGGGCTAGCAACCCCTTCCCGTCAAACTACTACCGCTACAAAAACACAAACAAGGATCCTAACAGACAACTCGGTACTGGGAGAGGATGGACCTCCAGTTGGAGGCATGATGTCGGGCAGTGAAAGCCAGCTACTGGAAGCTGCCAGGCAGACGGCCATCATCTCGACCAGGACTACACTAACTATTGGAACATGGAACGTCCGCACCATGTTTGAAGCTGGTAAAGCAGCACAAGTGGCGGTGGAGATGAGGAATTACAAGATTAGCATCCTCGGCATCAGCGAAGCCAGATGGACCGATTCCGGCCAGAAGAGGCTCACCACGGGAGAGCTACTCCTTTATTCAGGGCACGAGGATGAAAATGGACCACACACTCAGGGGGTGGCTATCATGCTCTCAAAGGCTGCCCAAGGAGCACTAATTGGTTGGGAGGCACATGGTCCAAGAGTCATCACTGCGTCTTTCAGAACAAAGAGGAAAAAGATCAACATGAATCTCGTTCAGTGCTATGCCCCTACTAACGATAGTGAAGACTGTACGAAAGATGAATTTTACGGTAGGCTGCAGAGCATCATTCAGAGGTTTCCTAGCAGAGACATAACCATGTTGATTGGAGACCTTAACGCTAAAATAGGAGATGACAACACTGGTTACGAAGAGGTTATGGGTCGAGAGGGGCTGGGAGAGATGAGTGACAATGGAGAGAGGTTTGTAGATCTGTGTGCTGCTAACAGCCTTGTCATCGGCGGTAGCATCTTCCCCCATAGAAAGATACACAAAGTCACCTGGCTCTCACCAGACCTCCACACCGGAAACCAGATAGACCATATATGCATTTCAAAGAAGTTCCGGAGGTCCCTGCAAGATGTACGTGTTAGAAGAGGAGCGGACACATTCTTGTTGCACGTGTCAAGCTTAAACTTAAAAGGAATTGGGCAGTAGAATTAAACCAGCGAAAGAAGTTCAACACAATACTTCTTAGAGACCCAACCAAATGCCAGGAATTCAAGCTGGCACTCGCAAACAAATTCCAAGTCCTGCAAGAAATAATTGATGAAGAGGAAGCAACAATAGACAAGGAGTGGAGGATAGTGGAAACAACAATAAAGACAGTTTGTCAAGAAGTATTGGGCCCACAGAAACGCAACCACAAGGAATGGATCTCAACGGTCTCCCTGAAGAAAATAGAACAGAGAAGAGAAATGAAGGCAGTACTAAACAGCAGCCGGACACGTGCAGAGAAGGCCAAGGCACAGGAACAATACACACAAGCAAACAAGAGTGTAAAGAAGAGCATCAAAGCCGACAAAAAGAATTATGCAGATGCTCTAGCTGCAGAAGCGGAGGAAGCAGCCAGAAATGGAAATATGAAAGACTTGTATACCATCACCAAGAAGTTATCTGGAAAGTTTAGTAAACCTGAAAGACCGGTGAAAGATAAAGAAGGAAAGCAGATAATCGATGACGAAGGACAAAAGAGAAGATGGGTGGAATACTTTGAAGAGCTACTCAACAGGCCAGCTCCACCAGACCCACCTGATATCCAGCCGGCAGACATAGACCTCCCGATAGACTGCAATGCACCTACAAAGGAAGAAATACGCCAAGCCATCAAGAAGCTTAAAAGCGGAAAAGCACCTGGACCAGATGATATCCCTGCGGAGGCACTGAAAGCGGACGTGGAGACTACAGTAGAGCTCTTACACCCCCTCTTCCAAAAGATCTGGGAAGAGGAGCAAGTCCCAACAGAGTGGAAAGAGGGACTACTCATTAAACTCCCTAAGAAAGGAAACTTGAGCACCTGCTCTAACTATAGAGGAATTACCCTACTATCAATCCCAGGAAAGGTGTTCAACAGGATTCTGCTTGGCAGAATGCAGGCTGCTGTTGATACGAAGCTGCGAGATCAACAAGCTGGTTTCCGCAAGGATAGATCCTGCACTGACCAAATAGCTACACTGCGCATCATCCTGGAGCAGTCGCTCGAGTGGAATTCCCCCCTATATGTCAACTTTATTGACTATGAAAAGGCTTTTGACAGCGTAGACAGGGAATCACTTTGGAAGCTGCTAAGACACTATGGGGTCCCTACAAAAATTACCTCTATAATTAAGAACTCTTATGAAGGATTGAAATCCACAGAGGCCACCCAACAGAGGCATTCCAAGTACGGACGGGAGTGAGACAAGGCTGTTTACTGTCGCCATTTATGTTTCTGCTAGCGATAGACTGGGTAATGAAGACATCAACATCGGATAAGCGTAATGGCATCCAGTGGACGTTATGGTCACAACTAGACGATCTAGATTTCGCGGATGACCTGGCACTACTCGCACATACTCAGCAACAGATGCAGGAAAAGACCAACATTGTGACGGAAAACTCCACTCGCCTTGGCCTCAACATCCACAAAGGGAAGACCAAGTTCCTTAAGGTCAACGCAGAAAACACATCGCCTATCACCCTCAATGGTGAAGCGCTAGAGGAAATTGAAGAATTCACCTATCTAGGCAGCATCGTCAATAAGAAGGGTGGATCCGATGCCGATGTAAGGGCAAGAGTTGGCAAGGCCAGGACAGCCTTCCTCCAACTTAAGAATATCTGGAGCTCAAGAGAAATATCCCTGAAAACAAAGTTCAAGATCTTCAACTCAAACGTGAAGTCTGTCTTACTCTATGGTGCAGAGACTTGGAGGACCACAGCTACTAACACCAAGAAGATCCAGACTTTCATAAACTCATGTCTCAGGAGGATTATGCATATACGCTGGCCAGACATGATCAGTAATGATGAGCTCTGGAGTCGCACAGGGCAACAGGCAGCCGATCTGGAGATCATGCAAAAAAGATGGAGATGGTTGGGGCACACACTCCGAAAACCAGCATCTAACATCACCAGACAGTCCCTATCGTGGAACCCCCAAGGAAAGAGGAAGAGAGGCCGACCCCGTAACAGCTGGCGCCGAGACCTGGATGCAGACGTCAAGAGAACAGGCCATTCATGGGGACAGTTGGAAAGACTCGCTCGGGACCGGGATGGCTGGAGAGCCCTTGTTGGTGGCCTATGCCCCGAGAGGGGTAGTAGGCGTAAGTAAGTAAGTAATACCTGTGTAACTATTCACTCAGGCAATGCCTCAGTAACTATTCCCTTAATATTCCCTTAGGCCAATGCCTTTATAGCTATTTAATTAGGTTATACCTGTGTAACTATTCACTAAAGCAATGCCTCTGTAACTACTACTTTAGGGTCTGCCTCTCTAAAAGGACTGCCTAGTAAAACCTCCTATAGGAAAATGCCTTATTCTAATGGAACATAAGAAGCTCCATCGAAATATATTTCCCTTGGTGCAAAATTGTATTCAAATTATACCCACTGTAATGTTATCACAAACACTTTCTGTAGTTGGTTTTAAACAAAAAGTATGAAACTTAAAAAAAATAATTATAATAACCAAATAACAACAATAAAAAAACCCATAGATAACTCAAGACTAAACTGTTAAAACTCTATGTAAAGCTCAACACTCTAAAGGAACAAAAAAAACACTAGAAAGTAAAAGGTGATGTCCACTGACCTACAAAAGCGCTGTTGGAGTGAAGCTGAGAGGAAGAGCTACGTACATCTCTAGTCAAGTATGGAGTTTGTGAGTCCGCCAAACGTCCTGTGGGTTTTGTGGTGGGTTGTGCCCATTAGTAAAGCATTTAGCAAGCAGAACAAAATGGGTTTACATTTCATTGTAATAGGGGAGGGAAAGAGGGGGGGGGGAAGGAAGGATCAAACTTAACTTTGAGCTAACTATCAATTAGTAAATTTGTGTAAAATAATCACCACTATTTTGTCTAAAAAAACATTGTAAACTAATCCTTAATTCCTCTAAAACTAAAAACTTATGAGTTAGCTTCTTCTTCTTCTTCTTCTTTATGTGCCAGGTCTGGAACAGACATCGGCGGTCATGACTCTCCATTCTTTCCTGTTGTTAGCTTTTTGCAGAAAGTTATTATTACTTATGTTGTTGTTCGTGGCCCATTCGTTCAGGCTTTCTACATATGTTAGCCTTTGTCTTCCTCTGTCTCTCTTACCAGATATTTTCCCACACAAAGCCAGTCTTTCTATACCATTTTTCCTATAGATGTGTCCTAGAAATTTCATCTGTCTATTCCTAATGGTGTTAATGAGTTCTCTTGAGGTACATGCTGTTTTCAACACATCTGCATTAGATTTCTTTTCAGTCCATGATATTCTCATCATCCTTCTTAGAAACCACATTTCTACTGCCTCCAATCTTTTCCTTGTTTCATTATCAATAGTCCAACATTCACATCCATATAGAAGAACATAGTTAGCTTCAAATTAGAAAAATAGACAAGACTATCAGAAATTGTGTGTAGTACATCACATACACAAAATCTTCTTTTTTTTTAAAAGGATGAAACTCATAAGTTTATCTTTCATGCTACAGTGGATTACCTCCCCCAACTAGCAATACCAGTCTAATAGGTGAACAGTAGCCTAATCAACAATGTGCATGTAAAGAAAATATAATAAATTGTTAGGACAAAGTTTAGGAAATAAAAAAAAAGGAAGGCTAGAATAAAATATCTAGGATAATTTTTTTTTTATGTATTAATATTTTACTGTCTTAAAGACCCATTGAGAAATAAAAGAGTGATTTAAAACAAAAAAAGACATTACATGTTATTCATTTCTAGCAAAAAAATGAAATCCCCCCCAAAAAACATAAAAAAAAAAACATAGAAGAAACAACAACTATTTTCGTTTATTACTTTATAGTAAGTGAATCTCTTAAGGAAACGAACGCCTGATGTTAATAAAAAAAAAAAATTCGTACTTTTGCCTTTCAAGTTCTGCAGCTTGTCCTCTTGCTGCCTCAGGAGGGCTATCTGCTGGGCTTCTAAGGCATCACTGGTGGACGGCTCGTTGGGGAACAGCTCGCGGAACTTCTGGCGGGAGTCAGAGTCATCTGTCAAGATTAAGGGAAGTGATTGATCAAGGGCTCTGGACAATTGTAGCTCAGAGAGACATATAATAGCTTCAAGTGGTGTGAAGAAAAAAAAAGGGAAACAAAACCCTGCCAATGTTTATAGTTCTGTGCAAACCTTGTCTCTTATAACTACAGGCAAAGAGGCAATGTAGCTATAGTAAAGAGTCAATGTGGCTATAGTAAAGAGGCAATGTGGCTATAGTAAAGAGGCAATGTAGCTATAGTAAAGAGGCAATGTGGCTATAGTAAAGAGGCAATGTGGCTATAGTAAAGAGGCAATGTAGCTATAGTAAAGAGGCAATGTAGCTATAGTAAAGAGGCAATGTGGCTATAGTAAAGAGGCTATGTGGCTATAGTAAAGAGGCAATGTAGCTATAGTAAAGAGGCAATGTAGCTATAGTAAAGAGGCAATGTAGCTATAGTAAAGAGGCAATGTAGCTATAGTAAAGAGGCAATGTGGCTATAGTAAAGAGGCTATGTGGCTATAGTAAAGAGGCAATGTAGCTATAGTAAAGAGGCAATGTAGCTATAGTAAAGAGGCAATGTGGCTATAGTAAAGAGGCAATGTGGCTATAGTAAAGAGGCTATGTGGCTATAGTAAAGAGGCAATGTAGCTATAGTAAAGAGGCAATGTAGCTATAGTAAAGAGGCAATGTAGCTATAGTAAAGAGGCAATGTAGCTATAGTAAAGAGGCAATGTAGCTATAGTAAAGAGGCAATGTAGCTATAGTAAAGAGGCAATGTAGCTATAGTAAAGAGGCAATGTAGCTATAGTAAAGAGGCTATGTGGCTATAGTAAAGAGGCAATGTGGCTATAGTAAAGAGGCAATGGCTATGTGGCTATAGTAAAGAGGCAATGTGGCTATAGTAAAGAGGCAATGTAGCTATAGTAAAGAGGCAATGTAGCTATAGTAAAGAGGCAATGTAGCTATAGTAAAGAGGCAATGTAGCTTTAGTAAAGAGGCAATGTAGCTATAGTAAAGAGGCAATGTAGCTATAGTAAAGAGGCAATGTGGCTATAGTAAAGAGGCAATGTGGCTATAGTAAAGAGGCTATGTGGCTATAGTAAAGAGGCAATGTAGCTATAGTAAAGAGGCAATGTAGCTAGAGTAAAGAGGCAATGTAGCTATAGTAAAGAGGCAATGTAGCTATAGTAAAGAGGCAATGTAGCTATAGTAAAGAGGCAATGTAGCTATAGTAAAGAGGCAATGTAGCTATAGTAAAGAGGCTATGTGGCTATAGTAAAGAGGCAATGTGGCTATAGTAAAGAGGCAATGGCTATGTGGCTATAGTAAAGAGGCAATGGCTATGTGGCTATAGTAAAGAGGCAATGTAGCTATAGTAAAGAGGCAATGTAGCTATAGTAAAGAGGCTATGTGGCTATAGTAAAGAGGCAATGTGGCTATAGTAAAGAGGCAATGGCTATGTGGCTATAGTAAAGAGGCAATGGCTATGTGGCTATAGTAAAGAGGCAATGTGGCTATAGTAAAGAGGCAATGGCTATGTGGCTATAGTAAAGAGGCAATGTGGCTATAGTAAAGAGGCAATGTGGCTATAGTAAAGAGGCAATGTGGCTATAGTAAAGAGGCAATGTAGCTATAGTAAAGAGGCTATGTGGCTATAGTAAAGAGGCAATGTGGCTATAGTAAAGAGGCAATGGCTATGTGGCTATAGTAAAGAGGCAATGGCTATGTGGCTATAGTAAAGAGGCAATGTGGCTATAGTAAAGAGGCAATGGCTATGTGGCTATAGTAAAGAGGCAATGGCTATGTGGCTATAGTAAAGAGGCAATGGCTATGTGGCAATAGTAATTAGGCAATGTCATGTGGCAATAGTAATTAGGCAATGTCATGTGGCTATAGTAATTAGGCAATGTCATGTGGCAATAGTAATAAGGCAATGTTATGTGGCTATAGTAATTAGGCAATGTTATGTGGCTATAGTAAAGAGGCAATGTGGCTATAGTAAAGAGGCTATGTGGCTATAGTAAAGAGGCAATGTAGCTATAGTAAAGAGGCAATGTAGCTATAGTAAAGAGGCAATGTAGCTATAGTAAAGAGGCAATGTAGCTATAGTAAAGAGGCAATGTAGCTATAGTAAAGAGGCAATGTAGCTATAGTAAAGAGGCAATGTAGCTATAGTAAAGAGGCTATGTGGCTATAGTAAAGAGGCAATGTGGCTATAGTAAAGAGGCAATGGCTATGTGGCTATAGTAAAGAGGCAATGTGGCTATAGTAAAGAGGCAATGTAGCTATAGTAAAGAGGCAATGTAGCTATAGTAAAGAGGCAATGTAGCTATAGTAAAGAGGCAATGTAGCTATAGTAAAGAGGCAATGTAGCTATAGTAAAGAGGCAATGTAGCTATAGTAAAGAGGCAATGTGGCTATAGTAAAGAGGCAATGTGGCTATAGTAAAGAGGCTATGTGGCTATAGTAAAGAGGCAATGTAGCTATAGTAAAGAGGCAATGTGGCTATAGTAAAGAGGCTATGTGGCTATAGTAAAGAGGCAATGTAGCTATAGTAAAGAGGCAATGTAGCTATAGTAAAGAGGCAATGTAGCTATAGTAAAGAGGCAATGTAGCTATAGTAAAGAGGCAATGTAGCTATAGTAAAGAGGCAATGTAGCTATAGTAAAGAGGCAATGTAGCTATAGTAAAGAGGCTATGTGGCTATAGTAAAGAGGCAATGTGGCTATAGTAAAGAGGCAATGGCTATGTGGCTATAGTAAAGAGGCAATGTGGCTATAGTAAAGAGGCAATGTAGCTATAGTAAAGAGGCAATGTAGCTATAGTAAAGAGGCAATGTAGCTATAGTAAAGAGGCAATGTAGCTATAGTAAAGAGGCAATGTAGCTATAGTAAAGAGGCAATGTAGCTATAGTAAAGAGGCAATGTGGCTATAGTAAAGAGGCAATGTGGCTATAGTAAAGAGGCAATGTGGCTATAGTAAAGAGGCAATGTAGCTATAGTAAAGAGGCAATGTAGCTAGAATAAAGAGGCAATGTAGCTATAGTAAAGAGGCAATGTAGCTATAGTAAAGAGGCAATGTAGCTATAGTAAAGAGGCAATGTAGCTATAGTAAAGAGGCAATGTAGCTATAGTAAAGAGGCTATGTGGCTATAGTAAAGAGGCAATGTGGCTATAGTAAAGAGGCAATGGCTATGTGGCTATAGTAAAGAGGCAATGGCTATGTGGCTATAGTAAAGAGGCAATGTAGCTATAGTAAAGAGGCAATGTAGCTATAGTAAAGAGGCTATGTGGCTATAGTAAAGAGGCAATGTGGCTATAGTAAAGAGGCAATGGCTATGTGGCTATAGTAAAGAGGCAATGGCTATGTGGCTATAGTAAAGAGGCAATGGCTATGTGGCTATAGTAAAGAGGCAATGTGGCTATAGTAAAGAGGCAATGTGGCTATAGTAAAGAGGCAATGTGGCTATAGTAAAGAGGCAATGTAGCTATAGTAAAGAGGCTATGTGGCTATAGTAAAGAGGCAATGTGGCTATAGTAAAGAGGCAATGTGGCTATAGTAAAGAGGCAATGGCTATGTGGCTATAGTAAAGAGGCAATGGCTATGTGGCTATAGTAAAGAGGCAATGTAGCTATAGTAAAGAGGCAATGGCTATGTGGCTATAGTAAAGAGGCAATGGCTATGTGGCTATAGTAAAGAGGCAATGTGGCTATAGTAAAGAGGCAATGGCTATGTGGCTATAGTAAAGAGGCAATGGCTATGTGGCTATAGTAAAGAGGCAATGTGGCTATAGTAAAGAGGCAATGGCTATGTGGCTATAGTAAAGAGGCAATGGCTATGTGGCTATAGTAAAGAGGCAATGTGGCTATAGTAAAGAGGCAATGGCTATGTGGCAATAGTAATTAGGCAATGTCATGTGGCTATAGTAATTAGGCAATGTTATGTGGCTATAGTAAAGAGGCAATGTCATGTGTCTTTGGTAAAGAGGCAATGGTTATGTGGCTTTCGTAAAAAGGCAATGGTTATGTGGCTATGGTTATTAGATTATATGTAGCTAACTTTTTCTTGTGATTAATGCTGTTTGAAAAGCCTCATTCCTAAAAAAAAGTAACAATTACAAATAATTCTTGAGACCTCAACAAACAAACGAAATTCTTTATCCCTTCACAAATATCAGGGTTAACTTCTATAGCAAAATGATCAATCATTACAAAGGTAATCTTTTTCTTCTCAAAAAAAAATTCTTTGAAGCAACTGATGTGGGAAATATTTTGATCCTGTTTTAATATCTCAAGCTTTATATTGAAATACTATGATTGATAAAGAGAGCAGGAAAATACATTTTGCATTTGTGTAAGACTGTTGTTAAAGTTAAAGTGAATATACAAGCCACATGAGTCATCAAGCCACATGAGTCATCAAGCCACATGAGTCATAACACAATGAAGTCATCATGAGGCACAAACTATAAGACAGTCCAGAATGGCCATAGACTTTTTTATGGACAGAAAATAATACATCCGTAGAGCCACTGAGCTATAATATATACCGGTACATGTAGTGCCCCGTCACAAAGCTTAAAAATTTGGGGAAAATGCTGACTTTTATGTATAGATAAGTGATGCATATGTTCACTGAACTAAGCTATATATAGCGTGTTGAATGGCTGATTTTAGACACTGTATATACAATGACATACACAAAATTAAATATGTACATTATGATTTTCTTAAACACTTTCCGGAAATGCGGCCATGAAAAAAAGCTAAAAAAAATGGCTGTTGATATTTCTCAAATGAATGCATTGAATGCCAAAAATATAAATATTATCTGAGTAAGTATTGTATTATATACAATTATTAATAATACATTTATTTTATTTAGTTCATAACTAAGGTTATACTCAGGCATAAAATAAATCCCATAAAGGCATAATAATAATATGGTTGCTTTCAGTCACTCACTAAAGCCTTTTATACATGTTTATGATTATGTATGTCAGTGTCATTATAATATGCACCACTTATATAAAAGTCTGCATTTTCCCAACAAATTTAAGTAATTGAGCACTCCATGTATATTTATAGCTCAGTGTGTCGAGCAGTGAGGCCGTGACTAGTATGGCCATGAACATTAAGGCTACAGACTAGCAAGACCACAGAGTATAAAGGCCACTGAAAGAGTCATGACTAACAGGGTATCAGACCACCAAACAAGACCATTCAATCTGCCAAACTCACTTTTGTGCTTGAGTGCATTGAACTCCTCAACAGCTTGCAGGTTCGGACGATCTTCCGACTGCCTTCGACCAGCTGGGGTTCTTCTCACAGCCACAGCATTGCGATTCATGGCGGTCTCGAAAACATCTATTTCAGGACGGCTTTGGCTGTAATGCGAAAGACGTAGAAGCCTATAAGTTTTTGTTTTGCAATGTTAGAAAAGTATGAGTTTACATTTCTCTCTTTGCAATAGACTTGCATAGGCTCAACATGTCAAAATACTTACGGTATAGAAGACTCCGGTGGAAGCTTGTATGCTTGTCGAGGGTCATAAATTTCCACATCATCCTGAAAATTTTTTCAGCATGAGAAAAAAACAAAGTGCATGAAAACTTGATCAATCAAAATGAGATAAACATAAGGACAAAAACACTTTCCTTATCCTTTTATGCGAGAACAAAGTACCGTACTCTTTCTTATCGAGTAGCATTCAGGCATGGAATGGGTTGCCTGAACAAACCAGGAAAACCAGTAAATTAACATCATTTAAAACATTAATAAAATTGCAAGACTAGACACGGACCATGGATGAGCGTAGGACGCAATAATCTTCTTTGTAGAAGGACTGTCTGTAATATATAAGATCAGATCCGAGCAATATTCTAATTTCGATAGGCCAAATAAAAAGCCAAATAACATACTATTATTGTTCACTTAAAAACAACAGCAGTAATATAGAAACGAAATAAAATGAGAAACAAATTACATCTTGATCATCTAGCATCGTCTGAACACGTAGTCTTTCATTCTGTAGCTGGGCTCGCATCTGTGCCAGTTGGTTTAGGACATCAGCACCTGGTGGAAAGTAGAAGTTTAATGACACATTTAGGTGGTTTGAGAACATGTCCACAAGAGACTGCATAAATAGACCTTGTTTATTTATTCAATATCTTTTTGTAAAATAAAATACAAATAATAAAACTCACTTTGAGCCCTGGGTGTGAACTCTTGTTTGGACTGAAACAGACAAGGTGCTAAAAGTTAACTATCTGTGCTACAGCAGACACACACCAAAATATAATTATCTACTATTTTCCACATTGTCATATTTCTCATCAGAGATGATTTATCATACAAATCGTGCTAACTTGAATTTTGAATGAAAAAAGTTAAAGTAAATTGCTGGCTCTTGTAATTAAAACATTTCTGAAGCAAAAGTCTTAACTTTACACATAAAATTAACTGTCGTTTTAAAAGTTCATTATAAACAGATATAACAGCACAATGCAGAGAAAATCTACAGAAGACAATTTGTTTTTTATTTTGTTAACACAGGAAGTTCTCTGATCAGTTTAAAGAGAAATTGCCAGTTTGTGTATGTTCTATGTTTCGATTGGTTCAACCAATACTGTTTGGGCGCCTTACAGCTGATAATGTGAACAGCAACAATAGTGTTACTCACTGGAGCGAATTCCGGTTCCATAGACTTATGCCTTGCAGCAGGAACAGGTGGAGAAGGAGCCTGTTATTATAAAAGACAACACAATTAAACATAACACACACTTTTGATAAGAAAATAGAAAATAAAAATGAACATTTTTATTATTATATTAACCAATTATTAAAACATTTGTTTTAAACAATTTCATTTCCTGAGGGGACTAATTATTTACATTTGGAAAAGCTATTAAGAAGTTAATAGTAAAATTATTGAGAAGCACAAGTAAATAACAAGGTTGACCTTAAATAGAATCACATTTGTTTGATGACAATATAATAAGAGGCATTAAGCAATATATTTACTGAATGACTAAAATGTTGATGTTTAATGTATATAGTCAAGGCATTTAACATTGAAAGGATCCAGTGATCAAGAAACAACACAAAATGTGAACTTCACTTGAATAGCCACTGATCTATACAAGGAATGAATGGAGCCGTCTTGGTAAATTATTTTTTTAGAGCAAAGTGAGGCTGGCATAAATTAGTCAGCTGTCATTCTAGGACTCCTTCAATGATCAATATAAGCAAGTAATACAGTTCATATAAAAAAGGAAACACCCTATAATTAAAAGAAAGGAAACGTATACGATAAAAAAGAAACCAAATATATGTAAACATGCATAATTATATATAGCTAATGCTTAAAGGGGGAGGGGGTTTAAAAACCATTTTAAAACACTCATAAAGTGACTTCACTATCCAAGCATCATCTGCACTATTATAACATCATTTTCACTATATGTCAAACTATGTCAAGGGCTTATTCTATGATCTAATGATAGAAGAATCATGCACTTGTAAATAAATATCCCCATACTTAAAAATCTGTATTCAGTATTCTAAATCCATCCAAGAAACTGAGGCTCAATGAAATACACATTGAGAACTCATTTAATAGGCTTTGAGCCTTTAGAAAATACAAAAATAAAAATAAACCAACTATATTTTTACAGTTCCTATTGAAAGGAAAACAATAAAAGAAAAAAAATTGAACCAAACCTCACAAACACAAGTTGCAAGTATCCAATTAAAAGGCACAAAAGAACAGACAAAACAAACGTATGAGCTGCTTCTGGTGATGTGATGAGCTTTCAACTAAATTCAACACAAATTCCAAATGTGTGAAGGGGTGAAACTCAATTTATTTTTACAAAATTACCACCAATTGGAGTTCTCCCCCTTGTTCCTGCCTATTTCTTAGTGCAGGGATAGGAGGAGAAATGCTCCTTTTGTTCATGCTTGAATCCTGAAGTTCATAATTTACACAATAATTGTCAATGATTACATTTTGAATGTGATATATTGAAATTAAATGCATTTGAATAAAATGTCAATGGCTTTAATGTCACTCTAACATCTGGACATTTTAAGTGTTAACACACGGGACTGTCAACATGGTCTCCCCGGGTTCTAGTCCTTCCACCGCCCAATACCTGCTGCCCTGCAAAAGTTTTGGGCCAATAACCTAATAATCTTCTAACTAGAAGGAACGTCTGTTAAACTATATAAGAAATAAGTCTGTCCTTGAGATTTCTGTCATTTTATTAACATTTTTGTGACGATGCTTAGCACAACAAATCTATTTGTTTTTTTTCAACTTTTAATAAATATATTTAACATGCCGGGGAATTACATTATATTGTAATTATTATTATTATTGTAAATTACAGTATTGTTTAGTACAAATAAAACAGACAATACCAAAGAAGAATGATAAGTCAAATGATGGCTGCAGGGGCAAAGCCAGACATTTGTTCCAGGGTGGGCTGAACTTTCGCGCGACAAACATTTTTGCAAATTTAGTAAATATATAAAAATAAACTGTTGAAAAAAAATACTTTGGAAATATTTCAGGGGCGGCTTAGCCCCCCCTCAGCCCACCTCGTGGCTTTGCCCCTGGTTGAATGCCAATCATCCACAAAACATGCAGCTTATATTAGTTTCTGTTTATGTATGACAAGAGATTACAAAAACTTTCTAAAACTCACATCTCACAGAATCTGTTTGAATCCCAGAATACATGTACTCACAACACATGAGACAATCCCCCTCTAAGGACATGAAATCTTTGTTTAATCACTTACCATCCTCCTTTCCCTGTCTCTGTCCTCCCTCAGATAAGACAATCCCCCTCTAAGGACATGAAATCTTTGTTTAACCACTTACCATCCTCCTGTCCCTATCTCTGTCCTCCCTCAGCTCATGTAGCCTCTGCTCCTCCTCACGCCTCTGCCTATCCAGCTCCCTCTTCTTGTCTTCTGCGGCTCTGAAGATCTCTTCATTCTTCCTGCGTGCCTGTGTTTGTTGGGTTTAAAATACATAGACATAAGTTTTTTTTCCTGGCAGAGAAATCTCTTGTACGAGCATATCTACAACATACCTTAAAAATGTACAAATTGAGCCATGAATGTGAAGTTTTTCACCCTGCCTCCAGACCTAGGACCAATCTAAAGTGTGTCTAAAAAAACAGATGAACCTTCCAGCTCTTACGTTCAGGGGGTAACGTTGTAGGGAGTGGGTCAGGGAGGGTCCATCAGCACCCTTTCCTTGAAATGCAGTATACTGTAGGGCAGGGGTTGGAAACACTGTGCCAAACTAGGATTTCTAAATCATTCAGCGTGCCAACAGCCTAAAAGTAAACCTGCTCTATTATTCTTTAAAAAAAAATATTTTTATAGGACAATTAATTTAACTCCGTAACAAGACCAAGGACAAAAGCAAACGAGATTATTTATAGAGAAAATCGTTTTATATATAATACAAAATTCTGTTTGTGATTATCATCCTTTTTATTTGCATTTATATCAAATACAATATTTAATTATAAAACTTTCACCTTTTTGGTAACTAATGTCATAACATTATCATTTATTAGTCAAGATGAGGACCTAACACCTGATAATATTAAATATTTATTGATCTCAGTTTAACTGAGAAGTCCTTTTGGCGTCGGATTTTTACATCCTTGCCCCTCCTTTGGGTAAGTTTAGATGAGAGCCATAGCTCAGGGGGTGACTAAGGCTTCCTACACCTGTATGAAAAATCCGCACAAGGTGGAGAAAGATCTACAGGAGAAAGATCTGCAACAGGAGAAAGATCTGCAACAGGAGAAAGATCTACACATTGTGTGGGGAAGCCTTTTTAATGAAAGACCCGAAATCCTTTAATGTGTTTAAATATTCCTGTTTTGAATAAGGAAATTATTGTTGTTATATAGAATAAATATGTAGTAATCATACAAACTGGGTAGTTAATGTAATGTTAGAAAATATACATATTAATTTTTTAGTCATATAATATTTATATAATTTTAAAATACGTTTGATAGTTTGATCATTTCAAAGTTATAAATTGTAAGCAATGTATACGTTTATAAAAGAAAACAAAAGAAACATATTGAAATATTCTCGGAAAATAAAACTAATTTATTATCTCCCTTTAATTAAAATATTTTTTTCCACATTTGATTCAATAGTGATGCCAAACAAGTTATGTTTTGTAATATAACTAATATTATGACTAATTATTATTTCTTTATAAAAATCTAACATTATGGTATTCATTACAAGATTTAATTATTAGAGGATTAAAATAATTAGCATTAAATAGTAGTAAATAAACATTTGATGCATTAATTTTGTGTTCATTTAAGGAGTTTATATTTTAAATATTAATAATTACAGAAATTACATAATATAGTGCTATTAAATAAGTCTCTTATTTTTATTAAATTAATAATACAAATAAATGTGTTATTAGAATTACTTATATTTATGTTTAATTAAAAGAAGATGAGCATAAAAACTCTTTTAAATGTAATTAGTCTGTATCAATTAAAGTGTAGGTGACTTCTTTGTATGCTTAAAACAGCTTTCATGTGCGATAAAATCGGTTCACAAGTGTAAGTTGAACCAAAAGCTGAAAGTAAAAGAGCGAATGCCTAGCAGTTGAGAATAACAGATGACTTTCGTAAGCAGCTTGCTTCTAGACTTTTTCCAAAAATGAGCACATTGGAAATTGGAATGCCCATTTTTTAAATGTTTAAAATTCAACTTGCTGCATTTTTAAATTGTCAATATACCTCCACTTAAAAAAAAAGATCTATATCTAAGAAAGTTGTAGTAAGATCAAACCAATTAGGCTTAATGTTGAATGAAAAATTAGTACATCAATTTGAAAGTTTGGCATCTGATTAGAAAACTTTGCTTTGAGTGCTTCAATGTACTTTTTAATATATGCCTTAATATAGGGATGTACATGTAGTTAAATGTTTTGAAATAAATTTCTCCGCAAGATATGTCCAGTTGAAATGCTAATCCATTCCAGTGGTCTTTGTAAATGCAACCAACTCACTGAAATGTGTCGCTATGTCATCTTTAACAGTCAGTTTTCCTCATTCAGAACCGGAAAATGTTTTTTTTTTCAATCAATAAAAAACACCTCTTTGCCACTGAAAATCGCTCAGAATGCCAAGTTTGGCACGTGCACCTTAGGTTGCCGACCCCTGCTGTAGGGTATGGACTCTGCAGTCACATGTACTACACATGTTGCAGAAATGCCCATATACTGTTGCCCGGTAACACAACTACCAGACTATATGCCTGGTCATCCAGTCACCGGGCTTGGCGAGTTGGATTGTAGCGCACATATCTTCCTCTCCACTGAGTCTCGGTGACTCTCACCTGTGCAATGAAATCTCAGAAGTGCAACAAGGGCTGCCCACCCCACCCCCTCATGTGTTAGCCCACAAGTGTACTCTTTTTGGGTGAGCATTGGTGGTTTACAAATTTCACCAGCTTTGAGCCCCATGGGTACAAAAGTGAGTCCAATTTGTTTTAACACTGAGCTGAGCTCTGCCAAATACGTTTTTACTTTTTTTATATTAAATTGTTGAAACTGTTTTGATTTGTTGAATCGTACATTATCCTTATATAGGTCTGTGTTATATAAATGGTCTTGTAAATTAATCTAATAACATTTCTATAGACTTGTTTAGCCTAGAGAATTTTGGTCCAGTTAGTTCTTGTATAAAATTAGTTCTATGTATGTTTTTGTAGTTTGGTTTAAAATGGGCTCTGAATCTACAATATGTTTGTTGGCAACGCTATACAAATAAATTTTAGTTTTTTTATTATAAATCATGAAAATAGTTTTCTGATGTTCATCATGGATCTGGAGCTACAAAGTAAGTCAATGGACTAACAAAGTACATGCCAATATGTCTTTTTATTGATGTCAGAAACATTCAAGAGAATAGTGAGTTGGCATGTTTACTTAAAGCTGAGACCAAAGACTATTATAAGATGGACTGTTTGATCTATTTTTAGAGCTCAAGTGTTGTTTTTTTCCAAGCACAGCCAATAACGCTGTCCTAAATGACTCCTAAACATGCCTAATTTCTGCTATATACACCTTTAGATTTTAATCCTCATTTTCCATTGAGAAAATCATTTGCGAATTACTAAACCTGAAGTCCAGAGTACCGGGTACGATCGGAAATTCCGAAAAACAGAGTATTTCAATTTATCAGATAGAAGAAATATCAAAGCAAGCGGTCCATCTTATTAGAGTCTTTGCTGAGACAAACTGTACAAAGACTGCAGACTCAACTGACCTCATCTTCCTTTTCCTTCAGCCTCCTCTGTTCCTCGTCATACTCTCTTTGCATCTTGGCCCTCTGTTCGTCCAGCATCTTCTGTTCTCTCTCTTCTTCCAGCCTCTCCATTTGCTTCTTTCTGTACTCTTCAGCCTTCTTCTCTTCAATCTTCAAAATGGACAATAATGACAATGACCCTTTTAACCACAAACTGATTCATTATATCAGACTAATGTACTTGAGAAGAACAAATTCTGACTCCTCTTATCACAATACTGAATTTTTATTATATAACAATGCTAACTCATTACATATACATCTCTTTCTGACCCATACAGCGTTACCGAATCATTATATTACTGAATCTTTATGTTATAGTATGTTCTTTACCCATGGGAAACTCGGCAACTCGGGAATACAGAATAGGAATAATTGTAAATAAACTTTGGGCTTAGAAAAAGTGCATTTTAAAACATCTTGTTTTATTGATGCGGAATTTCCAATTTTTCCACAGGTAAAGAACAAACCATGACATTACTGACTCATTAACAACAATACTGACTTGTTGTTACAGATTAGCTCGTCTATTAGTGCTCAGTTTTAAAAAAATATATGTAATTCTAGTAATTAGAGAACATCTATGTGATAATTAAATCCCTCTCAATTTCACTAGAATAAAAACCTCTCTGTTTGTTTACCTGTCTCTTCAAGTCTACTTTGTATCTGTCAGCTGTCTCTTTTTCAGCTTCAGTCTAAGGATACAAAGGAGTGCAAACACAAATTAATAAGTCATTATTTATGTCTTAGAAATGATGAGGCAATGGTAGAAAGTACAATGCATTACAGGGCAATGAGCTAGAGGGCAAAAAGTTAGAGGGCAATTAGTAAGAGGGCAATGAGTAAGAAGGCAATGAGTAAGAAGGCAATGAGTAAGAGGGCAATGAGTAAGAGGGCAATGAGTAAGAAGGCAATGAGTAAGAGGGCAATGAGTAAGTAGGCAATGAATAAGTAGGCAATGAGTAAGAGGGCAATTAGTAAGAAGGCAATGAGTAAGAGGGCAATGAGTAAGAAGGCAATGAGTAAGAGGGCAATGAGTAAGAAGGCAATGAGTAAGAAGGCAATGAGTAAGAGGGCAGTGAGTTAGAGTGCAATCAGTTTTAGGGTTGTTTAACTAATTGAGACAAAAACTAGGTACATATTCTCTAAACTGCCAGCAAAAGATATTTTTACAATAGCAATCAAGCTATTGAATTTTTTTTTTTTAAAGAAGCCCAACTAGATAAACTGTAAGGCAAAAACAAACAATAAATGTGGACTATAAGAGGATGAGCAGAAAGGAAAGTAGCCAAAAGTAACTTCCCTGGATTTTCTTTCATTCATTGTGTTTTTAATTTTTCATATGTTTGTTTATAGTTATGAAGTGAATAATAGTCTTCTGTATATTGTAGGTTTATACAGTTTGATGTATTTTATCCCTTGGTTGATCTGGCTATCTTGCTTTTAACATAATCAACTTTTGCATGGACAAAATGGTCACCTAGGGTTAAAAAGAAAATGTATTTACCTTTGGCATGCCAAATATCCCATGACCCCCTCTGGCAAAGGAAGCCTCGCCTTCGGACGTGGTCTGCACGGGCGGCGGCCCGATGAGGTCATCCCTGTAGCTGTTGGCCGCCCTCGTTGTGTTCCCTGGGGCGGCGCCGCCCCCTCCTCCGCTCCCGCCGTAGGGACTGGTGTCCCTGGGGGAATACTTGTTATCAGATCTGTTGATGTTGTCGTGTCTTATCTGCCGCAGGTCAGCTGGAATCGAAATGTCAAGCCGACCCTTAATGTTTTAGTAATATAGTCAGAATAGAGGATTGTTCAGATGCAACTAATTTCAGGTAGCCATCACGGCTAGGTTGGCTCAGGAGTATTCTATCGATTCTGTTAAAAAAAAATGTGCCGTTTTGTTTTAGCTGGATTCAAACCGAAGTCCAAGGCACTAATATTAGACCACTGTGTCCCCTTATAGGCAGTAAAGGCAGCGTGCCGCCACTCAATCCCCTAGTATGCAGTGACAAGACCTTCAGAATGTGAGTTTAAGGCGCTAACGCTAGACCACCATAACCGCTTACAGGCAGTAAAGGGCATCATGGGAAATGTGCCGGCCACACAAACCCTTTGTATGCAGTGATCAGGGAACCAAGGACCTTCAAAATGTGAGTCCGAGGCACTGACACTAGGCCACCATATCCCATTACAATTGAAGGAAGAATGAGCAGTGTGCTGGCCACACAATCCCCTTGTATAGAGTGGCTAGGCAATCTGGTGAGCACTACATCACTAGTCCTTTGTACCAACAAGTTCCCTTAAGAGATACTTTCAGATCTACTTTTTACAGGCTAACAAAGATAATTTTCTCCTACTCATTGACAAGCTTCACAAAATACATGTAGTACTTAAAAATCGTATAATGAAATACTTAAATACCATAATGCAATAGCTATAGAAAAGAAAAATCTAATTGTGCAAAATGAAAAAAAGGCAAGACATGTAAGGTACAGAGCAGGGGTGGGTACACTTGAGGTTAACGAGAGCTGCACTCCAGGCATAGAGGACACAACTGAGAGAATGATATACCCATGCCTTGCCGCCAAGAACTAACTAGAATTTTGGATTTTGAGAAAAATAACTGTTTTTTTTAATATAATTTTAGGTTTCGCATGAAGGTAATCTTTTAACTCAAGCAGTTTTGATTGTTTGTAACGGAAAGATTTTTAAAGAATCAAGTTGCATTCAAGTAGCAATCGAGTCATTAAATGCCTTTGCAAACACTAATTAGACTAAAGAAAATTTTAAAACATAAATCCCAGTTAGTGCTTTAAAAAAGAAAGCCCTTTTAACTTTCAAGGCTTGTGACCCCAGGATTTGCAATTTTGATATGAAGGACAAATACCAATAATTGGTAATCAGATTTCAATACAAGAATGTAACTTGAGCTATAAAAATAATTTTTTTATCTGCAAGATTTAGTCTTATGATCTATGTTCCAATATTTACCGGTAATTAGCTCAAATATGTAAGTAGACATTTATATGTTTGTGATTCTAGCCGCAGATATTTATGATCTAGTGTTCACAAAATTGAACTAGTTAACTGTCTGACTGAATCCATCCATAGGCAGCAAGCAAATGGTTAGGAAATATTTTTAAATGCATAAAACCAAAAACTAAAATATAAATATAATGATTAAACAAAAAAAGAAAAGCATTAAACACCACACACATGTTTACATATTTAAATTGTTGTTGTAATTGAAATATGATCAATGTTGCTTATGCAATATGGTGATGGTGTTGTTATTGCAAGATGATGATGATGTTGTTACTGCAATGTGTCATTGTTATCACTGCAATATGATGATGTTGACAAGAAAATCTTAGCATGTCACAGAATTAGAATGTACACACTGATAGTTTGGTTATACAATGTTGTTGTTTTTTTAGTAACCAAAAGCGGCATTTCATTTTGTGTTTCAAATGTTTTATTTGTATTTTGTACCCCTAACCCATAAAAAAATATGGGGGGGGGGGGGGGGAAGAGTGTGTTTGAAAGTGGAAAAAAAAACAAAAAAACGGTGCAATTTATGCTTGTGTCAAAATTAACATCAAAATAATATTTTAAAAAAAAACAGATTTTTACAAAAACAATTTCTAAAAGGGAGCACAATGTGTGTTACCTGTCTGATCAGTTGGCTTCATTCTCTTCACTAAATCACATTAAAAGTATTTCAAAAGAAAATTGATGCATGTGCCCACACTTAATAAGGAATAATTTCACACATTAGCATAAATATACACACGCAAGCAGACACACACAGTGGTACATACTCACTGACGTATAAGCCGGAGCGGAAAGAGAAAACAACAAAAATGTAAGTTCTACACTATATTATCCTAAATATAAGATACGATAAGATTACTTTATTGATCCAAATTAATGGAAATTTGACTTGATTACATAAATTCTATCTTTCAGCATACCATAAATACTAATACTATAAATAATCTAAACTATAATAAATATCATAGAAAAAAATTGATAATTTAAAAAGTTTTGAGACTAATTGAACAATTAATGTTTGGTTGGACTGATCCTTCATTGTGGCCTCCAGAAAGTTCTTGTCTAGACAGAAAACAGTAGTAGAAAACATCAATAGTAAAAGAATGTCTAAATGTGCAACAGGCAGCCCGCAGGCCACGCCACGGCCCAGCCCACCAAGACATTTAGTATGGCCCCCCCCACTGAGTTGATAACAGTGATCTATTTTTAATGATGTTAATACATTTCTGGAGTAGGCCTACTTTCAGCAATAGTTTTCTCAACAGTTTAAGGCTCCGAAACACCAAGAAATATTACATTACTGCGACTCGGGGGTGTGGTGATTATCTATTTGCCCTGAGATTCCCATTGCTCTAATCAAAAGGAACAACTTTATTTTCCCAACTGTTTCCCTCACAGAATTTTTCTCGCATCAATTTTTATAAAGTGCATTTTTGTACAACTAACGCCCGCCAAATGAACAGTCAAAACAAATATATAATAAGAATGCCTTTACATTCAATTGAAGTAAGCTATTTTAGCTATACATAAATCACTATTAAGAAGGCTTCAGGCTAGAATTAACTCAATAAGTGAAAAGAGGCGGGTCGAGATACAGCTAGCAGCATGATAGAGAGACTGAGACTTCAAAGAAATGTTACACCTCTTAGAAACATTGGTCCCAGGATAGAGAACTCTGGATGACCCGGTGGCGCCTGACCCCAGTAATGGTGAAGAACAGAAAGTACAGTAAGTAAGTAAGAAAGTAAAGATAAATTTATTATTTCATGTAACATAAGAGATTATAATAATGTAGAAGCACTTGGTAGATGGAATCTCTTTCTAGACCCATGACCAGGATTAGCCACAATGGAGATACATAACTACCAATGGGATTTATTTACTCGGTCAAGGCAGACAGCTAAGTGAAAAATATTGAAATTTTTGGGGACTAGCCTGTGGACTTTGGGACATACAATGATGGCACAACACTTGGGTATTATTATTATGAGCATAAATAAATATTATAAAGAATGTTTAAAAAAAAAAAGTTTATTTATCAGTCTATTATTGTGGGGCTAATTAATTCAAAAAATTTTGTTTTAGTATCAAAATGTACCTAAGAAAATGTAATCTGCTCATGAATTAAAAATAATGTATATTACAAAGATTACAAAGATTGTATTTCTTTTAAAAGTAATACTGATACTTTAATGATGAAAATGGAGCAATTCAACTTACTTATAACATTGCCAAACTGATCTCTCATTGGGGCACCGCCTCCACCCTTACCAAAGGGGTCATAGGTCCTTGCTTCTTCCTCCATCTTCAAGTCATATCTGCAAAAAGGTGATAGGAACAATTTAAAGCTTCAATTTCTATTAGCTATTACTTGTGTTATAACACACCAAGCTACTTCTAAAAGTACAAACAGAAGTAAAAAAATTAATCTTTTAATTTTCTGACCTAATATTATATACATTATTTTCAAGTCCATTTATTCAATATAAACGTGACACAATTACAAAGCAATAAAGAAAACAAACTGTTAATTAAAAAGTCTAACTAAATGCTTCACACCAAACTTAATCTAAACAGTTATATTTTTTTCTTCCTACAAAGAAAAAGTAGTAAATAATCTTGGACAGAGATTTGGACAAAAGTATTGAAAATAAAAACAAATTCAAATTAAAACAAAGATAAACAACATAAAGTTTTTAAAAAAGATGAACCTTTCTTGTTCTTGTTTCTCTCGTATTTTCTTGACATTTTTCTCCATCATCTGCCTCTCCAGTTCTTCCCTGTAGGCAGCCTGAGCATTCCGCTGTCCCCTCTTCTTGTCATCATCAGATGCGAACACCATGCCGGCGGCGGGAGGAGATTTCTCCCTGGGAAAATTTTTTGCGTGAAGCTAAAGTAGGCTACTTTACTTTCATAACAGCATGTGCCGGAAAAATACATTGGTGAGCTGCCAACCCATGTAACCGTACCAAGATCTTTATTTTTTTAAAAGTTCCTTACATGCCTACATTGATTATATTGTTTGCAATCTATTGATCCATAATATCAAAATGTGGCAAAATTATTTATAAAAAAAAAATTCAAATCTAGGAACACCAGAAAAGTCTGTAGATAAATACACTGTATATAGATGTATAGTTATGCAGGAAATTTGATTTCAGTTTATTATCCCTGCAATCAAAAGCAGGAGAATGAGATGGTCTAGACACGCAGAAAGATCCTAAGGCCTTGCAAAGACTATCCTGCAGGTCCCAATGGCGGTAAGAATAAAAAAAGAGGCAGGCTGAAGAGAAGATGGGAGGTCAATGTAAAAGAATGGACCGACCTGTCCTTCATTAAATTCCCAAAGACCACACAAGACTGCGACAACTCATGAGCGATAGTACAACAGTCAGCAATGGTTACCTCAGTTCATAAAATGCTTTAGCAGGACCTGAACAGGGAACCCCTACAGAATGGCTATCCCTAGTCTTCTTCTGGTAAACCACTGCATCCCATTTTTTTATGATATGAAAAATAGTTTTAAAAAAACAAACAACTCCTTGACACAAGCTTACCTAGCCTCTTTGAACCTGACCCTTGACCCTGGTCCCACATCACCTCCTAAGCCATTTAAATTGAGTGAGGGCACATCTCTTCCTCTACCGCCACCGATTCCTCCTCCCGAGGGAGCTGTAGAAACAAACAATATTAAATAGTCACGCCAGATTTTTTACAAAATTGTGGGCAACTTGAAGATGACCATAATTTTAGAAATTTCCGCTACATGGCCAACATTAAATTTATCAACTCTGAAGAAGGTCATAGTCCCTGGATGGCCAGCATGTCATTCTTTTATTTAAATTGTTTAATTTCAATAACAACTATGCTATATAAAATGTATGTTTGGCTATAATTTCAATGTGAGTGATACATTTTCTTAGTAGAAAGGATAAAAAACCAAAGGATTTGCTTGGTTCTGTTCTTGTTTCTTTCTTTCCAAAATTTACTAGGCACAGTATATGTGTACATTATTAAATACTGGGGGCACGGTAGCCGAGCGGCAGCGCGTTCGACTGGCGAGCCGAAGGTCCCGGGTTCAAATCTTGGTGCAGGCTAGGTTTTTTTCCCGGGTCTGGAGGGTGTCCCTGAGTCTACCCAGCTCTGATGGGCACCTGACCTTAGTTGGGGTAAAGTAAAGGCGGCTGTGCATAGTGCTGGCCACACAATCACCTAGTATGCCGTGGCCACTGATACTGGTAAACGCTGCTTCACCGGACCTATGGATCAATTCGGTCCGACGGGTACTTTACTTACTTTACTTTACTATTAAATACTAAATTGAAATACTAAAATTATAACTAAAATACTTGAAATGCAATTCACTAAGATAAAATGTCATACTTTTTAAAACATAAATTATCATATATTGGTTAGCTAATAAACTTCAAATGGTTGAAAGATACTTTTTTTTTTAAAGGTTTTAACCTATTAGATTATTTTAAATGGGTAACAAATGCATATAATATCTATTTCAGTTTAACAAGAAATGTGCTTTTAATAACAATATACTTATATAATTTATTTTTACTTTATGAAAAAGATTTAAAAACAAAATCCTTAAAAAGACAAAAGTTTTTTGAAACCAAAATATTAATTTGAAAGTAAAAAAAAAAATACAATTTTAACAATTGCACACTTAAAAAGTTTTAGAAAATAACAATAATGTTTAGAATAAATCCATTTCTCAACAAACAGCACAACAGGCTTCTTTCTTACCATCTAAATTTATGCTTTGATTCTTATTGTTTGATTCATTGGCAATACCATTGGGACTCGTTTCTTTTGGAATGGAAAAAGGCATCAAAAGGCCAGAATGGGGACATGTGTGTAACCAGAAATCCCAGTTTATGCCAGGATGGATTTGATAAGGTTTTACCCGTAATACAGACAGTGCTTCTAAAAAGTAAAATGTGCACAAGATAGATTTTGTCAAAAGATTATACCATATGTCAAATTTGGAGTCCAGTGTTTGTCAAACTATTAGAGGCAAGATAAGTATACATATGGTCTTGAATAATTAATGCACATCTCATTTAACTATCTCCATTTGCCTTATATAGACTAGAAGGAAAACGCAGCATCAAAATTTCAATAATTGTCTTTTATAGAGATGATCAGAAACTATAGAGTGTGATCTGAGCGGCTCATGGTGTAACATGATCAGAAACTATAGAGTGTGATCTGAGCTGCTCATGGTGTAACATGATCAGAAACTATAGAGTGTGATCTGAGCTGCTCATGGTGTAACATGATCAGAAACTATAGAGTGTTATCTGAGCGGCTCATGGTGTAACATGATCAGAAACTATAGAGTGTGATCTGAGTGGCTCATGGTGTAACATGATCAGAATTTATAGAGTGTGATCTGAGCGGCTCATGGTGTAACATGAAGAAAAAAATTTCTCCAAGGCTGGCAATACACGAAAAAAACTTATAAAAAAATGTCTGAAGCTAACTGGAAAATAAAAAATAATAGCCATGTTTTTTCTCCAAACATCGCTTTGACTTTGAAACGCATCTGCTCCCACTGCCCCAGATTTTGCCAACCCATTACTTTCCACAGCTATGCATACAAGTTTGCCAGAACTTAGGCAACCATTGACTTTTGTGACATTTGACACTGACATTTGTGACAATGTATAATCATCATAAACAAATAATAATCATTGCAAGTCAAATATCTTATACTTAACGATTGGACAAGATTGAAGACAATGTGCAATAGAAAAGTTGGACCCACCAACATTGAGGTCAGGATCCAATGGATTTCGTGTGGCATAAAAGTTGTATGCTTCATCCACTGAACTGTTCATGACAGGAACAGCACTTGCCGTAATGTATGTCCTACATTAAAAAAAAAAATATTAAAAAATCATATCATATCAATCAATATCAGAGCAATATTTTTAATCATATTCATAAATGATATTTCAACAATAGATATCCTCATTTTGATAATAGCTTAGTTTGAAAAAAACAAACACTTTTATTCTTGCTATAAACGTAAAAAAAATTTTTCACTACATTGAGCCTTTGTTGAAACTTTTAAAGTTCGGGTTAAAGATTGGACTTCAATCTCTGAATTCCAAGGAAATGTTTATTCTATTTTTAAAACCAAAAAAACTTATAGAATTTGTAAAAAAAAACTGTAAAATACTTTATGGAAAACAAGAATATAACTGTAAATGTACACATTATTATTTTTAAAAAAATTTGTTATTATAGTATTTTAATTAACAAATATATAACAGGAATAAATAAAGACTTAAATGTGGTGATTGTGGTGAAATGCAAGCCAGCAGTAAAAAATTTCAAGTCTTAAAATCTTACATGTCATTGGCCCATCTTGAAAGCAAAGGAAACAATGTACATTTATTTATTTATACACAATTGTAAAAAAAAAAAAAATACTTTATTTAGAAATGATATGAAACCAAAAAACAATTTGATTGTAATTAAAAGTGACATAAATTAAATGGACGAAAATAAATGCGACAACAAAATGTCAATGTATTTTCCTTTTTTTTTCATCCCACAAAAGATGTTTTAAAGCCAATTTTATTTTTTAATAACTGATGTAGTAATAAACTGTTTTCCAAATCTTAGTTTTAAACAAGAAAACCATAAAAACAAAGTTTTCATTATACTCCCTTTATTTGCAAACTAAGTTTACCATCATGTAATTAAATAATTGATTGACTACTGCAAATGAAACGTACAGAAAAATATCTGTGTCGCAAATCTCAAAAATATATCCTTACTCCGTATGAATTGTTCTAAAAATAACCTTAGCGCATAATTTTTTTTTCTAGCTTTGCGCCGAAAAAGTATAAAAAGTTACACAGGCATTTTTAACGCGAAATCAAAATATTTCTTATACTTTCCTTTTAAGAAATGAATATTGTCATAAGTGTAGTATTATTAAGTCGTTTTAACTGAAAATTTGATATGATGTATTGTTAGGCGCCACAAATCTGCTGTCCAAATTTCAGCTCGATCGGACCACGGGAAGTGGTCGAAAAATCAAAGCAAAGTTTTGCACGACGATTGCAGACAGACAGAAAATGCAACTTAAAATAAAGGGAGTAAAAAGGCTACATTTCCTACCACATTTCATTAGTTGGCAATCAACTGAATAGGAACTTATATTTTGTAACAGTGAAATAAAAAAAAAAAACAATCAATAAGAAAAACGTGAAAGTAAATTGGTGAAATTCAAATTCACTGGATAACATTTAATGTTGTGAAAAACAAAACAACTTTCAATCCCTCTGTAATCCATCTAAACAAAATTTATTTTAAAAAAAGCTTTTAATAGAGATCTTTCTAATATAGATCTTAGTTTCATCATCTATATGCTATGTTATAGTCAGCAATCAAAGTAGGCTGCCCCTAACAATCTCCAACGGTCCAGCTTTCAAGTGCCAGAGATGCGATAGAGCCTGTCTCTCAAGGATAGGTCTTCACAGACACAGTCAATTTTGCAGGGCTGGCCAAATCACAAAAGCGCAAATCTAATAGTCTTTCGAGACTATGGAGCCAATGAGGCAGCAATCAATAATTTGCGCACATTTTACAAAACTTGCACTGACAAATTTTCTGACATTCTCTCAAGTTAATAGTGTGAAGTCTGGAGACAAAAAATATTGGCATATAAAGTCAAACCAAAATAATTGTAGGTGATACATGAAAAAATAAAAATAATTGTTCACTTTAAAACTCATACCTGAAACACAGATACATGTATGGAACACTTTTTTTTTTTTAAATATCAGTTAAAACAGTTACTAAGGCTGTCAATAAATTACAGGCTAATGTTCTTTTATCTTAAAAATGAAGGCTATAAATCAATAAACATAAATCAACTGGTTACAGTGATTGTTGTGAGAAATTGGGGACACAATCAATAAAACATTAAAGTAGATCTATTTCTGTGAAAAACAATCTGATAGGCAGAAAGAAACCAGTTGTTAAATAAACCTTATTACTTTACTACAAACAATAATTTATTGCCCAAATCAGAAAAAATTTGTTATGTGAAAAAAAAAACACGAAAAAAAAAAAATTGCATTTCAACATAAGTATCCTGAAATTTTTCATAATGCTGTTTTTTATGTTTAATTTATTTTATATACAGACTATAAAAATGGTAGTAACTTTTTATGCTTTAGTTTTATTTTTATTATAAGTAATCTCATAAAAAAAAATTCTAGATGAGCTGTTCTGATATAAAAGTCAGGGAAATGATATGATGCTATAAATGAGCGGAAATTAATGTAACCATAAACATGAATGACATACAAATTTAAATGAACGGGTAAAAAAGATTAAAAAAAACAACAACAAAGTTCCTGGTATGGTAAAGTACCATTTTATTTTTAGTAAATGAATCACACATTATAAAAATAATTTTGTGATAAGTAGTCTTTGACAATTTAAATATTCTTTAAAAAAAATTGAATCATTGTGAAGAGATTCACCAAGACCTAAAAACTTGAGGAAAAACAATTATATAAAAAAAACATTTACCAAGACTTAAAATCTTGTGGAAAAACAATTATATAAAAAACAACATTACAAAGGCAATATTTATTTTGAACAGTTCCTATTCACTACAACTTTAATTTAAAAAGGGTAGGTGAAGTAAAGATCACCAGATTTTTATGGGCAAGACTGGCAAGAAAATTATGTACGGACATTGTGTACACTGACCAGTGCTATCTAGGGAAACCAAATCCCAGCATGTTCAGTTGTGGATTCAGGTTGATAGCACCATTTCATGAGTTGTTTTTTTTATTTGTTTACTACATAGGATAATACTATTACACTATATCAACAACTTCTTCAACAACAGAAGCCTCTGTACACTGGGACAATTGTGAGAAAAAAATCCTACATTTGGCTAAAACTTTTCAACTGTATACCAAATTTTCTCTGCCTCATTTTTAATATCAAAATCAAGTTCCGGCTATAAGACCAAGAAAAAAATGCTTGTATTTTGTTTTTTAATATCAAATATATGGCATGCTTAGTTTTAAAATAAAAAAATCTACCAAATTATTTTATTATATTGCACATTATTGGAAACTACAATGGGATCCTACTAAACAATGAATCCCAAATGATAACGAATAAATTACAGTTGAAGGTCGACCAGGTATATTTTCATGATATTGACATCAATATTTAGTCGTTCAGGTTTCAAACAAATTGATGCAGATATTAAATATTAACATTACTTATTAATTCCTATATAAGCAACAAAAAAGATCCTCCTTGTAGCAAATATAGTGCTTGTTGTAATCATCTTCTTGAGATTGTGAGACAGATATTTTTCTTCTGCCCATAATGACGACTACTCATATCTCAAATGATAATTAAAATTTATATAAATATAAAGGTCCACCTAAAATTTATCACAAACTAGTGGAAAATAAATAAAGTAATAGAAGGATTTTTCAAGTAGCTTGTAGTGCTGCAAATCAAATGAGGATTTGTATCATTGCGGACACCAGTCTTATTATCTTTAAAAGATAACTCTGTGCTTATCCGTAACCTTTCTAATGCAAGGATCTGGCTGTTTACCACAACAAAATAAATGAAGCACCAACCACAAATGTTGTTTGCAGACAAATTTAGTGAACTTAATGTTCAAACGTTTTATAATGAATTGATACTTCTATCTAAAATACAAATGTTTTATGCTATCAAAATATAGATAATATATCTATAGTATTTCTTGAAAACTATAATTTTTATTGAAAGATCATCCTTTTTAGAAGTTAAAATTTGTAAAATGAATACATTATTCGCAATGAAAATTGTGTTAAATATAAATAAAAAATACTATGCTTAAAAAACAAACTATAGTTGCAATGGAAAAGGCAAATCTCACATTAAAAAATATTGGTGTAATATGTAAAAAAAACAACAGCTATGTCATTTTAAAAATAGAATACATTCATTACTTATAAATTAACAGAACAAAAATTCTATAAAAAAAATTGAGATTGCTAATTCTTCTTAACCGCTTAATAAGACAAATATTTCAATATATTGACAAAGAAGTTAACCAAAAATATTTCATGTATTAAATTTTATTTTACAGATGACCATGCAAGTTAAACTTAGTTTTGACAGACTCTAAATATACATGGTAGAAACATGGTTTTGGGTTAGCCATATAATTTTCTGCTTAAAAATATCACATAAAAAAACAACAACACCCTACAAACCACAGAGACACTATGAAACAATAGAAATTTATCAGGATATTTATTTTAGCCGTGTGTAGACATGTTGAGAGTCATGGTTGGTATCAGACTACAATCTACTTACGAGGGCTGGTACTGGATGCCAGGGGGAGGGTTGAGGGAAGTGATTCTAGCTGGGTTGAGTGCAGCGTCAAAACCCATGTCCAGGATGCCTGCCCCTGACCTCCCCATCTGAAGAGTGCTGGGACCAAGGTTCAAGTTCATCCCGCTCACATTTCTCCTATCAGCGCCTAGACCCAGCAGAGCTGTGGGACGGGGGCTTTAAACAAGAATAAACAAAAGAAAATACCAAGTATTAAGCTGTAATCCACACAATTAAGTAATTAGAACACAAATACTTCTAGCCTGAAACTACTACAAAAGGTCAAAGGTAAGGTAAATAGCAAGGTAATCAAAGAAAGCTAGCTATTCCAATTTTTTTTTTCCATTTAGTGACAAAGACACAACCTTTGGAATGGAAAACCCCTTGGTTCATCTCTACATCATACACCCTATCATGACAAAAGTTTAAGCAAAAAAAAAAGTTTCCATTAAACACTAGATCAACTAAATCATTGCAATGATGGTCTCGAGAGAATTTTACCCCTTACACTACCAGCCCAAATACTCCCTATACATAGCACATCCACAGGCTATTTGTTTAAAAAAATTTTTTGCCTGTGTCTCTGGCAATATTTTCCAAGCCATGTTGTTTACTACAGTTTCAGCTCTATACAAAACAAAACTCAGTAACTGATAGATTTTCTTGATTTAAAAGGCAATAACCCTCATCTAATAAATACTCTGCCAAAGGTTACATTCCCTTGTTTTTTGGTTTTAAAAGAATATCCTTTTATGCTATATGAATATATGGAACTGTAAAACTGATAAGTAGAAAATATCAGATGGTCTGCTAACAGAGGTAAAATTAGCTGTGGAAATAGACATGCAGGGTTAAAATGTAGAAATTTAGTGGGGTTGCCTAAAGACAAAAAAGACTACGTACCTCAAATCATCCAGTTTACTCAAGTCAGAAGTTATTTTGTGCTGATAAGCTTCCGCAGCTGGGTCCTTCCTGCGCGGCCTTGGCTCGTAGTACACAACGGTGGGCTCAGGGTTAAGGATACTATTATTGGTGACCATAAGCCCTAGTTCCCGCTCACTGAAATTTACACCCATAAAAAAAAAGAACATTTAAAGTCTAATATTTTGTAACCCACCAACACACAACAGCTTCTGGTTTTTGTTAGAAAAGAAATTAATTTACGCTTTTCTGGCTTGGGCAGACTCTGCGATTTGTCGCTGCAGGTCACGTTTGTATTCTTCTTTACGCCGCTGTTGTTCTGACATACCTGAAGATTTGAATAGAAAGCAAAACATACTAACAGTTATCAAAGCTAAAATATACTGTCAGACACTTTTTTGCATCATATTACTAGTAAAACCATTAATTTTAAGGGGGAGGGGGGGGGGGGGGGCAAACATACTCACAGTTGTCAAAACTAAAATATACTTTAAGAATTTTATTTTCATGATTTCACAAATAAAACCATAAATTAAAGGATTTGCAACCATTTGCACTTGTAAAAAAATTAAGCAGTGAATCAATTGAGCAAAATCATAGAATAGAAACATACCAGTGTCATCTTCAAGAAGATTTCTATTCAAATTGTCTGAGTAATCCTGAAACGATTCAAATGTTAAAAAAAAAATTGGATGAAAAATACTTTAAAAAAAACACATTTAATCTAAAGGCTTAAAAAAACAAACATTTTTCACCATTATTAATGGGGGTGAAAGAAATTTACATTTTGAAGTTTGAAGTGCCAACAAGAAAAAGTAAATGAAAGTTAATTCTATACAAGCACCGTTATTATTATTATTATTATTATTATTAAATACCGGTATCTGGAACAGAAAAATTATCTTACAGTAATTTAAACCTTTTAATAGCACATAAAAAAAATGCTTCAATTTTTTGCCAATATATATTATACAGAAAGAGTGTTTTATATTTACATATTATTATATCATTGAGAGGTGTAGATTCCAATTTGTACTAATATTTCATTAGTAGCTTCCTCTATGCTTCTAGGAGTTAATAAAAAAAATACCTGAAACTAATTTCAGCAGGGTTGCGATGTGCTCAGTAGGCAGTATTAGTACAATATACACAGTTCTACATTATTAGTCTGATCATTAGTAAAGTAACAATGCGAGCGTTAAGGACTACTACTAATAAGTGAATAAGGAAAAAAAAAACAACTTCCGCTCGGGTACATAAAGAAATTGTTCAACATTGCACAGCTGTGCAGTGTGCTAGTTCAATAATACATTCCCTTCATGAGCCTTGGTAAAACTCTGCTGTTTCAGAACCTTAGAGATTATATAAAACCTATGTATTAAGCTCACTATTCCAGAAATATGCACAAATATAGTGCATCGATTCATAAATGAGCAGATTATTATCTAATCTCAATTACCTTCATGTTTAAAACTGGGTAAGTCCTTTTGGATGGAACTGGATAAACGATTTTCTCATCCTTTTTAAGACAGCATTTAGGTAAAATTATTGTGTTATTATTAAGTGAAATTATTCTGTCTTAACAATAGAAGTATTTTATCAATCTTTTTTCACTTTGTACATACACAATTCATTTGTCTTTTAACAAAGCTTTATTTACTTTTTAAAATTTTAAAAGCTATAGTTTTCTTCCATAAAATTGTGGAACACTTTAATGCTGCATAAATAAGTATTCTCATACAATATATTTATTGCTTTATTTAAAATAAATCATTTAATATATGAATTATATTATTACATAGATAAAATTGACTTTAAATCATTTACCTCCTGTTCTTTATTATAATCCTTTAGCCGTGAAAGCTATGCGAACCAAAATGAGATAATAAAATTACTAACACTTAGTTGTGTTTAAATTTATAGACATGAGAAGTTTATTTGTATTTTAATTCAAGATATCAGAAAACTTAGCCTTAATAAACGCAGTCTCTTAAAAGACATGCACTGCAAGCCCTGGGATAATGAATTTCTAGTTTGGCAGCTAAAAATGTGTCTTTACTTCTGTATTCAAGTTAGAGCAAAGATTTTAAAACCATTAGCTTAGTTTAATAGAAGCACTATTAGTACTATGCAAATAATGCTAGAACAATAACAAACAAACAAAAAGGAAATGTGTGTTGCTATTATAAACATCAGCAAAAAAGACATAGAAGTTAATAAATTGAAAGATAACATTCAATGCACATAAACAGCTCATATATATGATTGTGTAATAATCAGGCTATCTACAATTTCATATATTTCAAAACAGCAATGAGAGGAAGACATAAACATAAAGAGATCATATATATGATTGTATAATAATAAGGCTATCTACAATTTCATATATTTCAAAACAGCAATGAAAGGAAGACTTGAAAAGATTCAATTCCGTCCTATTTTAGCTTCCAAGCCTATTTCACTTAAAATACAAATCACTTGTTATTGTATTATCATTATAAAACAAACACAAAATTTTTATACCATTAGTAACAATTTATTTTGCCAGCACAGAAATATTTTCATCAAAGGTAAACCAAAGGTGAGTTTAAATGTAAGACAGACAAAAGAGTGTCAAATTGAGAAGTCAAATAAAATATTATGTTGTTTTTCTTTTGTACATAGAGCAATGTCAAGCATAGTTGTTGATAAGAATCTAAATGTATTATTGAAATCTAAATGTATTATTGAAATCTAAATGTATTATTGAAATCTAAATGTATTATTGAAATCTAAATGTATTATTGAAATCTAAATGTATTATTGAAATCAAAATGTATTATTGAAATCTAAATGTATTATTGAAATCTAAATGTATTATTGAAATCTAAATGTAAGGTTCATGAATTTGTTTTTTTTTTTTTCGTGGCTGAACTAATGTTCATTTTTTCAAACATGCATTCATTCATTTTAAATTCACCATGAGATAAAAAGTCTATCAGTGCTTAATGAATTTATCCAACATTAGCATTATAGTTTTGAGGTAAATGTTCTCTATAAACTAGCAGACCAATAAATAAAACATGCAAAGCGGTGGATTATTATTTGACCACAGTTGTTTTTAGCTTTTCCCTGAAGGCTTTATGACAATTAGGTTTATGCCAAGAAGAAATCCAGCACAAGGTAAAAGACTATATGTTAGAATATGCCTTTGCTACATGCTATAGTATTACCATATTACGAAACTGCCTCTCCAGGTTAGCTCTCCTGGGGCTTAACCAATATGGGTCTTCTAGAATGCCATTAAAAGTGTGCTTATACCTCAGTGCCTCGTCCCTTCAAAGCAACAATGTGGACATCTTAAATAGTCGTCTCTCATAAATAGGTCGTCAAACTATGTGAATATCTTAAATAGCCATCTCTAACATAAATGGGTCATCAACTAAGTAAATATCTTAGATAGCCATCTCTCACATAAGTAGGTCATCAACTAAGTAAATATTTTAGATAGCCATCTCTCACATAAGTAGAATGTGTGAATGTGTGAAACTATGTGAATATCTTAAATAGCCATCTCTCACATAAGTATGTCATCAACTAAGTAAATATCTTAGATAGCCATCTCTCACATAAGTAGGTCATTGAACTATGTGAATATCTTAAATAGTTGTCTCTCACAAAGTAGGTCATCGAACTATGTGAATAACTTAAATAGTCGTTTCTCATGTAAATAGGTCTTTTAACTATGTGAATATCTTAAATAGTCGCCTCTCACATAATTAGGTCATTGAGTAAAGTGTATATCTAAAACAGTCAACATGGGTAGGCCATTGAATTTATAGATTAACTGAATGAAATTGTGTTCTTCATAATGTTTACAATTAACAAAATATTAACAGTAACAAATCAATATACTATCACATGCCCCTTTATATAAGCTAAATGCACCCACACACACTAAAAAGGTCCGTCTATTTACTGAAAGACAACAAAACAGGCCAGGTAATTGTAGAGAAAAGCCTGGAAAGTATGTACACAGCTAAGCAGAAAAAAATCCCATGCTCTACTGAGGCTGTTGCCTAGCAACCCACAATCAATAAAAAAAATATTATACCTAAGAATGGTTCTCAACTCAAAAGTGCAATTGAAATTCAGAATTATTGGCACATTTAAGCACAAAGTATAATGTTACAAAAAATATAAAAAGAAGGATATTTAACAATGGATTGAGGCAGCAAGGTCAGATAAAAATATAGAAAGGGTAAAAAATAAAAGTTTTAGAAGAGAAACATCAAGTGTTACAACAATCAGCAATAAAATTGTAAAAAACTTTAACTGGAAAATTTATCAGAAACAAATTTGAGATAAAGTGCATCACATAAAGCAAAATGTAGACAGACCATAACAACAGAACAGGGTTATCATAAATATCAAACTGTTTAAGTTTAGCACTTCCTTATATTCCTGTACCAAAGAGGAGGAATCCTTTTCTAAATCCAGTAGATTTCTTTATTCCAATAATTTAAAAATACATAAACAATGGTCATTATTATTATTGAAAATGTAAATTTTAAAAGTATACTTAGTAAATTTGTTTAAAATTTACAATAAGTTGAATTTGCTTTAAACTTTGTTAAGAATTCCCCCCAAAGTTGGGGATGAACAAAACAATTTTTGCCACAATGCTGGCCACAACAAAATTAATTATCCGAAACAATGACCTGGTAATCTAACAGATACAGAAAAAGATCAGAAGTAAGCTTTGAATGCAGTGGATGCCAAGAAATGTCCACAAAATGCTCCACTAGCACCTCCGTGACTGAACATTTTTAAAATTCTGTTAAGAGTAGCCGTTCCTGCTAAAATATTCATGATTGCTACTCTCCCTTTTTATTGATTTCCAATCGTTTTCTCTCATGAAAAACAGCAGCAGAAATTGGAAGCCAAAGAAAAGAAAAGAATTATAAAAAGACAATAAAGTCATTAACCAAAGAGAAGATAATATGAAATTTATTAAAAGGATGATGATGAGAAAGAGAATGTAAATCTACTGGAATGAGAATCATAAGATTTTAGCCTTAATTATTTTATACATCTTTTATAAAAAATAAATTACTACAGTATTGAAGCCCACCTGATATTGAATCAATATACAGTGAATAAATAGTTAATATTCAATTTCAAAAATATTGACTTATAAGTTTTACTGGCATTTCTTATAAGTAGAAGATTATAATTACGTCCTAGGCCCAAAACTCCTGCAGGGCAGCAGAGATGGAACCCGGACCGTTTTGTTGAAAGTCCCATGAACTAACCGCAAGAATAGATTCTGTCACACAGAATAAAGAGGAAAAAATACTGGACAGTGAAACCAGTCAAGATAAGACAAACCCTGGCAATGAAATATTTCACATATATATACATTTGATTTCAAGTATCACTTAATTGCATCTTGCCAACTAATGTGACTTACTTAAGTGCCAAATCTTGTTCTTTGTCTTTAATTCTTCTATCTGTCTATTAAGTCATAGAAGTTGTATTACAAAAAAAAAAAAGGTAAAGAATTAAAAATCAATAATTGAAGTACTGTATTAGATAAAGCCCAATGTAGTAATAGACAAAGATCTACAATGACATGTATTGAAAATGACATGACAAAATGGCCCCACAATGACATAATAGAATGTTTCCAATATGACATTTAAACTGGTGAACGCTGCTTCACCGGCCCTATGGATCAAGTTGGTCAGATGGGATACTTTTTTTTTACAACGACATTTAACAATATGCATACACAATGACTAAAAAAAAAGTTCATCCACAGTCTGATGAGAACAAAGTATCCTCAATTACATAATGCAACAAATCCACAATGACATAACACAGCATATTTGTTTTTTAAAGAGTATCAACTGATTTTAATATTTTATCAGGTGTATATGTTTTACTTATAAATAAAGTATTATGTTGTTTTTTTGCTTGCAGCGCTATGCAAATTAATTACTATTATTAAATATTATTATAAGGTAACTACATCAAACCAATTTATCCCATAGGGAGTGGGAAGCAGCGTTAACCAGTTCTGTGGCCTTGACATACAATGGGGATGTGTGATCAGCACAATCCTCAGGCGTCTTTACTTTTTCCCCAGCTAATGTCAGGTGTCCATCAAAGCTGGGTAGACTCAGGGGACACCTTCCAGACAGGGAAAAATATCCTAGCTCTGACCAAGATTTGAATCCATTACACCATCATGCCCCCAGGTTTTATTTGTATACATTTTACCTCTTAGAATGGGCCTTATAGTAGGAACTAAATTCTGACCATTTGAACAGATATTGCAAATTATATTTTCCCAATAGACTTTAAACTCATTCATAAACACAATCATATATAAATACAGGAAAGCAACCACTAACGCAGTAAATGCCTCAAACAAAGGTTCTATATGCTTGAACAGTATTAATATTCTAATTGTTGCTACAACAAAGTACATTTAATCATCAACAAGCGCTGGTGGCCCATGCCTACTTGATCACGCCAACAGGAATTCTTGGTGACTATAAAAGCTAATGTAAACATGATTTTCCGGTAATGTTACAAGGTCAATATTGCATTCTTTTTCAAAATGCAGAGTTCTGAGAAAGGTCTTAAATATTAATCACTCTAGAGCAATATAAACCAAAAATGGCAATTTAAAAAATGTCCTCCTTTTTCAGATACCCATTCGTTTGCCTATTATCCATCATAATAAAGTTAAAGAGCACAGTAAATTCTGAGCTTTCAAGCTATAAATAGAATAGTAAAAGCTAAAGCCAAAAAGAGAAAAATAAATAATTTTTTACATTCTTGTGCAAATAGTAAAAAGAGATGTTTCAATTGTGTAAATAGTGAAAAGACTATTTCAGTTGTGTAAATAGTGAACAGAGATGTTTCAGTTGTGTAAATAGTGAACAGAGGTGTTTAAGTGGTGTAAATGGCCAATAGATATGATTCAGTAAAAACTTTAGTATTTTTTATAAATAATAAAATTTTGGGGAAGATAATGATTAAACATAATGACATTAAAAGCCATTTTCTCAATGTTCACACACACCATGTCAAATGCTGGAAGAAAAACTGTGTTAGTCTTGAGTTGAAAATAATCATGGTGAGAGAAAATATCAAACACAAAATAAAACAAACACTGCAGCAACTCACCTCAATCAAGTTTGGCTCGTAACCAATCTCATTGGCTCGCCTGGAAACAAAATTTTACATAAATTGTTTACTTTTCTAAGCATATAATTAACAAAGCATAATATTTAATCTACTAAAATCATTATTATCAAGCACATTGGGAAATTTTGCCAGCATTTATCAAGGGAATGCAAGTTTGAATTTAAACAATGGCCACTATTAGATAATATTTAAAAAATGTTAAATGTAAATTTGTTATTAATTATTATAGACAATCTTCACTTTTCAAAGTTTACTATAGATCTACCTGTACTGAGACTCCTGAGCCCTCTTACGTTCCAATAATTCTTCATAGGTTGGTGTACCCCATCCTTTTCTCTGTAAAGAAATTAGACACAGATTGATTTTTATATAAATTCATCATCGTCTTGTTAGAAGATTGGATCAATACATTTTAAATATGTCTCTAATGCACTAAATTGTAAAGAAATTAGTGAGAAATATTTAAGCTTTGTTTTCTACATGATTCATGAATATTGCAACAGCGTAAAAAAATACTATATGATATGGTCCAATATAAGCTGGATTAACACCTTAAATACAGAGGACGTCACATCAACATCATAAATAAATAAAAAAATGGTACAAATATGCAAAGTCAGCAAGTATTTATATTAAAAACCTGCGGTAGTTAAAGGGTTAACGCAAAATTAAGATGAATTTTTTTAACGTACCCTTCCACCTTTCTGGCGTAGCATCTCATTATACTCTCTGTTCCTCTCTGCTTCTTTCTCCCGTCTCTACAGAATTAAAAAATTCATTCATAGATGCATACTGTCTACATGTAAATTTAAAAACATAAGCAAAAGCATTTCTTAGAAAAATATTGTATTTTTTTAGAAGTTGGCGGCAGACATGAAAATCTAAAATTAATGGCTTATATGCTTTTTTTCAAAGCTTAGATTGAAAATGTTATTTATAATGCTATTCTAAGCAACATATATAATATATCCCATGTCAAATTTATAATATAACACTAGTTTGTAAGAATAGTTTTTAAAGCACAAATAAGACAATAGATGTTCAGTGTAATGATTGCAAAACAGCTGAAAAAATAATCTGCCACTAAAGCTGAAAAAATTATCTACCAACTAAAGCTGAAACTACCAACTAAATCTGAAACTACCAACTAAAGCTGATTAAATAATAATCTACCAACTAAAGCTGAAACTACCAACTAAATCTGAAACTACCAACTACAGCTGATTAAATAATAATCTACCAACTAAAGCTGAAAAAAAACAACTACCAACTAAAGCTGAACAAATAATCTAGAAAACTAAAGTTGAAACTACCAACTAAAGCTGAAAAATAATCTACCAACTAAATACACTAGATACTGATATACACTAATAGATACAAAAAAAAAAAATCATAATGAAGAGATGAAACTATAACTGTGTAGTCCACTTTCAAAAGGTACCAAGTCAAAAGAAGTTTTTTTTTACAGAGATTAACCCTAACTCATACTTCTATCAAATATATTAGAGTACTTCAAACTTTTTAAAAGGTTGAGCTAAAGATCAGGGTACAAATGGACACTCATTCCTGAAGACAGAGGGAATACATTTTTTTCTCTCCAGAAAGTGGATTACATCGCTCACTGTTACATTGAAGAAAAAAAAACAATAAAAGATAAAACAATGGAAGGTTATTATAAAAGATTATTACATAGAGAAACCAAAGACACATCAACACAGTATGCATACAACAAGATAAATGGTGTGATGCTGCTAATACTAGCTTTTACTTATTTAATCAGTGAAACGGATTTACTGTTATTTATTAAACGCAAGAAAAAATTATTTGTCAGTTAATAGGAGAGGCACAAGCCTCAAGGTATTGATATTTTGTTTCTTGATGGGTGCATTAACATTATCTGCCAAGTTTAAGTATAAATCAAAAGAAGAATTTGGACTACATATGTTTTTAAAAAAATATCTTACCTTCTGCAGATGAAAGAAAGGGATAAAAAAAAAAGATTTTTTAGAATGACTTAAAAATACTTGCATTAATTTATAGCATAAATACACGCATAAATTGTATAAATTTAAGCCATGATATCATTCATAATGTGAGCTCTTTGAGCTTAAGTGTATTGATGAAAAATTCAAGGAATGAAGATACTTGGGCAAATCTAAGATTTCCAAATCCTTGCATAAATTTACAACAATAGTCACACATAAATCTAAGATGGAAAAGTCTTGCATAAATTTTAAATCCCTCAAGAATTGTGTGATTTTTTGGATTTTTTCTATCCATGTAAACATACAAAAAAAGTTTTAAAAAAAAACAAATCCCACAAAGACAAACATACTCATAAATAGTCCTCTTTCTTTTGATAATTATAACAATGACAAATTGTAAGTTCACTATATGATTAGAACAAAATTATTTCTTAAAATTATGTTAGCTTACCTGAGCAGAACTTGAATTTCTTAGTCCAGGTATTGCTGCATAAGCACCATCATCCTGCACCTGTTGATACAACAGTGGCTTGTGTTTTAAATATCACAAGATTATCTGGCTTTACTTTTTTATGTCAATAGTAATATAACCTTAGCATGAAAATAATTATGCACAGGTAGATCATTAGAATATTAAAGTTATCTCTGATTTGTTAAAACTATCTCTGCTTTGCGATTGTTCTTAAACATAGTAATGACACTGGTATCCTATATAGCTTGAATTCAAGCCTAGCTCAATCCAGATTAATATTCCTGACACAGATTCCTCTACAGCCCAGTACAAATCTATATTCCTAACAGTGAGCTCAAATGACAAAAACTAAAACTTGTCAAGCCCCTTATTCTGTCCCATCTACCCTACGTGATTTTCTTTTTGTTACTTACAGCTGCAGACTTTCTATCAGCAAATCTATTTTGTTCTTTCTCAGCTTTACTGGCCAGGAATTTGTTATACTCATCATTTCTTTCTTTCATTTTCTGGAGCTGAAAAAAAAAAGACCCATTTACAATGTCCAATTTTGTTTCTTTTATAAAATGAAAAATATTAATAATATTTATATCCCTGGTCACAATATCTATTTAAATATCTCAGCTGACTTATCATTTAATTTAGAATAGATGAGCAGATGAAAAAAATTTTTTTTACTAGTATGTATACATCACTAAGCTCAATATTATGGTATTGTCAATAATTCCTGCAGTTTACAATTTAGTCAAAACTCATTTAGTATAAAAAAAATATATACAAATAATAAATTGTATGGGGTTGTCCACAAATCTTATCTTATAAATGGTGTCACCCAGTAAAAGGAATGTGAGTCCTTAATTCATTTTGAGGGAAAGTGTAAGCCAGATGAGTGGGCAAGATCACAAAAAAGGGACACACATAATAAAGGGTGGGTTAATAAAGGCAAAGATGACATTAAATGTGGACAACCCCTTACTGTACAAATATTCCTGTAAAATTATTAACAAAAAAAAATGGACAAACTAACGGCAACCATCAACAACAATATTGACAAAATAGCATTTTAAAAAAAAAACACATAAAATAACTTTCAACGATAAACAAATGTAACGTTAATTCTGAGGATAGGCTCACAGAATAAGGTTTAATATCTATTTCTTTCTGCTTTTTCAACTGCTGCTCAACCAGGAAAGAGTGACCCGTAGAACTGGCAGCGGGAATATCCTGGGAAATACCAGGCATACCAGGAGATTCAGGGCTAATTTGCTCTAGCTGGAGACAATCAGTCAAGTGCATACCATGATTTTATTATATGCTTACACAGAAAGGAGTCTTACAATGAGAAAAAGTATTTTAAATATTTTTTCATATTTGCACTCGACTCACATGCTATCAAAAGACAATCTGAATGCTGAATGCTCAGAATCAGAAAATTGATATTTTATTTATTTGACTCAATTTAATCTTCAACAAATTACTCTTAGTACATGAATAAATTATAGATCTAATTTAATTGAAAACTATAATTCACTTAACAGTTCACTGATCTTGAAAACAATTTTTGATTTAAAAAAAAAACCTTTGCTGTGAAAATCTTAGTTATAAATACTTGTTTCTTTTTCTTTGCTTAAGAACAGACCTATGTATAACTAAATGTGTCGATATGTGTCAGTATTTTGTCTTTGTTTTTGTTCATATTTTCTAATAAACCTACCTTCATGGCATCACTTTCATTGGAGACTAACAGTGCGGTCTTGTGATCATCCGTCTGCTCTTGTAAACGGTTTTGATAACCTCTCTAGATTTAGAAAGTTGATTTTTATGAGTCAATATGTAAACTAAGAGTCTAATAAGTTTTTTTCTTTTAAATGTGGGGCTAAGAACAATTTAATTTTTTTTTTTTATCAGCCATAAAATCATGTAACAAAAAAATTAATACAAAATTTAAGTAGTAATTATAAAAATTGATCTGAATTGTACTACTAATTTATTTGCCTCTGAATAGGTAAACATATAATAATGAATAGATGTGCAATAATTGTTTCATTCATATGTAAGTATGAAAAAGCAGTGTGCAAACATACAAGCAGAACATATAAAATGATTTGAACCAAACTGAAAGTGATAGATGGTGTTAATAAATCTAAAGCTAATTAATGATTCACAGTTGTACTAGTGAAAATGAAAAAAAAACTGTTGATAGTCCTAGAATTCATAAATACTAAATACTACAATAAATTAATAAATTTAAAATGTCAGAGTGTGCAGTGTTGCTGTTATGATGAGTAAATGTTTAGTTATTATTGTATTTTTAGTTTTTTTTAAAGTCAAGGGCAGACAATAAGACTTAAATTTAAAAAGAATTGTGCTTCAAATGTATTGCAACATTGTTTAATCCATTATTAATGCAAGAAATAGTGAGCTTTGTACAATTTTCAAATTCTGGTAAGCTTAATGGTCATGGACAACTTTCCAGTTACAATGGAGTGCAAAGAAATAATCAATATTTCCATCTATTGCTGAATAGAATATAAACTTCTCTCTATGAATGGTTTATCAAATAGTAATAGAAACTGGGCTGGCTAAGGATATAATTCTCTAATTTATTCTAATCATACAATGAGTAAAGGATATTAATATTAAAACAATATGTCTTTTAAGATATAGACACAATATGACAAAACAATTTATTCATGATATTATAGAGTGTGCCAGAAAACTTTTTAACGTAGAGTGCCCATTTTGTAAATAGTTTGTAAAAGCTTGGATATTATATTAAAAATAAAGTAAGAAATGCAGATTTTGATTTCATGTTTATTTTTGAAGATAGCCATTTAATAGAGATATCTTGCAGGTGAGTATGGTTTATAATACATGCCTAAATGTATTAATTAATTTATTAATTACTTATATCAACATATTTCCAAATATCTTCATGTTGAGAAAAGGTTTAAGTAACTATGGTAAGCAAGTGGATGGAATATATGACTGTGTAATAAGCCTTTTTGCTGTTTTGACTCAAATCTAGTTTTGGCTTAAACTGCAGTGTAAAGACTTTGACAGTGAAAAGAAAACAAGAATGATTCCCCAGAATTTTGTGGGAGCAAAAAGATGCAGGTTAAGCTGTAAGGGTAATCAGTCAGCATTCAATGTTCAGAGAGACCAGAAATCAATAAATGTTCGTAGCAAATCATTTGTTTAAGGCCATAGTTCAATTACGGTATATAAATCTGAGAATTGTTAAATAGAAAACACATGTCAATTGATCTGATTCATTGCAAAAAACAAAACTGTAAAAAATATTTCTAGCTCAGAGGACAAAAGTGGGAAAGAAAAAATGTATTACAATCTCTCTTTAGTTCAAATTACAGCATCCAAAACTAAAGTCAGATGAGAAGATTCAGAAAAACTAAAAAAGAAAACTGTAAATACTATCACTAGCCAATTTTGTTAGAACTAAGTTTTTTTCACAAGTTGCAATGTCTTGTAAGGTTACACAAGAATCTTGATAAAGACTAAAGAAATGTCAAGGTCAGTCTCCAGTAAGAAACCAAGATCCAGGGTTAAACTACTATCTACTGAAGAAATTGTAACAAAAAAGTGTTTGAGATTTATTAAAAGAAGAACATTGAAAATGAAAGTACTCTTATTGTTTTGTCGTATATATTTTGACCCAGAAGGTTTAACTGATTGGGCGGCTCCTTCTTCTCCTCTTTTATTTTTTTATCGGCCGCTCCGAGGTTATGAAAGAGACCGTAGTCTTCAGATTCATCAACCTCGGGAGCCAGGCCCAAGTCTGTCAAGTCCAATTTCTCAGGCTCTGGTATGCGCTGTAAAATGCAGAATTGAACAAACATAAAAACATGAACTGGAATACACATATTTAACTGAAGATTAATGTCCGAACATTAAGCTGTTAAGATTATTTTATGTTGAGGGTAAAAATTTGTTACAATATTTTTTTTTGCCTAACCCATTACAAATGCAAATAAAAAAAATAAAAAAGACATTTTTACTCTAATTGGATAACTTGTGCATTGAAATATTGCTTTAATTATTCAGAGGAAATCAATTTGATGGTTAATTTGTTTTTTTTTACTACTATAGATAGACATTTTTTCACTTATGAAAATTTATTTCAAAGTAGAAAATTGCAGTTGCAATCATCACATGAAGGTTTGTGAACACTGAAAAAAACTATCTACATCTATACAAGAACAAAATCGAGTAACTAGAAAGAACTACACAAGTGTGAGGAAAACAGAGAAAGCGACTACTGAAAATAAAAACCCTAAGTGAATATTTGAATTGAAAAAGTTTTGGATAGGTGTATGCATGTCATGATGACAGGTGTATTAGAGTCCATACAGCAGGTGTTTTGGATTTCATTTGGCAGGACTATTTTAACTATTAGGTTACAGTTAGGAAAGCAGTTTGGGATTTCAGTTGGACAGGTATGTGGGATTTCATTAGTGCAATAGTAAAAAAAATCCTGTTGGTAAGGTGTGTGAGCAAGCCAGTCGATGTTGGGATAAATACTTGAACGGTGATCTAATACAGATTGGCGAGTGATAATAAGCTTTCAAAAGTGACCAGTGGAGCAGTCAAGGCCACTAAAAAGCAAGAAATGGACATCCCATCATTTTTTTCACCTTCTTGGCCAGATAATCGTTGTACTCTCTGTTTCTCTCTGCTTCCATATTTTGAAGTTTTTTACTTCTCTGCTCATCCTGGATGAGCATCCCGGACTCAACGGCCTTGGGCACCTTGCCGTCTGCCTTTTGGGCCTTGTAGCTGTTATACTCTTTGTTCCTTTCCAGCTCCATCTGCCTCAGTTTTTCATGCCTGTCACCGTCATTAATGAGCACTCCAGACTCTGACGGCCTGCTGGGTTTTCCAACAGAGGGTCTCTGAGCCAAGAAACGTTTTGTTCATAATAGATTCATAGTTTGTAATGTGAAAAGGTAAAAGTACCCATTTTTGTAAGTTTGCGAGAGACATAAGGAAGTATTTTATATTTTGACTCTGATGTGGACTGTTCGACTCTGAAATCGCTAACAAAGATTGCAGTTAAATGTAAGTCAAGCATTTTTATTTTTATTTTTAAAAGTTCTTGGGTTCCTTGAATAGTATCAGGCAACCCATTCATGGCACAAAAATCGTTTTAAGTGCCTTGGACCTCTAGGAGTCTTAATTTGGCTTTGATTGTAACAACTAGATATAGTTTGACATTACATTTTAAAATCCTTTATATTAACTTTTAAATGACCTACTTCCCTTAATCGGCTTAATCCTATCGATTGGAAACTTGGCACACAGACATAATGCCCATGACAACACATTACATTAAACTTTCAACCACATCCATCTGTCCCAGCCCCAAAAGTTTTTTTCTGAATTACATATAGAAATGGTAGTGTAAAAAGTAAAAAAAAATGGGCTAGTGCTAATAAAAAAAAAATTATATAAACAGGCAACGTGAAAAATGAAAACGTTAACAAAAACTTGGCCACACTATTAGATATAAGCCTTTTTTATGTACCAAACAGATAATTTAAAACTTGACAATAAAAAATATGTTGTTTAAAAGCTGCTATTAGTAGTAGGCCTATTAGGTAATATATTATTATATAGACAGAAACAAATGAAAAGACTGTTATTACAAATGTATAGGAAGCAGAAAAAATACAAAACATAAACAAAGGTTTTCAAAATAAATAGATCACAAAATCGGTTATGCAATAAATATTTCTTGATGTCCAATTTTGTTGTATTCTACGGAAAATTGTGTGGAAAAATGTCAATAAAAACTGTATTATTAACTAATGCCAATATTTTTTTTAACGTTTTTTTAAGTGTCCGATCTAACACTAATTTAGATTAAATCATCTGCAAATGTTATCTAGAATGTATTTGTTTTGTAAATACTTCAAAGAAATTCAAAATTTACTAGTGTTTTGTTGCTGTTTTGTAAAGGAATAAAAATAGTAAAATGAAAAGTTATTTCTTATTTTTAGAAAATGAAAAGAAAAAGAAATATATAAAGTCTCCAGCCTGGGCACAAAAAATAAATAAATAAAAGGTTTTATAAAAAAAATTCACAAGCGGCAAATTTAAGGATATGCGATTAAAGCTTAGTTAAATCCCAGAGAATTCTGAGTGTTTAGTTTCAAACAGAGAATAAAAAGATACAGGTAAGCCAAAAAAAAAAAAGGATCTGGTGGTACATGGCAACAAAACGAGGTCAGTAGTCAGGTGGATACCTTCTTCCGCAGCATATCGTTATATTCTTGTCTTCTTTCCTCGTTAAGCCTCTTTCTGTTCTCCTCATGAGCCCCAAAAGGTAACGCTTCCTCCTCCTTTGGCTGCGCCCACTGAGACTGAGACTTATCACCAATATTTTTCTAAAGCATTTAATGATCCGTAACAGAAAATACAAAAACTTTAGCTTCTTTTTTAATACTTTGATGTTTTAAACAAACAAAGGGCATACAAATCTTCTTCTTTTTATAAATGTAAATAACTACTTTTATATCTTCTGTAATTTTGTAGGGCATAATATTATCTCCCTTGCAAACAATCTTGCATTATGGAGAACAAGAATGTATAGGTTATGTTTCTGAAATTCACCTTCTGCAGCATTTCTTTGTATTCTCTTCTCCGCTCCTCGTTTAATTTCCTCCTGTTTTCTTCGTAGCTCCCGAGGGGCAAGGGCCCTTCTGTCTCCGGCTCTCTTGACGGGGCACTCTTATTGGATCGCCTCTTAAATTTTCCCTGAATCAATTGTTTTAAACAGAACTTAAGCAAAGGAACTGCTCAAACCACAGTGTCTTAAACTACAATTCTGTAGTTATTTACAATGCTACAGTTAAACCAATACACATCACAGACAATATAAAAAAATGAAAGTAAAAAGAAATTGCAATTATTAAAATAGACAAAAAACAAAAGCTTTTTTCTAAAATCATTTTTTTCCTTTCCGAAAATCCTTGAAAACGTCAATCAGAAATCACAGAATTTAAAAAGCAACAACTAAAAGTACCTGTCTAAGCATTTCATTATACTCTCTCTGTCTTTCTTCATTGAGTTTCTTTCTGTTAGCTTCATAGCCTCCGAGCGGGAGCACATTTTCAACTCCAGGTTCTGAGTTAGGTCTCCCTGTCTGTATTTAGGTATTACACATTTGTTTTTGTTTTTTTAAAAGCACATACTTAGAGGAGGCAAAAACTAGCATCTACACGTTTTTCTCTCAAATAAAATGTTAATTTTTAATCTGTAATTCTTTTATCTTATACATTACAGACGCTCCTTCTATAAAGATGATTATTGCGTCCTACGCTCATCCGTGGTCCTAGTCTAGTCTTGCATTTTTATTAATGTTTTAAATGATGTTAAGCTACTTAAGCTAATTAATATAAATACTATACATAGTTTTTTTAAGACCCTAGACCAAGAGGTAAAACTTCTGACGTAATATTGTGCACATAAAATATTCATAAATTCTATAAATTCTTACATTTGTTATAATAAATCCATTTACTTTGAAAAAGAATGCACATTTACATAAATGCAAGGATTGGAAATAAAGTTCAGACTATATTAAATTGTTAAACACAACAAATATACCGGTAACTCTACTTGAAACAATTAAAACTGAAAAAAAAAAAAATCTCTTTAACTAATTTACCATATCTATAACATATTGTAACATATGATTTAAGTTTACAAATAACACAACTAATGGAAATTAAATGCCTCAAATCAATAAAAACATTAACAATTTTAAAAAAAGAAAATAAGCAGACTGTTAAAGCGAAGAAAACATATTTTTCTAAACATCTGATATGCTAAATAGAGACTTCATTTGATGAAGGTAAAAATTAGTAAGCTTAAAATTACTTAATATGGCAATAGACAATATAATGGGGATATTTACAAAAAAACAACAAAAAACTTTACAGAAATATAAAATGAATTTTACGCATAAATAAATATGGAAAGAAATACATTCACAATTACTAGGCTATGGAAATTAAATTGGTTTGAGTAATGAGAATCACATCCGATTTAACCTGAAGAGGTCAATGATTTGAAAAATAAAGCAGACTAAAAGAAAAGGTTTAAAAAGAAATGAGTAAAATATATAGCCTACAGATACTAAAATATGTATTTAAAACCAAACTATGTTTCCATTGCCTAACGAAAATGGGAAACTTATATCAGTAAACAAACATATTTAAAAGGGGACAACTTCTTTAGAATGCAAAATGGGTCAAACTGCAGAACATTTAAATTAAATCTAGAATAATGCTTCTGTTGCCATGAGGGTTAAAAAAGTCTTTTAGCTTGCACAAATATTTTCTGGGTTCAAATGCTGGCTGGATCAAAGCTTAAAAAAAATTAAAGCTGCCAATGTGTCTTATAAGTTTACATATGTTCCTTCTAGATAGAAGATTATTACCTCCACTAGACCCAAAAGCTCCTGCAGGGCCGCAGGGATTGGTCGATGGGAGGGCTTGAACCCAGGCCGTTTAGTTGTGGTGAACTAACCACAAGTCCAGCATGACAACATTATCTTAAAATGATTCTATTTACATGGCAGCAGAATTTCTGCATCCTATTCAGAGAAGATCTATGTATTGCTGTTGCTATTAATTTTGTTACAATTACAAGGTCATTATGTTTTTACATATTTTAGAAGGAAAAAAAAAAGGAAAATATAATTACGGTATGTTAACAAAAAAAAAAGGAAAATATAATTACGGTATGTTAACAAAAAAAAAAGGAAAATATAATTACGGTATGTTAACAAAAAAAAAGGAAAATATAATTACGGTATGTTAACAAAAAAAAAAGGAAAATATAATTACGGTATGTTAACAAAAAAAAAAGGAAAATATAATTACGGTATGTTAACAAAAAAAAAGGAAAATATAATTACGGTATGTTAACAATAAAAAAAGGAAAATATAATTACGGTATGTTAACAAAAAAAAAGGAAAATATAATTACGGTATGTTAACAAAAAAAAAGGAAAATATAATTACGGTATGTTAACAAAAAAAAAAGGAAAATATAATTACGGTATGTTAACAAAAAAAAAAGGAAAATATAATTACGGTATGTTAACAAAAAAAAAAGGAAAATATAATTACGGTATGTTAACAAAAAAAAAAAGAGAAAATAAAAAAGTTAGTGTTTCAGGTAAAACTACAATCCCCCTCCATATGTACCTTGTTGTGTTGGGCTTCCCAGCGCTTACGGTAATCCTCTGCTTCTTTCCTGGCCTCTGCTATATTATCCTCTATGTTCTTCTGGCTATCCTCAAATCTTGTTTCTTCTATATTACCTTTGACCCCCACTGCATCTCTCTATATTAGTTTGATCAAATATAATTTTAAGTTAGGTTTTCTACCTCTAAATGGTCTTGGTGGAATATAATTTTTGGTTTAACAGAAAATTATTTACAAGTTACACAATTTTAATTTGTATCTCATGGTAAATTATCTGATAAAATAAAGTTGGGTTTAGTTTGGTGTGAACAATAAAAACAATGTTAATTTAACTATTTCTAAATATTTCTGAACCTTAAAATGCCAACATTTATTCTCACAAGTTTTTTATACAAGATTTTAATGCGATAAAATGCTTAATCCAACAAGCCCCTAACTTCCAACAAAATTTTTTACTGAATGTGGATGGTTATTTAACAAGGCAAGACTGAATTTCTATAAACTCACACACAATTTTATGCTAAATACAAGAAGTTACATGCAAGGGATTACTAACATATTATCTGTAAATTCATCCATAAATATTTCAATCAAATATATCAAAAGATTTAGAGCAACCCATATCTAAAAGCAAAAGTCAATAAATCTATAGTATGTACTAAACTTGAGTTATCTAAGCAAAATATATATGCTGAAAATGTTATTGATTTTTTTAAATTAACGTCTACCTATCCAATGCAAAGAAAGTTTTTTTCTCATTCATGTCAAATAAAGTGAAAAAAATAACAAAAGTGCCAAAAAAAAAACAACATCTAAACTTTTGAACTTTTACAACTGTAACAATTTCTAAAATGTCAAGCTACGTTGGTTGTTTAATTGTATTAGAGGAAGAAAAAAAAAGAAAGCTGTTACTGTACAAGTTGTACTCGTGATGAATGCAACATTCTCAGAAATAACTGACTTTTTAACTTTTAACAATTTTGCCAAGTCTTGTAGCAATAGTTATACAAAGTATGATGAACTACATATACCCATATAGCATCATAATATGATGAATTGTATGTAGGGATAGTGAGACGTTTCATTGATGAGACAGAGAGGTGTTAAAGAGAAAGATGTTTAAATGAGGTTCATGATTTAGTCGAGGTTTCATTAAAAGATACATGAATTATCAATGACCAAACAGATGTTTTTACCATACATACATGTGTGGGTACATATGTCTGTATAATTTTTAAATATATACATATAAAATATGCATTCATCATATCATCACTTTCTTCAACTAGGAAGCATAGAGGAGGAATAGGTTTTCAGAAAAATTTAAATTTGAAGAATGTTATGGAATGAAAAAATGATTTAGAAGAAATAGACAACAGTAAAATGTTTATCAATTTAAAAATAATTTATAAAAAATATGTTGACAGGAAGTTTTTATTCTGTATAAAGGGATGAAGAGATCAAATAAAAGAAAAAGCTTTACCTTAGAATTATGCTCCTCCCACATCTTTCGATATTCATCTCTGTCTAATCCTTTCTGTCCATCCGACACTCCTCTGTTCCCTTTCCTGTACTCTTGCTTCCCTCCTCCGCCCAGGAGTGGATTTCTCATTTTCATCAGCTCCTCCTCTTCCCTCTTCTCTCTCTCCACCTCCCGGATTATCTGGGCAGTGTCCAGGGCTTTGGTCCTGTTGGTCATTTTTCTTGGCTGGTCAACTCGTGAAGCCTGTGAGTTTTGTTATGTTCGCGAAGTGGTTAATTAGAAGACGATTGATGAAAACACAACCAAATTTTGAATGTGAAAAAAAACAAACAATGTATGTCCTGACCAACGCTTAAGTGAATCAATAAATACACATTTTACATTTATAAGGCTCAAACAATTAAAATGAGAGATTTTAAAGCCTAAGCAAAAAATGTATACCAACTTAGTACAAAGAAAAACATTTTGAGCTCATGTGGACAAAAGTTACCATAAAATATTTAAAAAAATATCTGACAATGAAGAAGGTGTAATCAATAGATGTTAATATTGATCAGCAGATTGTGCGGGAGAAAAAAATCAATGTATTGAAATAAAAAAGAGCACTCCATTTGAAATATTAACAATCTAACTGATAGAAATGTTCCAATATCTGCTAAGTTAAATATTAACAACAAAAATATTACTTATTATATTCTATATATCCGTATATGTAAACTAAAAACATGTAAACTAAAAACATGTGAACTTAAAGAAGAAAAAACATTGTTTTATTTACAGAATGAAAAAACTTTTGCTAAGGTTAAAAAAAAATATGTAGTCTATCTCTAGTTCTTATTTTTATGCTGCAGTAAATACAAAATTATATAATATCATAATTTAACCAAAAAAATCACAACAGTTGAGCAATTTATTATCAGACTAAGTTTCTATGAAAAAGGGGCAAACAACTACCTCTGGATGCTGCTGTTCCCACAGACGCCTGTACTCGTCTTTCTCCCTATTGTTCTGTGCTCTTGGCGACGGCTGGTAATCAGGCTCTAGTACTTCGACGTTGCCACCTCCGAGACCATTGATCTGTGGGCGTGGCGATGGATCCTGAATAGCACAGAGTGTACATCTCGTGGTAAGCTACCGTTTTTTTTACATTTAACAAATTATATATACCGGTATATACATTTATATTTACATGGAACACATATTATACACTCACTGTTCTTTTGGTAAATATTACGCTAACCGTTTGAGATACTTGAATGATGCTAATGTAAATCACATGATGTATTTCAAAGGAAGATGCAAAATAATGCATGAGCCAGATTTCACAGGATCAAAGACCAAACAGAATGTTTTATTTGCTCCTAGCAACAACGGCCACAAAGTAAATATTTAATGCTAAGCTTCAGTTAATGAAATCAATTCTTCAACTTCAACAACTCAGGAATTGTAACACATTAGCTGAGATAGCAATGTCAATTTAGAAGTGCCAAATGGAGGAGCATACTATTCTTTATACATTTTAGTGCAGGTGTGTCTTACAGTCAAGGTAAGGGACAATATTTAATGATATCCAAATTACTGTGTAAAATAAAATAGTACTTCACTTTGGAAAAAGGTACCTTAATATAAGCTACATAAGCAAAAAAAGTACAAAAACATGTTATAAATTCATAAAAATAAAGTATTTCAAAAACTAAGAGGAACTATTCATTAGGGATGAATTGGCAGGTTACAAAATGTCAATTAGAACTATGCCATGAACCTGTAGATGTAAATCATCCAAGGAAAGGTAAATAAAGTGTAGAAGTCAGTAAAAGAAATACATGGACTCTTGCACTTAGACGATAAAATTTTTTTACATTATACTGTAAGTACATACAACAGAATCAGGAAGTTAATAAAAGGTTACATATTAACATGGACGCGTGTGTCAAACACTTCATCGCAAACTTAATGAATGGCATGTCATGTGACAAAAACCTGGCTTGATTATTTTAACGGAACACTTTGCCTTCTCCTTACCATCCCATGGTGGCGCCGCCACAGCTCCTCATACTCTGCCCTCTCCTTTTCTTTTTGCACGTCTATTATGAGGGCACTCGTGTCCAGGAGGCCCCTTGGTGACAATTTGACAGGGGTCCCGAATCTCGGGCGAGTGCTAGATGGCTGCCACCGAACATAAAAAGTAACAGTTAACAATGTCAGGGTAAAAAAAAACAACAATAACATTCATAACAATCTGAGACATTTGGACAAAATGTAAAGATGTGTAAACCAAGAATCTATTCGAAGCCCTTTAGAATCAGTATAGAAAAACATTACAATATAACTTCTTTCCTGGTCATTTTAACAGAAGTACACAGCTTTAAAAGGGTAATAATGTTAACATTTGTATTTAAAAAATTAATAATATTCCTATGTGCACACACATATTAAAATAGCTTTCACATGCAATAACAGCCCTCTAAAAAGATTTCAGTATTAATGCATCACAAGGGAAGAAATGTTAAAGCAAGTTGCATGCTCTTTTTTAGATGTAAAAAGCAACACAGATTATAGATTTATTGTCAAGGAAACCTTCAGCCATTAAAAAAGTACAGTCGTCCCTCCCTCATGGTGGTAAATCAGTTCCAGAGTCAGTCCACAAAGTAGGATATTCTTTATTTAGAAATAAATATTTTCGTAGTTAGAAATAGAGCACAGAAAACAGTTCATGGCCATCAAAATACCATTATTAGAGCACTCTGGACAAAAAATAGCATCCCTTTAGTCACCATTATACTCATATTATTCAACAAAGAAGGGAGAAAATAAGACATATTTGTGGTCACAGACATCAAATTATTATAATGGTACATTTTAATTACAAATGCATAGACACACTAAGAACGGTGATGGGGTGCTCGGTGAAGTGCAAAGTCTTGAGGGACGACTGTATTATAGCACAATTATTTTATTTATTTATTAGTAAAAACTGTGCAAGATACACATGTGCAATATAGGCCTTTTCTAAAAAAAAGGAAAGTCACGAAATATGTGGATTTTGAATTCTGTCCATAAATTTGTTGTTTTTCATATTTGGGAATGTAAGATACTGTGCATGTATACTGTATGCAGAAATAGCTGTGTCAGTCAATCTAAGAATACATATTTTAAGTTATTCCCAGTTATTCCATATTCTTATAAACATGTTACTGATAGAAAAACAAAATTCGTTGGAAATACAGATTTTAGGAACCCTTTTGGTAGGTTAAGTTTGAAATTTTTCATTTCCTACTTGATTGGCACACAAAGGAATTATATGGCCAGAACAATGCTTTCTCACAATTCAGATAGGTAGGCGTACTGATTAGACTTGAGGACAGCCTCCATATTATACTCTGGACATTTGAGTCTCGTCCATTTGACATTAGTAGAAGAATTCACAATAATAGAAACATTTTTCTTTATATAAAACATGCATACAAGAGGACTAAGCTATTTTCAGTAATGCAAGGCTCATATGTTGGGGGAAGGGGCTGACAACAATATTTTATTTTGCTTCACGTTTTAGCCAGTACCTCAGTGTATTTGCCTTTCAAGTCGTGCCAAAGCTGTTTATAGTTCTCCTTCTCTACTTCCTTGGCAGTATTGATATCAATGGGAGGGCCCCATTTACGCCTACCTTTGGCCCCTTGATACATTGGTTCCTGCTTCATTATGACAAATAAGGTAAATTTATATATTCAAGTAGGCTTTCATTTTCTAGTATAAATGCAATGTTAACAAGCGAGTTAGTTAGTGAAAGTCCTAATAGGAGCTATTTTAAGCAGGAAAATAGAATGGTTTCTAGTTTTATGATGATGTTACCTGTTAAAGGGTTAGATATTATTTTAGACTACACTTCCCAAGGTTAAAATTCTTAGAAAAAAATTACCAGTACTTATAAACTTAGGTGGCTATATAAAAACTTGTTTTTTCTCTTTTTAATCACCTTTTATTTATCTTCTTATCTTATCTTATACATTACAGACGCTCCTTCTATAAAGAAGATTATTGCGTCCTACGCTCATCCATGGTCCGAGTCTAGTCTTGCATTTTTATTAATGTTTTAAATGAGGTTAGGTTATTGGTTTTCCTGGTTTGTTCAGGCAACCCATTCCATGCCCGAATGCCACTCGGGAAGAAAGAGTACTTATATGCATTTGTTCTCGCATAAGGGACAAGGAAGGTGTTTTTGTCTTTATGTTTATCTGAGCTTTGCAACAGGTTGTTATTGGATTGTATTTCTAAATTAGAGTTTAATGCCTTATGTATTATTACTACTTTACTCTTTGCTCTTCTGTCCTCTAGTGTTTCTAGGTTTAGTGATTTGACTAATGGTGTTACTCTTGTCAACTGGGAATATTCACTAGTTATAAACCTTGCAGCTCTTTTTTGAATTTGTTCTAATTTTTTTATGTTTTCTTTAGTTGATGGGTCCCATACAGATCCTGCATATTCTAGTATAGGCCTAACTAATGTGAGATAGCATTTTAGTTTTATATTCTTATTACATTTGTAAAAGTTCCTTTTTATGAATCCTAACGTTTTGTTTGATTTTTTAATTACTTCATCAATGTGAGGGTTCCAAGATAACTTATCATTTATTATTACTCCCAGATACCTAGCATTGTTAGTTTGAGTTAGTTCTTTACCATGAATGAAGTAGTTTGCTATTATTTGTTTCTTTTTCTTGGATACCCTTATTAGTTGGCATTTTTCTGGGTGAAAAGACATACACCAGTTTGATTCCCATTTTTGTAGTTCATCTAGGTCTATTTGTAAAAGTTCACTATCTTTTCCTGTCTTTATTATTTTATAAATTATGCAATCATCGGCAAATAATCTTACTTTTGTTCCTGTGTTGATGCAATTTGGCAGATCATTAATGTAAATTAGAAATAGTAGGGGCCCTAGAACAGTTCCTTGTGGAACTCCTGAGTTTACAGTTATTGGTGATGACTTAGAGCCATTTATTATCACTGTTTGTTCTCTACCTATAAGAAAGTCCTGAATCCACTGATGTAAGGGACCAGAGATGCCAAAGTATTTAAGTTTTTTAAGAAGACTAGAATGATGAACTTTATCAAATGCTTTTGAAAAATCTAGTAATATAGCATCAATTTGGTTGTTATTATCTAATCCCTTAGACAAGTCATTAAGCCTATCAATTGAGTCTCACATGATCTATTTTTCCTGAAGCCATGTTGGTGTGGGCACAGTGCATTTAGTTTGTCTAGATGATTTACTATACTACTATATATTATATGTTCAAGTAATTTACATGTTATGCTTGTTAGGGAAACAGGTCTATAATTTCCAATCTTTGGGCACTTTGCCCTGGTTTAGAGAGGCCTGAAAAAGTATTTTAAAGATTGGAGATATTTCATTAGTTAGTTCTTTAAGCAGTCTTGCTGGTATTTCATCTGGACCAGAAGCTTTGTTTACTTTTAAGTTGGTTAGGAGTTGTTTAATGCCTTTTTCATCTACATTTATATTTCCTATCTCTTCTAGTTTGTTTAAGTTTATGAATATTTCTTTGTCACCTGGATTTGAAAAAGATGATGCAAAGTGTGTGTTTAGATGATGCAAAGTGTGTGTTTAGGATATTAGCTTTAGTTTCACTAACATTATAAGTTTCATTGTTTTGGTCTTTTAGTGGAGCTATGCCTGTAGTGTCCATTTTTCTTGATTTAATGTAGGACCATAAGTTTTTATTATTATCTTTAGAAATTACATTGTTTACATATTCATTCTGCAGCTGTCTGCTTAGTTTCTGAGTTAAATGTTTAATTTTTAGGTATTTTTTATGTAGTCTAATTGAATTAGTTGCCTTAAACTTTTTGAATAGATTTTCTTTTTGTTTACACAGTTTCTTTAGTTTAGTGTTAAACCAACATTTGTTAATTTTATTTGATGTTTGTTTTGTTGGCACAGAGTCAGCCATTATTGCTTTTAAGTTGGTTTTTATGAATTGCCAAATATCTTCAACTGGACTATTTATATTGTATTTAGTAAGAAAATTGGTTTGGAATTTTATTGCTGCTTGATGTAGTTCTGTTGTGTTACATATATTCCAGAGATAAATTATTCTTTTAGGTTTCTTGCCTATTTGGATTTTTATTTTGTTATTTACTCTGACAATATCATGATCTGAAAGTCTAGGGATTATTTCATAATCTATTACTAGTCCTGGTCTGTTCGTTAAAAATTAATCTAGTATATTATGGTTTCTTGTTGGTTTTTTATTAATTTGGTCTAAGTTTAGATTTTGGATGGTATGGATAAACATTTCATTTATTTCTTTTGTGTTTTGGTGTTTTTCTATAGAGTAGCTATTCCAATTTTTATCAGGGAGGTTGAAGTCCCCCATTATCCAAATTTAGGCATTTTTATATTTAGTTTAAATACTTGTCAGCTGATTACACAGATCAGACATGTACTCTGATGTTGAGTTTGGTGGTCTGTAAACACTGCCTACAATTAGTGGTTTAGAATTAGGTCTGCTTATTTTACAAAATACTGACTCTATGTTATTTTGAGGTTCTAATTTAATTTCTTCAGCTATTAGGGAAGATTTTATTACAAAAATGCCTGTCTGACCTATCTTTCCTAAAAATTTCATAATTATTATTGAATATCTCTGTGTTGAAAATATCTGGGCTAAGCCATGTTTCGGAACCCGCAATTATGTCTGGTTCTTCATTATTTATCTATCACAAACCGATTGGATTAGCACAATGTGAATTACTTAACAAAGCTGAGTTTTAGTACAGTTGAATAACAAACTTGATTGATTACATTTTTTTTTTCAAAGCTCAATATGTATAGTCTCTAATAAAGAAACAATTACTGGGAGAAAAAAACAACTGTACATTCGTATTTTAGAACAATGTTGCTAGTTACACTGATTGCACATGTTTGAATTAGACCTTTGGTTTTCAACACAGAAACAATGACTTCACCAATCTGTCATTGCATGGTAATCTGAAAATTTTTTCAACCGTCTCAATGTAGTTAGTCAATATGAATATGGTACATGAGAAATGAATAAATAGAAAAGAAATGATTTATTGAAAAGTGACAAGAAACAAATAGCTAATTTTAAATTCTAATATTAGATACAATATATTTTCTATTCTATACATTATATTAAGTTTTTAAAAAAAATACAGTACTGCTAACAAAAAAAACTTTAAAAAATAAAATATACAAATGACTTACATTTGACATACAAAAGTAGCGGCATACATTTTTACTCTACTAAATTAGTAAAAATAGTTTGGTAAAGTATGGGTTAAAAAGAGTATTCATTATTTCAGCATTATAATAACATTCAAACTAAAGATCTATGTTAGCAGGCTACAAAACATTCTTGAAGCACTAGACAAAACACTAGCCACTATAATATGTAGTATTGTATTAAGAAAACTGAGAGATTGGAAAGATGCATACCTACAATAATATTCAAAGCAAGATATCATTTCTTTATAAAAACCCATATTGATATTGTTGAGAAAATATAAGTTATAATGGTAATAATGCCAATCATTTAAAAAGATGAAACAAGGAATCTAATAAAAAAAAATTAAATCAAAACACCATGTCTGTAATGAAAGACCTTTATTTATTGAGTTTCCTATATTTGTGTAAACATGTTATTTTTTATTTACAATGGTATAAGTCGCACTCATTTGTTGGACCTAAATATTTGGTTTAAAAAAGAGCGGCTTACCTTCAAGATTTTATGGTAATATATCTGCTCACTAACTCTAAACTCCATTGCAAAACAAAATTCATGCTAAATTTGTCCATACACACAAAAATGTTATTTATGAGCTAAAACTAGAAAATGCTGCTTCACTACCCCTATGGAACAAACATAGTCTGAATAAAAACCACAACTTTACTTTATATTTCTGAACTAATCTTTTTCAATGCACCAGATAACCAGCTCAATTGTGTGATTTTATGTCAAACTCTTTAAACTTTGTAAGGTGGAGATGTAGCGCTAATATTGTTTTCTTAAGACTAAGGAGATTTAGCAAAATATTTTAAGATAAGTGGTTAGCATTTCTTTCTAATAAAAATTATAATTTAAAAAAAATAAATAAATAAAATGTATTGCTTTGGAAAACTATAAAATAACAGTTTAAAATTACTTGCAGAAAAATCTATGATATGAAGTAGAGATTAAAACAAGCTTATAAAGAAATATAGGTTATAATATTTTACAGCATTAGAATAAATGTAAATTTAAAACAATGACTTTCAATGGGTATAAAAAGCAAAGAGGAAAAATTATTCCCAATAATAAATGAAAATGTAACTTGAAAACTCATTACATAGCATAGTTTTCTTTACACTTAGGAAAGTAGGCTATTTACTAATATACTCGTACTAGCTATTAAGGAAGATGCTATTTATAAATCAACAGGTAAATACAGAGTCGACCTAGCACTGACAAAAAGAGTTAAAGTGCTGGTCAATTCTTAAAGCATAAAAGAACCTGAAAATGTTATTTATTAGTTTCATATAGTTAATTTAGTTTTGATATTTGTTGCTTTGTTGTAGTCAGTGTCATTTTGTACAAAGGATAACAAAGACACGAAGCAAATCTATATTAAAAACGCAAGTAAATATTTTCACGGTAACTAAAAGTCAATCAAATTTAAAGATAAATAATGCTCTCACATAATAAAAGCAGATATATTTCAAGACAAAAAGCATTTTCATAATTATAGTCATCATATTATTCTATATAATGATTACATACAGCATAAATAACCTACAAAATATAATAATTCTTTATAAAATCCCTTTTAATGTATGAATTAAATATTTGATTAGGAAGAGTTATGAAACATAACAAAGAAAAAAAGAAAACATTAAAATCTATATCGATAGGCATACATTTTTTAAGGACTTAAACAATATTATTGTCTTTTCTATTTAACCGTATCTTAATACTAGAAATAATATATTTTTTTTTAAAATAAATTAAATAAGCCCAAATATATGCTATCAACCGTCACAGAAAAGGCATTTACCAAACGCAAACTAAAAATAATATAAATGTCTTGAGAAGTTTTACCTCAGGTTTCACAACAATCTAAAACACTGTTGTTCCATATAGGCCTACTGTGTTAAGAATATTTTAAATGCTAATTTATGAGATACATCAAACATTTCAACAATCAAACTGGCCCCTCTCCATTGTTTATAAAAAAAATATTATTCTTATTCAAACTATAGCCTAAAGACATACAGTTCACATGGAATTCTTACAGATCTATTAAGGCAGTATGTCTGTGGTCGGAAATGGTCACTCAGATTCTCACATTTTTCCATTATATAGTCAAAATTATTTTCAGTTCTTTTTGTTACATTTTCATTCAGTTTACTGTCTTCTGGATTTTCAAAATTAAAATATGTTTGTGTTTGCTAAAAGCTGAAATCAGAGAGCACAGAGTGATAGGCTACTCCACAATTTAACATTGTGTTCTTCTTGACAAACAAAAAGAATTTAAAGAATTTAATTATATCAACAAATATTTCTCCTACTAGCTGGTAACCAAAATGAAAGAAGAAATTAATCCATCGGGTTTGTAAAAGATAGTAGTTTTATGCAGGGCCTGCAAGTGATAATTAACTATTTTTCTTTTAATGATTTTATTAACATATTTTTTTTATTTCTTTGAAAATTAAACCTTAATACCAACTCTAAAACCTTGCCAGTTAAAACTAAAATGAGATTTTAAGTATAATTAGTGATATTATAATAAATTAGTGTTATACTTTAATGTCAACCTCACAATGTGCAATACAAAATAAAGCAATTATAGAGTGTAGTTTATATACAAGGACAAGGAGGAGGCAATGCAATACTAAACAATCAAACATTTATATTTTTATTTATTTATTGCAACAACTTATTTTCAGTCATTCATTTTTAACCTTGCTTTGATTTCACAGTCTTAAAATTATTCTATGAACAAGTCAAATAAATGAGTAAATAATATTTTTGATAAGAAAATTATTTTGGTTCAAAAATAGTTTTTCCTACATTTAATTTAGGGGATATTTTCAGGTTACAGCCAAATCAATATTCAAAAAAAACATTGAGAATTATCAACTTTAGGCTATATCTATGTTAAAATAAACAAAATATATGCATATTTATAAAAAAAAAAGTTCATATTTTTTATGTGTTACTGATCTGATATTTTGTTTGTTATTATTATTCTTTTATAGGTCTAGAGTCTGGATGAATGATGCTAAGCTGTTATGGAATGTATAGGCTACTTTTTAAAATTACCTAAACAATGAAGGCTGTATAATGGTGCTTCCATTTATTCTTCAATTAGGGGTAAGAAAAAAATATGTAGTAAAATCCTGACATTTGATAAAAATCCAGAGTGTTTAAAATAATGAGGTTTATAAATATTCTAGCCTATATTTCAGCTTGTTAGACACTTCAACACTTCAAAACATATTGGCCTATAAACAATATTGGCTACAGTATATTTATTTAATGAACACATATATTTTTTTTATTAAATGTAAAAGTAAAATGTATACAATTTCTAGTAGGCCTACTTACAATATTCAGGGTTGATCTTTCATTTGCCAACTTTGTTTTTTGATTCCGTATAAACCTGTCTATGTCGACATCAACTGCTGTCATTCTTGCAGTTTTTAATGTAATATCCAATGTGCCAATGTCTACATCCTTGCTTTAAGCTTGCTTATTCACAGTCTGTATTTGTGTTGAGAAACAGATGTCAAAATATTTACATTAAAAAAGTTAATATGCTGAAGTAGCAGCTCAGTAGGACCTATATAATTTTAATAATTAGTAGGCCTATAAAGTAAATTAGTTTTAATTTAATTAGTAAACTAAAAAAATGTGCTTTGATTGTAAGTGCCAGTGTCAAGAATACCATATCCACCTAATAACAGTAATAAAAGAGGTTGTTAAATTTAAAACACGTAGTTGCATGTATTACTGTACGGCATAATCATACACATCATTAAAATTCAATGAGATGAGAGATACTCAGATAGTCTGAGATAGTCTCAGATAGCAACCAAATATTTGCATTGTTGGCATTGGATGACATGTCGGCCTAACATCAATTAATTAGTTTACATAATTTGAATGCTTTAATGCTTTTTATTCACGTACAGAAACATCAGGGGAACTGTTAAAATTTGATAATTTTAAGCCAATGTTATGGAGGATTATTATTAAATGTGTACCTTCATTGTCTTAGTTTGAAAATTCAAAATAAAGTGCTTGGCTTCTCTTGACAACAAATATGTCGGCACATAAGTGCGCATGCGTATTTAGAGCTTCATAATCAGTAAAAAAAATGTGAATGGTATTTACAAAACAAACCGATGTATATAATATATTTACTGTGGTGAAGTCTATATTTATTGCGATTAAATGTGTTTAAAATGTAGCCTAAACGCAAAGAATCATCATTAGTAATATTATTGCTTTTTAGGACGCAATAATTTTCTGTAGCCTTTAGAAGTAGACGTAGTGTATGTAACTCTGTAACATAAAAAAGGGGGCCTAGATATTTATATAGCCTAATTCTAATTACCTAATTATAATCATTGCCCTCACATAGAAGGAAGAGCGGGGCATATGCACTGGGGCGACACTTCCAGGGGGGGGGGGGGGCAGCAAATGTAGTCTAAATATAGCAAAATATAACACTAAACAAGCAGTTACAGAATGCAAGGGGGGCGGCGCTGAAATTTTGCCCTCAGGCGCTACATAAACATAAAGACAAAAACACTTTCCTTGTCCCTTATGCGAGAACAAATGCATATAAGTACTCTTTCTTCCCGAGTGGCATTCGGACATGGAATGGGTTGCCTGAACAAACCAGGAAAACCAGTAACTTAACGTCATTTAAAACATTAATAAAAATGCAAGACTAGACTCGGACCACGGATAATAATAATAATAATAATGACGGTGCTTATATCGCGCATAGCCCGTTGGTGACAGTTCTATGCGCAGACGACAGTTACAGAATACAGACAGACAACGAAATATGTAGTAATACGCTAATTCTGCTGACGAAATAGGTGAGTCTTCAGCCGGCTCCTGAAGGTGTCATAGCTAGGGCTCTGGCGAAGCTGTAGTGGTAGGAGATTCCAAGCGGATGAGCGTTGGACGCAATAATCTTCTTTATATAAGGAGCGTCTGTAATGTAGCCTATAAGATAAGATAAGAATCTGCCTTATATGTTACGTGTACCCGTAGTCGTAGATGACGTTTAAGGCCTACGTGATCCTCACTCCCATCGTCGTCACTAAAAGTCCAATTATGACGTAACAAAACTAACATAGCGGACCCCCCTTCCTTTCCGATTCTATTCACTCTAGTATAGTCTGTATAGTCAACACCTAATCTATAATCTGTGCATGAACAACAATAAACAATTCAAGTCGTACGTATCACGGTCGTGCTTATCTTATAGTTAGGCCTATCTAGGCCCTATAAAATTCCCACCGTGGCCATTGCACTGCGTGGAGGGGGGTGTGTGTGCAGGAGGAGGAAGCGCTTATGTTCACTGGGCTTGTCCAGGCCACAGAAAACATAAGACAGCCCTATCTGTCTGTAGTCTACTTCTGTCATGGCACAGATCGATATTAACATTTCAAGGCCAAGTCATGAGTCATGGTGAAACAAAATTAGCATAGTAAATAAACACAAAAAATATAAAACACAATGTCACGGATTTCAACGAGCCAATAAGTTTCTGACCAATAGAATTAGAACATAAAAGTGTACAGCAAACGAATATAAAACTTTATTAATTTTTTTACTTTGCATTATACAAAAGGTTGGTTGAAATATAAATGTATTTAATTTACATAGATTCCATTTCGTTTTCTACATCCGTGCTTTTACCATTTACAATTTTTTAAACATTAGCACAGGTGTTGATATTTTTATTTTCTAGGGGTCAATCAAGATGGCGGACAAAAGTGGGTCGTCCTCGGCCCAAGTAAAAATTGGACATTACATCTTGGGAGAAACCCTTGGAGTGGGCACTTTTGGAAAAGTAAAAAGTAATAAAGTTTTTGTTTTTTAAATTATCTTGAAATATTAATAATTTTTGTAGAAGCCAACCCGTTCATTAATAATACTTGTTAGACTCTACTCTGGATTGGTCGTGACTGAAGGTAGTGAAAGTGAACTTCACTTCTATATTCTATATTATTAGTGAAGTGTTACAAAAATAGTTATTATTATTTATGTTTCATGTTTAGTTTAGTTAGCCTGCTTGTCAATCTAGCAATTAGGAATGTATGCCAAACTGTATTTATGCACAAATACATCTAACAATCTTTTTAAAGCTTTTGGAGGCCTGAGCCAAGTTTTTATTTTTCATTGTTTTGTTTAGGGTTTAGGACCGTTTAGGACCATTTAGGCCTACTTCGTTTTTATTGATTTGTAGTAAATAACTAAACTAAACTGATAAACTGTCTAACTCTAATTCAGACTCTAAACTAGTCTACACTGAAAAATCCACACATGGTACAGTCGATAACAATAGTCAATAGTTGCATCAGGTTTCTTGTCCCACAAATAGCTTGAGTCCAGAATAGTATAGTTGAAGTAGTATTTCTCCCAGTATACCAAAATTGAACAGTAGGGCCTATCTAAAAACTAAAATGAGTAGACTGGTAGACCTAAGGCTTCTAAGGCTAAGGCCTAAAGTCCTAAAGAGTTCAACAAAATGACTCTCATAAGACATCCCTCTCTCACGGCTGACCCTGCTCACCTTCCTCTATTACTTAAGGCAGGTTTTATGATAAAATAAGAACTTTAATAGTTCCCATAAATTCCATAAAATTACAAAAATAAATTTTAACCTTAATTACTGTAGGCCTATTAACTATTATATTTCATTTTAAAGTCTGGAAGTTATGGCTATGCAATCCAAAGATGAAAGATATATTTTTAAGGCTTTTTAAGGCTTTTAATGAATCAAAGCAAACAAAATAATTCTAGTCATCAAAGAGTTTTAAAACAATCTGAATCGATAATTATAAGTATTACCTTTCATGGCATTAGTTTTGATATACTGATAAACTCTCTACCCTTCTAGCCCCACCTAATATTTTGTTATATACATTTATATAATAAAATGTGTTTACCCTCTATTGTTTTACTAATTATTCCCCATGACCCAGGCATTATTTTGTGATGAGCGAAAAAACTTCAAAAAATATTGACAATATGGTTCTAAAATATATTTGTAACTTTTTTTTCCCTATAATTATAACATTAGGGAGTTAATTGTGTAAAACTGAATAAATAACCCGATCATTAAAAGTGTTAGAATCTTCTTTTTCTAATAATAATTCCTAAGCAAAAGTTTCATCAACACCTAAGACCATCTTATTGCTATAAAATATAGCCTACGGCTTTGTATCAGGGACGCGCCATAATTGAAAACAATTGAGTTGAAAAACTCAGTAATTGGTTGATTTTCTATATTTATAAAGTAAAATAAAATTCCTCTAATGAATAGGCATTCTGTCTGAGACTGTGGTGAAATGTTACAGTTATATTCTTTTTTTTGTGTTTATTTTTATATCCTTTTGAGAGGGAAATTTACATGCCTGGGCTTATGGGAAGTAAAATCAGTTGGCAGAATTAAAAGTGCTGGGCCTACGGGAATAAAATTGAGGGAAGCAAATTATTACGCTTAATATTACCAGCAAATAAATTTTTTGTGCTCTCTTTTTCACAGTTGCAACTCATCAGTTGACTGGCCACAAAGTTGCTGTGAAAATCCTCAACAGACAGAAGATTAAAAACCTTGACGTTGTTGGAAAAATTAGGAGGGAAATTCAGAATCTCAAGCTGTTCCGGCATCCACACATTATTAAATTGTACGTCAAAGTATTACATCACCTAACGTGTACCAAACATAATAATTTTCTTTTAGAATTCTCATCAATAGGTTAATATATAGTTTAAAAAGTAAGTAAGTAAAGTACCTGTCGGACCGAATTGATCCATAAGTCAGAGGAAGCAGCGTTCACCAGTTTCTGTGGCCACGGCATACTAGGTGATTGTGTGGCCAGCACTATGCACAGCCGCCTTTACTTTACCCCAACTAAGGTCAGGTACCCATCAGAGCTGGGTAGACTCAGGACACCCTCCAGACCCGGGAAAAAATCCTAGCCTGCACCAGGATTCGGGACCTTCGGCTCGTCAGTCGAAAGCGCAGCCGCTCGGCTACCGTGGCCCATCAATATAGTTTATAATACAATTTTAAAAACAAAACAATTTAGAACAAATCTTGATGTTAGGATTGTGTAAGATAAGTTTGATTTAATGAGTTTTTAGGTTTTATTGGGGCAAGCGACAAGTCATACGATGGACCACATAGCCTCTTGGTCCCTAGTGTCATGGAGTTGTCGCTTATGTTACAATCCAATAAACTGGATGACCTCATGGCTTAGGTGGTTTACACACTTTGTCAGCTTTGAAGCCCGTGGATGCAGTAGATGTTTTAAAGTAATTCAGAACTGGTCATTTCATCATTCCAGCATATATATTTTTTTTAAAAACTAGATTCCACCTTTATGCTGCCACAGACAAAATAGTGATCCTGTTCAGTGTATTTGCTTAGCACACATAACAAAAACAAAGGTTTTATAAGGAAAAAATGTGCCTTTGTTGAGAACTTATAATCAGAACTTTCATTTTACATGTAATGTAATCTCAGATATCAGGTAATCTCAACACCAACGGACATCTTCATGGTGATGGAACATGTTGCTGGTGGTGAATTATTCGATTACATTGTCAAACATGGAAGGGTAAGGACCATACATTTCTCACATTTATGTTTTTTCTAATCATACTGCAGCTTGATAAGGTATTTGTTGCTGATAAAAACTTAAAAACTTACATGCATTGTTGTTGAAGGAGAAAAAAATTGTATACTTGATTTAGCTCAAGGAGCCTGAAGCCAGACGGTTCTTCCAGCAGATCATCTCTGGTGTCGACTACTGCCACAGACACATGGTAGTCCACAGAGATCTTAAACCAGAAAATCTTCTCTTAGATTCGACCAACAATGTGAAAATTGCAGACTTTGGTAGAACATTTTTGTTGTCACAGATTTAGTTTTGAGAATTTAGGCTAGTTTGTTTTTTTTGTTTTTTTTAAGCACACTGTCTTAAATTAACAGATAAAATCCTTACTGAATATTATATAAATTAGATTACAAACATCTAATATTAAATTAAATTATTTGAATAAGGTTTATCAAACATGATGACTGATGGTGAATTTCTGCGCACAAGCTGTGGTTCTCCAAATTATGCTGCACCAGAAGTTATCTCTGGCAAGTAAGTCGGGGCATTTTCTGACAATAAACCAAAAAACTTATTTTTGGGTAATTTTCTTTAATGCTAAAAAATCATTTTGATATTCTGTATGCTTTTGTTTTTTTAAATTGTTTTAAGGAACAAATATATTTTTTCATCTATGAGGTGTAGAAAAATTCTCTTTGTTTGAGTGAGGCACTATATATAAATGACCAATTATTATTAATTAATGATTAATTATTATTTTTATTGTTGTCAGATTGTATGCTGGTCCTGAAGTTGATATTTGGAGCTGTGGTGTTATCCTGTATGCTCTTCTGTGTGGCACTGTAAGTCTAAGAGTACTATTGTGAAGTTTAGGTCATTAGTGAAATAGTTCATTGTATTCAGTGGCACTGTAAGTCTAAGAGTACTATTGTGAAGTTTAGGTCATTAGTGAAATAGTTCATTGTATTCAGTGGCACTGTAAGTCTAAGAGTACTATTGTGAAGTTTAGGTCATTAGTGAAATAGTTCATTGTATTCAGTGGCACTGTAAGTCTAAGAGTACTATTGTGAAGTTTAGGTCATTAGTGAAATAGTTCATTGTATTCAGTGGCACTGTAAGTCTAAGAGTACTATTGTGAAGTTTAGGTCATTAGTGAAATAGTTCATTGTATTCAGTGGCACTGTAAGTCTAAGAGTACTATTGTGAAGTTTAGGTCATTAGTGAAATAGTTCATTGTATTCAGTGGCACTGTAAGTCTAAGAGTACTCTTGTGAAGTTTAGGTCATTAGTGAAATAGTTCATTGTATTCAGTGGCACTGTAAGTCTAAGAGTACTATTGTGAAGTTCAGGTCATTAGTGAAATAGTTTATTGTATTCAGTGGCACTGTAAGTCTAAGAGTACTATTGTGAAGTTTAGGTCATTAGTGAAATAGTTCATTGTATTCAGTGGCACAGTAAGTCTAAGAGTACTATTGTGAAGTTTAGGTCATTAGTGAAATAGTTTATTGTATTCAGTGGCACTGTAAGTCTAAGAGTACTATTGTGAAGTTTAGGTCATTAGTGAAATAGTTCATTGTATTCAGTGGCACTGTAAGTCTAAGAGTACTATTGTGAAGTTTAGGTCATTAGTGAAATAGTTCATTGTATTCAGTGGCACAGTAAGTCTAAGAGTACTATTGTGAAGTTTAGGTCATTAGTGAAATAGTTCATTGTATTCAGTGGCACTGTAAGTCTAAGAGTACTATTGTGAAGTTTAGGTCATTAGTGAAATAGTTCATTGTATTCAGCATTGCTTGCAAAAATATTTAACGGAGCTAAATCTAACTCTTTGTGATAAATTTGTGTTTACAGCTTCCATTTGATGACGAGCACGTCCCCACACTGTTCAGGAAAATCAAATGTAAATACTCCTTCATGTAATAATTTCATGCTATTTTTGTGGGGATAAACTTAAAAAGGTTGATCTAAAGTAATAAACCTTTATTGCATTATTATTTTGACATAAATAAAAGCGTAATAAAAGAGTATTTTTATGTTCCTTTTTTTAAATTAAGATTTTTACAATTTAACTCATAAGATGACTTTATTGCTCCAAGGGAATGAAAACTGTGTCAGATTATGCAGAATAGTCATGCATTGCTAACTAATTTTTCTTTATAGCTGGTATCTTTGCCATTCCTGATTATCTCAACAAAGAGGTTGTCAGCCTTCTGTGTCACATGTTGCAAGTGGATCCCGTTAAGCGAGCCACGATCAAAGACATAAGGTACATTATAGTTGTGACATTTTCTAATTCCATTTTTTGATTGCAAAAAGATTGCATTTGAAAGTTTTTTTGACATATTATGGATACATTTCTAGATAAATGGCATATAAAAATAAAATAAATGACTCATTTTGTCTAATAATTATGGTTTTTTAATAAATATTTAGTACTAAAGCATTAAACTATTGTTATTCTTGAAACTTCCATATTGTAAACAGGCTTAAATTTAAATGTATTTTTAACTACATGTCAACATAACAACAGTATTATTCTTTTTTTGTAAATATAAAAAATATGGTGTAATAAAGAGACTAAGAAACTGGACTTTTACAAATAAGTACCGGTACTAAAATAGCTTTACCAGTTTCTTACTTGTTTCTTTCTATTTTGTTTTGACATGCATTTCAATGCTGATAAACATTTGTGACTATATATAATATATAATGTTGGCTAACAAGATAATGTATTTGTTCAGAGACACCGACTGGTTCAAGAAAGATCTGCCAGAGTATCTGTTTCCCTCTTCCTCTGATCAGGATGCCTCCATAGTCAACACAGATATTGTACGGGAAATTTGTGATGTAAGTGACTTTCTTTCTGCTTTCTGTTTTCATTGTTTGATTGTCAATTTGTATGTACTGATAAGTTAAATTTTTTATAATTCTGGGTATTTGAAAATGTGCACAGACAAATGACGCTGTTGGTTTTTAAGTAAAAAAGACTTTTTTTTATTTCTATGGAAGTTAATGATGGGGATGTGTTTTATTTTTTTAAAGTGACATTTGATCTAAGCCAAAATTTGTGGTCAGTTTAGCATGACTCTTTTTTCAAGACCTCTACCTGCCATGGCTAGGCAACTTTATGCTTTTTTACAACTGTAATATTGTGTGCGATGTACGTCGATCGCACCTCAGCTGTTTAGGCTTTACTTGCTCCCATGTATTGGCCAGGCATAGAGACCATGGGCCCAATCACAGGACCGCCGCAATGAGGCTATTTGGGCACTGGTAGTGTTATATCTAAACCATCTTGATTGAAAAAAAAAAGAAGATTTGTATAAGTTTTGATGCTTTCTGCCAGAAATTCAATGTCGATGATACAGAAGTCCACCGGGCCCTGCTAAATGACAATCCTCACGATCAGCTGTACATCGCTTATCATCTCATTTTGGACAACCAGCTCATGCACGAAAGAGGTATTAGATAATTTTTTTTTCCCTAGTCCAGACATTTTATCATTTCCATACTCTGCCGGGTTAAATGCTCAGTAAAGCTTAGAAGATGAAGATGTTCTTAATTGCATTAATTGTCTGTCTGCGTTTGTTTTCTTGAAGTGTCAAGTGAGTACAAAGATTTTTATCTGGCGTCAAGTCCACCACCAGAGTCTTTTAGCCTGGTAAGTTTTGAACCCAGTTAGTTAACCCTTACAGTCCCGGGCGCGTATATAGCGGAACTGAAGGCAGCATAGATAGAAGTAGGTCGGTACGGGAAGGGTTAATCTGGCTTATCTCTTTGTAGGGTATTTAGTTGATTTATTACTCTATTTAGTTTATTTGTATATTTAAGGTATTATATTTATTTATGTGTTTGTATTATTTAGTTTATTTATTAGTCTATTTAGTTTAGTTGTATATTTTAGGTATTTAATTATTTATGTGTCTAAGTGTGGTATTTAGTTTTTTTTATTTCTCTTTTTATGCTATTTAGCTTATTTGTCTATGTGTGGTATTTAGTGCATTTATTTGTCTTTTTGCGTGTATGTAGTTTTTTTTATTTGTCTATGTGTGGTATTTAGTGCATTTATTTGTCTATTTATTTGTCTTTTTGCGTTTATGTAGTTTTTTTTATTTGTCTATTTTTGGTATTTAGTTGTTGTTTTTTTATTGGTCGATTTGTGGTATTGAGTTTTTTTTGTGTGTATCTTATTTGTGGTAATTTATTGTTCTGTCTATTTGTGGTATTTAGTTTCTTTAATTCTCAGCTTGGAGGTGTATTCATTATTTGTATTTGCCTATTTGGTATCTTGTTGTAGCATTTTTTCTGTTATTGATATTTAGTTTATTTTTTTGTCAACTGTTGGTAATTACCGTAATGTCTCATTACTTTGATTGGTTTCCTATTTAACACAATAAGAACCAAAAGGTACTTTGAGTAATTTTGATCTAAATTCACCTTCACCAGGCATCCAGTCCATTGAGACCTCACCCAGAGAGAATGCCAGGTAACTATCAACTTCTGGTTTTAAAAAAATAAATATTTTTATTAACACCCACTCCCCTCCACAAAAACATAAAGAAAGAAACTGCCTTTTATTTATTGCTATTTTTAATTACTTTTTTTAAATGTAAAAATATATATGTTTTTAACAATAATGTTGATATTTAAATTAGATAAAAATTTTTTTTTCAGAAAATCCATTTTAATTTTTGCACTGTTATCCCAAATAAAAAAAGAAAAGGTCTCAATATTCTTCACTTTTCATCATCATGATTTGTTGAAGATATATTTTGAAAATTTAAAACATGTGACAATATTCAAATCTAGGGAAATCAAACATGTTGAGCTAGTTATAAAAAAGAAAAAGAAACTTGTGGGATTATGTGGCTTATAAAATATTTATTCCACAGCATTTCTTCTTTTGTTATAAAATTCCTTCTATGTGCATACTTTCCTTTGTGTGCTGCTGCCCACACTCTGCTTGTTTGCTCACTTTGTGACATCCAATGTATCACAATCATTTCCACCATAAGGCTGTGACAGACACATGACACAAAATTGACAGTTCAATACAAACTCTCATCAACAGTTAACTTAGAGATACATTTTAAAGTGTTTAAATGTCTACGAGTCAGACTATCTTTTCAGCAGATGATGTTTATATAATAAAGATAAATATATATATTTTTTTAGAGAAGTGTTCATCATTCAGTGTTTTGTTTTTAAGTAATGTTCGACTAATGCATGTAGATGTTAAGAAATATGTTTGCCGAAATTTCAGAGATGAAAAACACGTCTCATACTTTGGACCCTGTCATAGACACCAAGAACAGTGGGCATGCGAAAAAAGCTAAGTGGCATTTAGGTATGCAGTTATACTTTATTCTAAGTGGCATTTTGGGATGCAGTTATACTTTATTCTAAGTGGCATTTAGGTATGCAGTTATACTTTATTCTAAGTGGCATTTAGGTATGCAGTTATACTTTATTCTGTGGGTAGAACATTAAATGTCAGATAAAAGTTGGCTAGTCTTTACTGCTAAGAAAGTGTTATTTTTTTATTGACCCTGTGGCTTTTCTCAACCAGTTGTCCTTATTCCTGCTTTACCCTCTTTTTTTACCTGTTCAGTGAACAAATATACACTTGTTGTTCTTAATGCCTCTAGAGTTTATTTTCTTGGTTGCCCAGTAGTTAATTTCTCCTAGAGTAGTTGTATACACAAGGACTGTAAACATTTATTTTCTTTGCTTTATTTTCCATTACCAATTACAAAAAAAGGTATTAGATCTCAAAGCAAACCCCAAGATATCATGCACGAAGTTTACAGAGCTATGAAGGCTCTTGAATATGTAAGTACTGTCTTTTCGAATGTTCTTTTTACTAATAACTTTCTACATTATTTAAACAATCTATATTATTTCTCTTAGTTTTAGGGATGTTAATGCATGTTTTTTTGTTTTTTTTGCAAAACTGATTTTCGGTTCTAGAAATACACCACATATTGTAAAGTTACAGACTGGGGTCACTAAATTTGAATTGTTTAGACTATCGAACAAAAATTCTCAACCTTATTGCTAGGAAGGACCATTGACCAATTTTTTTTGTCACCTGTTGCAAACCTCTTCTAGAAATATATTTAAATTATGAGGTCTCGTTAAAGAGGTTGTAATAAATAAATAGTGATTAATTATTTGTTGCTAACTTATTTAATAATAAGAAAAATAACTTTTAATAAAACGCTTCAGACGATACCAATTTAAAATAATTTTTTTACTAACCTAATATAGTTAATAAAATATAAAAATAGAAAAGAAAATAAACTCATGAAAATTCTACAACACAATTAAAAACAATGCAGTAAGATGAACACAATATATTTTACACAACTCTGCCACTGATATCAGAATAAATGCTCTATAAAACAATATACGTTGACTACATCAATATCAAAAACTCTCCTCTATAGCGCGAATCCCCTAATATATATACTAATTAAAAGGAGGCTTCTGAAAGCGCACTTTTCTAAAGATAACTTAAGAAACTTGCAAACATCATTTTCTACTAACTTCTAGACCACGAGAGTACTTGGGAGAATCCTATTGCATCAGCTAGTCAAAAATAAAAATAAACTAATGACGGGACAGTGGCAAAGTTCAAAGGGAGGTCAGGGTATTCCAGTAGATATGTATGGGTTGAAAATGAAGCAATAGTTTGTTAGCTAAGTTTACAGACCGATCGATCTTTGAAAAACTCATTTATTTTTATTGAGATTTACTCAAAAATTGAATTTCAATGAATTATTAATTTATACCTATATAATGATATTGATCTATGAATGTTACATGTTGCACAATTAATAGAATATTTATATAATATGAATAATAATAATAATAATAACGGTGCTTATATAGCGCATATCCCGTTGGTGACAGTTCTATGCGCAGACGACAGTTACAGAATACAGACAGACAACGAAATATATAGTAATACGCTAATTCTGCTGACGAAATAGGTGAGTCTTCAGCCGGCTCCTGAAGGTGTCATAGCTAGGGCTCTGGCGAAGCTGTAGTGGGAGGTGATTCCAAGCGGACGGTCCTGCGTAGGAAAATGAACGTTCGCCAGCGGACACTAGCCTCACACGAGGGATCCGCAGAGTAAGCGCGTCAGATGCCGAACGAAGTGGGCGGGACTGGGTGTAGAGCTCCATACAAGAGCGAAGATAATCCGGGGCGCAGTTATTCAGGCACCTATAACAGAGGGAAGCCAGCTTATATGAGATCCGGTTGTTGATGGGTAGCCAGTGCAGAGATCGGAGCAGAGGATTGATATCATTTGACTTCTTCTTCTTGAATAAAAGCCCAGACACCCAACAGGGTTAATGTCGAATATCTCTTAAAGGATAAAAAATATCTACCCCATGTAAATGATTACCTTCCAACAATACAGATGATTAGTTTTGAATCTTTCAAAACTCAGTTTAGTTCTCATTATTATTTATTGTTAAAAATGTTTTTTTCATTAAGGAATGGAAAAGTATCAACCAGTGGCATGTGAGAGTCAGGAGAAAGAATCCAGTTACTTTGAAATATGTAAGTAGTTTATTATCATTTTTGATGGATCTCGGTTATTCAAACATTGTGTGTTCGACTTCATTCTCAAGTGTATGTTGGAGTATTTAGACGATGTCCAGTACCTGTGATGAACTGCTCCATTCCACCATACTTTTGAGGGAGGTTCAGGGTACGGGTTCTTGGGGCCATATGGCTTACCTGGTAGAGTGGTACAGGGGGCAGGTTTGAAGGTTTCGGGAGAATGTTTCACTTGTTCCAATTTATAGTTTGCGGAATATGTGTTGTGACTTGTCCTTAGCCTCAAGATCATTTGTTGAAATTGGCAGGTAAGTTTGTAGTAAGCATTGTTTTTAGGGTGGTTTAGATCCAGCTCAGACCATCTTTGGGATTATTTCTTTTAAGTATTGCATTGATTTCTTCTGGGCGTAGGGTTGGGTCTGTCTGTATTTGCCTGCCTCCAGTTTCTGCTAAGTTGTCAGCTGTGTCTGTCCCTTCATTTTGCACATGCCCAGGGATCCATTGGAGAACCAGTTCTTTAGTTTTTTTGCTTAGTTTTGTTAAATGTTGGAGGAAATGGATTTTGTTACTAAAACAGGCATTTCATAAAAAAATATATCCTAATACTTATCCTGCTAAATGTAATTTTTGTATGCATTGACAGACTCGTCTCAGCCTGCAGCTGTATCAGGTAGATCAGAAGAGTTTCTTGCTGGATTTCAAGAGCTTGAACAACTGCAGCGACCCGCAAGAGATGAGCCCCCCTGCCCTATCCAACAGCCCTTCCAACTCAGCGTCCATGCTGTCTATCGACGATCGCATGGACACAGACGAAGAGTGCGGGGGCCAGGTCCATCAGACCCTGGAGTTCTTCGAGATGTGCGCCAACTTAATCTGTGCCCTGGCCAGATAAGCATTTTCACGATGGAAGAGTGGAAAGGTCAACGAGGAGCAGTAAAACGTTTGTTAATTAAGGAAGAGTCCTGATAACTTAGGTGACAGTGAACTTCTCAAGCAATGAAATTAGTTTGTCTGTATAAGAAGAAAAAAATGTGTATAGATAGCTTTTTTTTAGACTTTGTTTGATTTAGCATGCCGAGTTATGAAAACATTGTATATTTTGTAAGGTACTGCCATTGCTGATGACTAACTTCTTGAATAATATTACTCTTGGAAACATTATGTCTGACCCGACTTTTTTTTTTATCAAGTTAAACTATTCATGCAATTTGAAAATTTTTTTTTTATTCAACACTTTCTACAGTCTTTGCTTTCCAGCTGTAAACTGTACAGATTTTCTCCATTCTTTATTTTTTTTTAATGGTCGATTCATTTTTCTTGTTTCATTATAAATATATGGAGCTTTTCTTTGTTTTAATTTGTATATTTGTTTCTTCTCAATTTTGTGTCATGGTTTCTTCAAGTGTTACTTCAGGCTGTGCATCTGTTGATGAAATTTTTAGTGACTCTTGTACTTGTAGCTTTCTCACAACAAATTCATTCTTCTATAGAACTCTTATTTTTTTATTTTTTTTTCTATCTGAAGTCTTTTGACTTTATTGTTTACCCTTTGCTGTCTATAAATATCAATTTATTGCTCGATTTATTGTGATGATTAGATTTGTCTTGTATAGTCAAGCGTAATGAAGACTCTTTGGGGTTGGTGCGGTAAATTATAAATTCTCATGGTTGCTATGCTTGAAAGGTCAGTACTCAGAAGTAACTTTGTTTTTGTCTTTTACTTTTTTACATCATTTAGTTTTATACAAAAAATTCTGTTGTATGTTATACATTCATGCATTTAGATTACATTTAACTATTGTGTTAGAAATTTTTTTTTTTTGCCAATGTGTAGTTGAATAGTATGATACCAAGGTTTACAATCATGTGTTAGTGACATTATACACAAAATGTCTCTTCCCTATCTAGAAATGTAATTTTTTTTTTTTAATCATTTAATTCCTTAGTTTATTTTGACTATTTAAATATGACTTGGTTATATAGCTGCTAATATTTAAATGCAGGAGCAAGTAACCGTAAAATTTAAGTTTTGTTAACAGTAGTCTCCCTTACCATTATTTTTGTTTATTAATTCTTGTCAAGCTTTGTTCCTTTTATAATATTATTTTTTCTTTCCCTCTGATTGTGATATTTTTTGTGTGTCTGGATCAACACTTTCTTATGTACTTGCTCACGTTATTTCGGGTTGACAAAAAAAAAAGTTTTTATTTTTGTATGCTGATAATTAACAAGAAATTGTAATATCATTAGTAAGTAAATTGACTTGTGCAATTGTTTGAAAACATGAACTTTTTAAAGGTTTTTTTTTTTTTATTTTCTTAGGACTATGTGGTGTCATGCTAGAATGTAAATTTTCAGTATGGACTATAAATAAACTAAGGAATTCAAGATCATGTAATAAATTTATTTACTCCCATTATGTCTGGATTTGTTGCATTCTGTAGTTGTAAATAATTGAGATTTAGGTATAAAAACATAAGTTTTTTTTATTGATTAACAAATGTATTAATTACAAGAAGAGTGTAAATATATATTTCCAATAAACAGTAAAATAAATATAAGAATTATATATTTTTTAAAAATCAACTTTTAAGTCACGTTTACAATTGTAAGCTTTTTAATAAAAAAAACATTGGAATGTTTTTGAAAATCAAATTTAAAGAAGAAAAAAACAGTAAATAAAGGCTCAATATGGCAAAGTATCAAACACCAGAAAACAAGATGTTATTCAATATGGATAAGAAATGTAAACAAAACATTTCTTGAAAAACAATTCATTAACTATACAAAAATGTAAATCAATATATATATTGTGAATTTTCTTAATATGGTGTATATTGGTAGTCCAATGAAATAGAAATTTTGTTCATAATTTTTTTTCAATATTCTTAGAATTCATTGAATAATTTAATTTAAAAAAACAACAACACGCTATGTGTTAAAGAGGACTCTTTTAGCTCTAAGTTATAAATTTGTTTAAATAATTAAAAAATGTATCATGTTGCTTTGAACATGGAAAATTCACAAACTTTGACAAAGCTTGGACTTGGTCCGTTTTCACAAACTTTCACAACCCGTATGAACCATGATACAAATACCGAAAATTATAAATTTTACCAAACAAAGTAAGTTTATTCCAATGTTGCGGCCAGAGTATTGTCACATCTAGTATACATTGCTTCAAAATACACACAGGACTTCAATTAAATTTAAATAAACAAGATTGTTGTATTCTTTAATCTATCAGTGACTATCAGCTTTTCACAAGAACTCATCTTAAAGTTAAAGCAATATTAAACAATTTAAAGTAGGTCACTTGCAGATAATTAAAAACCTAAACTAGAAAATGCGCAGTTTAAAACTTGACTAAGTGATATTTTTCATATTGCTATATTTACTATTAGTTTTGTCATTGTAAAATAATTGGAAATAGAATACTTTTTATAAACATAGTCTATCAAAACAGGAGTGTCTTAAAAGTATTAGATATCAATCCCAAATGTAAAAAAATTGTAAGAAAAGAAAAAAGACAATTTTTTAACAAAATAAAACTTTATTACTTAGATAGAATTTCACATTTTCACATGGCAATTTAAATGTTGCTAGGGAGACAAAAGTAGTATTTGCTGATGATACATTGATAGTGGTTTTGTTTTAAACAAACAATTATTTTACTAAGGACAACAAACAGCAATTACTACTAATAATAAAAGTGTAGGCTTATTATATTTAAAAAAAACAACTGTGCAATATATTTATATACAAAAATACACGAGAAAAGTCAAAAATTATTTGCCTTTTACTTAAATAACCTGAACAAAAATGTGTGCAATGCTTTTATTATAGAAAAATACCTACCACAATCATAAATTATAATAAATTTAATAAATACATTTATTTGTATTATTTCTCAAATGTTTTGACCTGACCTAACAATTAGTACCGGTACCCAGTAAGATAACCAAGTAATGACTGAGTAATGGCTGGATTATAAAACCTGACTAGATTCTTCAATAAGTCACCAAGACCTTGACAGTACTATCAAGTAGTCTCACCAAGACCTTGACGGTACAATCAAGTAGTCTCACCAAGACCTTGACGGTACAATCAAGTAGTCAGTCCACTTGCTAAAAGTGCAAAGTAAACAAAATGGGATTTTGCAAAAGTCAACCTTTTATGTCATGATTCAGCATCTTTCAAATGGCGCTTGATATAAGTACTTATTGAAAGTGGACTTCTCCGCTGGTTTGCTGTTACAATTTAATAGGAAGGATATCAAATGTACTTTTATTTTTATTAGTTTTTAATATACTTCTCATATAACAGAGATTATTTTCTACAAGTAGTGATATTTTAAAATACATCCTTAACAATCTAAACTAGCAGAATATATAATTATAGGAACAAAGTAACAGGTTATGCAATAGTGTTATTTTCATTCCAAAAGAGATCGTGTATAATAATGAGATGAAAAGGCACAATTTTAATGGAAAATATTAAAAAATTAATAGGGTAGCACCAAATTATATCTATAAAAAAAGTTTGTCTGAAAAGGCTTCAAATCTTGATATGGAATGGTTTAATAGTAAAATCTGCTAATAGTCAACTGTAACAAGAAACACGTATTTCAATATAATGATATGTAGAAAAATACAACATTCTTTGGAATTTGGCGTCCGGGCGTTCCAACTATCTTGTACTCAGTGTCATTAATGGAATGTTTAAGCTTTGAAGAATTCAGAGCTGATTTAGTATTGCAAACTGAAAAGAAAACAAACAACACAATTTATATTAGCCGGCTGACTGGTTAATTGTATCAAATTTTTCCAAAGCTCATGAATCTCAGGCAGAGTGTTTACTCAATACTTAATATAGGATCAGTAGAATTTTTGAACGTGACGCACCAAGATGGCGGTGTTGTTGTGATATTTGGAAGTATCTTTAATGTTAATAAATATATATACCGTATATGCTCGGGTATAAGTCACACTTTTTTTACAGAAAATTTCGACAAAAAGTAGGGGTGCAACTTATACACCCGACACTGTTTTTGAAAAGTTTGAAAAACATCACTACTCTGTCATAAAGTTTCCTACATAACCCCCATAGTTGATTGGAGTTACGTATAATTATTAGGATATGCCTTTATCTGATTATGTTTGCCTTATGCACGATTAAAACAATTTTTTAAGGAAAATTTCCAAATTAGGGTGAATATTTAGTAACTTTCATGTTTAAAAGGTATGCATTTTTGAGATATTAAAAGGCAGTGTAACCCGGGAAGTCGGGGTGCGACTTATGCGCGGGTCAATGGCAACGTATCAGGAAAAAAATCGTAAACTAGGGGTGCGACTTATACACCGGTGCGACTTATACGGTATTTAACTTCCGGAGAGGGAAAACTCTGATCACAAACCCCACCGCCCTGTGGCTAAACCCATGTACGGGAAATACTAGGGGAGTAAACCTCAAAAACAAATCAGGAGCCGGAGTCCCTTAGGCAGTACACTTTATGCTCGTCACGTAGCATACTGGCAACTCCTGTGACGCAAAAGATGCCAAGCTGTATCGGCTAAGCCTTTCCCTTGTACACATCTGATGCGTGGAGAGAGGGGAACTGATGCATGGGCAACATCAGCCTCTCCTTAACACACTGCCCAGGCTTGCGCTCTGGAGAGGACACTCCAGCTTTGCTGTTTAGCATCGACAAAGCACAAAAAGCAGCAGTTACCGGCTATAAACCATCTACTCGGGGGCCAGGGGTTGCTTCCGACGGTGGGAGAAACTATCATATAGATGAACTAAAACTGGGAGCAAGGATAGGTCTCCACAGACACAGTCAATTTTGCAGGGCTGGCCAAATCACAGGAGCGCAAATCTAATCGTCTTTCGAGACTATGGAGCCAATGATGAGAATTTAGTATTGCTTTAAATTGATTGTTTTTGTGAGTAACTGTAACTGTCACGACATTATTACCCACTCGGCAGTGCACTGTTTACTTAAGGCTATAATACCGAAATAATGTCTGAGGCTTTGTGTTACGTGCAGGTCAGTTAATAGGGTTAATATAATAAATTTCCATATAATGAACCTAAACCATTCACCTGGACTAAGGAAATCCCTGGTGCTTTTCTGATTATAAATTATCTGAACTTTGTTCACTTGGAGACTTGGAAGAATAAACTGGTGTAGCAGGGAGCAGTCGGGGAGAATGACCTTCTGCAGGAATATATTTAACATAAATTCAAACTGAAACAATTATTTCATATGATAAAACATTTCTAACCAGATACTCTATGTAAAAATGTTATATTTTAAAAATTAACAAGGCATTAAATGTATGTAGTATAGTTGTTTCATTTGACAGCTATTTACCATTTAGCAATTTTTTTTGCTGATTTTCTTTCCATTGACTCGCACTCAAAAGTTGATTTTTCAGTAGTCTGGTCTTATCATCTTGTAATTGTCTTTTCTTAAAACAGATTATTTTTTTAATCAGAGTTAGTATTAGCATGATATGAGCAGACAAACCTATTGCTTTGTTCAAAATAACTCTTTTGTTAAAATAAAAAAAAAATTCTTAGGCAAGCTAGAAAAACACAAATTTAATGTTTCTCATTTCAAGTCAAGACTTCTTTTATGATGTCAGAACCACTTTTATGACAAGGATAATTAAAGATTATTTGTTTTGTTCTATTTGTTGGTGTTATGCTTTTGGTTTACCTCTGTTGTAAATCTAAGCACTGCCTCTGTGAAGCTCTGTTTTTCTTTCTCAAACTTTCTTTTCTCCAGTTGAAACGTTCTCTCCTGTTCAGACAAACTCTCTTTCGTCTTGAACAGCTGGGATTCAAGATGCAAGGTACTTTCGACCGACTGAGTCTGGGTACACAATGATTGCTGAGGATGACAAAGACATGGATTGATTGACAATTTAGCCAACACTAGAAATACTGATACTTAAAAAAAACAGAGTGGATAACTTTAACTCTTAGAAACCCGGTAACCCATTTTTTTTAGTTTGAGCGTAATGAGCGCATACCCTGGCAGATCAATATTTGGGGTCTTACACACCCAGTGACAACCTAATATAAAAATAAGCAATAAATGCTGAGCCCAGACACACAACATTACTTGGGAAATGTAACAATAATTGCGGCATTCATAGCTGAGAGTTTATTTAGAATTTTTGACATATTTTACAATAAAAAGAAGCACTAAAAGTGCAATAATAGACTTTTTAAGGCAAAGTAAGTGGTAAAACAATGTTCTGGATGACTCAGAACTTTATAAATTCAGTATAAAAAAAGATTAAGGTAGAATTGACAAAGCAAATTGAATACAAGTGACAAGACTTGCGTTTTGAACAATAAATAAATGCCGCCTAGACCTGTGTTAGGCCCTTGAAAGATGATGGGCGGCAGTTGGAGCATGTAAACTAATGCAAATATTGTTAAAGCTACTTATGCTTGAAATAAAATAATAAAAAATAATTATGATAAACTGAAAACTAAATCAAAATGTATAAATAAATAATTTAATGCCATAATTTTAAGGCTGTCTTATGTTTTTCTTATGCGTCTGTTTTAATGGCCAGGGACTCAGGGTTCAATGGGTTATGGGTAAAACAAGTTTGAAAATGAATGGCTCTTAACTCTTGTTTACCTGAATCAAACCTTCCTGTTCTTGGATAATGGCTTCATACTTCTTGATTTTTAGTTTGAGTTTTTCTATGTCTCCCGAGTCTGCTGACAGGTGAGAGTCTCTTCCATTATTTGTACCAGAGGACTGCTGGTGAGGTCTAGGCGAAGATTTGCCTTGGTTTTTACTGACATCTTAAATAGTGAAAAAAAGTTGCATAAATATTTAATAATCATTGAAAAAAAATGACACAAATCAATTAATTGCACAATGCAAAGTTATTTATAATTTTTCTCTGATGTAAAATATAAACTAACTATTAAAGTAAATCAGAAGGAAATCATTTCATACTTTCTTTAATTTGATTACAGGTGTCTTTAAAAGTCCTCTCAATTTCATGACGTATGATATCATAAGGCATCTGGAAATACCCTGAAATTTATGTGCAAATGAAACTTGATACTTTAAATATTAAAAACAAACAACATTTATTTGTTAAATTAATTTTTCCTTTTGATGGATAATACCAGTGATCTATAAAAAAAAAAGAATGGATAGCGCCTCCATATTAAATTTGTATGCACAATTTGAGGCTAGAATTGATTGCACTATCTGCACTATTCACTTATCTATATAATGAGTTATAGGAATAAACCACCTATAATTAGAGCAAATCTATCCGATTCAAAGGACGTCTAAGCCACTTGAAATATATTTAAAGATAGGTGTTTAGGAAATCTAATTTTATAGATAAGTGAAAGTCATGTGAAAGCCTATTGCTTTTGGCTTCAAAAATGTTACATCCGTGCCTAATCCATTCTTTTTATAGATCAGTGGAAAATACACAAGACAGTTTATATTTCTACACATTTCTGGAACATACCTTCATCAAGATCTGTAAGAAGGCTAGAGGGTGGCTCTGATATGTTTTCTCTTAGACTGAGAGGCTGGAATATAATAAAAAATTATAACGAGATGAATAATTATTTTTTATCATTTGTAAATAATTATACCCTTAAACCTAGAAACTATTAATATTTATTACTTAAATAATTTATGTCAGGGGTTCCAGAACTTTTTCTGTTTGTAAGCCAGGTTCTTTTTATGCTTCTACTTCGTGGCCCACTAATATTTTCCTGCATTTATGTAACATAGAACAGTTATACATTTCCATACTATTATGCAGAATAGAGTCTCTCTATAGTAGAGAAAGGTGTAGCCTAAATAAATTATGGTACAAATATAACAAAATGTCCTCTCAGAAAAAATTTAGGGTTATGAGTCTTTCGGTAGTAAATCATGATAATCTGTCCTGGATTTTAACTTTATTTATTTTTTTTGCCACTCAGTAATTTTGCTTTCATGGCCAGGCACCGGGTTCTGAACCCCCCATTTGGGGGAACGCTGATATTTTATGTGATTTATCAAAATCTAATCTGGACTTTAAACTAAGAAGTAATAATCATGAGTCAAACAACAGTAAACAACAGTGTAAACAACAGTGTAAACAACAGTGTAAACAACAGTGTAAACAACAGTGTAAACAACAGTGTAAACAACAGTGTAAACAACAGTGTAAACAACAGTGTAAACAACAGTGTAAACAACAGTGTAAACAACAGTGTAAACAACAGTGTAAACAACAGTGTAAACAACAGTGTAAACAACAGTGTAAACAACAGTGTAAACAACAGTGTAAACAACAGTGTAAACAACAGTGTAAACAACAGTGTAAACAACAGTGTAAACAACAGTGTAAACAACCGTGTAAACAACAGTGTAAACTGCATGTCTCAAGATAGAATATGGAAATATTTAGGTATTTCTCTATATTGTAATAATACATAATATGACATATAATGTTTGCTGTTTCTTATATTATGGTGGGGATCATTCTTATGAGAAATGAAAGCCAATAATAAGTCTGTAAATCTATGGAGCATTATTAAACAAAATGCTGGAAATCAAAAACAGAGTATTACACGTATTGACAATAATAATAGGCCGGCTGGTCCTGCAGTTAGTTCACCTGGACTGTCAACCAACATATTGCGGGTTCTATCACTGCCGCCGACCGTTCCTGACGCCCTTCAGGAATTTTGGGCCTAGTTCACGTAATAATCGTCTATCTAGAAGGAACGCCTGTAGACTTATAAGATAATAGTGTATACAAACAGCTGATAAAAAAAAAAAAAACTCTCTAAGATTAAATGTGAATTCATGAACACCTTACCTCAGAGGCAGCCATGTCCCCAGTTTGTTTGAGTAAGGTAGAGAGTTCTCTCTGGAGTGAGAGGAGACAATCCCTGAGGTCTTGATTTTCTAGCATTACCTCTTTGTGTCTGTCTTCGTAGTTGTTGATAATCAGATGGTACATTTCTTCTTCTTGCCTGTAAGTAAAATAATATAAACATGATAATAATAATAAATAATTAATAATAATAATTGTATTTATATAGCGCTATCAACAGACATAATGTAGGCTCGGAGAGCATCAAAAACGGAGGACAAAACATACATACAAGTGATAACATATAATGGCTAGGGTTATACAGTTGTCTTTCGATGCCCGCATTAGAAACCTATGCAGAGGCCTTTATTTACAGCTGCGTCAACTTGGTCAGATATGACCTTATTTGTCATTTGACTCAGCAAAGAAACTTGCCGCTGCCTTTAAACTCTCACGCCTCGACTACTGCAATGCTCTGCTAATCGGGATACCTGACGATAAGTGGCCAAATTACAGCATATACAAAACAGTGCCGCCCGCCTGGTCATGCGTAAGTCAAGGCGTGATTCTGTGACAGTTCTCCTACGTTGGCTCCATTGGCTCCCTGTGAAAGCCAGAATTGAATATAAAGTGGCGCTACTTTGCCATCAGTGCCTTTTTAATAACGAGATGCCATCCTATCTCAAGGAACTGATTACACCATATGTCCCGCAAAGAACACTTCGTTCTGCCAACTCATCGCTTTTGGAAGACCCCCGTTTCTCTCTGACCGCCGTTGGCCTTAAAGCCTTCTCAGTATCCGGTCCGAAGGTGTGGAATCTACTTCCCGTTCAACTCAGGCGAACAAGCTCTATTGATACTTTCAAAAGAACCTTAAAAACTCATTTTTTTCAAGATTTACCTTAGTTAACATTTAACATGCTTTAGATCGCTACTGTCTTAGTTATAGGTTGGGTCAGTTTATGCTACATTTTTATTTTTTTTAATATCATCAGTTAGTTTTGTCTCCTAGCCTAGAGTAATGTCCCTGTACTTAGTTGTATGTTAAATGCGCTCTGAGCTTACATTATGTTTCTGGGCAGCGCTATACAAATATTATTATTATACAAAACCAGACAAAAATAAACGATAGACCTGATTTCTAAAGGTGAATCTTAAAGTAGTGAGTCTTTAAGTTCTTTTTGAAGGTGTCGTAGCAGGCGATTTGTCTGAGCTTGAGGGGGAGCGAGATCCATACCTTCGAGCCAAATGATGAGAAGGCTCTCATACCACAAGTCTGCAGCGAAAAATGCTGGTATACAACTATAAAGTGTTTCCAAGTTTCTGTCTATGGAAATCATCAACAACATTTTTCCCCGGCAGAACCCCAACAATTAATTAGTAAAAAATTTTAAAAGATATAAGAAGAATGTTGATAAATTTACTAAAAACTTTTAGTGGAAGGCATGGTAATACAGCAAGGGTTTTTCAATTCATGATTTAGTCAATGACAAACAAAGTCTCATATCAACCATCAACATTCTTCCAGGCTTCTTAGAGTTAATTTCAGTCAGCACAGAGAATCTTAATTCACTCAAGGAAGATGTTGCAAATGCCAGCAAAATTTTCACAGCTTTTAAGTTTAATTCAGGATACTGATTTTTTTGTGTTTTGATCAGCAACCCGAGCTTTATAAAATATACTGTTGGCTAAAAGTTAAAATCTGACATTATTATTATGTCAGCGCACATGATATCGCAGAACACTTGAGATTTTTTAAGGAACCCTAGAGTTTTGCTGAACCCCATTTGCAAATCGCTGATACATGGTGCAATATAGTTTCATTAATGAAAAAAAAAAGTAATTAGAATTCATTAAACAAAGTTAAACATTTTAACTAGCAATAAAACAGACAATGACAAGTGCATTAGGTTTTGTCAATGGCCCTAAGCGTGATATACTAGCTTTGCTTTAAGATGTATTTACTTTCCAGAACTTGACTTCCAAGTTGATCTTTTGCCTTCATTACGACCAATTAAATTTTGAAGATCCATTCCTAAAATTAAAATATTTTCTTTGAAGTTAAATGCTAATAAAAAATTTTAAAATTTACAAAAAATATAACAATAATTTATTAGGTATGTACACATATTTCTTTACAGTTTTTTATACTTTGAACTAAAAAAACAAAACTATTTATCATTGTTGTGTAAACATGAAACGATTCTAGAGTTTTTTTTGTATCAAAACTATCTTTAGAAAGTTAATAGAAAGTGTCATAGCTGCTCTGACTCAAGTCTGTATTTCTAATGAGGTTAAATTGTTGCTCTTACCAACTTTTCTTTCCGGCACTTTATCAGATAAGAGTTGATGCAATCTTTCTTTCAACTTGAACACTTCCCTTTCCTTTTTCTTCTGTTCATGCTTAAACTGAACATCTCTAGACTGAACTACTGCTGTCAATCTTTTCACCTGGATGAGTTCAACAAATTATATATGAAACTAATGCAACAGTTTAACTTACATTTTTTTTTAAAGGCATGAAAATGAAAGCAGGCTAAGTGAACCTGTATTAATGTCATCTTGTGCTTGATTATCAGGTAGAATTATAATTGGTTTTCTTCTTTCTTTCCTATCAAATCCATTCTCCTCTCGTACTACACAGACAGAATTACCATCTCTTGCGGATATTTTCAGTTCAAGGTGCCTGTCTATGATTGATAAAATCCTCCAAGATCATGCACACCCGCTTCATGATAGCTACATAATATCTAGTCGAAGTGGTCGGCTTCTTTCTATAAGGGCAAGAACAGAGAGATTTAAGAACTCTTTTGTTCCACTGTCAGTAAGACTCTTTCAAAAGAATCATCTTTCAGCCAGGAAATAAGATGGCTCAATAGCTGACTCCTAAATAATAGGCCTACTTTTTTCTTGTATGATAAATGGTATGATAGTGTGCGTGAATGTCTATTGTGTTTGAGTACAAATGGTTCTTTAATATTGTTTTAGGTATGCTGAAAAACGGAATTTATGTAATCAAGTCAATTTTCCATTCATTTGGATCAATAAAGCAATCTTATCTTATCTTATCTTATCTTTCTTCAATGAACAAATTTGTCAAAATGTTTGTCTGGTGGCTTTTAATTTTGCTTGATATAAAAATACTGTAATCACCTCAGGCAAAAAATATTGCTTAGAAGACTGGCTTACATTGTTTAAATCACCTTGAGTAAAAAAATCACCACTTTACTAAAAATAAATGAGTTCAATAATAAAAAATTACTTCATCCTTTTCTGTTTTTAGCTTGGCACACATCTGTTTGTACTTCTGTGTTATCTGTCGCAACTTTTCTTTCTCCTCATCAAGATTTTTACCAGACTGATCTTGATCTTTCGTGAGACGTACATTTGTTGACTTGTGACGTTCTATATCGCACAAAAGTCTATGATTTCTATTTGGGCAAAAAATTACAGAATATTTTTAAACATGATCTTTTTATAATGCAGGCTTTAAATTAAAAGGTAATAGGTAATAAGCTAAAAATATATGTAAATGTAAGCCTATCACCTGTTCTCAAGATCCTCTTTTACAGTTTTAGTTTTGTGATAAATTGTCAACAAATCATACAGTCGATTGATGAAAAACACAACATCTAGATTTGATTTGCTTCCAGTATATTGAATGCAAGGTAACCCCAATAATTGAAACTCCTGGAGCAAAAAATATATTCAAGAAATTAGATTCAAATTGTAACATCCCAGACAAAAATCGTCCTCCTAATCCTAATAATTTTTCAACTATTACAATTACAAAATAATTTATATTTGTGTTTATACAAATCAACCAGCTTATTTTATTTTGAGATTGTAAAACATCAGGAAACTAACAATATTTAACCACTTTAGTGCTTCACTAAATCAATACTGTTCAATTGAAAGAAAGAAAAAATACACATCCTAATAATTAAATGATTTGCTCGGAAACATGATATGGTGGTGATGCTATCACAAATACTGTAATAAAGTCACAAGGAGGGATAGGGTGTTTTTTTCTCTTTAAAATCTCATATATTTTTCTACTGATCTATATAATATGTTGTTTTATGAATTCATAGCCATTATTAATGACTTCAAAGAAAAAAATGAAACACCTTTAAACCTGGCTAAGGTTTTAAGGCCAGTATACTCACTCCCTGTTACTCAATCTAATAATTTTTTAAGAGTATGACTTCAAGCCTCTAGATTGGTGTAACAACTAACTTATTTAACTATATTCTTTTTCTGTCATCCTTTTATAGCACATTACATTAGCCATTCACTCCCTATTCATACACCAACATGAGACATCCAAGAATAAAACTCACTATGCCCAGCAAGTCACATAAACAATAACAAAGAGATATCCGGTCACTAAGTCCAGTCAACACATTACAATAATACAGTTTAATGTTTGTCACTAAGTCTCAGTCAGTTTATAATTATTCTGTCCCTTACACTTACACACTCACAGTGGCTTTTATTGACAAGTCTTAAAGGTCAAAAAGAACATTTCCGGTCTTATTAGATCATTTTCTTCAAAACATGTCTGTGTGCTACGTTACTGGTTGTATGAAAATATGTAGAGAATTAAATTGTATATCATTTCCAAAAAATAGCGCCAAAAGAAAATGATGGATTGTGAATGTCAGATTTGAAGAATCACCTATTTATAATCCCAAACTAATTGCTTGATGCAAAAGAATTTTCGTGTTGTGGTTTTTTATGAATCTCCGCATTGTGTTTTTTTAATTACCAAGGACGCAACTCTTGACTAAATTATTTTATAAACAAAAGCTACATTTAGCCTAACGCGACTAACACTTTGAGTATTAATTATCGCCTACTCATTTTTGATGTTAAAAACGGATTCATCATAACTAATCTTGTAGCCGTTGTATATTTCTAAAAGACCAGAATTGGCTGTCAATGTTGAAATCAATAGTCAAACAGCACCAAAAGCATGGTTTTTGTTTACGAAAATGGCGGTAAATTTCACCGGAAGTTCATGATCATTCCAGTTCAAAAGGTCACATCTAATTAAGACTTGTCAATTGCTGTCACAAATTTGACTAATTAACTAAAGTTATAATCAACAATCTTTGATTTAAAGAAAAAAGACATTGAACTGATTATGTATACCTGATTAATGTAAGCCACAGAATTGAGTACATTTTCTTTTGTGCAGAAATGTGAGCTTTCCTTCACCAGAAAAAGTTCCTCCTCCAGCCAAGCAGGCACATCCCTGTTTAGACTTTCAAATCTGTTACCAGCAGTTGAAAATGTCTGGGATGGGCCTACACTCGTATCTAGTACAGATTTATGCATGCTCCATCCAGACATGATTTACACTACAAATAAATGCCTTTTTATCATCATAGCCTGGGAAAATGAAGAAAAACAGAAGTATCGGCACACTGTATATATATAGTTGCACTAAAATTTTTCAATATAATTATAATGATTAGCTATGAGAGTAATTTGAGTTTTTACAAGTTTCACAGAACATGTTAATAGCAATAAATATGATTGATTCAAAAACATTAGGCTGGGCTTTATAAGCTGAATCATCTTAATTAAGTGTTTTATATTGTATATCTACCATGAGCTGCATTTTGCAGTATAGGCTACATTTTTAGGACAATGACAATGTGACACTAAAGTAAAGACTCTAGTTTAATGAATGCCAAGCAAGGCAGCTAATTTCAAAATACCTAATACTGTAATAGTAGAAAAAAAAGAGTATGACAGTTTAGAGATTAAGACATAACTTAGACTTGGCTTAACTTAAGGCCTAACACTTACCGGTACTAACAGTGTTCAGTGTACACAAAACTGCTAGGGTCAACCAGGGTAAAATGGGTAGCCGGGGTAAAATGGGTAGCCGGGGTAAAATGGGTAGCCGGGGTAAAATGGGTAGCCGGGGTAAAATGGGTATATCAGTTAAAATAATTTTTATTTAAAGCACTGTTAACTTAATGAAATAAGTTGATTGTTTTTATTATAGCGAAATATGGAATATGGGATAAAATAAATATACTATGGGGTAAAATGGGTATAGGCCTTATCTAAAATACTATTCAATAGAAATATTTATTATCTATATTTTTTTTATCCCAAATAGTGCAATGTAAATTTTATGAACAAAAAGTTTGATAAAATTAATTACAGTTCAACCAATGCAACTGCAAACAGAAAACTAGGTCAATTTTATACCCATTTTACCCCGGTTGACCCTAATGCCTAATATTATTATTATTTTTTAAAATATTTACTTAAAAAATGATCACTAACCTGACCTAGCCATAGCCCATAGTCATAGTTTACCACCACAGGCATAGGTAAATTGACACAGAGGGCTACTATACTATAACTATAGCATGGGTCATAGCTCATAGGCATATATTAATATATAGTATATAGTCATATAGACTATAGCTAATTTCTATAGTCTATAGTATAGATTATTTTTACAATTTAAAAATAATTAGAATAGACATATATAATTATATATAGCTTATATTTTATAGCATAGAGAATAGACTACCATAAAATCATAAGAGACACTCGTCTCTAAGGCTTTATTGCCTTTCCTTTATTTATAAGCTCTAACTGAGTCTAACTCTTAAAAGGTGTAGGAGTGTAGGCTAAAGAAAACCACTAGACTAGCCTATCATTAATTATTTTATTACTATTATTATTATTAAAATCAATTAATTTAATAGGCCTAAATAATAAGTCAGTATTTTATTAACTAGTCTCACTAACTGACTGATTAGTAACTCTCTGTAGTCCAGCTTGCAGCTAATAATAGTAGTAGTGTGACTATAGTCTTATAAACTTTTATAGTAGGCCTACTTATATATGATTAATTTGTAGTAATATATTATATATTAATATAAATATAAAACTGAGGTACAAGAAAAGAAAGTTGTAATTTGTAAAGTAGTTTAAATTTAAGTAGACTCAGTGACTCAAGTTGAAGACTAGACACTTATTTATAGTTTAACTAGGCCTACTATTACTGACGTTAGAGTTAGACAAAAACTCATGATAAGTATGTAAAGTAAACAGCAACAGTAAACAATCAAAGTAAAGTGATAGACTGATACTGATAGCCTACTACAACTAAAGTACTCAAGATTAAAGTTAAAGTGGAGCAGTCCCTGGCCTCCTAACTCCTTACCGTAGCCGCAACTGTAAGACTGTAACTTGAAGGTAAAGATTAAAGTCGAACTCACACTTTTCATAATACATAATACTGAATTTTTGGTCCAATATTTCAAAAGTGAATTTTTAAAAAGTATAGAGATCTACTATAGGCTTAGGCTAAAAGCCCTCAAAGCCTATTAAAAAATCTGAGTGTAACTTGGCTATTTTACAAATATGTTAGCGATGCCAAGGGACCATAAGTACCAGCATTCTTAGAGTAGTTTACCTTTGCTCGCGTCACTGACATATACAATTTCTATATTTAAGAGTTGAATCAGCCACTTATACTTAAATATCGATTTTTACACCCCCTCCCCCCATGCCTCAATAATATAAATTCTAATGCCTTCAGTCCCCAGTAACCTAATATAATAATAATAATTAATTATAATGTGTAAGACAATCAGGGTTGGCTCGTTCATATTTTTTTGGGGTGTGGGGGCGCATAACTGAGGATTTTTTTTTTTATTTGGGGATTTAAAAAATATAAACTAAATTAAAGTTTAGTACTTCTGCTCCCTACTAGAATAAGCAGACGAATTACTAGGTAATAAAGGCGAAAAATATTTTATTCAAGTTGTCTTAGAAAATAGGATAGTATGCCCTAACACTACTCAGTTCTTCCCACCGAAAGCACTTTAATGAGGGCGCAGAATTTGTTTTTGCCTAGGGCGTCAAAAACCCTAGAGAATATTCTGAAGACAATTTATTATAAGTTTTACAGGTGTTCCTTCTAGATAGAAGCTTATTATGTCCACTACACTAGGCCCCAAACTCCTGCAGGGCGGCAGGGATTGGTCGATGGCAGGGATAGAACCCGCGACGTGTCTGTTGACTGTCCGGTGAACTAACCGCATGACCAACCATAAATTAGGCCTATCTTATCTTAAATACTACAGACGATACTGCTATAAAGAAGATTATTGCATCCTACGCTCATCCGTGGTCCAAGTCGAGTCTATCTAATCTAAGATTATCATCTTAGTAGGTCTACTATTTTATTTTGTGCATTTAGAATTTAGCTCCACTAAAGTCCAAGACAGGCGAGGTGATCACTGAACAAGATAAACAGGTGCAGCACTGGACTGAGTACTACCTATAGAACTTTATGCAACACAGAATGTTGTCTCTGCCCTAGATAGTATCCCAACTTTAATAGTGCTGGATCAACTTGATGCTCTACGTGCGTATATCCTCAATAGAGGAGCTCAGCAAAGCAATCGACCATCTCAGCATTGGAAAAGCCCCAGGTGGGTCTAAAGATGGCATTCCTGCTGAAGTCCTAAAGTGCTGTAAGCCAGCAATACTAATGCCTCTTACACAACCTAATTTGTGATTGTTGGAAATATGGTCACATCGCACAAGACAAGCGTGATGCTAAAAAAGTAACTCTCTACAAAAATAATTAAGGAGATTACAGTGATTGCAACAACTATAGTGGCATATTTTGGGAACTGCTTTCGGCCTGGCTGGTCAAACGTGGACATGAACCATTGGACAAGTTATAAGAGCTTTGGTACCCATGGACCTCAAAGCAGGTGAAAGTGTGTGGACAAGTAAATACCCGTAATTGCTAAGAGAAAACTCATGTAATTGAATTCAACAGTAAAATTTATTCAACACAGCAAGAAAGTATTTCATTAGTTAAATCATCAAAATTCTCTAATGTATAGCCAATGCCAGTCAGCAAAATTGAAAAATATCTTGTGGCAGAGTCTGCAGAGAATGCTTCAGATATAAATTTTGATTTTCTTGAAAGCCTAAAAAAGAACAAAATAAATTTTAAGAATAAATTAATATTTGTTTTCTTAAAAATTAATTCATAAATAAAATAAAACAATTTTGTTATATTTTTTAGTATTGGTAGGCTATATATATTCTGCAAAGGTAAATCAATAATATAAATTACAATGCATACAAGCATTTGGTAAATTTTGTTATATTTACTTAACTTTTAAAAAAAAAAAAACCTTAAAACTGAGCTAAAAAGTAAGATAACAATTCTGTGAAAACAGCCTCATTTTATCCATTAGAGGTAAAATAAGGCACTGCAAGTGCAGTTTGGAGGATATACACTTCATAGTTTTTGTGACAAATATTTTTGGTCATCACTTTACTTCTGGCAAACTGATATTTTAAAAACAAATGTTAGTTAATTTATAAATGGATAACACCCCCGGACCAAGTAAGAAAAAGCCTTAACATCACAAACTAATTCAAATCTGAGAATAACCTTTAAAAACCTGGTCCTTAAACTTCCTGTCACTTTGGGACAACTTTTTATCAAAGAAAGATCAGGTTGTTTTATACTTATATTGGCCAATGGATGTGTAAGACACAAATATAAGTCTTATGGGCTTATGGGCCATGTTTTTTTTCCACACTCTCTGGCTCATAACAACAATATACATCAAACAGGCAATACTACAAAGACAGATATGTTGTCGGAAGCCCATATTCATATTCAAACCCTTTCATATATAATTTCAATATAAACAGCTTAAAAAATTTTAATATTTGCAAACTGTAACAAATTTATAAAAAACACTTACATTTTCAATAAAAAAATTGCAACAAGTGTCCATTCAGGGGGTTTAAAAACAATTGTGTCTTTCTGTAAACTGAAAAAAAGTTAAATTAAAAGCAATACTACCAAACTGTGTTTATATATAATTTTAAAAAAATCCTAATAAAATATTTAGTATAGTTATATAGTAAACCAAAATTGTAAAGATTATTGTGTTCAATTTTCACATCCCCTATTTGGATGCGGACATAAGTCTTACAATTAAATACTTAGGCCTGTCTAACAATGTTTAAAAAGATAATTATTTTATCACCTGAGTCAAAGATTTAATTACAGTATGGTATCTTCAAAATGCAGAGCCTAGGAAATATTGCAATGATGACATGCCAACTTTGAAAATTCCAAATTCGTAAGGATTTTCTTTATTGTAGCTTGCTGCACTAAAATTAGATGGGCATCCCAGTAGAAAATTAAGTAAGGTAAGATTGATTTTAAGGTGACAACTCAGTTCTCCCAGACTTTGCCCAAACTATACAAACTCTTCCAGAGATTTGTATACAGCAGTGATCAATTGAGTACCCTAATGATAGGGTTTTTGGTATGCAATATTGAGAAAGAAAAATAACATTGAAAAGAAACTAAGCTGATTGAATCCAACCCCAGCCTTTTTTTTAATTTAATATTTTAGCCCAACCTTCCCCCTAAAAATAAAACAACATTGATTTATATGAATACACATGTATAAAAAAACATACATACTTGAATGTTGATACTAACTCCCTTATCAATGTTGAAATGAACTGAACAGGTAGTGATAATGGTGTCAAAAGACTTGGAATTCTGAAAAGAATAAATTTTATAGTAAAAATAGAAAAAAAATCACATTTATGAAGCATTATTTTAAAGGTAGATAAGCCAGGAAGTTTATCAGAGAACTTTTGTGTAATTTACAATAAGTGTGTTTGATTTTTTTAAATTTAATTTCAAATTGTAATATCTAAATATAAGTGCCAACACTGCTCAATGTAATTTTTTTTATATCAATCAAATTATGTACTTACACTTTATCTAACTGGTACAACACAATTTTCATTCTAATCTGATGTTGGTCATAAGTATCCACAGTTGGCAGAAAGACTGGATTTGTATTATCATCATCTGCCTGTAAAATAATCGAGGAAAATGGAAGTAATAATCTATATATATAAAGTAGACTGTGGGTGTGGATTCCGATCCCCATTGGTTAATTTAAGACATGTGACCTTATTGTCTAATAGTCTAATATTTTACTTTTGCGTCCGGTATTTGTCCTCCTTAGCTAAGTAGTTAGCGTATTTAACTGCCATGCATGCAACATGGGTGCGATTCTCCACCAATAATTCTTTTTCTATGTCCATTATTATTTCTTTTTTTTTAAAGATTGTAAAGAATTTCAGGACTTAAAGCTTTCCTAAAATGTTTTCAGTAAGTAACATCTAATCATATTTTACACGCATGCGGGAGACGGATGTTTGATTCTCAGCTAAGGATAGTCCAAACTTTTTGTTGGAAAAACACGGGAAGTGCCCTTTTTTTAAAAATGATTACAATATTTATTTTAAATTCCTTTCTTATATGTTTTCAGTAAACAATAAATAGATTTTAAACAATTATTATAACTTTACGTTCATTGTATTTTAAAAATATTTATCTGTAGCTTATATATGCCTTTGTAATTTTTTCCTCGAGCATCACTGTGAATTTAGCTTGGATTTGTATATTATATAACAACCTCAATTCATGGTTGCAAAAAGAGTATTTATATTGAAAACAATATTTACTTTCAAGACAATATTTATATTCACAACAACATTAACATTCACAACAATAAATTACTTACTTCATCTGTACTTTTGTTGCATTCAGGTTTTTTACCAGTGATAAATTCAACAACTTTGAGTTGAAACGCAGCATTTTCTTGCTTTAAAAGATCATAGTCTGGAACTGATTTAAGTTTGGCTGTTTGACTATCTTCACTCTCATTAGCCCCATGTAATAAATTTTCAAATTCTTTCTCTTGTAGGACCAGGCGCCTGCAAAGATGAGCATAACCTTCTTGGAGTTTAGGGTCAGGAAAAGAAGATGTCTCATTGTTCTCGCTAGTTGTCAATAACAGGTATGATCTTGTGTGCTCTGTCACCCAGGCCTTGAGGGCATGTAGTATCCGTTGTAATGGCAAATGAAAAGATGATTTACATTGACTGCTCATCTCTTTATCTGAAATATTTTCTGTGGTGCTTTGCCGTAACTCTTTCTGACTTTGCCCGTGTGACGAACCAACAGATGCAATTTTCACGAAGCTCTGAGTTGGAACAGCGGTAGCAACAGCAGGCTCGATCTGCTGGGATGCAGGCTGCATATCAACTATCATATTAGACAAAACACCTTTCTTTCTGGCCAAGATTTTCTGTAGTTGTTCCAGTTTGGACTCAGTGCTTTGAGGCTGTGGGGCCAAAGTTGGAGCACTTTCAATTGTTCTATTTTCTTTCTTCTCCTTTACTGAAACATGCATCCCAGCTCTGGTTCCTGAAACCACACCAGGAACAGTGTGAACAGGTTTAGGATCACATTGAACAACATCTGAAACTTCACAGGTACTTTGTCCAATGTTTTTGTTATCACATTTACCAAGGCCACTCACACTACCTGAAGCTGACAGTATGACTTCACTTTGGCCAGTGTTCAAGTCAGAATCGATACTTTCACCTTTCACCGTTGATGTTTCCTTTATTTCAGGTGAAGGTAACACAAGTGTAGGGTTGACTAGATCTGCAGCTGCAGCTTGAGCCTTGGCGGTTTTGCCTTGTGCTTTTGGAGCTATGTAAAGGGAAGACATTTTTGTGTCCAGTTCTTCAAGTTTAGTCAATTCTTCCTTGAGTAACTGTCGAGGTAATTCTCCGACTATCTCTTCACCAACAAAGCCTCTATAAAGAAAGATAAAATATACTATTGACACAAACAGAAAAAAAATTACAAGTTTTAAAAGAGCCAGTTTAAATTAGTTTTAAATTTTTAATCTTGATTTTAGCAAATAAAATTTTTTTAAATATGTCCATAAAAGCAAAATGTATCAAATATTTTAGCAAGGTTTATTACTTATCCATTTTCAAGGTCAATAATTTAATATCAGGCAGTATTTCTTTTTCTCTGGCCCACAGTGGTGATTCTGGAATTTGATTGCAGAAATATTTGGAGGCTTTGAAACATTGGTTGCTACAAAAATTCTGGAAGAAAAAAATATATACAAAATGTTATGAAGATTGTGTCTGGGTGCAAACCTGCCAACTTAAAAATTTAGAAATTTCGCTTTGTTATTTTTTCCACAAATTGAGTCAGGGTATTAAGACTTGCTAATTATGTAAATTAGACTAAATATTATAATATATAGGCTACATTAGTATTTTGAGTATATTTTTTTTAAATTCGTAATATTATTTATAATTATACTTGGATTCAACAGACAAAACATAACTGGCCATGGTTAAAATTTTACAATAAAAACTTCACCAAATAATACATTAACTAATTACCTTCCGTTCAGAAATGTCATAAACTTTATTAGTTTTGGTAGAGATGTGATATTTCTTCTTTGGGACCTTTTTTTTAAATTCAGAAACAAATAATGAGGAGATGTATAGACATATAAATATGTTGTTACATTTATGCTTGTATAGACATATAAATATGTTGTTACATTTATGCTTGTATAGACATATAAATATGTTGTTACATTTATGCTTGTATAGACATATAAATATGTTGTTACATTTATGCTTGTATAGACATATAAATATGTTGTTACATTTATGCTTGTATAGACATATAAATATGTTGTTACATTTATGCTTGTATAGACATATAAATATGTTGTTACATTTATGCTTGTATAGACATATAAATATGTTGTTACATTTATGCTTGTATAGACATATAAATATGTTGTTACATTTATGCTTGTATAGACATATAAATATGTTGTTACATTTATGCTTGCATTTATACTTGTATAGACATATAAATATGTTGTTACATTTATGCTTGCATTTATGCTTGTATAGACATATAAATATGTTGTTACATTTATGCTTGCATTTATACTTGTATAGACATATAAATATGTTGTTACATTTATGCTGGCATTTTTTATAGGCTAGTTATATAATGAAATTAAAATGTCCACACAAATAAAAATAGATTACTGCACAAATGACTTACATTGTCCAGCAAATTGCCACATAGAGGATAACCACAAAGCATACTTATAGCCCTCTCTTCCACAATGTCATTATAATGTTCTCTACTTATCAGTAGACCCTGTAATAGACACATAAGATGATTAGCAAAAGCACTTGGGGCATTACTTAAGAACTAACTTACTCTGGATACTAAATTGCCAGATAAAAACTAAATCCTAACAAGTTGTTTTTTTTTTCAATAAAAGAAAGCTGTTTACAGTATGCAGCCCAGTTGTGGATTCTGCAATTACTAGTCATACTCACACACTGAATAAGATAATAATCCTCAACAACACCATCAATCAGTTTGTTAACAATATCAAATGCCCTTTTCTCACACTCTACACGCTGCAGTATTGTGGTTTCATAGACTTTCAGCTTTTCATTTTTCTCCCCCATTCTGAAACAAACATTATTTTGTTTAAAGCCATTTCTTCTGTTACTAACAGCAGGCTTTTCAAAACTTTTAATATTGAAAAATTAAACAAATAATTAAAAAACCCTTTGTCTATTCTTACATGTTACAAATGCTCAGTGTGAACAGAAGATTATTGCCTGCTAAGGTGAACAGAAGATTATTGCCTGCTCAGTGTGAACAGAAGATTATTGCCTGCTCAGTGTGAACAGAAGATTATTGCCTGCTCAGTGTGAACAGAAGATTATTGCCTGCTCAGTGTGAACAGAAGATTATTGCCTGCTCAGTGTGAACAGAAGATTATTGCCTGCTCAGTGTGAACAGAAGATTATTGCTTGCTCAGTGTGAACAGAAGATTATTGCCTGCTCAGTGTGAACAGAAGATTATTGTCACCAATGGTTATCAATGAGTCTACGAGTCTTGTCTAGTCTTGCATTTTTATAAGGATTCTAAATTTTAAATGTTGCAGTTTTTTTGGGTGGCCGATTGCGTATTGCTTTGACTTTAGGCTCTTTGAATTTCAGAACAAAAACATACAACTCTAAAAATGAAATGAGACTTAGACTTAGTGGTACTTTACTTGGATAGACTAAGGTTGAAAGGAAAGAGTGACTTCCTGTTGGGAGCTATTTTAGCACGATACACGATATATGGTTGTGGGAGTAATTGCAAAATGTTAGTGTGAGTGAAAGGAAATAAAGAGAGTGTGTGTGTGTGCGTATGTTTAGATACAGTAGTATTTTTAATTGTAGAAATAATCATGAAATTTTGGAAAAATGATTTTTTCAAAGCTATCTTTAAAGAAATCTATACAAAATTTGAGAAAAAAAAAGGTCAATATTTAAATATTTAAACACTCAAAGATCTGCCCCCCCCCCCCCCCCCACCCCACACTGCTGGAAAAAAATCTGGGGTTCACTCTTGCATGCAGGTTGGGAAAGTTTCTGAATGATGACAAAGACTAATATTATTGGCCTCGCCCCAGCCCATACGCATGAGCCATAGTATGAATGAACCCTAGTCCTACCTAGTACTATATAGTCTACTAGCAGATATGTGCCCAGTTCTCCGAACTGTCTAAAATAGTTTTTCAATACACTGTAACTACCCATGTAGTTATAATAAACACAATAGTCTTAAGCGCTGATAAAGTATTTTCCGGTAATTGAAACAATTTTAACATTGCCTGCTACGAATTAAAACGTGAATAAAATTTTGTTCCCTTCTGGAACATTGCCAGCTACAAAATTAATTTAAGTCGTTTAAAACACGTAATCAATTTAAACACAAATACATTTTTTTTCCTTTTTTGACGATGACATAAAATTAATAGGCCTAATCACAAAGCCATAACTTTAACAATTATTTTTTGAAGAGAAATTATAAAAAGTTGGTACCGGTACCAGTTATTTAATGTGAAACAAGAGTTTTCTTTTTATTCTCCTTTTTGACAGAAATGACCATTGCGGTCATTTAAAAAATGTAAAACATAGAACTAGACACTGTTCACTGCAGTAAAACATAGAATTCAAAGATTATTCATTTATTCATGGCTAATTAGTAATTTCATGTCATTATGACTCATTATGTAATATTATTGTAATATGTTCATTATTAACAAAGATTATATAATATTAATATATATTAAATATCAATCTACATTGATAGGGTAGGCCTACATACATTATATAATTATATAATTATATCATTTATATGATAAACAATACTGTCAATAGGCCTTTAGCCTTAGCCTTTACTACTTTAGGCCTACTGACCTACTGATAACTATACTATACTATAGTTATAGGGCCTATTCTGTAGGCCTCTATAACTAAAATCTATAGTATTCTATAGCCTACTCTATTTCTAGGATCTATCCTACTAACTCTAACCTACACTACCACAGTCACTGTGACTACAGGTACTACAGAGTTGCTTCAATCTTAAACTTAAATTGAAATAAACTCATAATATAATTAATGGATTTTGGTTGGCGAATAAGACTTATGACATGAGAGTATGGCTTTGCTATGGGCTATGGGCATGCGATTGTGAAGTAGGCCTAGCCTAATTTTACACTTTTATTTACAATTTACAGTTTAAATCTATTAATTACAATTAATACATTCGACATGCTACTACTACAACAACTACAATGTTGATTTCATGACATAAAAATTTAAAACACGAATGTCACTGAATGTGAAGAATAAAAATGCAGCCTACTGAGACAGACTGCAGCCTAGTAGTACTAGTACTAGACTAGATGACGAGGAGCGTAGCGGCGTAGGACGCAATATTGCAATTTATATAGCATATTATCAATATTTACTTAGCAACTTAAGAGGATACTTTACGTAAGAGACGAAAACTTACATATAAAATATTTTTATATGACAAAAAAGACTGTGTGTAATAAACTTGTTAACATTTAGATATATAGTATATATATAGGTTATGGTTTTTATATCAACAATGCAAACTTAAAAAACTCAAACCAAAACATAAATGTTAAACACTGATCACTCTGATCCCAGATCAGTGGTGTAGTCTACCACAAACCAGATGACGACTTTAATTTGCCTTCAAACTTATAAATCTTCTTTAAAAAATAATACAACATTTTTTATCATCACGCGGAAAGCTCAATAGTCTAGAACGGCTAGTAAAACAGTTACTTAGTTCACGTTAGTTTTATGCATGCTGCATTCATTTTGACATTTTCATTCAATTTTCAGTCATCATTATTATTTATTTTATAGTTTATAGTTCTCAGTTGTCTGAGTAACTGTTGTGCTTGTCACAGGTCACAGGCTTGTGATTCAGGTATTCATTGTTGCATTTTATTATTATTCATTTCGATTATGATTACGATTATTTTATTAACTTTCGAATGATTCAATGAAACTAAGAAACTAAGTAATAATTAAGTCTAATAAGTAGCCTAAGACGCCTAAGTTAGTCCCTCAGACAGCCGACTAAGTAGTAAGTCTACCGGCCGGTACCAGTACTTTACTTAGTACTATAACTATACTTATACTATACATACTATAAGAAGAGGCCTATGCATAATAAGCAGGGCCTATAAGATATAAGTGTAACTAAGATAATACTATATTTACTATATTATAAGATCACTAGTAGTTTAAGTAGTAGGCCTACTAGTCAGTGACTATAACTATATTATGATATATAAGTTCTATATAAGTGACAAAAGATAAAGTCAATAAAGTAAAGACGATCACTAACAAACTAAGCCACTCGCTACCTAGTACACAACACAGACTACTCTCTGTCTCGACCACTCAATGAGACCACTCACTATTCTGACTATTATAATAAAAAGTAATGTACCCATCAGACCAAATTAATAAAAGGGCCGGTGAAGCAGCGTTCACCAGTTTCTGTGGCCACAGCATAAACTATTATTAATTATTATAGTATAGGCCTGGTTTACTTTTTAGGTTAGGCCTATTCTATTAACTATATAGACTAACTATAATTATAGGCCTATAGGCTTATAGGCCTACATATAAAAACAATTTATGGTGAGTTTAAGCAGAGTAGCTTATTTAGTTCTCATCAATTAGCCTAAGTGCCCTAAGTAGCCTAGTTTTAATTTTAATTAAAAGTAGTGACAGATTTCTTTTGATTTATTATTGCCCTTTATTCTTTATTCCTGAGTGGCATCCGGGCATGGAATAAGTTGTCTGAACAAACCAGGAAGAACTGTAACTTAATATCATTAAAAAACACTAATTAAAATGCAAGACTAGCCACAAACCACAGATATGCAAAGGGCGCAATAATTTTCAGTATAGAAGGAGTATTTGTAAGATTTATAAAAGATAGGATGATTAGTTATGACCTAATTATTCATGTATATATTTATGTTTCAGTAAACATCCATCTATATGCATATGACTGCCTTATACTTATGTAACTAATTTACATGTTCATAACATCAGACAAAATTGTTTTAATTTAATAATTAAATTAACTCATGGATGCCATCTACTTTGGTAACAGTGCCAAGCTTCTCTACATTGACTTGAGATCTAGAGGTTATGCAGCGTTTTGCCTGGAAGCGCAAGGTTGGGGAAAATGTCAACAAGACACAAGTGACAGCTTTCAGTGCCGAGTCTAAAGATGAGCATAAAGACAGCGAAGATAGTGAAGTTGATTGGCTGACTTTAGCACCCAAGAGGCAGTTTATCTCACTGGAAGATACCAGAACTAAAAGTGAAAGGTTAAAACAAGAGGGTGCTGTGTTGGCTGAAGCAGAGAGGTAATTATTTTGCTATTAGCTGTCTTGTTTAGAAAGTAAGTTTTCCCGTTAGTATAGAAATGATTGTTGTGAGGTACAGTTTCATTCTAATCCACGATTTCAATATAAACTATTTTCATTATGGATGATAAAATAATTTTTTTTATAATTGAAAACCTCTTATCCTTTGTAGAAATCCCATTAAAACCTACAATCAGTTTTCGTCCAATATTGCTGATCACTGGCCAGTAAAGCTCAATTTGCATGGTTTATTCTATATCAAAAGTAAAAACTTGGATGTAAAAGAAAATAAATACTAATTTTTTTTTACAAGGTAGTTTTAATGACTTGATTTGTGCAAATCCAACATGATTCTTTAAAAAATGTTTCTTCAGAATCAATAAAATCGTGATATACTTAAGGTAAAAGATTACCTTCAAATAAAACCGATATTCCAATTCAAAGTGGATTATCACTTTCAAATATACAGTATTTCCTTATTTCAATTCACTTCATCCTTATTGGATCGCTCAAAAGCATGCACTGCATTTAGACAACTTAAGCAGCCAGCTTATCTGAATTTAGATAGTAAATTATCCCCTTTGGAACAAGTTTCCATCGCTATGGCATACTAGGGGAGTGTTTGGCCAGCACAATGCCCAGCCACATTTATGCTTTGCCCAAATTATTGCCACGGACACCCTCTAGACCAGGGGTCGCAAACCTTTTTGTATGAGAGAGCCATAGACACCACATATTTTGAAAAGTAACTCTGTGACAGCCATACATTATGTTTAAAACAAAAAATTCAAGTAAATTTCCCTTTAAATTATAATGAATGCAGGGCTGCTATTTTTCTGTCTTTTAGGTCAGCGGAGTTTATCTCCTTTACCACTTCTGAAGCTGAGCTGCTGTAGACTTTAGCTCATTTGTAGAATGAAATATTGATATGCAATTAATATGCAAATCAAAGTAGTCTAAAGAAACATTTTTTTTTATAATCGAACATTTGTCTGCAAGCCAGATGCAGCCACCAATAGAGCCACATCTGGCTCTAGACCCAGGAAAAAATCCTTGCCTCCTCCGGAATTCGGAATTCAAAACCAGGACCTTCAGTGTGTCAGTCGAGTGTGCTGCCACTAGACCACCTTGACCCACTATCTGAATATAATGACCAATTATTTATCAAAAGAAGTTAATTTGTGAACTAAGTAGAAAAACACATGAAAAAGTATTGATAAGCAAGTACAATCATGAAAGAATGTTTTCAATTTAAAAATAATATTTTGTTATTCTCTTATAAATATTTTTCAAAAAAAGTACAATTATATATTTTTACTTTTTGAAGTAAATTTTTAAAATTTATAATTAAACTAAACTAGCATAGTCTATTATTATTATTATTGGCAATAATAGAAAGCTTTAAAAATAAAAAGCAAAAGTATTTTGTTGATTTTCTTTCAGATTCTGGGAAGCATTGAAAAAGTGGGATGAAGCTTTACAACTAACACAAAATAATGTCCAGATATTAGAAATGAAAGCACAAGTAGGCCTACTGAGAATGTTTTTATTTTTTAATTTACTTTTTTAAACAAAATGTAACAGATAGAAAGGTTACTTGTTTGATGAACTGTGTACTGTAGGAATGAATGAAAAAAAAATCTAAATATAATTTAATGTAATCTTTGGGAGAAGTGAAGTCTTATGTAATCTTAGGGAGAAGTCTTATGTAATCTTAGGGAGATGTGAAGTCTTATGTAGTCTTAGAACAGAACTACATCAAGCAGCAATAAAATTCCAAACCAATTTTCTTACTAAATACAATATAGATAGTCCAGTTGAAGATATTTGGCAATTTATAAAAACCAACTTAAAAGCAATAATGGCTGACTCTGTGCCAACAAAACAAACATCAAATAAAATTAACAAATGTTGGTTTAACACTAAACTAAAGAAACTGTGTAAACAAAAAGAAAATCTATTCAAAAAGTTTAAGGCAACTAATTCAATTAGACTACATAAAAAATACATAAAAATTAAACATTTAACTCAGAAACTAAGCAGACAGCTGCAGAATGAATATGTAAACAATGTAATTTCTAAAGATAATAATAAAAACTTATGGTCCTACATTAAATCAAGAAAAATGGACACTACAGGCATAGCTCCACTAAAAGGCCAAAACAATGAAACTTATAATGATAATGAAACTAAAGCTAATATCCTAAACACACACTTTGCATCATCTTTTTCAAATCCAGGTGACAAAGAAATATTCATAAATTTAAACAAACTAGAAGAGATAGGAAATATAAATGTAGATGAAAAAGGCATTAAACAACTCCTAACCAACTTAAAAGTAAACAAAGCTTCTGGTCCAGATGAAATACCAGCAAGACTGCTTAAAGAACTAACTAATGAAATATCTCCAATCTTTTCAAAAAAGGAGATAAATCTGACCCCGGAAATTATAGACCTGTTTCTCTAACAAGCATAACATGTAAATTACTTGAACATATAATATATAGTAGTATAGTAAATCATCTAGACAAACTAAATGCACTGTGCCCACACCAACATGGCTTCAGGAAAAATAGATCATGTGAGACTCAATTAATAGGCTTAATAGATGACTTGTCTAAGGGATTAGATAATAACAACCAAATTGATGCTATATTACTAGATTTTTCAAAAGCATTTGATAAAGTTCATCATTCTAGTCTTCTTAAAAAACTTAAATACTTTGGCATCTCTGGTCCCTTACATCAGTGGATTCAGGACTTTCTTATAGGCAGAGAACAAACAGTGATAATAAATGGCTCTAAGTCATCACCAATAACAGTAAACTCAGGAGTTCCACAAGGAACTGTTCTAGGGCCCCTACTATTTCTAATTTACATTAATGATCTGCCAAATTGCATCAACACAGGCACAAAAGTAAGATTATTTGCCGATGATTGCATAATTTATAGAATAATAAAGACAGGAAAAGATAGTGAACTTTTACAAAAAGACCTAGATGAACTACAAAAATGGGAATCAAACTGGAGTATGTCTTTTCACCCAGAAAAATGCCAACTAATAAGGGTATCCAAGAAAAAGAAACAAATAATAACAAACTACTTCATTCATGGTAAAGAACTAACTCAAACTAGCAATGCTAAGTATCTAGGAGTAATAATAAATGATAAGTTATCTTGGAACCCTCACATTGATGAAGTAATTAAAAAATCAAACAAAACATTAGGATTCATAAAAAGGAACTTTTACAAATGTAATAAGAATATAAAACTAAAATGCTATCTCACATTAGTTAGGCCTATACTAGAATATGCAGGATCTGTATGGGACCCATCAACTAAAGAAAACATTAAAAAATTAGAACAAATTCAAAAAAGAGCTGCAAGGTTTATAACTAGTGAATATTCCCCATTGACAAGAGTAACACCATTAATCAAATCACTAAACCTAGAAACACTAGAGGACAGAAGGGCAAAGAGTAAAGTAGTAATAATACATAAGGCATTAAACTCTAATTTAGAAATACAACCCAATAACAATCTGTTGCAAAGCTCAGATAAACATAAAGACAAAAACACCTTCCTTGTCCCTTATGCGAGAACAAATGCATATAAGTACTCTTTCTTCCCGAGTGGCATTCGGGCATGGAATGGGTTGCCTGAACAAACCAGGAAAACCAATAACCTAACATCATTTAAAACATTAATAAAAATGCAAGACTAGACTCGGACCACGGATGAGCGTAGGACGCAATAATCTTCTTTATAGAAGGAGCGTCTGTAATGTATAAGATAAGATAAGATAGGGAGAAGTGAAGTCTTATAATGTAATCTTAGGGAGATGTGAAGTCTTGTCAAGTTTTACAGAAAAGTAAGGCCTTTATTTTTATTTTGTTATTTTCAGGCCTTGATGGCACTAGGGGAAGTTTTTCCAGCGGTACAAGCTGCATTGAAAACTGTTGAAATAGCACCATACTGGTGGGTGGGGCATCAGACGCTGGGCAGAGCACTAGTTAATGTTGGTGAAGTTAGAATGGTAACATTTTCATTTTATTCATACAGTCATTAGTCTCAGAGATAAATAAATAACAAAAATAACCACTTTTTTGTGTGTGGTCCAAAGCTAGCACAGCCAGGGATGGGGGTGGGAAATAAGCACCCACTCCTTGCAAAATATCTCTATGGCTTCCATCATGTAATTGCCCCTGCTAACCAAAGTCCAACTTCCGGCCTTCCTCTAACGACTGAACCTTCTCAAATGATTTCAAAATCAATATTTAAGCTAACACAAATAATTAAAGTAATTGATGTTTATTGGGATAATGTATGAAACAAAAGTTAAATAACAGCCAAGCAAAATGTTTTCAAATAATACTAACAATAGATTTTATTAATATTTGTTGCTTTACATTTCTCAGGCACTTAAAAGTTTCTCAAGAGCCGTTCACTTGAACCCTTCAGATCAGGAGCTTTGGGTTGAGGATTTGATTTGGGCAAAGTCACTTTTGGAAAGAAAGAAATCCATCGCAGAGACGGAGGGAGTCAAAAGTACACTGACCCTGACAGAAATTACAGAAGATAAGGAGCAAGGACAAGGGCAGCAATCCTTGCTGCCTTACAACAACCAGAGTTGTCCCATGGAGGGAGACAGCGCTACTGAGATTAAAAAACGAATAAAAAGGTTGCCAAAAAACTATGTACAGATGAGGGATCTTTTGTGAGATAAACTTGTTCTGCTGATATTATTTATTGTTTCCTAACACCAGGCTAAATTAGAAAAAAAGAACATTACATATACATTTTTTGTGTGTGTAATTGATCAACTTCACAATTGCTGCTTGACTTGCTGTTTGTTTTATTTCAAGGTAAAAAAAATATTACACTTAATTGCTTTCTGACACACTTACTAGTTTTTATAACAACAAGAAAAATGTTTAGTGACAGTAAAACTACCACTGCAGATCTAGAAAAGTGCAACAAATCTAGTCTAGGAAGCCTTTTAAAATTGAAATAATCTAAAGATTGTGAAAAGAAATATTTAATCAATGCTCATTTTCTATGTAGCGATGGTCTCACAAGTTGTTTTGTTTTGTTGCTGCCTGATTGGTTGGATATTGAAAATTTTTATTTTTAATGTAAATACAATTTGTATGTTGTTATTTTCTTAATTAGACAAAAAACATAAATCTGAATAAAATATTTATGTCTCCTGAAAATATATTATATATGATATAATAATTTAAGTAAAAATAAAAGTTAACATAAACAAAACTTTTTTTTTTTAATTTTAAAAGTAAGAGTTTTTATTCTAATTCTATTGTTAATGCAGGCATTATATGCAACATATATCTTAAACTTTGCTTAAATTAATAATATGCTGCAGTTGATTTTGTGACTTATGTTTAAACCAGTACCTTGTCAGTTTCTGAAATAACACAATATTTTAGATGGTTTTAAAAACTGGCAGTAGTGTTTATTAAAATTTAAATAAATATGGAATGCAATAAACTATCTATGTTGCATGAAAATTTCAAAACAAATAAATATTATTTTGTGATTTATCAATAGACAGATTTTGAAGAGAGGAATTCATTATTTCTTAAAATTGGAATTAAAAAAAGATGAATTTTTAAGCGATGAAATATAAGTATCAAAGAAGGATAACTAAAGCTGACTTATTACCGTTATAATTATAAGAGTTACCTTCCTTGCCTGTTATTTTCCGGCCGGCCTAATTTTATGTACATAATATATTAATAATATTATGCTTGAAATTTCCAAATACATATTTGTATCTAAAATTTACATTTTTTGTTAGTTATAATGTTTATCTACATCACAGAAAAGTTTTGAAGTCACATTATCATACCTGTTTGTTTTGTTTTGTTACTGCTATTCAGAATGGGTGGTATACAAACTTTAAATGCCGTAAAATCCTAAGAAATGTTTGCCGCGATAGGCCTACATAACAAATGTAAGCACAATAGAGAAAATAAGTGTAGACATATTACTTCGTGAAAACTCGATCTTGTACAAATGTATCAAATTATACATTGAAATAGATTTTCAAATGCACCACAATCAAACAAATAATAACATTTGTATAGTGCTGCCAACAAACATAATGTCATGTAGGCCTAAGCTCAGAGAACATTTTACATACAACTAATATTCTAATAAGAATGGGCATTTCTATAGAGCTTCTATATCCATGCTATTAATATTAAATTAGCATGCTCAGTGCGCTCTTGGTGTGATTTGCAGTGACAGATGTATTAGCCAAAGAGAAAGGTCTTCAAGTTCTTTTTAAAAGTTTCTCTTGTCCCAGATTCTCTCAGTGTCTGAAATACTTTAGACTGGATATAATTATCTAGGCTAAGAAATATAAACCTAATTGATAATTTAAAACTTTAGAAAAATGGGACAAAAGAAAAAGAAGCATTAACGGACTTAACATAAAAAGTAGGCCTAAGACAGTAGCCTATGGTCTAAAACATATTTAACGAAGGTAAATAAATCAGCTAATGTGTTTTTAAGTTCTTTCTGAAAGTAACAATAGATTTGATCTTGTTCGTCTGAATGGGAAGTTGATTCCACACTTTACGACCTGTTATTGAGAAGGCCAACGGTCGTCAAGAGAAACTGGGCACTCACAGAAGCGAGGAGTCGGCAGAACGAAGTGTTCTTTGTGGAACATATGGTTGAATTAGTTTCTTGACATAGGACGGCATCTCGTTGTTATAAAGACACTGAGGGCAAAGTAGCGCCACTTTATATTCCATTATGGCTATCACAGGGAGCCAATAAAGCCGACGCAGGAGAATTGTCACAGAATCGTGCCTTGACTTAGGCTACGCATGACCAGCCGGTGTTGTTATAAAGACACTGAGGGCAAAGTAGCGTCACTTTATATTCCATTCTGGCTATCACAGGGAGCCAATAAAGCCGACGCAGGAGAATTGTCACAGAATCGTGCCTTGACTTAGGCTACGCATGACCAGCCGGGCGACACTGTTTTTTCTCAACAAACTTGTGACGTAAAAATAGGCAATTGACATACCTAAATAAACTAAGAATATAACATTAAATATAAAGGTGATTATGCGGAATTATGCCCACCGATAGATAGTTAGATAGATAGACCAACGGACAGATAGCTCTATATTCTGTTGAGGCTCCACTTCCTGATCAGCAGTCCAAGCCCCGGTTCAAAGATTCTCAGAGTGATCTTTGTCTGGTTATGTTGACGTCGTGTTAAGTGAACATTATGCCTCCTGTTTCTTATTTCGCAAATTCGATGACTCTTTTGCGCGATCTTCAACTTCTTTGTTTGTTTGTATGTTTTTGTTGTTTTGTGTGTCCCATCCAGACGTTCTGGACCATTTTATCATTTGTAGTTTTTTCTTGTTTTGTTTTTCTAATTCTTCTTCATCATAGTTAATGGTTGGCCTGTAGCTTTTCTACCCTCCCAAACCCAGAAGCTGTTCTGTTCAAGACACTCCACCGTGATCAGTCCTGCCAATGAAACCACAATCAGGTAGATAAGGCATCTCCACAAAGAGTCACTCACGGACTCACGGACCATTTCATAAAGTATGCTAGTGTTTACCCCATGCCCATTTCCCACCACCTACTGTCTCCTGGCATTTCACAATTTAATTATTATTTGATGGCCTCTCTAGCCATTTGGTTTTAAGACAACAGAGTCGTCACATCCTTGCTCAGTTCAAGGAATTTCATGAGTTAAAGAGTCCAACAGAATTAGCCAGCCAGTCGTTGGTAAGTAGTTCTCACCATTATGTCAGTGGCGCGATCAGAGAGAGCAGGCCGCTACTGGATCAACCACAGAGGGAGCGTTGATAGACAATGATAAAGGGCACTTGCTCAATAGAGAGTATACATGGATTTGCTCTGATGAGGGTCCCGACCTTCCTATACTTTGCGCACCATTGCTACTCATCTACCTACCTTAGTTTTTTTTCTTGAATAGGCTCCACAGTTTTTCTTGAAGAGCTCCACTGTTTTCTTGAAAGGACGTCGCTTTTCAGTCTTTTAAAGGTCAAACTTTTTATCATTGTACATGTCCCACTTTTTTAAAAATTCTTAAATAGGTCTCAATTTTTATTCATGAATAGGCCCTACTTTTTTGTTATCGAATAGGTCCATTTAAAAAAAAAAGAGACCACTTTTTTATTCTTATAAATAAACAAATTCCTTACTTTTTATCACTGGAAGAGCAACAATGTTAAAAAAGGTCCCACTTTCTAATTAAGGCCCCACTTAGGCTTAGGTGGAGCGCCCCCCCTCCCGGCTTCCCTACAATGGACCAGACACCCTAGACCAGTATCTTTTATTTTAACAAAATGTATAGATATTAACTAAACAAAGAAATAATTTTTCTTTTTAATTTAGATTATTGTTTCTTACATTCCTTTATTCTGTATAAGTGGTAATAGTAGTTTTTCACATTTTCTATCCCATCGACCACCTGTCTTATCTTATAAGTTTACAGACGTTCCTTCTAGATAGAAGATTATTACGTCCACTAGGCCCAAAACTCCCGCAGGTAGACAGGGATCCGTCGGTGGTAGGGATAGAACCCGCGACCTGTCAGTTGGTTTTTGATTGACAGGCCGGTGAACTAAGCGCGGGACCAGCCGGCTTCACCTGTGATAAAGTGGATAACTAAATGGCATGAAATTAATTAGTTGTCCCATCCACACGCTTTTTGATAGCTTTCACATAGCAGCAGATGCTTTCCTTATCCGCTTGTTTGCCTCATTTTCGAGGAACAGGTTACTGGATATAGTGGATCCAAGGTAGAGGAACTCTTTCACCACTTGCAGGGGATGGTTTCCAATGTTGATTGTGGGAACATCTGTTACATCTTGACCCATGACCTCTGTCTTTCTTCTACTAACAGAGGAAGGGGCGAAGGCGGAAGTATTCAATTGATCTAGATTTATTTTTCAATAAATTGTTCTTTGATTGGTAGGCCTTTGTAGAGGTCAAAGCCAACTATTCCCAAACGTAGGTCATGAGACTAAGGGGTCGTCCTTAAATGACGACGGACATCTAGGGGAAGGAGGAGGTGTCAAACATTTGTGACAATATACTATGTGACGATTTGGAAAAGAAGAGGGGGGTATTTAAACAATGTGTAGTCACGTCAAAAAATGTTAATCTTAGAATGAAATGAAATTAGGGTTGCGGGTTTCATTTACTTAATTACAGTAATTGTATAGTTTATTGGACTACTTATAACCAAGAATGACAATAAACGTCAATTAAAACATATTAATTTAACATTTGTAACTGTTATTGGTATATTATTTTGGTAAGGGAGGTGGCAGCAGAACTTTGTGACGTCATATTATAAGGAGAGTCTTCAACTCTTCACTAAACCTGAGTATTTGAACGAATGTCTGTGGCGATTTCAGGTTAGGACTTAATTATAAGCGGGCTTGGATAGATATATTTTGCCCTAAGTTTAAATGGATAATCCTGAAACATATAACTTATAGCCAATATGGACTATATACGTGAAGTTAAGAATAGATGAACCTAATATATTTTTGTCATTTATTTCGACTGCAATATACCGCGCACTGAGCATACTATTATAGCATGGATAGTTGCGCTATAAAAGTGCTCATTATTATTATTATTATTATATTATTATTATACCTATATACTAGACATGTGTTTTTCTTTCTTTTCTTGTAAAGGCAAAGGCTATTGATATAGGTAATAATCAGCCGTAGGCTTATAGACGTCTAGTCTAATATTGTCATGTAGGCCTAGCTAGTAGGCAAAGACTACGTGCCTAGCAGAAAACTTGGAGTGCTGCTTTTTTTAATAGATAACTAGGCTATATAGTAGACCTAGGCCCCTATATGTGGCTATAATAGTCTATATAGCTTAAGATTTGTACAAGCATTTTTTATAACATGTTGGATTACCTACATTATAGGTATAGGCCAGCAGATGGTCTTGCTCAAACTCGGATAAAGGCATGTACCATTTTATCACTTAAGAGATGTGTCAAGGCCCCCCCCCCCCCAAACAACCCGGCCCTAGTAAACAACACTTCATACATCTTAACTCATTTTACTACTTATCACTAATAATACGCCAATTTACAATTTAGACACAAAGAATTATACCAAAGGGAACTGTCATTATTATTACATTTTTTTTTTGTAAGCTTACTGGTGGGCCTCAAAAATCCACTTGGAGGGCCGCATGCTGGCCGCATGTTTGAGACCCCTGTTATAGGCTATAATATTATCACTACATATAATGATTGAGGTGGAGTGCAATGTAGGTCAATTAATATTCAACCAGAAGCCAGGTTACGCTTGCAAGATAGGCAGCATTGTTTAGATAAAGAGTTTATAATAGCGACTCTAAAGAAGATAATATGTAAGACATAGATAACCATAAGCCTAAGTCACGTTTTTCTGTGCTATTAAGTATGTCAAAGCATAAATGATTCTCAAAATCTACACCGTAGGCCTGTATTCATCAATGCCGTCTCTGAGATATTGGCTACATATTTAGGCAGTAGCGTAACCAAAAGGGGGGGGGGGGGGGAGGGGGGGAACGGTCGCTCCACCTAAGACCATTTTCGAAAAACAAGGAGCCTTTTCGGAAAAACAAATTATTTGATAAATAATTTTAACAAGCCACGAAGCACATTTTATGCTGTTTCTAATTTGTTTCTTCAAATTGCATTTCAACAATTAAATTTATTACAATCATTTTGAATCATTCAGCGTGAAAGTCAAACTGATCAACTATATCAGGGGTCGGCAACCTACGGCACGCGTGCCAGACTTGGCACGCGAAGCCCTTTTCATTGGCACGCGGAGGACCCCCCCCCCCCGAAAAAATTGTGTTTTTAAATGGCTTCTGCGTGCCATGTCATTTTTTTTTTCATTAGCTCTCAAATAAATCAAAATAAATCATTCTGTCGTTTGCCTGTTCGAAAGCGTTCAGTTTCGAGTTCAAATTTATTTATTTTAACTTTAAAGAAAGAAAAAAACAGCTTAAGCGTATATACGAGCATTATATTACTAAATTGTTGTTATTATCGCAATATTAATCTGTGTTGACTTCTGTATGGTTTCTCAGTAAAGCGCCTTTTTTTTTTATCATGCGACATACATTTAATAATTTTGGTTAAATATAATAAAAATAGCTGAGGTTGACTATTTGGCTGTTGGCACGCCGAGTGAGTTAGAAATTTTACTTTGGCACGCCGCTATCAAAAGGTTGCCTACCCCTGAACTATATTATTTTTATTTGACAATTTATTTAGTGCCTTAGCCAAAAGAAAAGGAGCGTAATAGAGAAAATCATTTGCCTGAAGCGTTTTATATTTAATAAAAAAAATTAACCCGTTTGTTATTATCAGCTTTAAAAAAAAATCCATTCGTAGCTAATACGCAATTTTAATACTCAACTTACTCATTAATAGTTATCAAACATTTGAATTTAGTTGTCAAAAAATATTTCTAGTAATAGATAGGCCTATAATGTCTTTAATGTTTGATATCAGAATAACTGAGATTTCCTCTAACATATTATTTTAAACCAACAGACAAATAATGCCATGATCATGAAAGTGCTATGTAGAGGTAGAGATTCGTAATAATCATACCAAAAGAGTAATTATTTTAATATTTAAAAATGTAAATGTACATTCTTTATTCATAACATGCGACACTTAAACATAGACACTTAACCACACGACAGATAAACATACGGACATTTAATCACACGACATTTAAACATACGGACACTTAATCCCACGACAGATAAACATACGGACACTTAATCACACGACACTTAAACATATGGACAGTTAATCATAGTGACAGATAAACACACTTTTTCACTATACCATTAACATAAATCGGAAAATAATATAGATTATGTTGCCAATAGTAAAAAATCGGTATAGAGGGAAGGAAAATACCTCATGGCATCAACGGGCCTACGGGGACACCTGTGCCCTACGCCCACCCTTGGTTTTCCTCACTCCCATTTCATCGTTATTTATAATGACTTTAACCTTAATATTTATTTCTTTTTATTGAGTTTTTTTTTTGTTAACTAGAAATCTATGTATACATACAGCATTAGTTAAACAAAAAAAGCGTTCAGTGTGTTATCCCGACTTTTTGCTCAGTAAAAGTCTTGCATACTATCTATGAGCAGGGCAATAGAGATTCTTCATTGGTACGCTCGATGAAGTTAGACAAGAAAACATCTACTACTTGTACCGCGTACGGTAGTTCACAAAAAAAAAACAACAACATATCAGTACCATAGTCTTATACATATCTAGTGCTCAATTATAAATACTTTATTGTTCTTAATGTTTTGGTTATTACAATTTTAAAACGTATTCATATTTTTGCATTTTTGGGAACTTAGTTATAAATAGAGTATTTTTATTCTTCCCACCATCATTATCAAATATATTTTAAAAGCTATTTCTAAATAATCACTGACAAATGCAATTAAAAGCTATATGTGTCAATTCGACCCACTAGTAGATATAAGAAGTAATGTTTTTTTTTTAAATAAAACAAGGTGTATGAGTTAGATTGTAGCCGAATATAGTTAAAACACGAAGCAGGGATGGCGCTAGTAAAGACATAACGGATAAGTGGATTATGTAATACTGGCCGTCCGATCGCTGGTCTGGGCAGCGGGCAGCCACGCGTGAACTTCAATGTGAAGTCTCGCCCCTTCATCTGACCAGACAGCAACTAAAAAAAACTGTGGCGTCACAAACAACAGCCCGCCCCCTTCCCCCGACCGATAAACACACATTTTCACTATACCATTAAAACAAATATAAAAATTACATAGATTATGTTACAAATAGTAACAATAAGGGATAGGGGGAGGAAAATACCTCATGGCATCAACGGACCTACGGGGACACCTGTGCCCTAAACCCATCATTGGTTTTCCTCACTCCCATTTCAACCCTATTTTTATTGAATTTATTCTTTTTTTATATATTTTTTTAATGTGAACTAGATCTATATACACATACAATTAATGAAATAAAAAGCGTTCAATGTGTTATCAAGACAGGGCAATAGAGATCCATCACTGGTACGACAGGTGAGCCATTGTTTGCAGAAATTGCAGAACGTTTGCAGCTAAATACAGATTAACTGCGCGTGATACACGGTCCTTTATGTCACGATACTTCTTTTTTGGCGGGTTAACTTGTCATTATTTTCACTCTATTTATGAACAGTCTTAATATTATTTATATATTGACAAAATGCTAAATCTAGAACGGTCTTTTTTTTCCCTTTCTCTCTCTCTTTTACTATCATTATTTTTGTTCTAATTTTCTCGACTATAAAACATTTTAAGAATATATTAAATATATTATAGTCGAAAAAATATACTATATTTGACCCACTAGTAGAAATAAGATTTAAAAAAAAAATAAACAAGGTTATGGGTTACATTTAACCACATTGTAGTCGGATACAGTAAAGTTAAAACACGAAGAAGGGATAGGGCTAGTGAAGACATAACGGGCTAGTGCTAAGTACATTACGTAATGCTCGACGCCCGATCGCAGGTCTGCACCAAGACCATCGTAAACGATTACGATGGAAAGCCAGCCACGCGTGTGAAGTCCCGCCCTTTCATCCACTTTCGACCAGAGAGCCAATAAAAAGAATTGTGGCGTCACAAAACCGCCCCTACCCATAGACTAGTCGCTAACACAGATACGTGTATATTATATAAACTAACAATAAAAAAAATATAATCAACAACAACTTTCTTTAAATCTATATGTTTATTAACTCTGTACCATTTTTTTTCAATCAAACTATTATTTATAATACTTGTTTATAAGCTTACACAAAGATTCTAACTATGGATAACATATTGAACGCTTTTGTTTCATTAATTGTATGTGTATATAGTTCAAATAAAACATCATAAAAAATTAAAACAAAAGAATAAATTCAATAAAAATAGGGTTGAAATGGGAGTGAGGAAATCCAATGATGGGCATAGGGCACAGGTGTCCCCGTAGGAGGACCGTTGATGCCATGATGTATTTTCCTCCCCCTATCCCATTACTTTTACTATTTGTAACAAAATCTATATAATTTTTCCATTTATTTTAATGGTATAGTGAAAATGTGTGTTTATCTGTCGGGATAGGGGGGGGGGGCGGGCTGTTGTATGTGACGCCACAGTTTTTTTTTACTTACTTCACGCGTGGCTGCCCGCTGCCCAGACCAGTGATCGGACGGCCAGTATTACATAATCCACTTATCCGTTATGTCTTCACTAGCGCCATCCCTTCTTCGTGTTTTAACTGTATTCGGCTACAATGTAACTCATACACCTTGTTTTATTTTTTAAAAAAACAATACTTCTTATATCTACTGGTGGGTTGAATTGACACACAGGCCTATAGCTTTTAATTGCATCATCCAATGATTATTTAGAAATAGCTTTTAAAATATATTTGATAATGATGATGGCAATATTAAAAATACTATATTTTTAATTAGGTTCCCCAAAATGCAAAAATATGAATACGTTTTAAAATTTTAATAACCAAAACATTAAGAACAATAAAGTATTTATAATTGAGCACTAGATATGTATAAGACTATGGTGACACCATCCATTCTGCTGAGCTTGCATCTTTTGCCTATCAAAGATTTAATTTATGGTGCCTCACTGAAGGTTGTTTATACAGAACCTTTAAGTATGTATTATTCGTTCTATATGTGCTGGTAAAGGTCCTTTAAAATTGTTATCTACATAGATACAATGTAGATTCTGTTTAAAGGACCGTGAAGCACGTGCAGTTAACCTTTACTGAGCTGCAAACTTTCTGCAATTTCTGCGAACAATGGCTCACCTTTCGTACCAATGAAGAATCTTTATTGCCCTGCTCATAGATAGTATGCAAGACTTATACTGAGCAAAAAGTCGAGATAACACACTGAACGCTTTTTTTTGTTTGTTTAATTAATGTTGTATGTATACACAGATTTCTAGTTCAAAAACTAAAAAAAAATGTTATATGTATACACAGATTTCTAGTTCAAAAGCTAAAAAAAAACTCAATAAAAAGAAATAAATATTAAGGTTAAAGTCATTATAAATAACGATGAAATGGGAGTGAGGAAAACCAAGGGTGGGCGTAGGGCATAGGTGTCCCCGTAGGCCTGTTGATGCCATAAGGGATTTTCCTTCCCTCTATCCCGTTTTTTTTTTACTCTTGGCAACATAATCTATATTATTTTCCTATTTATTTAAATGGTATAGTGAAAATGTGTGTTTATCTGTCGCTATGATTAACTGTCCGTATGTTTAAGTGTCGTGTGATTAAGTGTCCGTATGTTTATCTGTCGTGGGATTAAGTGTCCGTATGTTTAAATGTCGTGTGATTAAATGTCCGTATGTTTATTTGACGTGTGGTTAAGTGTCTATGTTTAAGTGTCGCATGTTTATCTGTCGCATGTTTAAATGTCGGCACACGACTACGGATGACTTTCTTCTAGAAGAAACTTGAGAAACTATACAATTGACTATCTTAACAGTAGATTCAATCACAGGTTTCAAGTCCAATGATGGGAGCTTTGCATACAAAGATTCCTGAACAAAAACAGACGACATCCAGTGTGATTCCCATGTAGTTCGCCATGCAGCTCCCACTAATTATGCTGGCATACGTTGTTTCCACTTGCATTAAACAATATTCTTGCCACTGAAAATCGTTCTGCGTGCCAAATCTGGAACGAGTGCATTAGGTTGCCGACCCCTGCTATAGAGCATTCACGTTGATTCTATAAATACTTGTCAATACTAGATGTTCATCCCGAAAATTAGCAGTAGATGCAATCAATTTTGCAGAAATACCCATCACTATTAGCTGCTAGAAAAGAATCGTGAATGGTTAAATAAAAACTGTACTATTATACAGTGGGTGTATCCTGAGGCACAGGGTTTTCTTATAACACTTAACTTGATACGTACAAATTCTTAGTTATTCTATTAATGTGGAAAATTTGCTAAAAGTGGGTATTTTTTCCTAAAATTTCGCTCCCCCTAGCGTCAAAGCCTGGCTACGCCACTGTATTTAGGCATAATAAATAATAAACATTTAGGCCTAAAATATTGGGTAAATATTTATTTGAATCGTCAGATAGTATTGATAAGCATTTCTTCTGCTTTGGGGGAATGGCGAAAACATACATGCATTTCGTGAAATCACCGTACGGCGTCCTAACTGTAACACCGCTGGATCGACTAGAACCACCAACCAAGCGTAACATCTTAATTATAGGCAGCGTTGCTCATCGATGAATTGACAAAATAATTACGCTAGACATTACAAAAGTATTTTTCAATTTCGAGCGTTGCATTGTCTTGGTAGGCTATTGCATAAAGTTTTTTTTTTAAACGGTTCGTTGGTTTTTATAAGACATGTGCGTATGTGAAATAAATAAAAATAGGCCTGACTATAATTATAATTAGGCTATGCATTGTGTGTCTGTTGCTTAATGCAATTTTAGGGATAGGCCTATGCTAAAGAAAATAATCTTCATCCCATATTTAACAGCATTTTTTTTTTTAAAGGAGCCAATACCTAGGCCCACACAACGCAATTTAAAGGTTTTTAATTAAGTATGACAACAGGCGATTACATATATAGCCTACAGTAATAAATACCGTAAATGGGGTTGTTAGCCTACAGTGTAGGCCTATAAGCCCTATACTACAAAATGAACTATTGATCATAATTAGACCTTCCATGAGTTGACTTTGTCTATAACTATGACACATTAGATGTATATTATTTTAAACACTGATTCATTGGTCAATGAGTCTAAAACTGTGTGTAAATGAGCTTTAAACAAAATTGAATCGTAACAATCGTAACTATGATTTCTTCTCATTCACAGAAACAATGGCGGAGGAATTAGTTTCAAGTAGTAGAATTAAGTTCTGGGAAGATGTTTGGAGAGATCAAGTAATTGGATTTCACCGATCAGTTGTGCACATGTAAGCTTATTATATTAAATGATAATCTATTGACTATGAAGAACTAGTTTTTATCGAAACATATTTTACGAAATACTAAATTAGATGTAGGGCCTGTAGCAGTTCAACCGCCTTGCCTCTACCATCACCAGCGGTGGCTCTGTTAACAGTGGCATGACATCCGCAAACCTCTCTAAGCTGTCACAAAGGATATGGGACAACAGTATTTGTGTGGTCAACACTCTCATGTAGTTCGTCAGAAGAAAAAAAAAGGCACTTTCACTTTTGCTCCATTTGATGTATATTTTGAATTTCCCAAAAGGACCACACAACCAATGACGAGGTCTTGCAAAGACAAAACCTACCTCCGCCAACGCTAAGACATGTTAACAGTTTGGAAGATGAGAGGATTTTAAATGAATTTCTATAGGCATAACTATAGTCAATGGCAGAAGATCTATAGGTCGTCCTCAGCTCTTGCATAAAGACATCTGCAAGCATAAACAAAAGGTTATAGATGTAGATATTGGAAACGGGAAAAATCTGTCTCAGAACGAATATATTTGAGAAAGCGCCTTACTTATCAAACTAAATGCTTGAGAGGACTAGCTCATACTCCAAGCAGCAGAGAAATGAGCAGCAAAGAAACAAAAAGAGACATTTGGATGGTTGTACACTCAAATGTCAGAGCTGCTACACAGTCTGTCTCTCGCATGTAGGAATTCCTATTCGCAAATACATTCAAATAGAGTTATATTTTTCCTGATATTGGCAGATGTAGATTTAAATGTTAACTTATTTCTCAAGAGAGTAACAATTAGCCTGGGATGTGTAGGCTAATATTCAAATCACATTATTTATATTTTTATATTAATAAATTTAATGTTTTTGTAAGTTAAAAAACGTTTTTACTAAGTGACAATGTTAACAAGTCCGATTTGGAAATATTTTTTTATTATTGACATTGTTTATCTTTAAAATTATATATTTTCAGAATGCTAGAGAAATATATTGACAAATTGATCCCTCAAGGAAAAGCTAACAAAGTCTTTTTTCCACTTTGTGGTAAAACACTAGATATGAAATGGTGATAGCCTTTGTTCTATTTCTAAATTGACTGCAATTAATAAATACATCTATTTTTTAAATCTGAACTATACTATATGTGTGATAAAGTGCATGTACATATTTTTTCTACCATTTTGAAGAATTTTATATTTTTATATTCTACTAAAGGCTTTATGATCAGGGTTTTACATTAGTTGGTGTAGAGGGTGTCAAGAGTGCTATTATACAGTTCTTCACTGAACAGCAAATTGAATTTACTGTAGAAGATGTACAGAATAATGGACATGAGTGTAAACTTTTTAAGGTTTGAAATAAGCATAGGCCTATTAATAATATACAAAATACAGGTAATAAAATGTTAATAATATTAAAACAAAAAACATCTTTTTAATGTTTTAATGCGTTTTTTTATGGAATATTCATCTACACCCATTTTAGTGAGTAGTCAAATCCATATTTTTTATTGGAAAATAATTTAATAATAAGACTTTTTGCAATATATGCTCACAAAATAATTTTCTTAGAAGGGAAGGAGTGGGGAGATTCTTGTGTTAGACCTAGTCCCTTGATAGATATATAGCATCCTGTATAGAAAGGCTTGAACAATGCCATTGGAAGTCTGCAAGGGGAACATAACACAGTGTGATAATCATTTCACTAGCTTGTATTTGTTATTTTATAAAACATAACTCCAAATAATTGTAAAAAATTATTATCCCCAGAGTACCGATGGGCGTTTAAGAATTTATTGGACAGACATGTTGAAATTTACTTTGTAAGTACATTCTAATTGCATTCAAAAAGCACCATCTTTGTATCTGTGCATGTTTGTTTACTTCAAATGTAACTGTGTTAAATAAACTAAACTATCATAAAACCTCATTCCAGTTGTGTAAATAATTTGTGAGAATGTACATTTTTTTACCGTAGAGGAATACCTTTTTAAAATAGAAGATAAACCTAAATCAGGTTGGAATAAGGACTTATATAACTGAATGTATAATATAAACTCATTCTTTTTTTTTAATGAATAGTTTGACTATTATAAAGATGTTTAAATGTAAAAAAAAATCATTTACGGTAGTTCTAAATATTTTAAAATCTTCTCTATATAGAGAGCTCGAAGGCTCGTTTGATGCTATATGGGATAGAGCAAGTATAGTCGCCCTTGAAAGAACCGATGTTCCTGAGTAAGTGAAGAGGCGCTGTAATTTGAGATTATTTTGAGATTATTTTCACATTATTGCATTTCCTCTTCTTACAAGCCCAATTTCTGTCAGTTTTAACATATATATTTTTCTTTATCATATATTTGTAATAATTTACAGATACGTCAGTGTAATCAAAAATATATTAAGTTCAAATGGACACATTTTGTTGGAAGTCGTGGAGTATGATGTTTCCTTAACGAATGGTAAGCTCCTGTGATAATTGATTTTTCCTTTAATCCTTGTCTCATTTAGGCCCGCTTACCATCATTTTATAAATAGTAATATAGTGTCTTTTTTTACGTTAGGGTTATATAAAGATTGTATTGTTAAGTAAAAAGTATTTCAACTTATGGTCTTTTTTTTTATGAAATAAAATCCACCACTGTCTGCCGTTATTATAAATAAAGGGATTGTGTAGACACAATAGTGTCCAGCTTCAGAATCCCCGTCTTCTGTGCATGAAAAAAACAAATGTTTATGTTAATCTAGATAAAAAAAAACTCCCTGATCTTTCAATGACCACCTCTCCAAGTATGACATAACCTTGCCATCTATGACATGACCTTTCCATCTATGACATGACCTTGCCATCTATGACATGACCTATTAGCAATGAAAGTCCAAGAGTACCGTCCCTTTAATTTGGTCCATTTCGTGGCAATATTTTTCTTTTTAAAGAAGCTGGAAATTAGCAAGGTCCATTTTGTTTTTAAACAACACACTGTTGAATGATTGTTGTATACATTACCCTGTTGTTGTCGTTTTGTTTCTTGTGTGTAGGTGACAGGCATCCAACTAAACGCCCACCACCATACCCAATGTACGAGGAAGAGCTAAAAAGACTTTATGGTATGTACCATTAAAGGAGACATTAACCCTTCCCATACCGACCTACTTCTATCTATGCTGCCTTCAGTTCCGCTATATACGCGCCCGGGACTGTAAAGGTTAATACAGAAGCTCGAATACCTAGTTTTAAATCTATTTTAGTATTTTTTTTCTGTGTATATAATAATGATATGAATTAAATATTAATGTATATATTATTGATTTGAAACACTGATTCATCCACTACTTATTATTTAAGATTATAATCACAAAATGTATTCGTCAACTGTGCCACTTTCTACCTCTTTATTATTCTCTCAAGACTCTTACAGATTACCAACAGTAGACCTTTCGATGTTGTTGTTTATTTGTACAATACTATAAATTGATAGAATGAACTGTTAACTGAAAACTTTAACTGTCCAATGTTTTTCTTTGTCCATCTAGAGCCCGACTGTAAAGTAGAGGTCTTAGAAAGGCTCGAGAGACAGATATCTGACAAGGAAGTTCACATGTATTGCTATTACTGCATCACCAAGCTTCAATAAATTATGATCCTCTCTGCGGCTTCTACTTGTATTAGGAGACAATCTATTATAAGCTTCCTATGTGTTGGAGAACCTTTGTTTAATTTTAATGATGAGCCGCACATATCCATCTAAATAAAATTATACAGTTTTTAATTATCATATTTTATAGCTACAATAATTTACTATAGGCTATTAATGTGTTACTTCGCATATTTTTAATGATATGAAAAATTATAATCAGTCTACCCGTACTATTGTAAACAGGTTACACGTATCGGTGGTTTTGTCGAGTCGCGCCAGCCCCCCTACCCTTTCCCATGAGCTGTGTGAACTCTAATTAGTAACATAATAATTGTATAAGGGGTTCTCTGAAAGGGGTTCTCTGATGGGTATCTGACATTAGTTGGGGTAAAGTAAAGGCGGTTGGGCATTGTGCTGGCCACACATCGAGTCGTATGCCGTGGCCACAGAAACTGGTGAACGCTGCTTCACCAGTCCTATGATCAGTTTGGTCCGAAGGGTAGGCCTACTTTACTTTACTTTTTCTCTGAAAGTTTTACAATTATTAATTGTTGACAAGGGGGAGGGAGGTAATAATTGCCTAAAAATTATTGACGTAATTAATCAGTGCAGGATTTACATATAATCTACACAAGCTATAGCTTAGGGCCCCCACTTTCTTTGCCCCCCCCCCCCCAATAAAATTGTCCGATTGAGCTATTGTCATATATTGGGCCTACTTAATTTATAGGCCTACTGCAGAATTATTTGTCCCAATGCCACACGCCCGGAACGTCCCATACTCTTCACACAATTTTGTAAAAAGGTTTAAAATAAGATTAAATTGTGTAATTTAAAAAAGATAATTAGTTTTCGTTTGTTGTTTTTTGTATTTGGCGTTTGTTATATTTGTGGAGTTTCTTGCTGGATGAATTTCACAAGACAAGTCAATCACTGCAAGACCCCCAAATTAGTTTAGATGTAGGCTATTAAGAAATTGTATGCTCCACTTTCGGATTTTGTTAAAGGTTCCAGGGATATGTTTCGATTATTTTGAAGAAAAAAAACAAAGGAAAAATTGACTGATGTTGATTACAAGAAAAGCAGATATCGAAGAAGGCATATCACTGATGATGAAGATGATGCTTTAGAGAACATTGAGCCAAGAGACAAGTTCAGAATCAAAACATTTATACCTGTGATGGATGCATTAGAGTCAAGTCTGACACAAGTCCACGGTATACAATGATACTGCAAAAAAGTTTTCATTCTTTACAAAATTAGAAGCTACAGAAGAAGAGATTCGTGAAGGAGTTATTGCTTTATGCCAAACATATCCTGAATCGTATAGGAGAAGTAAAGCAATGTCATCAATATGTTAGACATAGTCAAGCCTATCATTCAGCGGAACATGATGGTCTGACACATGAGATTCTGTATAGGGTAATAGTTAACGATCGTGTCCAATCAGAATTCCCTAATGTAGAAGTAATTTTGAGATTGCATCTTAGAATGATGGTTCCAACGATCTTTTTCTCAGCTGAAGAGGATAAAAAAAAATGAATTTAGAACAACAATGACTCAAGATAAATTATGTTCCCTCAGTCTCATGTGCATTGAAAGTGATAAAATACAGTGGAAATAGAAAGCTTATAATTCTCAACTGGTGAACATTTTCCCCACTAAAAAACTAGTAGGCCTATAGCATTGTACGGAATCAAAATATCAATAGTGAAACGTAAAATTAGATTCATTAAATATTTCCATAAAATGTAGAACGGTAAAAAAAAGAACAAGAATTATTGCATGTTTAAATTTAAATCCTAGGATTGGAAGAAGAAAAAAAAGGGAAGGGTAATAACCGTGTAACAAATCATGAAGGTGCCTCCATGCCCTCCCCTTCCACCGTGGCGACTACGCCTAAGGAGGTCATTATATAGGCCTAGTTAGTTAATTAGTAAATTTGAAATATGTTAAACACGTTTTAAATGTATTAAACATTGTTTGTAGACCTTTCAATCTATATTCTATTTAATTTTTAAACATAAACATATAGGGGGGGGGGGGATGGGTCCACATTTTCTGAAATTTTAACAAGCGTTGACGGGAGGGGGTGAAAATTGTATTAAAATTGTTAACGTAACTAATGGCCGTCCCTTATTAAAGAAGCGATTATTGAGTCCTACGCTCATCCGCGGTCTATATATAGTGTTATATATAGTCTTGCATTTCTTATCTTATCTTATACATTACAGACGCTCCTTCTATAAAGAAGATTATTGCGTCCTACGCTCATCCGTGGTCCGAGTCACAGAATAACCTATTCTGTGATCCGAGTCTAGTCTTGCATTTTTATTGATGTTTTAAATGAGGTTAGTTACTGGTTTTCCTGGCAACCCACAGAATAAATATAGAACAGAATGCGCAATCGCATATTCTGTGAGGCAACCCATTCCATGTCATTTATTTGTATTATAAATTACAATTTTGCTATATGCCTATAGGTAGGCCTACAGGACAAGTGCATGTTTTCTTTCTTCTCTATAAAGACAAACTCTATTATTATATGATTATTCTAAGGTCGTAGATTCAGCCGAATAGCCGCCTAATTAATTGACATGTAGGCTATAGTCTTTTTTTTCTCCAGATGATTAGGGCCTATACAGTAGGCCTATGCCTATATAGTAGACTAGCATAAGATTTGTCCAACTTCTTTGTTTGAAAAGGTTACTATAAAGGCCTATTATTAGGCCTATATCATTAAATATAATCACTATACTGTAGAGTCTGGTAATTGACGTAAAGCGCGAAGTAGTCAGGTCTTCGTTGCAAGATAGGCAACATTTTTTAGATAAAGAATTTGTAAGAGCGACCCTCTTAACCTAAAGAAGAAAATATGCCTGACATACACAAGTCGCGTTTTTTGTCAAAGTAGGTCAAAGTTTATGATTCTCAAAATCTGAATTCAGCCATCTGTGATGCGAATAGCCAGTGTGCATGAAGTGTAGGCCTATTGTAATTTATTTTTTGCTAAATAATAAATATAGATTAATCTAGGTCTAAAATATTAAGTTAATAATTGTTTAAATGGTCCGATAGTAGGCCTATATTAGCCTACTGTGCATTTCTTCTGTGATGTGGAAAGCGTCCGCTAACTGTAACATCGCTGTCGCTGGATTGACTGGAATCACCAACAGAGCGTAACATCTTACAGGCAACGTTATGCAACCATGTATTGACAAAATAATTACGCCAGGCATAGCTAAAATAATCTTCAATTTCAAGCGTTGTTTCGTCTTGGTGTCGCTATTTAGGATAAAGGTAAAGTTTTTATAAAAGGAAAGGTAAGTAGGCTAGATTCTATAGGCCTATAGATAGTCACAGGCCTATAGAGTTTTTAGTTAAACTATAAAAACTAAAATATGATTATCATTGAATTTGAATTCATTGATTATGTAAATGTTTATTATGTGAAAACATAAATAACTAGACCAGGCCTACAATCTACAGTAGGGCCTCTCTAGGCCTACTATTATATAATATATTAATATTATTAAATATTGAGCTCTTTAAAGACGCTACTATTAGCCTACTATTTCCGGTATTGGCGAAAACGACCATAATATAATATAGTATAGTAATATAGCCTATGCCTATGCCTATAGTAATAGGCTAATATTATAATATAGATTATATAATATAGTCTAGAATAAAAGTGTATATAATATAGACTATATGACATATTATGACCCTAAATTAGGATTTAGGCGCCTATTATCTATTATAGTTATAGTAACTTATAGTGCCTTTTAATTGTAAATAAAGGATTATAGAATAGTTAATTTACTTTTGCAAGAAATTAACTATATAGAATAACTAGTTTTAAAATGTAGGCCCTATATCAGGGCCCTCGAGAGAAAAAAAAGATGCCGGTACGAGATCTTTTCTGGGCCCCCCTCCGCCACTTTTTTTTAACACTAGTCATTTCTAGATGATTTATTTGTATTACATAGGCCTACGTTTGAAAAATCAGGAATCTTTTTACAAGGTCTGTGAACCATGTCATAAGTATTACCTTTAGAGTGCAATCATTCCAATCACAACCTTACAGGTCTATAACGAAAATACTTTAATCAAGTACATAGTTCTTAGTTTAAATCATTGTAATTGTTCCTGCGCTTCAGAAGGCCTATTGATCTTGCAAATATTACAAAGATGTGAAAAATTGGAAAAGTGACTCTCACTGTTGATTGATAATTTATGTCCTCTAGTGACTATATTTCTAGGTTTAGTGATTTAACTATTGGTGTTATTCTTGTCAGTTATAAATATTCACCAGTAATGTATGCTGTGTAGTCTAATGTAAGGTTAGATCTGCAGTGGCAATACAGTTGACACATAGATTAGTTGTTTTTTTTTACAAACTCTTTTTTTGGTCATTTAACAAAATGTATTTTAAATTTTCAATACATGTGTCTAAAATGATGATACCTTCAATCTCCCCTCTTGGCTACCGCACAGGAAATAATAAAGTGTAAAAGGATCGACTAACTAGTTTAACTGCCATACTAGTACCAATATGCAGCGACATAAAGTATTTAGGGGACGTCCATTAACTACGTCAACAATTTTTAGGCGATTTTTACCTCCCCCCCTCCCCCTTGTCAACAACTGTCAAACTTTCAGAGACCCCCCCCTATATAATTACGTCAACAATTGGTTACCCCCCCCCCCCCTCAAAACAAGTAACATAATTTTAGACGCTTGCTTTTATGTTTAAAATAGATTTAAAACGGAAAGGTCTATACTAAAATTAATTTTATTGTAATACATTTTAAAACGTGATAAAAAGATTTATAATTGACTATAATTCTCAAATGTTTACTATTGTTCTTTTGATATACATATTTAATCATGTATAATTCTACGTTTCACTTTTGTTACAATGTTAATTGTCAAATAGTTTAGGGGGAAATTGTGCACCAGTTGTAAATTAGCATTCTATTTTAACTAGGGAAGTTAACCGAAAAACGGAATACCGGATTCCGGTTTTGAAACCGAAAACCGCTTTTGATTTCCAAAACCAGATTTAGGTTTCTTGGTTGGGAGGTAGGCCTAATCATTATTTCAAGTAGCACAGCCTTTTTTTTTGGTTTTGATGAAAATATTTTTATTAAAAAAAAAGGCCTAATGTTGGATTAACATAAAAGAATTCTTGCAATGCCTTGCTAACACTATTTAGTCTTAGATATTGTGTTTCAGTTTTCCAAATACCAACTATGGCTTGCGATAAAAACAACATCAAATCAAATGTTAAGTTACAGTTACAATCCTTTTTGTCGGAAAATTTTGAAAAAACGTCCTTAACGATGGCTCATTGTAAACTATGTTCCCAACTGATAAGCAGGAGCGGTGGTAGTACCACTGGATTGCGTACGCATCTGCGTACTAAGGATCCTGGATTAACATCGTCATCCTCTTCATATGCTTTTTAATATCATGGTCAACGATAATCGCAAATTTGATTATCACCATTGAAAGCTATTATCGGTTTTAATCAATCAGCCCAGATTTTTTTTTAGTTCTAAAGAATATTATGGTAATGTGTACAAAATCATATTGTATTCAAAGAAATCAACCCTTTGAATGCCCTGCAAACACTAATTAAATTTAAACTATTTTTCAAATATACCTACAAAACTAGGCACATTTGCCACATATTATATACACACGTTAGTTGCCTTCCCTGTCCCCCTTCCTTGCACTATTTGCCCCCCCCCCACACACTCCTTCCAATACTGGTGATGCCACTGATACTAATACATTTTTATCTCATTAAATTTTTCCAGAAAATTAGAAATGAAAACGTAAAAATGACTAAATATGTAGCCTAATCGACCTAATTTTAATATTTCACCTATTATAACGTAGTGAGCAAAAATATATTAGTTTATATATCAGAATTAGGGATGTTAAAAGGAAATAAGGTAGGCCAAGTATTTCGTACTTCATTGGGTGGGCCAAGAATTATTTTTTTCTGAAGAAAATATTTTTAAAATAACCATGTTGGATTCACAAAATTCACTTCATTCAATGCTTTGCAAACATTAGTTATAGTCTCGGCGAGGGCCTATTATAGTTTTTAGTTCTATTGTCAATCCCAGTCATTGCTTACATGGCTTATATATAACGAACGCCAGACTCTGGCACCTAATTTAGATGTACTGAGCGGGAAAAAAAACTGGGTTTCTGAACGTTCTCTGCAGACAGTTTATTGGTGTGTTTGTGTTGCTTTGTTATTCCAGCCACCATGTCTCGCTAGACTAGGGTTGCCAGACGTCCGGCAAAAGGAGGACTTGTCCTCCTATTTAGACTCTTGTCCTCCGTCCGGCAGGCAAAGCACAATACCTTTAAAATGTCCAGCTTTTGTAATATTTTAGGTTTTGTAGGCATAAGGACAAATACATTTTATAATTAGTATTAACATATTAAGAATATAATTAATAAACAGGTGATCATTTGTACAAGAAAATAATTATCCATTTTTTTAGAAGACTCGTGCACGAGCTTTAAAGTTGCCCAAACAAATGCAAGCTGCCTTTCAGCCTACATTGAATTTATACGTTATTTTTAACAAGACTCTTTCTTGCTCAGTTTACCAATACACATTTAAACTTAGTGGCAGCTCTTGTAATAAAATTATACTGATTGCGGGCTAAATGCGAAACTATGCATTTGAAACACAATGCGTCCTCCTTTTTGTCTCTCGGTGTCCTTCTTTTGACGCCCATGTGTCTGGCAACCCTACGCTAGACAGTGAAGGTGAGGTTTTCTACAATTGGTCGGTCACTTTGCCTTGCTAACAATTGCATTAGTTTCCACCCATACATAGATCTACAAACTAGCAGGATGGACACGAAAAGGACATATCAAATGTAGTTTCGATAATTGTTATATTTGTATTAATTTAAAACTATGTTGTTAATGTTATCTATGTAAGTTGAAAAGGACAAATGTATAATTTAGTACTAAATTTGTATCATTATTTACTTCATAAAAAGTAACATTGTTGACGTCAACTTTTCTTGACCTCCCCCCCTCCCCCATGTCAACAATTGTCAAACTTTTTCAGACCCCCCCTCCCCCCTATTTTGTTGACGTAATTAATGGACGTCCCCTTAGGCCTAGGCCAAGGGTCGGCAACCTTTTGCTAATAGAGTGCCAAACAAGGATTTTTAAATCATTCAGCCCGAAAGTCAACCTGCTCTATTATATTTTAATTTTTTTTTAAAATAATAATATTTATTTAGCGCCGTAGCAAGATATAGGCCCAAAACGAGATGTATAGAGAAAATCTTTAGAGCGTTTAATATTTAACTTTAAAAAAACGAGTTCCTGGTTATCATCCTTTTAAATTTATTTGCATTTACAAAAAATACAGAATTTTATTACTAAACTTTCACATTTTGATAGTTAATTATCGCATAAATTATCATTTAGTTATCGTAAATCGATATATGGATATGGCACCTGCTATAGCCTACATTAATTGTATTTCGATCTCAGTTTTACTGGAGATATTCTCTTAAATTATTAAAACGCACAAGTCAAGTAAAAAAAACTATCGATGAGCGGTATAGAGACATTGTAATCATACAAACTTGGTAGTTAATGTGATGTTTAAAAATGTACACATTTTATTATAAATTCTTAAGTCATATAATATTTACATACTTTTCAACTAAATTACACAATTTGATAAATTTCAAAATTATAAATTGTAAGAGCCATTAATGTTTTTATTAAAGAAAAATATGAAACATATTGGACATATTAGAGCAAAAAAAAACAACATACAAAACGGGTTAATTATTTCCCTTCTTTTACAATAAAAACTAATATTACTTTTTAATTATTGTTTCTTTATACAAATCTAGCATTTTTTTGTTTAAAATTCAACTTGATGCATTTTAAATGGTCACTATCCCGCCACTTTAAAAAAAATATATCCACATCTAAGACGGTTGTATATGGATAAATCCAGTCAGACTTTATGTGGTATGAAAACAAGAGTCCATAAATTTGAAAGTCTTGTCTTTGTTTATATAACTCCTCTCCATCTATTTTAATATATGGCATAAATTAGGGAATTACAAGTAGTTAAGTGTTTTAAAATTGAATGAACGGGTAATATTTGTCCAGTTACAATGCAAATCCATTCCAGTGGTTGAACATTCAAGTACTGTTTGGTCACGTCCTTGTAAAAGCAAGTTCAACTCACTGAAATGTGTCGCTCGCCATTCAGAAACATTGGCTTCAACAGTTAGTGCCTCCTCACTCAATTATTGAAAAAAAATCAACAAGAAACACTTTTTGGAGGTCTCTCGCGTGCCATCTAAAATCGCTCTGTGTGCCATGTCTGGCACGCGTGCTTTAGGTTGTCGACTTCTGGCCTAGGCTACTAAGCTAACAGGGAGAACTGTAAACCTGTAGGGCTCACATGTCTATATTTGTAAGTGTCTCTGGAGATAACAAAATAAAAAAGAGATCCTAAATGCTATCGAAAATAAATAGGCCCTATATTACAACTAGAGGCTTCTTTGCAAATTTAACAAAATGTTCAAGTACACATTCAAAGAATACCGAAATTAAGGGCCCCCAGCGCCACGTGAGATTGTAAGAGGTTTTGGGGCATCTCCTCTTAGCTTTATTGCAACAATAAAAAAAATACTTGTGTAATTGCCAATTTAATTTTAAATTTTAATAAGCATGGGCTTCCTAAACTCTTATGGGCCCCGGTACGGCGTACCGGCTGTACCCCCCTCTCGTGGGGTCTGCCCTATATACTATATAATAGCCTACTTTAATTTTATTATTAAATTATTATTATTGTAATTGGAAAGTTTTAAAGCATGCAGTTGCACTTTTTGGAGTTTTATGATGACCCCTTTCCTTTAGTCTATAAATACTGTAATCTGCTTCATTAGTCAAGTTGTCTTAAAATGTGTAGGCCTATATATTGGCTATATACCTATATATAGGCTTAAAGAAAAATTGTATTATAACTGTAATTTTTGTATTATAACTGTAATTTCTTTTTATTAACAGTTTACAGAAAAGAATGTCGGAGGAATTAGTTCCAAGTAGTAGAATAGAGTTCTGGGGGGATGCATGGAAAGAACTAGACATTGGATTTCATCAATCAGCTGTTCATGTGTAAGCTTAAATTTACTGCTTGTTTAACTAACATTTTAAAGTATTATGTCGGACTAAATTAATCCATTGGGCCGGTGAAGCAGCGTTCACCAGTTTCTGTGGCCACGCATACCAGGGGATTGTGAGGCCAGAATAATGCCCAGCTGCCTTTACTTTACCCCAACTAAAGTCAGGTACCCATCAGATCTGGGTAGACTCAGGGCCCATGAACAAATTCTAGTCTATATTAAGATTCGAACCTAGGACCCTCTGTACGCCAGCCGAACGCACTACCACTCAGCCATCATGCCCCATTACTTTTTATATTAAAATTTTTATTTTTACATAATACTAAATTATATGTAGAACAGCTTATCATCACCAGCGGTGTCCTGTCTAATCGGTCACAAAGAGTAAGAGACAACAAGAGGCTAATTACCATCAAAACAAAAATGTGTATTTATCCTATCTGTGTGGCCCATACACTTCTGTATGCAGTGAAACTTTGACCCTCAGAAAAAGAAAAGACTGCTTGAAATCTCCTGAAACGACCACACAACCTATGTCAAGGTCTTTCAAAGGGTAAACATATATGTCTCCGCCAACTCCGTCTCAGTTGGCTAAGCCATGTTAACAGGTTGGAGGTTAAAGGGTGTCCAAAGGATTGTCTCTAAGCAGAACTAGCCAATGGCAAAATATTATCAAAATATTAGTTCTTGTACTTACTGTCACAAAATTTATGTCAATCACGAGTCTGACAAATTAACCTAATTCTTTGAGACTGTTAAATTCTAAATTTTCATCCCAACTTTAGTGTTTATAACTGGGTTCTCAACTGCTATATCTACTTAATAACACTTACTGTTTTGGAGAAGACAAGGAAGCTTGTAAATTTCATTTTTTTTACTATTCTCTGGTAGTTAATTACCATAGAAATTGGTACATTCTAACTTTAATTATATTCTTTATTATGTGACAATATTAACAATTCAGTTTAAGAAAATAATTTTTTGACATAGACATTGTCTGCTCCCAAACAAAAATTTTCTCATATGATAATTATGTTAACATGTCAAACTGTGTCTGTATTAACTTTTGCTTTAAAATCACTATATTTCAGAATGCTAGTGAAATATATTGACAAATTGATCCCTCAAGGAAAAGCTAACAAAGTCTTTTTTCCACTTTGTGGTAAAACACTAGATATGAAATGGTAAGCCTAAGTTCCAATTCAAAATTGACTGCAAATCATCATTGTCAGGCGCAAACCAGCCAAGTCGGAAATTTTAATATTTTTTTTTTACCAAAATGTTCCTTGGGATATCCCACATGATGTCTAAAAATATCTTGTAGTATTGTCTGATAGATTTTCTAAAATTTAATTTCTTATTAAAGCGGCTTCGTTGATTCGTTTACTCAATCTATGCAGTTATTTGCTTCTCCTGAAAAATTTTCTATTTCGGACTTGGCCGCTTTGCGCCTGACAACGACAAAATAATTAAATTTATCTTTGTTTAAAATTATTATTTCTGAACTATAAGTGTAATAAAGTGTATTAAAATTTTTTTTTAACATTCAAAGTATATTTAATTATTTTACATTCTACCAAAGGATTTATGATCAAGGTTTTACAGTAGTTGGTGTAGAGGGTGTCAAGAAAGCTATTATACAGTTCTTCACTGAACAGAAAATAGAATATACTGTAGAAGATGTACAGAATAATGGACATGAGTGTACACTTTTTAAGGTTTGAAATATGCATAGGCCTATTAATAAATAAAAAAAATACAGGTAATAAAATGTTAATAATTTTAAGACAAAAAACATCTTTTTAATGTTTTAATGCGTTTTTTTATGGAATATTCATCTACACCCATTTTAGTGAGTAGTCAAATCCATATTTTTTATTGGAAAATAATTTAATAATAAGACTTTTTGCAATATATGCTTACAAAATAATTTTCTTAGAAGGGAAGGAGTGGGGAGATTCTTGTGTTAGACCTAGTCCCTTGATAGATATATAGCCTCCTGTATAGAAAGGCTTGAACAATGCCATTGGAAGTCTGCAAGGGGAACATAACACAGTGTGATAATCATTTCACTAGCTTGTATTTGTTATATTATAAAACATAACTCCAAATGATTGTAAAAAATTATTATCCCCAGAGTACCGATGGGCGTTTAAGAATTTATTGGACAGACATGTTGAAATTTACTTTGTAAGTACATTCTAATTGCATTCAAAAAGCACCATCTTTGTATCTGTACATGTTTGTTTACTTCAAATGTAACTGTGTTAAATAAACTAAACTATCATAAAACCTCATTCCAGTTGTGTAAATAATTTGTGAGAATTTACATTTTTTTTACCGTAGAGGAATACCTTTTTTAAAATAGAAGATAAACCTAAATCAGGTTGGAATAAGGACTTATATAACTGAATGTATAATATAAACTCATTCTTTTTTTTTTATGAATAGTTTGACTATTATAAAGATGTTTAAATGTAAAAAAAAATCATTTACGGTAGTTCTAAATATTTTAAAATCTTCTCTATATAGAGAGCTCGAAGGCTCGTTTGATGCTATATGGGATAGAGCAAGTATAGTCGCCCTTGAAAGAACCGATGTTCCTGAGTAAGTGAAGAGGCGCTGTAATTTGAGATTATTTTGAGATTATTTTCACATTATTGCATTTCCTCTTCTTACAAGCCGAATTTCTGTCAGTTTTAACATATATATATTTCTTTATCATATATTTGTAATAATTTATAGATACGTCAGTGTAATCAAAAATATATTAAGTTCAAATGGACACATTTTGTTAGAAGTCGTGGAGTATGATGGTTCTTTAACGAATGGTAAGCTCCTGTGATAATTGATTTTTCCTTTAATCCTTGTCTCATTTAGGCCCGCTTACCATCATTTTATAAATAGTAATATAGTGTCTTTGTTTACGTTAGGGTTATATAAAGGTTGTAATGTTAAGTAAAAAGTATTTCAACTTATGGTCTTTTTTTTATGAAATAAAATCCACCACTGTCTGCGGTTATTATAAATAAAGGGATTGTGTAGACACAAGAGTGTCCAGCTTCAGAATCCCCGTCTTCTGTGCATGAAAAAAACAAATGTTCATGTTAATCTAGATCAAAAAAACCTCCCCGATCTTTCAATGACCACCTCTCCAAGTATGACATAACCTTGCCATGTATGACATGACCTATTAGCAATGATAGTCCAAGAGTACCGTCCCTTTAATTTGGTCCATTTCGTGGCAATATTTTTCTTTTTAAAGAAGCTGGAAATTAGCAAGGTCCATTTTGTTTTTAAACAACACACTGTTGAATGATTGTTGTATACATTACACTGTTGTTGTCGTTTTGTTTCTTGTGTGTAGGTGACAGGCATCCAACTAAACGCCCACCACCATACCCAATGTACGAGGAAGAGCTAAAAAGACTTTATGGTATGTACCATTAAAGGAGACATTAACCCTTCCCATACCGACCTACTTCTATCTATGCTGCCTTCAGTTCCGCTATATACGCGCCCGGGACTGTAAGGGTTAATAATTACAGAAGCTCGAATACTTAGTTTTAAATCAGCTTTATTTTCCTTTTTTTTTCTCTCTCTTTTTCTCTCTCCTTGTTTCTCTGGCGTTTCATATTACTTTTAGCATTATGTTTGTTTATTTAGATTATATTATAATTATTGTACTATTTTAGTAAAAAAAAATTCTGTATATATAATAATGATATGAATTAAATATTAATGTATATATTATTGATTTGAAACACTGATTCATCCACTACTTATTATATAAGATTATAATCACAAAATGTATTCGTCAACTGTGCCACTTTCTACCTCTTTATTATTCTCTCAAGACTCTTACAGATTACCAATAGTAGACCTTTCGATGTTGTTGTTTATTTGTACAATGCTATAAATTGATAGAATGAACTGTTAACTGAAAACTTTAACTGTCCAATGTTTTTCTTTGTCCATCTAGAGCCCGACTGTAAAGTAGAGGTCTTAGAAAGGCTCGAGAGACAGATATCTGACAAGGAAGTTCACATGTATTGCTATTACTGCATCACCAAGCTTCATTAAATTATGATCCTCTCTGCGGCTTCTACTTGTATTAGGAGACAATCTATTATAAGCTTCCTATGTGTTGGAGAACCTTAGTTTAATTTTAATGATGAGCCGCACATATCTATCTAAATAAAATTATACAGTTTTTAATTATCACATTTTAGAGCTACAATAATTTACTATATTAATGTGTTACTTTCCATATTTTTAATGATATGAAATATAATAATCAGTCTACCCGTACTATTGTAAACATGTTACACGTATCGGTGGTTTTGTCGAGTCGCGCAAGCCCCCCCCCCTTTCCCATGAGCTGTGTGAACTATAGCCCTGGGCAATGAATCACACAGAAAATTTGTGACATAATTGTATAAGGGGTTCTCTGAAAGGGGTTCTCTGATGGGTATCTGACATTAGTTGGGGTAAAGTAAAGGCGGTTGGGCATTGTGCTGGCCACACATCGAATCGTATGCCGTGGCCACAGAAACTGGTGAACGCTGCTTCACCAGCCCTATGATCAGTTTGGTCCGAAGGGTAGGCCTACTTTACTTTACTTTTTCTCTGAAAGTTTTACAATTATTAATTGTTGACTGGGGGGAGGGAGGTAATAATTGCCTAAAAATTATTGACGTAATTAATCAGTGCAGGATTTACATATAATCTACACAAGCTATAGCTTAGGGCCCCCACTTTCTTTGCCCCCCCCCCCCCAATAAAATTGTCCGATTGAGCTATTGTCATATATACTTAATTTATAGGCCTACTGCAGAATTATTTGTCCCAATGCCACACGCCCGGAACGTCCCATACTCTTCACACAATTTTGTAAAAAGGTTTAAAATAAGATTAAATTGTGTATTTTAAAAAAATAATTAGTTTTCGTTTGTTGTTTTTTGTATTTGGCGTTTGTTATATTATATTTGTGGAGTTTCTTGCTGGATGAATTTCACAAGACAAGTCAATCACTGCAAGACCCCCACATTATTTTTGATGTATTAGGAAATTGTATGCTCCACTTTCGGATTTTGTTAAAGGTTCCAGGGATATGTTTCGATTATTTTGGAGAAAAAAACAACTGAAAAAATGCCTGATGTTGATTACAAAAAATATTTTATAAAGAAGAAGGCATATCACTGATGATGAAGATGATGCTTTAGAGAACCTTGAGCCAAGAGACAAGTTCAGAATCAAAACATTTATATCTTATCGTATATCTTATAAGTTTACAGACGTTCCTTCTAGGTAGAAGATTATTGCGTCCACTAGGCCCAAAACTCCTGCATTGCGACAGGGATCCGTCAGTTGTTTTTGGTTGACAGTCCGCTGAACTAACCGCTGGACCAGCCGGCTTCACGTGATGGATGCATTAGAGTCAAGTCTGACACAAGTCCACGGTATACAATGATCATACAATGATGCTGCAAAAAAAGTTTTCATTCTTTACAAAATTAGAAGCTACAGAAGAAGAGATTCGTGAAGGAGTTATTGCTTTATGCCAAACATATCCTGAATCGTATAGGAGAAGTCAAGCAATGTCATCAATATGTTAAACATAGTCAAGCCTATGATTCAGTGGAACATGATGGTCTAACACATGAGATTCTGTATAGGGTAATAGTTAACGATCGTGTCCAATCAGAAATCCCTAATGTAGAAGTAATTTTGAGATTGCATCTTAGAATGATGGTTCCAAAGATCTTTTTCTCAGCTGAAGAGGATAAAAAAAAATGAATTTAGAACAACAATGACTCAAGATAAATTATGTTCCCTCAGTCTCATGTGCATTGAAAGTGATAAAATACAGTGGAAATAGAAAGCTTATAATTCTCAACTGGTGAACATTTTCCCCACTAAAAAACTAGTAGGCCTATAGCATTGTACGGAATCAAAATATCAATAGTGAAACGTAAAATTAGATTCATTAAATATTTCCATAAAATTTATAACGGTAATAAAAAAGAACAAGAAATATTGCATGTTTAAATTTAAATCCTAGGATTGGAAGAAGAAAAAAAAGGGAAGGGGGATAACCGTGTAACAAATCATAAGGTGCCTCCATGCCCTCCCCTTCCACCGTGGCGACTACGCCTAAGGGGGTCATTATATAGGCCTAGTTAGTTAATTAGTAAATTTGAAATATGTTAAACACGTTTTAAATGTATTAAACATTGTTTGTAGACCTTTCAATCTATATTCTATTTAATTTTTAAACATAAACATATAGGGGGGGGGGGGGGAATGGGTCCACGTTTCTGAAATTTTAACAAGCGTTGACGGGAGGGGGTGAGTATTGTATAAAAATTGTTAACGTACGCTCATCCGTGGTCCGAGTCACAGAATAACCTATTCTGTGATCCGAGTCTAGTCTTGCATTTTTATTGATGTTTTAAATGAGGTTAGTTACTGGTTTTCCTGGTTTGTTCAGGCAACCCACAGAATAAATATAGAATAAATATAGAACAGAATGCGCAATCGCATATTCTGTGAGGCAACCCATTTCATGTCATTTATTTGTATTATAAATTACAATTTTGCTATAGGCCTATAGGTATGCCTACAGGACAAGTGCATGTTTTCTTTCTTCTCTATAAAGACAAACTCTATTATTATATGATTATTCTAAGGTCGTAGATTCAGCCGAATAGCCGCCTAATTAATTGACATGTAGGCTATAGTCTTTTTTTTTCCAGATGATTAGGGCCTATACAGTAGGCCTATGCCTATATAGTAGACTAGCATAAGATTTGTCCAACTTCTTTGTTTGAAAAGGTTACTATAAAGGCCTATTATTAGGCCTATATAATTAAATATAATGACTATACTATAGAGTCTGGTAATTGACGTAAAGCGCGAAGTAGTCAGGTCTTCGTTGCAAGATAGGCAACATTTTTTAGATAAAGAATTTGTAAGAGCGACCCTCTTAACCTAAAGAAGAAAATATGCCTGACATACATAAGTCGCATTTTGATTTTGTGTCAAAGTAGGTCAAAGTTTATGATTCTCAAAATCTGAATTCAGCAATCTGTGATGCGAAAAGCCAGTGAGCATGAAGTGTAGGCCTATTGTAATTTATTTTTTGCTAAACAATAAATATAGATTAATCTAGGTCTAAAATATTAAGTTAATAATTGTTTAAATGGTCCGATAGTAGGCCTATATTAGCCTACTGTGCATTTCTTCTGTGATGTGGAAAGCGTCCGCTAACTGTAACATCGCTGTCGCTGGATTGACTGGAATCACCAACAGAGCGTAACATCTTACAGGCAACGTTATGCAACCATGTATTGACAAAATAATTACGCCAGGCATAGCTAAAATAATCTTCAATTTCAAGCGTTGTTTCGTCTTGGTGTCGCGATTAAGGATAAAGGTAAAGTTTTTATGAAAGGAAAGGTAAGTAGGCTAGATTCTATAGGCCTATAGATAGTCACAGGCCTATAGACTATAGAGTTTTTAGTTAAACTATAAAAACTAAAATATGATTATCATTGAATTTGAATTCATTGATTATGTAAATGTTTATTATGTGAAAACATAAATAACTAGACCAGGACCAGGCCTACAATCTACAGTAGGGCCTCTCTAGGCCTACTATATATATTATATAATATATTAATATTATTAAATATTGAGCTCTTTAAAGACGCTACTATTAGCCTACTATTGCCGGTATTGGCGAAAACGACCATAATATAATATACTTAATATAGTATAGTAATATAGCCTATGCCTATGCCTATAGTAATAGGCTAATATTATAATATAGATTATATAATATAGTCTAGAATAAAAGTGTATATAATGTAGACTATATGACATATTATGACCCTAAATTAGGATTTAGGCGCCTATTATCTATTATAGTTATAGTAACTTATAGTGCCTTTTAATTGTAAATAAAGGATTATAGAATAGTTAATTTATTTTTGCAAGAAATTAACTATATAGAATAACTAGTTTTAAAATGTAGGCCCTATATAATAGCCTACTTTAATTTTATTATTAAATTATTATTATTGTAATTGGAAAGTTTTAAAGCATGCAGTTGCACTTTTTGGAGTTTTATGATGACCCCTTAACCCTTTGTTGCATGAGGTATGAAGGAGTCGAGATACAGAGTTGATTTTTGGTACACAGCCTTCTATCAACATAAAAATAACTCTGAAAAAACAATTTTTGACCTATCGTGCCCGTGGGGGTGGGGTCAGAATGTCCAATATATTGGACGCCATGAACGCCAGGATCCATTTTGTCCTCATAAGACGAAATAGACAAATAATTTTATTTTTAGTAGTTTCTAAAGTATAATCATAATTTGACTACATATTTTGAAAGTTTTTATAATTAGCAATTAAACACATGTAAATATAGCATGTATTAGTTTGTAAATTATACATTTTATAATAAAAAATGAGAAAAATTAGCAAAGCCAATAAAGTAATATATTTTTTTAACGTTTATTTTTAATTCATTGTATGCTTTTTCAAAGTTTTTAGGTTACATTTACATTATATTTTTAATATAAGTTTTCTTTTGAGCTTTGTACAATATAATAAAATAAACATTCTTCTCTTTTGTCATTCTATTTGATATCTACATACATACTACATTTTTTTAATATTCTACCAATACACTGTAAGAGTCCTCCTATGCATGGCGTCCAATATTTTGGACAACCCAATAAATAGTACTTCCTCCTTGTATGCATGGTGTCCAATAAACTGGACATGGCACTAAAAATCATTCTGACTTATAAATATCAAAGTATATACGCTAGAATATGTTTAGTTATGTAGCTGTAACATAAATACACACTTACAATAGATTTTTAAATTATTAGATGTATTGTGTTGAGTACAAAAAAATAAAATGTCCCTTTCCTCTTAAAGGCTTTGAACGTCTTCCATTGTAATTGTTATTGAGAAAAAAGTAGTCAAGAGTACCGGCTCTTGGCTATTAAAAAACATGGTCCATAGAAACATTAAGACACAGAACAAAATATCTTTTGCATAAAGCTAAAGGTATGGGAATTAAAAAATTCGAAAAAGTGTCCAATATATTGGACGCTATGCAACAAAGGGTTTAAAAATTTCCTTTAGTCTATAAATACTGTAATCTGCTTCATTAGTCAAGTTGTCTTAAAATGTGTAGGCCTATATATAGACTATAGACCTATATATAGGCTTAAAGAAAAATTGTATTATAACTGTAATTTTTATATTATAACTGTAATTTCTTTTTATTAACAGTTTACAGAAAAGAATGTCGGAGGAATTAGTTCCAAGTAGTAGAATCGAGTTCTGGGGGGATGCATGGAAAGAACTAGACATTGGATTTCATCAATCAGCTGTTCATGTGTAAGCTTAAATTTACTGCTTGTTTAACTAACATTTTAAAGTATTATATGTCGGACTAAATTAACCCATTGGGCCGGTGAAGCAGCGTTCACCAGTTTCTGTGGCCACGCATACCAGGGGATTGTGAGGCCAGAATAATGCCCAGCTGCCTTTACTTTACCCCAACTAAAGTCAGGTACCCATCAGATCTGGGTAGACTCAGGGCCCATGAACACATTCTAGTCTATATTAAGATTCGAACCTAGGACCCTCTGTACGCCAGCCGAACGCACTACCACTCAGCCATCATGCCCCATTACTTTTTATATTAAAATTTTTATTTTTACATAATACTAAATTAGATGTAGAACAGCTTATCATCACCAGCGGTGTCCTGTCTAATCGGTCACAAAGAGTAAGAGACAACAAGAGGCTAATTACCATCAAAACAAAAATGTGTATTTATCCTATCTGTGTGGCCCATACACTTCTGTATGCAGTGAAACTTTGACCCTCAGAAAAAGAAAAGACTGCTTGAAATCTCCTGAAACGACCACACAACCTATGTCAAGGTCTTTCAAAGGGTAAACATATATGTCTCCGCCAACTCCGTCTCAGTTGGCTAAGCCATGTTAACAGGTTGGAGGTTAAAGGGTGTCCAAAGGATTGTCTCTAAGCAGAACTAGCTAATGGCAAAATATTATCAAAATATTAATTCTTGTACTTACTGTCACAAAATTTATGTCAATCACGAGTCTGACAAATTAACCTAATTCTTTGAGACTGTTAAATTCTAAATTTTCATCCCAACTTTAGTGTTTATAACTGGGTTCTCAACTGCTATATCTAGCCTACTTAATAACACTTACTGTTTTGGAGAAGACAAGGAAGCTTGTAAATTTCATTTTTTTTACTATTCTCTGGTAGTTAATTACCATAGAAATTGGTACATTCTAACTTTAATTATATTCTTTATTATGTGACAATATTAACAATTCAGTTTAAGAAAATAATTTTTTGACATAGACATTGTCTGCTCCCAAACAAAAATTTTCTCATATGATAATTATGTTAACATGTCAAACAAGAAATGTTACTGTGTCTGTATTAACTTTTGCTTTAAAATCACTATATTTCAGAATGCTAGAGAAATATATTGACAAATTGATCCCTCAAGGAAAAGCTAACAAAGTCTTTTTTCCACTTTGTGGTAAAACACTAGATATGAAATGGTAAGCCTAAGTTCCAATTCAAAATTGACTGCAAATCATCATTGTCAGGCGCAACCAGCCAAGTCGGAAATTTTAATTTTTTTTTTTTACCAAAATGTTCCTTGGGATATCCCACATGATGTCTAAAAATATCTTGTAGTATTGTCCGATAGATTTTCTAAAATTTAATTTCTTATTAAAGCGGCTTCGTTGATTCGTTTACTCAATCTATGCAGTTATTTGCTTCTCCTGAAAAATTTTCTATTTCGGACTTGGCCGCTTTGCGCCTGACAACGACAAAATAATTAAATTTATCTTTTTTTAAAATTATTATTTCTGAACTATAAGTGTAATAAAGTGTATTAAAAAATTTTTTTAACATTCAAAGTATATTTAATTATTTTACATTCTACCAAAGGATTTATGATCAAGGTTTTACAGTAGTTGGTGTAGACGGTGTCAAGAGTGCTATTATACAGTTCTTCACTGAACAGAAAATAGAATATACTGTAGAAGATGTACAGAATAATGGACATGAGTGTAAACTTTTTAAGGTTTGAAATATGCATAGGCCTATTAATAATAAAAAAAATACAGGTAATAAAATGTTAATAATTTTAAGACAAAAAACATCTTTTTAATGTTTTAATGTGTTTGTTTTTTTATGGAATATTCATCTACACCCATTTTAGTAAGTAGTCAAATCCATATTTTTTATTGGAAAATAATTTAATAATAAGACTTTTTGCAATATATGCTTACAAAATAATTTTCTTAGAAGGGAAGGAGTGGGGAGATTCTTGTGTTAGACCTAGTCCCTTGATAGATATATAGCCTCCTGTATAGAAAGGCTTGAACAATGCCATTGGAAGTCTGCAAGGGGAACATAACACAGTGTGATAATCATTTCACTAGCTTGTATTTGTTATATTAAAAAACATAACTCCAAATGATTGTAAAAAATTATTATCCCCAGAGTACCGATGGGCGTTTAAGAATTTATTGGACAGACATGTTGAAATTTACTTTGTAAGTACATTCTAATTGCATTCAAAAAGCACCATCTTTGTATCTGTACATGTTTGTTTACTTCAAATGTAACTGTGTTAAATAAACTAAACTATCATAAAACCTCATTCCAGTTGTGTAAATAATTTGTGAGAATTTACATTTTTTTTACCGTAGAGGAATACCTTTTTTAAAATAGAAGATAAACCTAAATCAGGTTGGAATAAGGACTTATATAACTGAATGTATAATATAAACTCATTCTTTTTTTTTTATGAATAGTTTGACTATTATAAAGATGTTTAAGTGTAAAAAAAAATCATTTACGGTAGTTCTAAATATTTTAAAATCTTCTCTATATAGAGAGCTCGAAGGCTCGTTTGATGCTATATGGGATAGAGCAAGTATAGTCGCCCTTGAAAGAACCGATGTTCCTGAGTAAGTGAAGAGGCGCTGTAATTTGAGATTATTTTGAGATTATTTTCACATTATTGAATTTCCTCTTCTTACAAGCCCAATTTCTGTCAGTTTTAACATATATATTTTTCTTTATCATATATTTGTAATAATTTACAGATACGTCAGTGTAATCAAAAATATATTAAGTTCAAATGGACACATTTTGTTGGAAGTCGTGGAGTATGATGTTTCCTTAACGAATGGTAAGCTCCTGTGATAATTGATTTTTTCTTTAATCCTTGTCTCATTTAGGCCCGCTTACCATCATTTTATAAATAGTAATATAGTGTCTTTTTTTACGTTAGGGTTATATAAAGAGTGTAATGTTAAGTAAAAAGTATTTCAACTTATGGTCTTTTTTTTAATGAAATAAAATCCACCACTGTCTGCCGTTATTATAAATAAATAGATTGTGTAGACACAATAGTGTCCAGCTTCAGAATCCCCGTCTTCTGTGCATGAAAAAAACAAATGTTTATGTTAATCTAGATAAAAAAAAACTCCCTGATCTTTCAATGACCACCTCTCCAAGTATGACATAACCTTGCCATCTATGACATGACCTTTCCATCTATGACATGACCTTGCCATCTATGACATGACCTATTAGCAATGAAAGTCCAAGAGTACCGTCCCTTTAATTTGGTCCATTTCGTGGCAATATTTTTCTTTTTAAAGAAGCTGGAAATTAGCAAGGTCCATTTTGTTTTTAAACAACACACTGTTGAATGATTGTTGAATACATTACCCTGTTGTTGTCGTTTTGTTTCTTGTGTGTAGGTGACAGGCATCCAACTAAACGCCCACCACCATACCCAATGTACGAGGAAGAGCTAAAAAGACTTTATGGTATGTACCATTAAAGGAGACATTAACTCTTCCCATACCGACCTACTTCTATCTATGCTGCCTTCAGTTCCGCTATATACGCGCCCGGGACTGTAAAGGTTAATACAGAAGCTCGAATACCTAGTTTTAAATCTATTTTAGTATTTTTTTTCTGTGTATATAATAATGATATGAATTAAATATTAATGTATATATTATTGATTTGAAACACTGATTCATCCACTACTTATTATTTAAGATTATAATCACAAAATGTATTCGTCAACTGTGCCACTTTCTACCTCTTTATTATTCTCTCAAGACTCTTACAGATTACCAACAGTAGACCTTTCGATGTTGTTGTTTATTTGTACAATACTATAAATTGATAGAATGAACTGTTAACTGAAAACTTTAACTGGCCAATGTTTTTCTTTGTCCATCTAGAGCCCGACTGTAAAGTAGAGGTCTTAGAAAGGCTCGAGAGACAGATATCTGACAAGGAAGTTCACATGTATTGCTATTACTGCATCACCAAGCTTCAATAAATTATGATCCTCTCTGCGGCTTCTACTTGTATTAGGAGACAATCTATTATAAGCTTCCTATGTGTTGGAGAACCTTAGATTAATTTTAATGATGAGCCGCACATATCTATCTAAATAAAATTATAAAGTTTTTAATTATCACATTTTATAGCTGCAATAATTTACTATATTAATGTGTTACTTTCCATATGTTTAATGATATGAAAAATTATAATCAGTCTACCCTACTATTGTAAACAGGTTACACGTATCGGTGGTTTTGTTGAGTCGCGCAAGCCCCCCCCCCCCCCTTCTTTCCCATGAGCTTTGTGAACTCTAGCCCTGGGCAATGAATGACACAGAAAATTAGTGACATAATTGTATAAGGGGTTCTCTGAAAGGGGTTCTCTGATGGGTACCTGACATTAGTTGGGGTAAAGTAAAGGCGGTTGGGCATTGTGCTGGCCACACATCGAGTCGTATGCCGTGGCCACAGAAACTGGTGAACGCTGCTTCACCAGCCCTAGCTATGATCAGTTTGGTCCGAAGAGTAGGCCTACTTTACTTTACTTTTTCTCTGAAAGTTTTACAATTTTTAATTGTTGACAAGGGGGAGGTAGGTAATAATTGCCTAAAAACTATTGACGTAATTAATCAGTGCAGGATTTACATATAATCTACACAAGCTATAGCTTAGGGCCCCCACTTTCTTTGCCCCCCCCCCCAATTAAATTGTCCGATTGAGCTACTGTCATATATACTTAATTTATAGGCCTACTGCAGAATTATTTGTCCCAATGATACAAGCCCGGAACGTCCCATACTCTTCACACAATTTTGTAAAAAGGTTTAAAATAAGATTAAATTGTGTATTTAAAAAAAATAATTAGTTTTCGTTTGTTGTTTTTTGTATTTGGCGTTTGTTATATTATATTTGTGGAGTTTCTTGCTGGATGAATTTCACAAGACAAGTCAATCACTGCAAGACCCCCACATTAGTTTAGATGTATTAGGAAATTGTATGCTCCACTTTCGGATTTTGTTAAAGGTTCCAGGAATATGTTTCGATTATTTTGAAGAAAAAAACAAAGGAAAAATTGACTGATGTTGATTACAAGAAAAGCAGATACCTTGAGCCAAGATACAAGCTCAGAATCAAAACAGTATACGGTATGCTACCTGTGTGGGATGCATTAGAGTCAAGTCTGACCCAAGTCCACGGTATACAATGATGCTGCAAAAAAGTTTTCATTCTTAACAAAATTAGAAGCTACAGAATGTAAGGGGTGGGTGGAAGATGGAAGGTCCTAGTCTGTGCAACTTCGGAAAACCCAAAGTGACCCTAAGGTCTAAGGCTAAAGCTAACTAAATTAAGACCTAAAAAGCTAAACACAACACAAACAATATACATTAAGCACGACACAAGAACAACACCAGAAACCACACAACTAAAAGAGTACTATAGATAAATTCATACGAGCTTTATTACATATCATATATATATATCATCCTATCAAAACATCTAGACTATTCACTATTCTATCAACTGCCTGCTAACAACTGCTAATCGAATCTAACCACAAAATATATAAAACTAAATCTAAATGAAACAAAATAGATCATCTAAAATCCCAGTTAGAAGACACACTAACAGAGAAAAAAAGTAAATAAATATAATTAGTAATAGACATATAAAACATATTCATTAAGGCATTAAGGTATTGTACGTGTACTATAATTATAGAAAATAGCACAGTGCCAGCCTTAGAAAGCTGGCCAAAACAAATACTTATGGTAATACTGGCACACAAAGTTTATAACACAACTGTATAAAATAAGCAAATATTAAACTTAATATTATACAACAATCATTTTAAGCTGAGACATATACTCACAAAGTTTACAAAGCAGCAACGCCCCAAGCACATAGCAAGAGGTTTAGCACAAAGCCTGATACCGTCCCACTAGTTTTTAAATATCAATTCAAAAAAGGCGGACTCCATCCCTGACCGAAACACTCACATCCTCATACACACATAAAAATAGTACCAAACATGGTAATAAAAAAACAATAACAACAAATTAAACATGTTAAATGAAATTGAAATAAAATATTTATAAAAGTATAAAATAAAAATAGTGAAATAAAGAATTAGGACTATTTAAGTTTTAGGTACGAGTATTTACATAAATAAACATTTTGCCCAAGAATATTTTAGGACTATCTTTCCCCACAGGGAAACAACTCATAAAAAACACTAAAAACCCAGAAGTCTTTGTAAGAATACCACTAGGTTTTCCAAACCCAAAAAGTACAAAAATGCGAATAAAAACATTGAAAGAAAATATAATATAATAACATAACAAAAATTAGATAACATAAAAAATGTAACCCTCCAGGTTACACTCATCCCCCGCTTTTTTACGTGTGCAGTCCCATGCACACAGTAATGAAAAAAATACAACTTAGTAACGTACAACCTTAAGAGGAATAAAACTACTAAAAAAACACATGCTACTGTAAAGCAGTACTACACACAAAATTATATACAAAAAGTTCAAACAAAAAGCAATAATTTAATTACATTATTATCATCTTTAAAAGACAAGTTACATAGCAAATATCAAAAATAGAAAGTATAAAATATGAATAATAAGAGCCTCATCTTGTCCGTGGACCTATGTCTCTTATACCGGTACTGTCAATCCTGTTGTCCTTTAGCAAATGAAATAATGTTGCACTTAAATCTTCCAGTTTGGCCTCCAGGTAACACAGGCGTTTTGTGTGGTGTCCATGCATATGTCCTTCCCAAGACTGTTGCTCAAGGGGTGACAGTCGGGGCCAGCGTTCAGCTTTCGCTGGGCAATGCCTAGCCAGATGGCCAGCTCTCCTACAATTATAGCAGAGTTGTTTGCCTCTGCTCCTTCTGGGTCTGACATATGCAGGTGGTCTCAGAACCCGACCTGTTGGCAAGGATGGCCGATCCCTACTGTCGCAATATGGAACTTCTTTCACAGTTGTAAAAGGCTCTACATTGGGAGCCAGGTGTATAGGATTGGGAGACTGAGGTATCGAACTAGGGGCAGGTTGCAACAATAAATTTTCATCCCCAGTCCAACGAATCGCAGCATCCCTGATATCCAGAAAAGAGACAGCAGGGTTACGAAACACCATTTCCTCTAGCTGGCGACGGACTAACATATCTTGAAGATTCTCCAAGAAGCTGTCCCGGAGGTAGCAGTTCTCGGTCACTGTGAGTCCCAGTTCCCGCTGACGCGATGTAAGGGCTCGGTAGGCGGCAAGAACCCTGTGGGAATATGCCCTGACTGTCTCTCCGGGGGCTTGCGTTGACTGCAGCAAGATGCGCATTAACTGCGTGCAGCTTCTTTTCTCGCCATAGATTTGTTTCAACAGGGCCAAAGTGACCTCCGAGTCTGATGACCTGCTACAGTCATGACAGAGTAACTCTGCCTGGACAGAGTCTCCCAGATGTGCCCAAAGAAGAAAATTCTTTTCAGCCTCGTCAGTAAGCCTTCTGCTCCTCCAAGCTGCTCTGACCTCGTACAGAAATTCGCCCACCTCGTCTGCTGGGCCACCACCATGAAAATTGCGGACAACGACATCCAAAGGTTGGACAATGATAATGCTGCTGTTCATGGTGGTAGTGGTCTCTGGGCCTCCTCCTACAGTCATTCTAACTGGGATTTTTATCCTAACAACTATAACCACACAAAAAAGAAACAGAATAGACCTAACCGAAGGAGACAGTTACAAAAACTAAAAGGTAGGCCTACCTTAGAAACAAGCAACCTAAACAAAAGGAAAATATACGACAGAACAGCACTAAACCACTAACTAGGCCTACATAAACACTCTAGTACCAGCCCTAAAACTATAGAACAATCTAAGCTACCGCTAAAGCCTTAAGCACAGACCCCACTCGTGCTACCAAATGTAAGGGGTGGGTGGAAGATGGAAGGTCCTAGTCTGTGCAACTTCGGAAAACCCAAAGTGATCCTAAGGTCTAAGGCTAAAGCTAACTAAATTAAGACCTAAAAAGCTAAACACAACACAAACAATATACATTAAGCACGACACAAGAACAACACCAGAAACCACACAACTAAAAGAGTACTATAGATAAATTCATACGAGCTTTATTACATATCATATATATATATCATCCTATCAAAACATCTAGACTATTCACTATTCTATCAACTGCCTGCTAACAACTGCTAATCGAATCTAACCACAAAATATATAAAACTAAATCTAAATGAAACAAAATAGATCATCTAAAATCCCAGTTAGAAGACACACTAACAGAGAAAAAAAGTAAATAAATATAATTAGTAATAGACATATAAAACATATTCATTAAGGCATTAAGGTATTGTACGTGTACTATAATTATAGAAAATAGCACAGTGCCAGCCTTAGAAAGCTGGCCAAAACAAATACTTATGGTAATACTGGCACACAAAGTTTATAACACAACTGTATAAAATAAGCAAATATTAAACTTAATATTATACAACAATCATTTTAAGCTGAGACATATACTCACAAAGTTTACAAAGCAGCAACGCCCCAAGCACATAGCAAGAGGTTTAGCACAAAGCCTGATACCGTCCCACTAGTTTTTAAATATCAATTCAAAAAAGGCGGACTCCATCCCTGACCGAAACACTCACATCCTCATACACACATAAAAATAGTACCAAACATGGTAATAAAAAAACAATAACAACAAATTAAACATGTTAAATGAAATTGAAATAAAATATTTATAAAAGTATAAAATAAAAATAGTGAAATAAAGAATTAGGACTATTTAAGTTTTAGGTACGAGTATTTACATAAATAAACATTTTGCCCAAGAATATTTTAGGACTATCTTTCCCCACAGGGAAACAACTCATAAAAAACACTAAAAACCCAGAAGTCTTTGTAAGAATACCACTAGGTTTTCCAAACCCAAAAAGTACAAAAATGCGAATAAAAACATTGAAAGAAAATATAATATAATAACATAACAAAAATTAGATAACATAAAAAATGTAACCCTCCAGGTTACAAGAAGAAGACATTCGTAAAGGAGATATTGCTTTATGCCAAACATATCCTGAATTTTATAGGAGAAGTCAAGCAATGTCATTAATATGTTAGACATAGTCAAGCCTATGATTCAGCGGAACATGATGGTCTGACACATGAGATTCTGTATAGGGTAATAGTTAACGATCGTGTCCAATCAGAATTCCCTAATGTAGAAGTAATTTTGAGATTGCATCTTAGAATGATGGTTCCAAAGATCTTTTTCTCAGCTGAAGAGGATAAAAAAAAATAGAACAACAATGACTCAAGATAAATTATGTTCCCTCAGTCTCATGTGCATTGAAAGTGATAAAATAAAAATACAGTGGAAATAGAAAGCTTATAATTCTCAACTGGTGAACATTTCCCCACTAAAAAACTAGTAGGCCTATAGCATTGTACGGAATCAAAATATCCATAGTGAAACGTAAAATTAGATTCATTAAATATTTCCATAAAATTTATAATGGTAATAAAAAAGAACAAGAATTATTGCATGTTTAAATTTAAATCCTAGGATTGGAAGAAGAAAAAAAAGGGAAGGGTAATAACCGTGTAACAAATCATAAAGGTGCCTCCATGCCCTCCCCTTCCACCGTGGCGACTACGCCTAAGGGGGTCAATGTATATTCTATCGACTGGTTTTCCTGGTTTGTTCAGGCAACCCTCGGAATAAATAGATCTATAGAACAGAATGCGCAATCGCATATTCTGTGAGGCAACCCATATCCCATGTCATTTAAGCTTATTTGTATTATAAATTACAATTTTGCTATCGAAGTGGCTATTCGGACCCGGTCGACTTAGTGATAAATATTAGTATCGGTTAGTTTATATAGGTTAGGGATGGATTTGTAGTATTTTTGGTAATAGTTAATATCGGTTAGGTTATAAAGGATAGGGATAGATTTGGTGTTTTCTGTGCTACTTCTTATAATATATATGGTAAAACAACCATTTTTTGTGTTTGTTTCCCTCATTTTTGATGTTTTCTATGAGTTTTAAGGAATTCTGACTGAAGCCGGGTCCGAATAGCCATTTCATGCTAAAGGGACCCGGGTCCGAATAGCTGCAGCCTTTTGCTATAGGCATATACAGGACAAGTGCATGTTTTCTTTCTTCTCTATAAAGACAAATAGGCCTACAATTATTATATGATTATTCCACAGACTACCATAGATAAATATGGACCGCTTGCTTTAGTATTTCTGCTAAATGATAAATCGAAACACTGATTTTCGGAATTTCCGATTCGTTGTTTCCTTTGCACTGCCGTTTTATTGAATCTCTTCGATTTTCTCAATGAAAAATTAAAATCGAAAGTTGCAATATAAAGCGGAAACATTTAAGAAACAACGAGGAGCGTAGAATTAAGTAATTTAAGACAGCCTTATTATTGGTTGCGCACGGAAAAAAAAGTTGATATAGGCCTAATAGGCCCCTAAGCTCTAAAAGTAGAGCAAGCGGTCCATCTTATTATAGTCTATGGATTATTCTAAGGTCGTAGATAGCCGCCTAATTAATTGACACGTAGGCTATAGGCCTAGTCTTTTATTTTCTAGATTTTTAGGGCCTATAGCCTACAGTAGGCCTATGCCTATATAGGCCTAGTAGACTGGCATATATATAAGATTTGTCCATATTCTTTGTTTGAAAAGGTTACTATAAAGGCCTATTATTAGGCCTACATAATTACATATAATCACTACAGGCCTACTATAAAGTCTAGTAATTGACGTAAAGCGCGAAGTAGTCAGGTCTTCGTTGCAAGATAGGCAACATTTTTTAGATAAAGAATATGTAAAAGCGACCCTCTTAACTAGTCTTAACCTAAAGAAGAAAATATGCCTGACATACATAAGTCACGTTTTTTTGTCAAAGTAGGTCAAAGTTTATGATTAATATGATTCTCAAAATCTGAATTCAGCCATCTGTGATGCGAATAGCCAGTGTGCATGAAGTGTAGGCCTATTATAATTTATTATTTGCTTACTAGTAAATATATATTAATCTAGGTCTAAAATATTCAATTAATAATTGTTTAAATGGTCCGATAGTATGCCTATATTAGCCTACTGTGCATTTCTTCTGTGATGTGGAAAGCGTCCGCTAACTGTAACATCGCTGTCGCTGGATTGACTGGAGTGGAATCACCAACAGAGCGTAACACAGGCAACGTTGTGCAACGATGTATTGACAAAATAATTACGCCAGGCATAGCTAAAATAATCTTCAATTTCAAGCGTTGTTTCGTCTTGGTGTCGCGATTAAGGATAAAGGTAAAGTTTTTTTTTAAAGGAAATAAGGTAAGTAGGCCTAGGCTAGATTCTATATACTATATATAGGTATTTGCATTTGTCGGCCGCCATATTGTTTTTTGCTATGTGACATCTTTTGTACAAACTCGCCAGGTTTTTCGAGTTCTTTTGACTAACGCTATATATACATTTGAAAAAACTAAAAAACGTTATCGGAACTTTGTACTATCATACTTTACTATTCATTTTCATTGAAAGCGAAAGTAAGGCAACTCGTGGCTATAAATATTTTTAAAAGATCGCAACTTTTTTTAAGCTAAAAAAGCAGCATAAAGTAGCTTATTTTTACAAATATTTTAAAGTATTCTATTCTAAACGCACCATAATGAAACCTACATGGACTTACAGAATATTTTTAGATCTTTAATTTCATATATAATGCTTGTTTGTAAAACATTGCAAGGTATTTTTATAATTTTGCAGTCTTCGACACTATGAAATGTCGGCAAAAATCTATTTTCGATAGCGACTAATGAGCTTATAATTCGATGCCGATTTTTATAGATTATGTAATTATCTCACATGTATATGAGTAAATTAAGATGTTTATTGTATGAACTGTGATTTAAAATACCCTGATTATGAAATAATGGCTTTTTGCGATTCTGAAATGTATATTTTAAATATTTTTTTAGAAATCAGTATGACCATTTACGACTTTTTTTTTTACTTATAGGCCTACTGTAACTTATAGACGTTATAGTACTTGTAGGCCTAGGCTACATTATAAAAGTTATGACTCAGTGATATCTAAAACATATCTGTTGTGCACTATTGTGACTATGCCTATCTATGGCTCTATGCCATGGTTGCTATGGCGGCTATGGACAGTATGCTCTGGTATGGTCAAAGAATAATTTCTGTATTATTGGCAATATTCCTAGCATAAGGTGCTATCTGGCTAGGTTTAGGGTTTAGAATTTAAAGTCAATTTAGACATTGGACAGTCAACTTCAGTCTAGGCCTAAGACTTTATTTTATACTTCTCAAATTTAGTTTATAGGCCTATGCCTACTTAAATTTAAATATTTGAAATTTAAGATCAATAAATTGTCTGAATGTCCTGATAACTTAAGAAAACCTAGAAAGTAGGCCAATCAAACATTTAAATGTCAAAAATGATGATACTAATCATACTACATGACCACTATCATCAGTTTTATCAAACTCATGGAATAAAGAATTATTAAGGTCACATTTTGAGAATATTTCATCTTATACTTATATAAATGAATCTCAATTCTTAGCTGCCTTAGGCATTATTAGTTAAAGTCGTAGATGACTAAGATGATGGTATTATTTTAATAGCCAAAGGATCATTTTCTGTTGTGCTTGTATTGTGTAAATAAAATGGAAACAACTAACAAACAGATAAAACATAAAATTCAAGTTTGAATAATTTTATTTATAAAAAAAATACGCTGATATATACAAAAGCATTGACCAGAGAAATTGTACCTACCTGTGGTGGCAAAGTGGCGAGTTCATTAATGGGTTATTGTTTTTTGAAATGATATAGTTGTGAATAAGGAACAAAAGAGATAAATTACACTCTTTATTCCGAGCATTTTAATATATAACACAACATATATTATTTAATTTTGAAATTCCCCCCTCCCCCCCCACATTTAGAAAAAAATGTCAAATCAGCATTAAATAAGAATCCAACTGTTGTTTTTAAGGTTATTTACATAGAGTGGGTTGAGATGAACATTTTATATTATATAATTGATGGTATATTTTGCATATTTTCTGACTTATTGTGAAAAGCCCACTTTTATAAAATAAATTTCCTATATTTCTTTGTTAAGATGTCCGGTGAATTTTCTTTGCCTTTAAAAATTCATATCTTCGCTTCTAATTGACCTAGATATATAAATTTGGTATCAAAATTCAGCATTTAATGTCCTCTATCTCATGAAATAGGTTTTATTCATCTTAAAAAATGTTAAAAAAATTATGCAAGTACCTAACTATATAAGTATATAGATCTAGTATATAGTTATATAGTATAATATTATAGTCACAGGCCTATTATAGAGTTTTTAGTTAAACTTAAACTATAAAAACGAAAATATGATTATCATTGAATTCATTGATTTTGTAAATGTTTATTATGTGAAAACATAAATAACTAGACCAGGACCAGGCCTACAATCTACAGTAGGGCCTCTCTAGGCCTACTAGTATATAATATATTAATATTGAGCTCTTTAAAGACGCTATTACTATTGCCGGTATTGGCGAAAACGACCATAATTTCCATAATATAATATAGTATTTTAGTATAGTAATATAGCCTATGCCGCTATGCCTATGCCTATAGTAATAGGCTAATATTATAATATAGATTATATAATATAGTCTAGAATAAAAGTATATATAATATAGACTATATGACATAATATGACTATAGGATTTAGGGGCCTATTATCTATTATAGTTATAGTAACTTATAGTGCCTTTTAACCCTTACAGTCCCGGGCACGTATATTATATATAGCGGAACTGAAGGCAGCATAGATAGAAGTAGGTCGGTACGGGAAGGGTTAATTGTAAATAAAGGATTATAGAATAGTTAATTTACTTTTGCAAGAAATTAACTATATAGAATAACTAGTTTTAACATATGTAGGCCCTCCTATATGATAGCCTACTTTAATTTTATTATTAAATTATTATTATTGTAATTGGAAAGTTTTAAAGCATGCAGTTGCACTTTTTGGAGTTTTTTGATGACCAAACAAGCCCCTTTCCTTTAGTCTATAAATACTGTAATCTGCTTCATTAGTCAAGTTGTCTTAAAATGTGTAGGCCTATATATAGACCTATATAGGCTTAAAGAAAAATTGTATTATAACTATGATTTCTTTTTATTAGCAGTTTACAGAAAAGAATGTCGGAGGAATTAGTTCCAAGTAGTAGAATCGAGTACTGGGGGGATGCATGGAAAGAACTAGACATTGGATTTCATCAATCAGCTGTTCATGTGTAAGCTTAAATTTACTGCTTGTTTAACTAACATTTTAAAGTATTATGTCGGACTAAATTAACCCATTGGGCAGGTGAAGCAGCGTTCACCAGTTTCTGTGGCCACGCATACTAGGGGATTGTGAGGCCAGCACAATGCCCAGCTGCCTGTACTTTACCTCAACTAAAGTCAGGTACCCATCAGATCTGGGTAGACTCAGGGCCTTTGAACAAATTCTAGTCTTTATTAAGATTCGAACCTAGGACCCTCTTTACGCCAGCCAAACGCACTGCACTCGCCCATCATGCCCCATTTCTTTTTATATTAAAATATTTTTTTTACATAATACTAAATTAGATGTAGAACAGCTTATCATCACCAGCGGTGTCCTGTCTAATCGGTCACAAAGAGTGAGAGACAACAAGAGGCTAATTACCATCAAAACAAAAAATGTGTATTTATCCTATCTGTGTGGCCCGTACACTTCTGTATGCAGTGAAACTTTGACCCTCAGAAAAAGAAAAGACTCCTTGAAATCTCCTGAGAGGACCACACAACCAATGTCAAGGTCTTTCTAAGGGTAAACATGCCTCCGCGAACTCCGTCTCAGTTGGCTAAGCCATGTTGACAGGTTGGAGGTTAAAGGGTGTCCAAAGGATTGTTTCTAAGCAGAACTAGCCAATGGCAAAATATTATCAAAATATTAGTTCTTGTACTTACTGTCACAAAATTTATGTCAATTGCGAGTCTGACAAATTAACCTAATTCTTTGAGACTGTTAAATTCTAAACTTTCATCCCAACTTTAGTGTTTATAACTGGGTTCTCAACTGCTATATCTACATAATAACACTTACTGTTTTGGAGAAGACAAGGGAGCTTGTAAATTTCATTTTTTTTTACTATTCTCTGGTAGTTAATTACCATAGAAATTGATACATTCTAACTTTAATTATATTCTCTATTATGTGACAATATTAACAATTCAGTTTGGGAAAATAATTTTTTGACATAGACATTGTCTGCCCCCAAACAAAAATTTTCTCATATGATAATTATGTTAACATGACAACCAAGAAATGTTACTGTGTCCTTATTAACTTTTGCTTTAAAATCACTATATTTCAGAATGCTAGTGAAATATATTGACAAACTGATCCCTCAAGGAAAAGCTAACAAAGTCTTTTTTCCACTTTGCGGTAAAACACTAGATATGAAATGGTAAGCCTAAGTTCCAATTCAAAATTGACTGCAAATGGTCGTTGTCAGGCGCAAACCAGCCAAGTCGGAAATTAAAATAATTTTTTTTTTACCAAAATGTTCCTTGGGATATCCCACATGATGTCTAAAAATATCTTGTAGTATTATCCGATAGATTTTCTACAATTTTATTTCTTATTAAAGCGGCTAGGTTGATTCGTTTACTTAATCTATGCAGTTTTTTGCTTCTCCTGAAAAATTTGCTATTTCGGACTTGGCCGCTTTGCGCCTGACAACGACAAAATAATTAAATATATCTTTTTTTTAAATTATTATATCTGACCTATAAGTGTAATAAAGTGTATTTAAATATTTTTTTTTACATTCAAAGTATATTTAATTTATGGTTTTACATTCTACCAAAGGATTTATGATCAAGGTTTTACAGTAGTTGGTGTAGAGGGTGTCAAGAGTGCTATTATACAGTTCTTCACTGAACAGAAAATAGAATATACTGTAGAAGAAGTGCAGAATAATGGACATGAGTGTAAACTTTTTAAGGTATGAAACAAGCATATTAATAAAAATAAAATACTGGTAAAAGTAGTGTCAATAAACAAATGACATCCTATTTAATGTTTTTTTCCATTAACGGAAACGGCATCCACATAAATTTTATCGAGTAGCCCAACCCAAATTTTTATTGGGAAATAATTTAAAAATAAGACTCATTGTAAATTATGGATAAGAAAAAAATTCTTAAAAAAGGGAATGGGAGAATTGTTTGTAGACCTAATCCTTTGATGAATAAATGATCTTCTGTATAGATGGAGCATCTGTAATATATAAGATAGAAAAATACAAATGTCTAGATATTTCTTTGGCTGGCTTTTTGAAATTTAAGGATTTTATGTACAAGAGGGAAGAAAGCTTCTAGATCACAATGGTAAAGCCCTTTGTTTTTTTTTCAAACAAAGTAGCCTAAATTTTAGAACTGAGATATGACTGAATCTAACAGTTGTGACTGAAGGCCAGCTGGTCCTGCAGACAGTACACCTGACTGTCAACACAACGACCCAGATTCTAGCCCAGCCGCCATCCGATCCCTGCCACTCTTGTCTGGAAATGTCTATAAACTTCAAAGTCAAGAATATCCTGCCAATTTCGATAGGTACTCGACATCATTTAATGGAAACTAAAACAAAGGCAGAGAATTGTGAATAATGGCCATTGTCTGCAAGAGTAACATAACACATTAGTCCTTTTACCAGGATAATCATTCACTAGCTTGTTTTTTTTTTTAATTATAATAAGTAAGTCGTAATAACTTAAATTTTTTTTGTCCCCAGAGTACAGATGGGCGAGTGAGAATTTATTTTGTAGACATGTTGAAATTCACTTTGTAAGTAAATTCTAATTGCATTGTTAAAATACCTAGGTATTTCTCCATCATCTTTTGTAATCATATATTTTTTTTCTTTACTTTGAATATAACTATTAAATAAACACACACAAAAATATCATACAACTATTTTTCAGGTTTGTTTTAAGTAAATCATTTTTTAGAATTTACTTTTTTGTCCAAAGAGAGACGAGGAATTAAAAATAATTAATTATCATCATAAATGATACATTTACTAGCTTTAATTAAAGAACAAAAATTATCTAGACAAGACCAAATATAATGTCACTTTCTATCCCGGCCACCGGCGGATCCCTGTCGCCCTGCAGGAGTTTTGGGTCTGTAAACATATTTGCGCCAGCAAGGCAGCAGTGTGTTTACAGAGCGCACTGAGCATGCTAAAATAGCATGGATAGATTTGCGCTATATAAGTAACCAATTTAATTTATTAAACACTAGTATTAAGGGGAAGTAAAAAGAATATTTAAAAAAATGGGTGGAGACCATAAATATATATCCTTTTTGTCGTTTATCCAGTTCAAAGAATCATAAACTAATTGGCTAATAACTGAAAAAAAGATTAACTTTCTTATTTTAAAAAATAATGACAATTTCTTTTTAAATTAATTTTTTTTTAACTATGTTAATGTCATGAGTATTAATTATTATGGATTTAGTTAGCAAAAGATAACTTAAAAAAGAAGAGAAACCTTAACCAGCTCTAAATATGGAACTGAATGTATAATAATTCTTTCTTGTCTTATTTGAATAGCATGCTTTTTTTAAAGATTGTGGAAAATACAATTGACGCATATATTAAAAATTCATTTTGTAGTTTTAAATATTTGAACATTTTCTCTGGACAGAGACCTAGAAGGCTCATTTGATGCTATATGGGATAGAGGAAGTTTAGTTGCTCTTCAAAGAACAGATGTTCCTGAGTAAGTGAAGAATCTCTTGTAATATCTCGAGATTATTTTACGATCATTTTATTGACACTCCTTAGAAATCCCACTTCTGCACCCATGGATCTTAAAGTTGGTGAAGTGTGTAAACCACAGTTACGCTACCATTAAGACTACACTGGTGGGCTAACGCATGGGGGACAGCCCCTGTTGCTTGTACGAGAATCATTGTACTGTGGACAGGCTTTGAGACTCTGTGGGGAGGAAGCAATGAGCGCAACAGCCCATCTCTACCATACCCTAATGTCTGGATGTCCATCCCTTTAGTCTGGAATTTGTGCTACCATGCAATTGACAATAGTACAGGAATAGGAGCAAGTCACCACGTTAATAATGATCCGGGAGAATTCCACAACTTCAACTTACAAGTTACAATAAAATATTGCACATCCATACACCAGAACGCCTAGAGGTTAACTAACTTTCCTTGGTCTCTCTATCACATGACTTTACTTCCAGAGGTTAACTAACTTTCCTTGGTCTCTCTATCACATGACTTTACTTCCAGAGGTTAACTAACTTTACTTGGTCTCTCTATCACATGACTTTACTTCCAGAGGTTAACTAACTTTCCTTGGTCTCTCTATCACATGACTTTACTTCCAGAGGTTAACTAACTTTACTTGGTCTCTCTATCACATGACTTTACTTCCAGAGGTTAACTATCTTTACTTGGTCTCTCTATCACATGACTTTACTTCCAGAGGTTAACTAACTTTACTTGGTCTCTCTATCACATGACTTTACTTCCAGAGGTTAACTAACTTCCCTTGGTCTCTCTATCACATGACTTTACTTCCAGAGGTTAACTAACTTTACTTGGTCTCTCTATCACATGACTTTACTTCCAGAGGTTAACTAACTTTACTTGGTCTCTCTATCACATGACTTTACTTCCAAAGGTTAACTAACTTTACTTGGTCTCTCTATCACATGACTTTACTTCCAGAGGTTAACTAACTTCCCTTGGTCTCTCTATCACATGACTTTACTTCCAGGGGTTAACTAACTTTACTTGGTCTCTCTATCACATGACTTTACTTCCAGAGGTTAACTAACTTTCCTTGGTCTCTCTATCACATGACTTTACTTCCAGAGGTTAACTAACTTTCCTTGGTCTCTCTATCACATGATTTTAATTCCAGAGGTTAACTATCTTTACTTGGTCTCTCTATCACATGACTTTACTTCCAGAGGTTAACTAACTTTCCTTGGTCTCTCTATCACATGACTTTACTTCCAGAGGTTAACTAACTTTCCTTGGTCTCTCTATCACATGATTTTACTTCCAGAGGTTAACTAACTTTACTTGGTCTCTCTATCACATGACTTTACTTCCAGAGGTTAACTAACTTTACTTGGTCTCTCTATCACACGACTTTTACTTCCCGTGGTTCAACTAAACAACATATCTCACAAATTCCCCGTGCTCGTGAACACTACTTCTCAATCACAAATAGATTCCTCTAGAAAGGGAATTAATGGAATTAATTTGACTATATTTTCATGGTGATTTAAATATTACACAAGTTATTCCTCTTTAACCGTATCTCTTGAACATCTTCAATGTATCTATTTATCTCTATAAATCAGTCTTGAACAGTCATATTATTATATTATTTGTACTAATTTACAGATACGTCAGTCTAATAAAAAATGTACTTAGTTCAAATGGACGTATTTTGTTAGAAGTCATGGAGTATGATGTCTCCATAATGAGTGGTAAGCACATTTTTTTATTATCTAGCCTAGAGAATATTAGCCTTGTTCTTGCATTAAAATGAGCTCTATGTATGTTTATGGTGCTCACTGTTATATGCGCTCTGAGCTTACATTATGTTTATTGATTTATTGGCAGCACATAATAAATAAATCTATTATTTTTTTAGTTTTTATTGTTAATATAAACAAAAAGGATTGTGTAGTCAACACAATGCTAAACTCTGGAAGCCCTTATAGTTTCCCCTGTCTTCTGTGCATGAGAACTATTTTAAGGTTGATCAAAACCTCCCTGATCTTTAAATGACCACCTGTCAATCTATGACATGACTCACTGGCCCTGGAAGTCCAGGGGTACATACCTTTAATTCTGTCAAATTTTTTCAATGTTATTTTTTAATAAACTGAGGAATAGTTTAAAAATATACTTATACGATACATTTCCCTGGTTATTTGTAGATGTCAACCGCCCAACTCGACCTCCGCCACCACACCCTATGTATGAAGAAGAGTTGAAAAGACTTTATGGTAAGTACTATCAATTCCACAAGCCTGATAACTCTGTTTTAACTCTCCTTAATTTTCGTTTCTATTGTTTCTCTTCCCTTGCTTTTTTTTCTCTTTAATGTGTTTTTAATTCCTCATATTTTTTTTTAATGATTATGTATGTTCAGTTGGATTATATTATCATTGTTGTACTGTTATAGTCATTTATATAATTTGTGTATATCATAATGATATTTATTGAATATGTATAGAATAGATATATTATTGTTTTAAAAACATAGATTCACCCACTACTTACAATTTAAGATTATAATCACAAAATATAATGAGGCAAATGTGCCCCTTTCTACATCTTTCCACATTTTTTATTGATCTCTCAAGACAGAACTCTCACAGATAACACTTTTACCATTTGTGTGCCGTTGTTGCTTATTTGTAGAATACTGTAACTTGATAGAATAGACTGTTAGCTTGGTTAACGCTTTACTGTACCCTGTTTCTCTTTGTCCATCTAGAACCTGAGTGTAAAGTAGAGTTCCTAGAACGGGCATGGAGACTAATAGCTGGCAAGGATGCGCACACAGCGATTTACCTCATCACCAAGCAACAATAATGATCGTCCTGATGGCTTATTCTTGTGTTAGGAGACAATCTTTTGTATGCATCATATGTGTTGAAGCACATTATTTAAATGTTGAACAGTACATATCTGACTAGATATATACACATTTTTAATTGCCGCATTTTAGAGCTAAAATAATTTACTATATATAGTGTGTTACTTCTTATATTTTTAATAATGTGATGAATTCTTTTCAGTCTACCTGTACTTTGTAAAACAGTTACATATTTTTTAAAAATTTTATGTATGTGTAAAAACTAATCTTTGAACTTTTTTGTCAAAGAATAAAAAACTAAAGTAATATGATTTTTTTAATTGATTTTAAAAATGAATATTATGTATCAATTAGAACACAATCTTTCAATGGATTAAGCACTTGATATATTTTTAAAAGATTTATAGAATAACTCAATTTTTTATTTTTATTTCTAGGCATCCACATATTTTTTTCCATGATAGGGGAAATGTGTCAATATAAAATCTGTTTTTGTTTGGAAGGGAACCAAACCTATGAATACCAAACAATTCACAAAAGAGAGATTATTCAAGTATTAACCACACATTTTATTAGTTTTATCATGAAAAATAAATCCAGGGTTAAATGGGAAGGGGAGGGGGGGGGAACCCCTGTGCCTATTGGTATTATATACATTATGTGTGTCTGTAATGTACTATTATTCCGGTGGCAACTTGTAATCCATTTGGTTATTTCTGTACTGTTAAATTAATTATTAAAAGAACATTCATCCTTAGCTTTTGTGCTTAGTTAATGTTTTTTTTATACTGCTAATATTCAAAGACGTACAACAGGGCATAACTAAGTGCAGGTATACTAAAAATATACTTGCACCAGATCAGATTCAAGGCAGGAGTACCAGCATTGTAGTTGTAGGCCTACAGTGCAGCAATGCAGATGCAGAGATAATGCAGAGATCCAGACCAATAAAAAACAACAACATTATTTCATACGAGATAAATCGAGTAGTCGAATGAAGAATGAAACTAGTCGTACTTTACTTACAGCTGTCTGTAATTGTCTGAATCTAAAAGGAAAAAATGTCCACTGCTCCCAGGGGTCTCTACTGTCCACCGTCCCTTATGCTTTACACTAACACAATTAACTGTATTATCTAATACTACATGTCAGTACACAACATGTGGGCCTACAATCTATTGCAACATAACTGCACAACCAGCCTAGTATAACTTATTGCTACACAATCTATCCTTCTATATATCTATCTTTATATATATCTCTCCATATATATATATCTATTCTAACCTTATAGCTTTATTGTACCTCGCCTTCATCACACTTTTTTTTTATCCTATGCGCTCCGACAAAGGCAAAAGTATATAAAGACAAACAAAAGACTTATAACTTATAGGGCCTTTTCTCTTGTTGCTTAAAAACGTCTCGATGTTTGAGTGATGACAATAGTCATTCATAAACGTGCAACGAAAGAGAAAACCAATAAAAGTTTTACTTTTAACTTGAACCTAACAGTAAAGGGAGTAATGGCGGGAAACTAAGTCAGTGAGAACTATCGACCAGCGATCGTCTAGATCAGGGGTCGGCAACCTTTTGATAATAGTGTGCCGAAGTAAGATTTCTAATTCATTCAGCCAAAAGCTTGAAATTAATTTTGCTCTATCACATAATTTCTTGTAGAAGAGACTTGAATTGCCGGCTGGTCCAGCGGTTAGTTCACCGGACTGTCAGCCAAAAACCAACAGACACGTCGCGGGTTCTATCCCTGCCACCGACCGATCCCTGTCGCCCTGCAGGAGTTTTTAGAAGGAATGTCTGTACACCAAGGCCCCTATAAGATAAATCGCCCTGCGTGCCAAGTCTGACACGATTGGTTGCCGACCCCTGGTTCACCATAATTATTAGATCTATAGGCCTAGCCTACATTGAAATAATATTATGAAAATTCTCGGGATAAGGTGTAGGCATTACTAAAGTAGTTGAAGGAATTTGGTTGTAGTAGAGTGTTGGGACATTTAAAAACAAAATAGTTTTGTATTAATCTACTACACAGTGTGTAAGAAAATTCTCAGTTATCAACTTATCATATCACTGAGCATAAGCTAAGAGTTTAATAGTATCCCAAATTTATAAGAACCATAAAATATTATATTTAAGGTTATGGCTATCGTCCCTATAGAAATCACTTGGGCCCGATAAAAAAGACTATTTATAAAATAGGCCTAATAATTTAAGCTATATAATAAATAGGCTAATAGAGCAGCAGTTAGGTAGTGAAACTTTATGATAAATCCATTATAGGCCTACTCCTCTGCCGAAACACGGAGGCCCTAGGCTTAAACCCTGTTAGCGTAGGCTAAAGATCGACATCTCAATCCTAATAACCTTAGGCTACTGTGACGAAAATAGCCTACTTACATTTCTATTAACTAAGCTTAGGCTATGCATAAATTGAGCTTTAAAATAACAGAACAGTATAGAAATCATGAAAAAATCCAGGCGCGTACTATTTCAAAATTTTATTCTATCTAGAATTTATACACTCTTGTTTTCTGTTTTTGTTAGGCCTAGGCTACATGAAAATTATTTTTAATAGACCACAAACAACATAACAGTAGTAGAGGTTATGAAATGTATGTTCTTATCGAATAAAATAAGTAGACAGCAATATTTCGCAGTACGGGAAAACCCAGTCCCGAAACACACTAAATTTGTAAGCATTTCAAATAGACATCATACGGAATTGGCGCCCGTTTTATAATCTTAATATACGGAGATTTGTAATAGGTCTAAGTTTATTTAAAAAAATTAACGAATTAAGGAATATTGTTGATAAAATAAAAATTTATTTTGCAGGACGCTTCCAATTTATACATTTAACTTTTAACCCGATTAGTCAAACGGGTTAGGAGATTATAGAAACCAAACACACATCTAAAAAAGTAAACAAACTCACGGTAATTATATATATTGAATTGATCAGTAAAAGTGGGAAAAAAATGGCGGAAATTTCTTCAAGGATGCCACTTCCGTGCCTGATCCATTCTTTTTATAGATCAGTGGTCCATACTACTAGAAACAATGACAAGTCTTATAATAATATATTATGCATGCGTAAAGGTTGAAGTGTAAAACATTTCCGGTCCCCTTCGTTCAATTGCTTCAAAAGTTAGTCCATAGTGATATTTTCTAAAATCTATTTACATTTTTCTCAAACAATTTTAATATTTAATGCTTTCTAAGTTTATACCTTTATTTTCACAAACATAAAATAAGAATCATAAAGTCTTTTTATTAATTTTGACGCATCAGAAGGCACCTTGCGTAGGCCTAAGTTTGGCTTCTGAACTAATTGGTTGTGCTCTCTTATGCTACTATAAGGTTTCGATTTGCAATGAATGGTACAAACATGGATTTTGTAGAGTCACTCTCAAGACTCTCTATATAGATTACTTTCTTGAATAAACCGGAAACAGATTTTCGTAACCTAGGGTCATCTTTTGTTTCCGACTTGACCCCATAAATATACAGTTCATTTATGAAAGTGACCGCTCCGTGTAATAGCCAATTAACGCACCAGAGTTTGACGACAAACTCAAAATCTACAACATCAGACTGTGGCTTGACCAGCTTCCACATGTCGCCATTGGACTGTAAGAGATAAGTTGAGTGGTCATCTTTGAAACTTGTCATTCCATAAGCTGGACCTTCGAGATTGTTGAGTCTAGTCCAGGTGTTGTTTGATAGATCAAAACTGAAGACTGCAGTTTCCTTCACACCACCTTCTGTGGACACAGAGTAAAATGCAATAATCTTTTGATCATAGGCCGTCACGTGACACATTGGTTGGTCCTCTGGCAAATCTGGCAACTGGACAGGTGATGGCGACAAAGGGTTCAGTTTCCAAAATTTGTTTCTTTGAAGAATATAAATAAATTCATTGACCGCTACGACAGAGAATATAGTACTGTTTAGCGTTAGAGAAACGCTTTTTTGTGACCATGTCCATTTTGTTTGTGTTAAAGAACTAATACACAAATCGACTTCCGCGTCTTCATTGTTGTAATCTCGGACATAAAAGCTATACAAGGATCTGTCTATTGTTATCAAACGTATTATACTATTGTAATTAGATAGACTGTTGCATCTGTATTCACTCCAAATGTTTTTTGAAAAGGAGTAAACCAATAGTTTAGAGACATTTCGAAAATTTATTGCTACATTTTCACAGACGCTGTTGTTCCTGTGTGTAGCTCCAGTGGTCCATTGCCCATTTGTTTTACCGATCTGTGCCTGGTACAAGAGAGCTCCGGTGATAACATCCCGGGCCTGTTTATTCTCACTGACCAAAGGATGACACTGAATCATTTCCAGACATTCCCGACTTGCAAGGCATGTACGCGTATTTGATAATAATTGGAAGAAATATTGTTTTCTCAAATTTGAACCAGCCAATGTGTCTTTGCTTTTTCCCGTTTTCTCACCTATCACACTATTATCACATCGAACCACATTCTGTAAATCTATACTCGTTGTAGAATCTTTCAGCCCCAATTTCGTTGTAGTACACTAAGAAAATGGCTTATCAGTTGTGTCTGAACTTTCATTTTCATTTAATTTCATATCCGATCCCATTGTAAGATTATTTTCTTTGGCGACTTGAAGACAGTTTGTCTCATTCGTAAGTTCCTTGTCGGGCGTGTGCTGTACCCACATTAAGATTGCTTTCAATACATCATCTTCAGATTTCGTTGCTAAGTTTTGGCTTTTGATTAAGTTCAAAACGACGCACAATGGCAGATCAAGAAAGCTACTAGTCTTGAAGAAAGAGTTGCAGTTTTTTAAAATGAAGGTCCAAACTGTCTCAGTAACTATTTCGGAGCTCAAAAGTTTTCCACACTGAAAATATTGGACACAGTTGTCAAGAGACAGAGATTTGATGACAAATACTTCACACTCAGTAACCATAAAGGGTACCTATAACTGATGGGCAGCTCTCCAAATGTCAATGACATTGTCATTAGTCAAAATGCCACGACCAGTGTATATTGTTTCCAATATCAACTGAAATGTTTCACTAGAGACTTCTTCTAACGTGACACAGTTTAATTTAGTCTCTTTCATCCCGGATCTAAGAAGAGCTCGGAAAAATCCAGAACAAGCGGCTAAAAGAAACCTATGACAACCAAATTTAGTTTCACCGACAGTCACAGCAAAATCTTGAAGCTCCTCACAATTCCAGGACTCGCTCAGACCCCGGACAATTCCGTAGGCTACTTCTCTCTTGATAACCATGGCTTTTGGAATCTAAAAATAAAAATATATAAACATGGAATATATTTAAGTTTACTAGTATTACTAGTATTGTCTAGATATCTATTCTTCTATCTGGAGCGTGTTTGGGAGGCATTTAGCACATAATGTGTTCTATGATATAATGAATAATACCTCCCCTTGTATTTACTCGTATATAGTCTAATACCTGGGTCAAAAGTTGAAACAAAACTGTATTCTTACGTACTACATCGTTAATACATAACACACCATCTTAGACTACACTTTTAAAATTGATAAATGTGAATACACAAATTGGCAAGACTCTTTCAGGCGCACACACCGTATATATATTTATATTGGGTATAATAAAGTATAGATCTAAGTACAATGTAAACAATTTTAAATACTTAAACAAAGATATGTATAAGTAATTAGGCCTACCGACTGAGTGATCAAAGAAAATTTAAAATTTTATAGACGGATTCAGACTGTTGCGAAAATGTATGGAGACTGTACAAACTGAAACCAATTACGACTTCACGGAAAAAGGAAATCGAAAGTGTATCACACTCAACTTTGACCTAGTTTTGCTGTAGGCTAGGAATACTTCTCGCGAGCCAATGCATGTCTAGCAGTCGAGCCCTTCTATACCTATTCTGTGGTCGAGCCTATACCAAAGTCTATAGACTAATAGGTGGACCGCTTGCTCTATTTTTTTTTAGAGCTTACAATGTTCTTTTTCCAGTAGAGCGATTGCAATGAGCGTGGCTTAGGCTTTTTAGTGACGTAATTATGTTAGTAGCTGCCATGATGGTGATAATGGGGAATACAATTTTTTTTTAAATGGGCACTGTCCATAAAGTACGTCACTCTATTTTTGACCAGTTTTACCCCCTCCCCCCTCCCTGTCACAAACTGTCACAAATCTCTGACCCCCACCCCCTAAAGTACGTCACGCTTTCGAACAATTAAAAAAAAATTTACACCTATTTAAAATTTAATCTGAAACACACTTCACTATTAAACAGTATTAAAATATAACAATTTCCACTTAAAAGAACTATCACATTATTAAAATGACTTTAATAATATAATAAGCTTAGTTAATTGTCAACAGTTGTCACAGTTATTCATTGAAGCAATAACTCAATCTTTATTGAATTTGAAAACAAAAATTGCAAAAATTAGACTAGACAATTAGATCTGTAGGCCTATAACACGCATCATTTATCTCCTTTTTCATTTTCAATAGGTGAGCTCAAGTATTAGATAATCTTACGATTGTGCAATCTTTTTTTTTTACATATGATTAGAAGGTAGATTAGCGAAACTTGACTTCACCCAGTGATTAAATGTAAAAGGAAACAAAAAAATTGACTAAAAAAAGACTGGATTGACAAATTATGTGACAAACTCTTGTGCTAAATTGAATCCGTTTATTATGGGTTTGTGATTTATGTTTAATTCAAAAATATCACTGGACATCATCCATCCATGGTGAAGTAAAGTGTTCATCCATAGATCTAGTTTCGACTGACATCAATCTTTCACCATCATCGTTTCCTGGAAGGATAATTGCAGACAGATAAACTTCATCTAGTATAAGGGGCAAGGGTGTTAACTCTCAGCAGCAATATCTTTACAAGTCAGTCATATTTGATTGACTTGTATAAGATAAGATAAGATAAGATTGCTTTATTGATCCAAATGAATGGAAAATTGACTTGATTACATAAATTCCGTCTTTCAGCATACCTAAGACAATATTAAAGAACCATTTGTACTCAAACACAATAGACATTCACGCACACTATCATACCATTTATCATACAAGAAAAAGTAGGCCTATTATTTAAGAGTCAGCTATTGAGCCATTGACTTTTCCTGGCTGAAAGATGATTCTTTTGAAAGAGTCTCATTGACAGTGGAACAAAAGAGTTCTTAAATCTCTCTGTTCTTGCCCTTATAGAAAGAAGCCGACCACTTCGACTAGATATTATGTAACTATCATGAAGCGGGTGTGAATGATCTTGGAGGATTTTATCAATCATAGACAGGCACCTTGAACTGAAAATATCCGCAAGAGATGGTAATTCTGTCTGTGTAGTACGAGAGGCTTTGTTTATTAGGCGGTCTATCCGATGTTTGTTCAATGTGGTGGTATTACCATACCAGCAGGTGATTGCAAAGGTTATGATGCTACCAACAGTCGCCGAGTAAAATAGATTCATAATGGTTTTCTCTATGTGAAATATTTTTAGTTTATTAAGACAGAAAAGGGGCAAGGGTGTTAACTCAAAGGGGGGGGGGGGGGTCCAGAAAAGATCTCGTGCCGGCATCTTTTTTTTCTCTCGAGGACCTTGATCACTGTTACTCACCCCCCATCTAGTATTTTGTCTTGATTAGTATCCATTTTCTTTCTTGAAGAGACTCATCTTTTCAGTCAGTTAACATTTTTCACTTTTGAAAAATTTCTTAAATAGTTCTTCTTCTTCTTCTTCATAATACTGTGGAGACCCCGTTAGAACCGAGAACTTAGTTCACACTTTTTATTCAATAAAATGCTCCCAATTTTTTTGGCTTGAAAAGGTCCTTGTTTTTTCATGAAAAGAGGCCACTTTTTGAAAGCTTAAAATGTATTTAATGTATCTGAGATAACTAAACCAGCCTGATTAAAGAGAATGGTCACGCGAACTACATTGTCCACACCTCAAAAGTGACAAAATTTTAGCGTAAAGCGATATACATTTTTGGCCACGGAATTTAATATTTCGGCCGATGATTCTCTTGATTAAATTTAGTATATAAAGAGTAAAGCTGTGTAGAAAATAGTCTGTTTATATTTAATGACAGTCAATTTATGTCATCGATAGTAATTTAGTGTATAAATCATAATTGGCCTACCTTTTTAGACCCACATAAAGAAAATAAATTTAATAGAAATTCTACCAATGTCTACAAACTACACAAATATTTTACGATATTTAAGTCAAGTTTAATGAAAAAATAATGTTTATTAATTAACATTTAATACGATCGAAGCATACATAGCCTTCACAATGTTTGTCGATCCACAGAACAGTTATTATGACCAAAAAATATATAGGTCTATGTATGTATTTTATAAAAGGTCAGATTCTCATATAGGCCTACCTAGACCGACCTATATAATAATAGGATAGGCCTAAGACACAACTCGTAATTTAAAATATCTTAGATTCTTGGTACGATTGCCACTCGGGAAGAAAGAGTACTTAAATGCATTTGTTCTCGCATAAGGGACAAGGAAAGTGTTTTTGTCTTTATGTTTATCTGAGCTTTGCAACAGGCTGTTATTGGGTTGTATTTCTAGATTAGAGTTTAATGCCTTATGTATTATTACTACTTTACTACATTTCCTGGAGTGTTTTTTTTTAAATTATTTTAGGTTGTCTGGCCTATCTGAAGAATTAATTTCAACTATGTAGGTCTAGTTAGTAGGTACGTTTTGTAGGCCTGCAATGATAGGCAAAGGGGCGGCATCATTCAGGCTTATACTCCCTTTATTTAAGTTGCAATTTCTGTCTGTCTGATTGCAATCATGCGTCGTGGGAGCAAAACTTTGCTTCGATTTTTCGACCACTTCCCGTGGTCCAATCGAGCTGAAATTTGGACAGCAGACTTGTGGCGCCTAACAATACATCCTATCAAATTTTCAGTTAAAACAACTTAATAATACTACACTTATGACGATATTCATTTCTTAAAAGGAAAGTATAAGAAAAATTTTGATTTCGCGTTAAAAATGCCTCTGTAACTTTTTATACTTTTTCGGCGCAATGCTAGAAAAAAAAATTATGCGCTAAGATTATTTTTAGAACAATTCATACAGAGTAAGGAGATATTTTTGAGATTTGCGACACAGATATTTTTCTGTACGTTTCATTTCCAGTAGTCAATCAATTATTTAATTACATGATGGTATACTTAGTTTGCAAATAAAGGGAGTATAATAAAAACTTCGTTTTTATGGTTTTCTTGTTATCTAATCTAAATCACCATAAGAGTCTAAATAAAAGTACGCGCGCGAAAAAAAATATTCTTAATATAAATAAAGCACACCAAGTGCCATGTAGGCTACGTTTTACACACAAACTGATAACGTCAAACTAGTCTGCGTGTGTATAATTTATAAACAATACCACCACACGATAACAAACTTTAATTTTAAATTATGTATTTTTGATTCGATAATGTGAACGATACGTTGAGGTGTTGGGCTCAAGAATTCTTCTACTTCTAGAGTTACGTTTGTTTCAGGAGCAAGGCAATTACTTTCAAATCCAAGACTTTCACCATGGTTGTACTAGTTAATTACTTTAAAATATTTGCTTGTTTAGCCAATAGTGGCATTAGTCAATAGTAATACTTACTAATACTAATACCGAAAATAGGATAGGCTTATCCTAATCTTAAGTATCGGGTATAGTTGGGCTATTTGCCGTTCTAAGCAAGTATAGACCTGTCCTACTAAATAATGACCTTTCCTAATCTTAACTTTTATTTCGCAATATTAGAAAAGAAGTTAGCCTAGTCTATTTCAAATGATTCAGTGTTAATTATTTTATTTCCCACCCACCTCTTTTCACCTGCCGTCTTCCGATGTATATATTTTACAGTTTTTACCCATCATGCTTGGGGTTTACTTCTCCGTTCTCCCCAAAGTGTGGCTGCCAATCCAGGCATTAAGCCCACAATCTAGCCATCGATTATCACATAACCTAGTTATCTTCCATTCTTGCATCAGTTGAGGGCTTGAATTGCCCTGCAGTATTTAGGAGTGCTGCCAGATCTCCCGTTCTAAACTTGTCCACCGAAGATTGGTCCAGCTAACATAAAAAAATGCATATCCTTCTAAGTCTAACTTAATCCTATGCCAACAGGATTCGGTCTATCACCATGCAGTGGCGGACTAAGTGAAAAAGGCGCCGGGGCAGTGGTCGAAAAAAGTGAAATTTTTCATTTATTATTATAAAGCGAATATTTGTAGAGAAAGAGAAAGTGGTAGTTTGGCGCCAATACTGACATGGCGCCTGGGACCGATTTATGAGTGTCTAAAAAATACCGGACTCTTTTGTGCAGGGCGTAACGAAGTTCAGGGGTGGGGAAGGGCACATACCAAGATTCTGTCCGAGACTAACCACCCCGATAGGGCGTGTCGCGTAACAAAGGGTATGGTCTCCGCAGAACATGCACAAAACGTATTCTCCCAACCTGCGGAATTCCCCCTGGATCATTACTGTGACGGGGTTGAGAAGGGCTGTTGCGCTTATTGCTTCTTCCCCACGGAGTTTCGGAGACTCTCGGCAGTACAATGATCCTCGAACGCGTAACAGGGGCAAACCTTATCGTTGGGTTTCACACTTCACCAGCGATAAGGCCATGGGTACTCAAGTATTGGAGACCAGATTCTAATAGCCTACGTAACTCTCTTAACCACGACGTACTAACCCAGCGAGCAAATCACGTCGTTTGGACTGCGGGAAAAACGGGGAAACCACGAAAAAACTTCTGACCAAATGAAGAAATCCGACAAAACACCCGAAAAATATTCATTTATCTGCCACTGAACTATAAAAAGTATCGCTGTCATTCCTGTTAATGTGATCACAGGTCTCCACTGGCCTATAAAACAACCACCCATGAATCGAACTCAAAGAAAACTTGTTTATAGATCTATTTCTTTAAAGAAAAACTTCTCAAAAGATGCTAAAATAAACATATACATGTTGGAAACAACGTAACCCATTAAAACATTATTGTACCATATGAAGGCCAATATAATAACGTCACAATCTTATTAAGTAGCCCTTAAGTAAGTAAAGTATCTTTCTGATCAAACTGACCATAGGGCTAGTGAAGCAGCGTTTACCAGTTTCTGTGGCCACGGCATACGAGGGGATGTGTGGCCAGCACATTGCCCAGCCGCCTTTACTTAACCCCAACTAGTGGCAGGTACCTATCAGAGCTGGGTAGACTCAGGGGCACCCTCAAATAAAGTAAGTAAAGTATCCTTCAGATCAAAGTGATCATTGGGCACCCTCAAGTCCCGGGAAAGAATCCTAGCCTGCAACAGGATTCGAACCCAGAACCTTCGGATCGCTAGTCGAACGCGCTGCCGCTCGGCCACCATGCCTCGTTTGAGAAATTTAATTCAAAGGGCCGTCGAAGCAGTTGCCACGAGATTTGTAAAACGAAAAAGGGGAGACAACAATGATAATTATAAATTTTATCTCCATATAGTTTTCAGGAAGAACGAGCCAGGCCAGGGGGAAAGAACCGCAGAAACCGTGTTATGCCGCTATCAATGCGCTGAAACAAGAGGCCAGAGCATTCAACGGAACAAGCGACAACGAGGCACCGAACGGAATCGGTAAAATGGAAGCGTCCAATCAACAGGCGGTAAACAAGGACATCAACTTCGGTTGGTTTACATTGCCAGGTGCCGTACCGGATGCTGAGCTAGGTAAAATAAATAAATAAAACAAAATAAAAACAAATGGCCTTGAATAGTATTTGCGCTGACATCTTTTAGCGTGTCATCAATGAATATCACCCGAATTTATATTTTCAATTAGATACCGAATTAATGAATGTGATCGCAATAAATTGTAGTCTTACAGCCGGCACACACCATGTAGATCTAGTACCGACGTGGTTTCCAATTTTTTTTCTCCGTCGATACGACGTGGCGTGCCCGTTGGGCTACAGTGGCTAAAGTGCACGTACAATCAATCTGACACAAACGCACCGATTCTCTTTGGTGCTATATACACTAAATTGGAATCATTAAAGCGTACCCAGCGGGCACACCACGTCGTATCGCCGGGGAAAAAACGTGGAAACCACAAAAACACATTGAAACCACGTCACGAAAACACTTTGAAACCACGTTTTTTCTCCGTCGTTACGACGAGGTGTGCCTGCTGGGTAATTAGTTTGAAGCATACGTCCTATGTGAGGAGTTGAATTTGTTTGTCTTAAAGAACAATTAATTGGCATGCAGTGGAGCATGTCTGCTTATAATTGCTAAAACTAACCAGAGAGTTATGCTTATGATCCCAACCTTGGCCATTAAAAAAACGACCCACATAAAAACAAATAATAAGAACCCTCGATTCAATTGACTTTGGAACTCCCCACCATGCTAACTATTGTTAAACCTTTCCAAACCACATCCCCTATTTTGATGACATAATAAATAGCCGAACCCTTAGGTCAATCACATGTGTATAAAGTGTATTTATAAAAAATGGGGCCCTACATTTTAATTTAATCTTGAAATAGGATATGAAGTTTAGGCTACACATTAATGTCCTCATCACAATCACTCCTTGTAATTCCCAGTGTGGTTGGACAAAGAAATATGTCCTTTGGATTGCGCTCCTTTTAATCCGTGGCACCTTTTATATGGAACAGCCTGCCTTAGAAATGAGAGATTTTGAGATTAAAAAAAAAGTATTTTAAAATAGTTTAAAGACCTTTCTCTTTGGCTAGTAGATGTGTGCCTTACACTTACATACCAATACATCGGCTATTGCAATTTATAACAAGAGCGCACTGAGTTTGCTAAATGTAATAGCATGGATACAAGAGCTATATAAATAAGCATTATTATTATTATGTTACCTGTTATTTTTAATGTTTATTTAGGAGCCCGTACTGACCGAATAGATGATGGAGTCCAACAAGTACCTGGCTCCAGGGCGGGCTACCCGCCTGACCCTCGATCGACTCTGCAGTCCAGGGGCGCCAACAGACAACCGAGCCAGCTCAACAACGGACTCTTCGCTGGTCCGAACTACCAGGGCCCACCTCCCAAGACCGGGTACCGGCCACGTACCCAGCAGAGCCAGGTTCAGGACTACGGCTGCGGAGCCCAGGCTGAAGGGGCCGAGAGGTTGGTCGTCGACCATCCAGCGTGTGACATCGGCCAGGGCGAGGGCCCTTCCTGTTCGGCCGCCGACGACGCGGCGCAAGGCCTCGACGCGGACAGTTACGTGATGGACTGGCCGATGTCCAGCGCCGCGCAGGAATACCTGATGATGGCACGGCGACAAGGAGGCGGTGAATACCAAGGAAGGTGTGTAGATTTCAACCCCGGCTGTCGATGTTGTTTGTTTCAATTATATTCCTTTACCTTTGTAAATAAATGCAATAATTGACAACTCTTTTAATTTGCACCGCTATTGAAACTCTGCGTGAATTACCTCTCTTCTTTAAATTCTCAATAGCGGTATGAACTGTATAGGAATGTTTCACAATAGTAATTGTGCAATATAAAATAAGCAAGTTACCGAGTATTTCATACATTAGGTTGTTTTTTTCTTCTGCTTGTGTTATGTCAACATTACGACTGGTGGCCTCATATCTTGAGTAGTAAAGTATCCCATCGGACCAAATTGATCCATAGGTCCGGTGGATCAGCATTCACCAGTTTCTGTGGCCACGGCATACGAGGGGATTGTGTGGCCAGCACTATGCACAGCCGCCTTTACTTTACCCCAAGTAATGTCAGGTACCCTTCAGAGCTGGGTAGACTCAGGGACACCCTCCAGACCAGGGAACAAATACTAGCATGCACAGGGTTCGAACTCAGGACTATCAGTACGCCAGCCGAACGCGCTGCCCACAGTGCCCCCATATTGAGCAGTGGCACTGACTTAGTGACTTAGTCCGAAGAAGGGGGTTGGGGTATATCGTGTATTACAAGATCTCTCGTGGGAGATCGGCGCGGCTAGACTCTATGTGTCAACGAAATAGGGAGGAAGGGGGTCGGGTGAAAAACGTGTCACCTTTAACAGGTGATTTTGGTTTGGGGGGGGGGGGGGCAGAATAGCTCAACGCTTTTTTTAAAGTTAAACTACCGTAACTCTGACTCGGCCTAAGGCCAAACTCTTATTATGCAAGTGTAGGCCTGTGTTAATTACAAATGGGCCTAGAGCACATATCTTGATAGGCTATATATTGGCCTAATATTGGATCACTACCAGGGCCGGATTTAGATGAAAAAAGGCCCTGGCGATTCCACCTATGAGGCCCTTTCAAGTAAAAAATTTTAATTTGTAAATTACATGAGAGATAATAAAATACATCATAATTGTGATATATTTCAATATGTTAAATAAAACAGGTTGTAATTGGTACTAACCTTTATAAAAAATTTGGCACTGATAATAAATACAAAAAGTCGAGAACACTTATTTGGATATTTTTTCTCAGCACCATGTATAGTACTTGTAACAATAACTAATCAAACATAACACAGAACATTTACAAAGAAACAAAATTCAAATAATGAAATACTTTGACTACGAAAATAAAATACGCAATAAAAATTATCATATTTTCTTTCAAATTAAATTAAATATATTTAATACATTGAAGATTAAGCCAAATTCAATTCAGATAAATTGTTTTCATAAAAATTCGCATTTAAAGTTTAAGTATGAATTATTGTGAATATAAAGTCTTAAACTAAACCAATAATGGAACTTTATTCAAACAAAATCCATATAATAAAAAAAAAATCTCAAATTGTAGCCTATATCAATATCATATAAAATTTTACGTTAATAGTTATTTTCTTTAAGAACTGATTCAATCCAAGTATACATTTGAAACGAAATAGTAGAATGGAAGAATTTCTTTCTAAACTTTTTCACACAGAATTCTTCTATAACTATAAGTTCAACAATATCCTTTTTTTCTGAATGCCTCATTTTCGATGCACAAAATACTCAATGTAGACAACCTCGTCTGGGTCATTGTGCTTCTTAAAGGGTATTTTGATATTTTTAAATCTTGAAAATGGCCGTACAATTAGTGACTATTAAACTGAGAAACAGCCGTAAGGTTGATTCCACATTGGGGAAGGCCACTTGAATATTTTCTTTGAATATTATTTGATACAAGTCTGTATGCTACAATGTGGAATTTTTTGAAGACTTAATGCGTTTGTCTGACATATGTGTGGAAATGAAATAATTCTTTAGTAAGATTTTGGTTGACATCTTCTGGGTATTCTTGAATTAACAGCTCAACACCTCTTTGAAGTTCTACCTTTGATAATGTAAGATCGGCAAGAAAGGAAAATATTTTCACTACGTCTTATCTTATCGTATACATTACAGACGCTCCTTCTATAAAGAAGATTATCGCGTCCTACGCTCATCCGTGGTTCGAGTCTAGTCTTGCATTTTGATTAATGTTTTAAATGATGTTAAGTTATAACATCATCATAAACAGAACCTCTTCTTCCTAAATTTGATTCGAGTGCATCTAATATAGGAATAAATGATTTAATCCTAAATTTATCCCCTGAAGAGAGTTCGTAAGGCATCACTAGGGTCAGATGAATTTTCGTAATTCCCTTGCCTTTTACTTCTTATTATCCTTCTAGCAGTTCTATATTCAGTATTTGGCAACGTGTTTTTCGCTTGTTGCTCAAGTGCATCAAAATCTTCCATAATTTCACGTAAAATATCCAAAACTGACCTGTAGACTATTAATCTGCACAACTACCAAGTAAAATATTAGGGCTTTGAAGAATTATATTTACTCTTGAAAAATGTCTCAGTATTCGATTCCAGAAATAGAGCATAGGCCTAAACACGAATTCAAATTCTTCCATTTAATCTAAAATCTAAAAGATTGTTGGCCCTCAATCTAGTATCACCCTTTGTATTATTATCTGATTCTGAATGTAAATAATTGAGTGCCAGGGTGATCTTGTAATTTTCTAAAATAGCTTCTGTAGCTTTTGAATTTGCCTCCCACATAGATCTAGTGTCTGATAAATATTTAGGCACTTTAGAAAGAGGTTTCAAATATGATTTCAGAAGTTTCAGAACTTTATTTCTCCTTCTATTTCGGTCCAGTATTTTAGTGTTCACTGTTTTTAGAAAAGTGTAATTTTAATTTTGCAAACAATTTGAATGTAGGCCCCTCTTGATCTTGAGGCCCTAGGCTGAAGCCTTGATAGCATATAGGGAAATCCGGCCCTTATCACTACTCTGTCAATTTTTAAATCTTAGCAAACAGTTTTTGTTTTTGCCGATATTTGGGGCCAACTATTAGCACGTGAAAAACTCTTTAGGGACGTAGGCTTAGTTATCGTTGTTGGTGGACCATTATTAGATGTTTACTGTAACATTGTGTGGTGTATAATGATGAGGTAAGAATTAATTAACTCCCTTATTTTTTAAGTTGTGATTACCTCCCTTTGTAACTGATGGTCACATTCTTTTGGTGACCCTGTGTGACGCTTGTCCGTTTGGCATGAGCGAGTACCGGGGGGGGGGGGGGAGTTCGGACAATGTTGTGTGTAGTTTTTTTTAGAGAGTAGAGTGTATTGAGAGATTGGTAAGGCTGTGTTTTAATGCTTCTTATTTTCTTAAAATTGGGTTCTTATTGTTCTAAATTGCTTGGATGAAAGTTTGGACGAGAGTTCAGGATTCTTCGAGGGTAGGCTATATAAAAAAATCATTAAGATAAACCGCCCACCCTAGACAGCAAGACGTAACAAGTGTCATTATTATAATGTTTACATATTTTTTTTACTTTTGTTATCAGAAGACCAGGAACCCAGGGGTGTAAAATCCCACCAACCCCGATGCCTCCCCTGACCTGGGGTGGGGGGCACGAGAGGTCAAGGCCTACCTTTGCCACCTGGCACGACCAGTGGCACATGAGCAACAACTGTCAGCACAAGCCCACTAGCCACGTCAGTGACAACATAAATTTCAACAACTGCAGCAGCGCCACATCTGAAGACGATGTACCGATGGCGGTAAGTGTTGTTGGTCTATGTACATTTGCTTGAATTTTGGCGCATTTCTGAGACAATTCTGTCTTGTCTTAAAATTCTGCAGACGTTCCTTGGATATTTATCGTATCAATAGCCCAAACCCCCTACATGGCGGCAGCGATTGGTCGGCGTCTGGGTTAGAACCCGAGACATGTAGTTGACAGCCTGGAGTAGGCTACTAATCATAGGGCCAGTCAACCATTTGGTTCTAATGGTGGTAGATTATTTTAATTATATACAAATCTTTTTAGGGTTTCATTGGTAGAGATGGAAAAAGAAAGGAATACTACTTTTTTTTCTTGTTAGTGAATTCGTGATTAGTGATACCAATAAGTAGCCCCGTATAGTAGATTACGTAGGTTAATCGTTTTCTAAACCAGATGTCGGCAACCTTAAGATAATGGTGTGCAAAAGTTGCATTTCTAATTCTTGTAGCGTGCCAATAGCCTAAAGGTAATCTAGCTCTTTTCTTGTAGGTAATACCTGAATTGTGTTGTGGGGAGTCTTCTGAGTGCCATTGAAAATTGCTCTGCGTGTCAAGTCTAGGACGCGTGGCGTACGTTGACGACCGCTGTTCTGAACCATTTAGTCAATCCCACCACTTAGATCCGATCTGCTAGTTCAGTCAGTTTATTCGGCCAATACATATAAGTATAAGGGGATACTGTAGCCTGTGCAATGCTCCACTGACATCAATCTTTGAGTTAGATAGACCAAAGCAATAGAACAATCTTTCTAATTTCCTTTATAATAGCTCTGCACAGATAAACGTTAAAACGGTCTTTTGCTTTTCTCTACCCCAAACTTGTTAATGACATAAATATTAGTGCTGAAGTCACACCTTTAAATTTTAGTGTAGTAAATTACTCACTTAATTTTTTTATATATTTAAGAGCTTATGGTTTCTCTGGACATCCCAAAAGGTACATGCAGAGGCGTAGCTATGAAAGGTACCTATGTCCCCAGTCGACACGGTAATGGGGCGCCAAAATTACTCCATTAATATAATCAAATTATAAAAGAAAATGTAATTAAACGGGGTGGGGGCGCATATTTTATTGTTCGTCCCCTCGCTACGACTATTGACACCCGCTACTTTTCAAATATTAGTCATCTGCAATTAGTAGCCTATAATATTATATAATGGAACTCTCTAATGCCGGCTGGGCCTGTGGGTTAGTATGCCTACGTTGGAATGTGAACATGATAACCCGTGTTTTAACGCTTGCCTGAGCTTGAGACTCTTCTGTGGGCCTATAGGAACATCTGATTCTGAAAGTTATGCTGAAAAATTCAGACACAATTTAAGTATTTACTAAACCAAACGGTAGCAGAGTGCTCGGATTTATATCCCAAAGGTCTTTTGATGAAATCCAGGTCAAAAGGACATGTTTTTATTCTGTAGAGTGTATTTGATACAACACAGGTAAATAGTGGCCATGAGTCCCGTTTTGAATCGCACACTCAGGTATTTCAACAGACTGTCCAGAAAATAATATAAAAATAAATACCGGACATGTATAACAAACGGACGCTGTGAGTCAGAAATTCGAGCAAGGATTGGGACTGCAATGTCAGAAATGGCTCGCCTAAACAGAATCTGGACCAGTACAAGCATTGGTCTCCCAACAAAGCTCAGACTTTACAGAGCCCTTGTCAGAACTATTGTTCTGTATGGATGTGAGACCTGGACGCTGCTATCGGCAACTGAAAACAAGTTGCAGGCTTTCGAAAATAAATGCTTGAGAAAAATACTTCGAATCTCCTACGTAGAACACAGGACTAATGCGTATGTGTGGGACAGGCCCTCAAGAAAACATTATGGCAACAATCAAACGGCGCAAACTGACTTGGTTCGGTCATGTGTTGTGGCAAAATAGCCTGTCAAAAACAATCCTCCAGGGCACGGTGGAAGGTGGGCGTAGGAGAGGCCGTCAGCGGAGATGCTGGTTCGACAATGTAAAGTATTGGACAGGGCTGCAGTGGACTCAACTATTGACAACCGCTCAAAATAGGCAAAAGTGGAGAAAATTGACTGCTGAGGTGTCTATTCACTCCCCCCAACGACCACAACGGTCATGGTATTGATGATGATGATAATAAAATACCAAAATTTTCATCCGGACCGGATTCCCGGGAGAGAAAGGACGGGAATTTGTCCATTATTTTCTCAAAGTGTCCTGTATTTTCTAGAAAGGTTTTCTGGCAACCCTAAGGGAACCAGACATTATTTTACTTATTGAATGCTGGACATTGTACTTGTCACATGATCCCCTTGTATGCCAAGGACACGGCAACTGGTTAACACTGCTTCACTAGCCCTATGGTTTTAGAAAACCCGAAAGGTTACTTTACCTTTCTGCAAAACCATTTGATGATTATTTGATTTCCCAACAACAAACTTGTTTTTCTTTTCAATATTTCAGATCAAGTGTGCAAGTCAAGCAACCGAGTGCAAGAAATCTTTCAGTAAATTATAAAACTTTGTTCCTTTTCTTCTAGCATTAAGATGAAGATAAGATGAAGAAAATATGCAGACGGCAAGACTACTGCCTTCAACTTGGCAAGCTCATATTGTTCATAGATATGACTTTCCTTTTTATTTTCAACATATTAATTCTGGTTTAATAAAATAATGTTGAATACAGTTCAATGTATGATTTGTACAACTTTTATCGCTGTTAAAAAACACAAACTATAATATAAAAAACAAAACAAGACTTACAAAATTGGTTTCACTTTAATGAAGCCATATCATTATAAGTAGGCCTACGTATTTACGTAGGTATTGGTAACACAGCATAAAGCACGTACAATTTTGGAGTCATCACCCCCTCACCCCAAAGCAAAGAAAAAAAGAAAAGGCAAACACAGTGGCGCAGAAGACAGATGGTAGGAGCTGGAATAACGAGATCAAGGTTCTGCGCAACAGTAGAATATATGTAGGCCTACTCTTGAATTGCAAGACAAGACACTTGTTTATCCGTCAGTCTATTAGTTACAAGACGAGCGTATGAGCGATTATATCTAAGTCTATAATAAAGTACCCTTCGATCAAATTGATCATAGGGCCGGTGAAGCAGCGTTCACCAGTTTCTGTAGCCACAGCATACTAGGAGCACAATGCCCAGCCGCATTTACTTTACCCCAACTAATGTCAGGTGCCCATCAGAGCTGGGTAGACACAGGGACAACTTACAGTTACAGTCCTAACATTGACCAGTGTTCGAACCCAGAACCTTCGGAACGCCAGTCGAACGCGCTGTCACCGTACCCCCTGTTCAACTACCTACAGGTCTGTCTCAACAATTCATTTACACCAAACAAATCTAAACATTGTTTTAGACAAACTTTTCAGATTGGCGCGTGTAACAGTCATCTATTTTTTTTATAACTTTTACTTAGTAATATACACAATTTTCGACAACAGTATTTGTTTGTTATTATAAATATGTTAAAGCAATAATCTAATTTTAACTTTTAAACAAAGACTCCAAAGACTAACTTACATTTTCTTGTATTAAAAGATGTGTTGAAACGTATTTAGAACAAATACTAATAGGCAGTAATAGGCCTATGAATACCACTAAAAATGCTGTTGTAGGTCTAAACAATCAAGTATTTGGGTACTATTACGTATAATAAACAACAAATGGCATTATAATCATTCTTTTATTATTATTTTTGAATGAAGGCTTTTTTTTAAAAAAAAAACGGAGCAAATGTAGGCTAGACTCTATTCATTTTTTTAAAAATAGAAGACGAAAACAACAGAAATAAATAGAATCTATTGGTTTTGTGTAGCTATTACTAGTTTGGTTTTTAAAACAGTATTTCCTTAAGGGTATTATCATCCACTTATAATTAGTGATACAGAATCAATAATAATTTGTTCTAGTATGCTTAGGTATCTCTAATGTTGAGTAAGATTTTAATGTTAATCTTGTTACTTTGTAATATTATTTTTTCTAACCCCCATGTTTTTTTTTTAATTTCTTTAACAGTGGTATTCCTTGTTTCTCTTTTAAATGAGATAGAATTTTTTGGTTTTAATCATTAAAAATTTCATATTTAGTTGTGTAAAAATTAAGTATTAATGATAAATGAAATAGCATTATGATGAAGGCAGAAAACGCATTATGTGAGTTTAATGATTCTTTTTCAAAAGCCTGTACAAATCATCTACTTTGTCATAATGTTTTAACATTGTACTCTAAAGATGGTGTACCTTTTAATAGACTAATAAACTAACCCATAAAAACAGAGTTTTTATTATACTCCCTTTCTTTGTAAACTAAGTTTATATTTAATATATATTTTGATATATTAAAATAAATATAAGCGATATCATACCTTATGAATTTTCACACTAAACTTTTGCGCATCCTTTTTTTTCTAGCATTGGCCGCAAAAGCCATAAAACTCGCTTGGTTTCGGCTATATTGTGTAGTTTTCATTCTATTTATTTCGTAAAAACGAACATAACCGAAAAGTTTATTTACTTCGTCTCTTCCGGTAGAGGCAGCCATGTTTCCATTTTATTCGATTCGCAAATTGGTCGAAGTGACTATTCCAAAGGCTATGATGCTGAAAATTTGATAGAATGTATTGTTAGTCTGGACAAGTCTGCGACCCAAGTTTCAGCTCGATTGGACGACGGGAAGTGGTCGAAAAATCGATGTAAAGTTTTGCTAACAAACATCTAAGCAAGCAAGCAAGCAAGCAAGCAGACAGACAGAAAATACAAGTTAATAGAAAGGGAGTAAAAATAGGAAATACCGGTACATAAAAAGAAAGAATAAACCTATTCATTCAAGTGTAAAAGAGATTTTCTTCTCCAACAAGCAGCCCCGGGTTGGAGAGTGCACCTGTGCCAGAGGGAAGACCAGAAAAAATATAATTATATTAATATAGAAAATGTAATTTTTTTACAGGTACAATATAATAATGTAAATGCAAAAACAAATTACAAAATGGTTAACTCTTTAAAGATATAATCTAACTTAAAAAAATATTATTACATCTTTTAAAAAAATAATGTAATGCTTCGGTTTTAGAAAATTAAAAATTAAAATTGCACGTGACATTGCTCCTCCTTAAATTTACCCCCCTCCCTACCCACGAATACAAACAGTTACCAATTTTAATAGTATTTTTTCACCAATGATATATAATGAGCGAAAAATAATTCTAACCTGTATATAGATTTTATTTAGTAGATGCGTGGTCACCAGCAGATTCTCCCTCGCCTTTAAAGGTGCTGAATTGCTGCTCACGATCACCAGTTTCAAACCAACTGCGAAGTGTAACGGCTTCGGAAATATTAGGATTGACAATGAGCTGACAGCTTCCTTGTACTGACAATGATCGTCCTTTGAAGTCGGATACTTTGACTTTGGCACCTTTGACAGCAATGACTGAGAAGCGCTGAACTTTAAACTTTGGAGCATCGTCCCCCCAAAGTGTCAGATCCACAGCCATCCCAGACTGATCTCTTAACTGAAGTTCACGTATTTTATGTTTTTTCCTCTTGCTAGTAACAGAGGTAGGATCCTTTAAGTCCGTCACAACGCCGACAACATCAACAATTGAATCCTCTTTAAACTTGTTCAAATCTGAAATCTTGACAAACTTAAAAGTCATAGTCGGCAAGTCTTCTCCATCATTGCAGGTTTCAATTACAGTTTCTTGGTTCATTGTCATCTCATAGTCACTTTTGAGGGGTGAGTACTTCTTGTCGGCTTTTTTCACTGTGCACTTTGAGATATAATACACTTTATTATCTTGGAGCATGTCATAGTACTTAACCACCTGCTCACCGAATCCTGTGCACTTGATTTCACCTGATGTATCAGTGAGGGTGACATCGAATACTTTCATTTTGCCTTTACATGTACGAATGCTTGACTTCATCAAGACTTTAGCTCGAATGCGCCAATTTCTTTTGTCTGGTGTCAAACTGGCAATGGAATCAATGCAGGAAGAAGGCTTGTTTGGTGCAATGCTGTTATTGTTGATCTTCGGGTCTGGTTTGTTATTAGATATATCCGGACTCTGTAAAATCGAAATGTTTTATCATCAGGTTTAAATATAAAACAATTAGGTCTACCATTGCAGCAAATTTTATTTGTTAAAAGTTGCAATAAAACACGAATCAATATGGTATTCAAAATAATAATAAACATAAAAGTGTAGCTACCTCTTCGAAATGTTTGCTTAAAAGACTTTTTGCTGTAAGCGCTTTTGATGTCTGAACACAATTTTCTCTCTGGCCTGGAGACTCATCCTTGACACAATGCAGAGGTGGTATTTCACTTGGACCTAAGTAAGTAGAATTCCCAGTTTTATCTCCACTGTGTCCTCCTGAAATAAAAACACAGAAAGATTTTAAATTGAAAGATAAAAAAAATATTCTTACAAGGTCGGCTAGTCCTGTGGTTAGTTCACCGCACTGTCTTACATCTTTTGGTACAACCAGTAACGTAGCAAACAAACATGTTTTTTTAAAAAATTAAATGATCGAGTAAGACCGGAAATGTCTTTCTTGTTGACCTTTTATGCATGCATAAAAATTGCTGTTAAGACTTGTCAATAACTATTTGAACTACCTTTTTCTCTTCTTCCTTTCCTACTGTAACTTTATATAATTCTTTTCTTCGTTATTGTAAGAGGCATAACACTATCTTAATTGATGACGCACTGACTCTTCGGATCCCTCGCGTGAAGCTAGTGTCCCCTGGCCAACATACATTCTACCAAGCGGCACGTCCGGCTGGAATCCCCTCCCACTCCAGCTTCGCCAGAGCCTCACCTTCGACATCTTCAGCAGTCGGCTGAAGAATCACCTATTCCAGTCCAGTAGCTCACTGTACACATAATATACATTTTCGTCTGGAATTTGTTGTTTGTACTGTCTGTAACTGTTGTCGATGCATAGAACTGTCCTCAACAGGATATGCGCTTTATAAACATCATTATTATTATTATTATGAATCTCTCCTAATACTCTTATTTATTCTCTCTCTAGCTCTATCATTCTCCTCTCCATTGTTAATTATGTTTTGCTTATGTCTTATTAATACATGTTTTGGACAAAAACTATAACTCTGGAATAATAATAATTATATTTGTATGGCGCTGCAAACAAACATAATGTAAGCTCAGAGCGCATATACAATACAACTAAGAACACGGATATAATCTCTAACCTAAGAAATATAAAGCTAGTTGATGATTTAAAACTTTACAAACATTGAACAAATCAAACAAATGAAGCAATAACCGACAGGACCGTATTTTGGATTGTGGATGCCCTGTTCCCAAATTTATGTAGGGTCCCCTCGTGGCCTCGCCCTGCCTTCCACAGACCTCAGAAAAGTGACCTTAATTCATGCTACATTCTGTAAAATCATAAATTGTATGTTGCGCTTAGCTTGGTTGGACTGGAGCGCTTAAAATTGTGGGGGAATAAATGTATTTTATTTTACATTTTCAACGAAAGAATTAGGATGTGTGGGGGCCCTTTTTGTGTGGGGGCCCCTGTTCCAATGGAACATGTGGTACATGCCTAAATACGCCACTGGTAACCGACCCAACATAAAAGTAAGACAGTAGGGGTCTAAAGTATGTTATCTGTCACGAAGTGGCAATTGAGAGGGGGGTAATAATGGCTGGTTGTCTTAGAGGTACGAGGTGCCGATGCTGTGGTTGACCTGGAATATTTATTTGTTCTCTACTGGCTCGCTTAGATGTTATTAAACACACACAACAGACAGTTCTAAGTTAGGCAAGCAAGTCTCTGGTTACGTTTCAGGTGTTTATTTATGATTCAAATTCAATATCCAATGATGAAATACACATACTAACATGCAGGGGAGATACAATGCTTGAGATATATGCACAGGAACGTCTAACACTCAATATACTGTGTTGTTGCGGAATCCAAATTTAGGCTACGTAACTATAATGAGGAAATTACGATTACTGGCTAAGTATCTGCAAGTCCAAGTAACAATTCGGGGGCTAGACCAAAACGATGTGTCTAGCTCGGGAGCTGGGGGAGATCTGCTTTAGTTTAGTTGGGCGGGCTTTTTCGTGGACACTAGTCACCTGACCCAAAGTTAATTTGGTTGGCTTACATTTAATTACATCCTATTCTCATTGGCTAGATTGAATATACATTTGCATAAGAAAAGCTTATTGGAGCCAAAAATGGATTGGGGGTCGGGGTTGCGAGGGCGGAAAGGGGGGGGGGGGAGAGAGGTCTAGATGAAAGACAATTTATACAGACGTCATGCTGAGTGGGGGAATTTATCTTCCTTTGGTAGAATTTTAAGTAGTTAACTCAAGTGGCTGGGGGGGGGGGGGGTTCGGACGAGAATTAGTATATGTGTGCGAACTGGGTTCTTTGGTCAACGCTCAGGGAACGACCGTCTCAAAGCAATTGCATAACGTGCCGCTAAGCTGAGGGGATATAAAAGGGGATGGGGGTGGCGGGGACGCGAAGAGGAGGGGGCGAGTGAGGGATCGAATAATGACTCGCTCACATGCGTTAAAATAGCACAAGATATAAATACATTAAGACATGATATGAATACATTAATATAGCATAGGATAAAATATATATACATTCTAACTAACACATTCGTACCCATTCAACCAAGATGTAGTACCAAGTTGAATCGTATTAGTCAGTAGACTCTGAATTTGGGCGTAGTACAAGAGTATAGTGAAGGGTAGAGAAACAGGTGAGAAAGAGTGATGGGGAGATGCAATTGCGTAAGGGAGGGAGAAGATAGTGATAGTTTCAGACTACTCGTTCTATCTAATCTAACTCTACGCTAACCTATGGTTCTATACTACTATCTACGCTATAGTCTATCTATGGGTGCTACGAGTCACGGTTTAATCCAGAATCGTGACATTATCTACGGTAAATATTGAAATATTGGATACAACAATTAGTTACATTACTTACATGCAGTTAAAGCAAAGCTAACTTCACCTGATATGTCAAGGTTGACATTGACTAAACTCCTTTCTTTGATAGAATTTTCTTTTTCTTTTATTTTTTGGTCTGGTGTTTTACTGGAAGAGGGTCCGTTTGAACTCGATCTTTTTATTTTGGTGTGCAGCTTTGAGTTGTCGTTGGAAAAATCTTGTGTCTGTATCATATAAAATCAAAGTTAGACAAAATGTACAACTCAAGATACGAATTTTGTTTTAAGCACTTACATGCCAAATATATCAACCTAATACCCTATATATCAGATAAACAGCCAAACATAGTAAACATTTATTGTTGAAAACATATAGTCTATATCAATGACTGATGAAAAATAAAAAAAAAGATTTTGGGTTCTTTATTCCTACATAACAACACATTAACAAACTGATTTGGGGACGTCCATTAATTACGTCAACAAAATAGGGGGGAGGGGGGGTCTGAAAAAGTTTGACAATTGTTGACAAGGGGGAGGGGGGAGGTCAAGAAAAGTTGACATCAAAAATGTTACTTTTTTAAAATAAAAAAAGTATAAAAATTTATTACAAAATTCTAGGCTACATTATATTTGTCATGTGCCACTTACATAGCAGACATCTATAAACATGGTTTTAAGTTAATACAAATTAAATATATTAATTAAAATTACGGACGCTACATTTGACATGTCCTTTTTGTGTTCATCTTGTTAGTTTGTAGATCTATGTATGAGGGGAAAGTGGAAACTAATGCAATTGTTAGCACGGCAAAGTGACTGACCAATTTAAAAAAACTTAACCTTCGCTGTAGTCTAGCGAGCCATTGTGACTGGAATAACAAAAGAACATAAACACACCAACAAACATTCTGCAGAGTACGTTCAGAAACAGAAACCCAGTTTTTTGCCGCTCAGTAGGCCTACATCTAAATTAGGAGCCGTTCTGTTATTGAGTCCTGAAAGGACTATGAACACCGTCCGAGAGTCGACTGCTATAATTCAACGCCCATGGTTGAGTCTTTTCCAAGTTCCAACCCTTGAAACCATGTTTGGATCAGCGTTAGCAGGCCATGCACTCCGACATGGAAAGATATGAGTAGGCAGGCTTTGTCTTACAGGGCGGTCGCTTGTTGGGTCGGCTTGCTCTGTTCGGATTCCCCTTTTACGAACGTACATTTGCTCGAGCCATCCATGGCTTGCCTCGTATTCCTGTAATGTGGGCTGACGGTGTGTTGGCTGAGCGGATTTTGTCGGACACGGGGATGTCATCCCCTCAAGGCCACCTTTGAAAGCAGCCGTTTTTACAGGACGTTTTGTATACCTTTCCGTACGTTGCATCAGCCCCCATCCCGGAGACGCCAGAAATCGGACAGTGGGGTAGGGCCTACCTCACAGGCCCCCTCAAATGGAAGAACAGAACAAGCCGATTAATCTCCAGACTTGCAGCTTGGGATACCACGCCTCTTTCCGTCACTTACAGAGATGGGAGTGGAAGTATCTCGGCGACCGCTTGTCCCATGCATTAGCTCACTGGTCAGACTCGGGGAGCCAAGTTAAAAGGTCTAAAAAAAAACAAAAACGGACGAGCCCGTCTTGTGTCCAGGGCGTAACGTATAGGGTTGAGCTCAGCTCTGTCCGGACCCGCTGCGGGAGCTCTCCCCCATGCGTTCGCCCGCTGGTGTATTCTTAATGGGAACGTATCGGCGGTTTACACACTTCGCCAGCTTTGGGGCTCATTGGTACAGAAATGAAATTAGGCGCCAGAGACTGGCGTTCGTTATATATACCATGTAAGCGACAGCTGGGATTGGCAATATAACTAAAGACAACAATAGGCCCTCTCTGAGACTATGTTTGAATTGCATTGGATGAAGTGTAAGCTTATTGTGTGAATCCAACATGGTTATTTTAAAATATTTCCTTCAGAAACATAATTCGTGGCCCATGAAGTCCGAAATACTTAGCCTACCTTTCCTTTTAACATCCCTAATTCTGATATATAAACTAATATATATATGCTCACTACGTTATAATAGGTGAAACATTAAAATTTGGTGATTAGGCTAAATATAGTAATTTTTTAGTTTTAATTTCTAATTGTCTGAAAAAAAAAATGTATGAGATAAAAATGTATTAGTAGGCCTATAGTGGCGTAGCCAGATTGCAAGGTGTTGGTGTCAAATAGTGCAAGGTAGGAGCGGTAGGGGCAAGGAAGCCAACTACCGTGTGTATAATCATATAATGTGTGTGTGGGGGAGGGGGGGCAATAATGCAAGAAGGAATAGTGAGCATATGGTTAAAATAGCAGGTTAATTTACAACTGGTGTACAATTTCCCCCTAAGCTATTTAACAATTAACATTGTACCAAAAGCTCATTAGTGAAACGTACAATCAGAAAGTATTCAATATTTCTATATGAAAAGAACAATAGTAAATAAAAAGGAAAGAAATATTGTTAAAATCCTCGGATTGGAAAAAAAATTGGGAGGGGCGATGGGGGATAGTAAGCATGTTACACCCCTTTCGTGGCTACGCCTATGAGAGTTCTATCTAGTCAATATAAAATCTTTAAAACATGTTTTAAAATGCTTACATGGTATATATAACGAACGCCAGTCTCTGGCGCCTAATTTCATTTCTGTACCTATGAGCCCCAAAGCTGGCGAAGTGTGTAAACCGCCGATACGTTCCCATTAAGAATACACCAGCGGGCGAACGCATGGGGGAGAGCTCTCGCAGCGGTTAGATCACCGGACTGTCAACCAAAAAACCATCTGACAGGTCGCGGGTTCTAGCCCGGCCGCCGACGGATCCCTGTCGCCCTGCAGGAGTTTTGGGCCTGTAAACATATTTGCGCCAGCAGGCAGCAATGTGTTTACAGAGCGCACTGAGCATGCTGAATTAGCATGGATAGAAGCGCTATATAAGTAACCAATTTAATTTAATTTAATTATAGTAAAGATCTAGACCAGGGGTCGGGAACCTATGGCTCGCGAGCCAGATGTGGCTCTATTGATGGCTGCATCTTGCTCGCAGACAAATGTTCAATTATAAAAAAAAATAATTAGACTCCCTAGATCTACATATTAATTGCATATCAATATTTCATTCTACAAATGAGCTAAAGTCTACTGCAGCTCAGCATCTAAAAGACAGAAAAATAGAACCCTGCATTCATTGTAATTAAAAGGGAAATTTACTTGAATTTTTATTTTTAAACATAGGCCTAATGTTTTGAATTAGGCCTACTTTTCATAATATGAGGTGTCCATGGCTCTCTCAGTCAAAAAGGTTCCCGACCCCTGATCTAGACCTTTCCGTTTCAAATCTATTTTAAACATAAAAGCAAGCGTTTAATTTTTTTTTTACTTGTTATAGGGGGGGGGGGGACGAATTGTTGACGTAATTATATAGGGGGGGTCTCTGAAAGTTTGACAGTTGTTGACAAGGGGGAGGGGGGGAGGTAAAAATCGCCAAAAAATTGTTGACGTAATTAATGGACGTCCCCTTTATTAAATTCAATAATTAAGAAACAGAAACGTGAACATCTAATTTTCATGATTGTAAGTAGCTTTATGTCGCTTTATATTCAATACGCTATAGGGTAATGGCAATAAGAGTAGGCTAAACACACATAAATATTAGTCAATACTCATGTTTAAATTGCATTACAAGTTATATACTCATATATGATGAAATTTTAAAATTTAGGCATTTCATTTAAATAAACTAATTTTATACCTGGAACGAATTAAAAAAATTGTCTCATTTATTTACAACGTAACACCTTGTACTAAACTATACCTTAATTGTTGTAAGCCGTGACCCGGGAAAAACAACGTTGTTTTTTTTTCACAAATAAATTAAAAGAGAAATAATAAAACGTTTACCTGTATAGAAGTTTTAGAATCAGGTGCATGGCCATTTCCAGCAGTGTCTCCTATGCCTTGAAAGGTGCTAAATTGCTGCTCACGACCACCAGTTTCAAACCAACTGCGGAGTGTAACGGCTTCAGGAAGTTTAGGATTGACAATAAGCTGACAGCTTCCTGATACTGATAATGAACGTCCATTGAAGTCTGAGACTCTGGCGCCTTTCACAGCAATGACTGGGAAGCCCTGAACATTAAACTTTGGAGCATCGTTTCCCCAAAGTGTTAGATCCACAGCCACCCCAGACTGATCTCTTAACTGAAGCTGAAGTTTCTTAATTTTTTTCCTCTTGCTAGTAACAGAGGTAGGATCTTTTAAGTCCGTCACAATGCCGACAACATCAACAGTTGAATCAGCTTCAAACATTTTCAAATCTGAAATCTTGACGAACTTAAAACTCAAAGTCGGCAAGTCTTCTCCATCATTGCAGGATTCAATTACAGTTTCTTGGTTCATTGTCATCTCATAGTCATGAGTTGAGTACTGCTTATTGGCTGGTTTCACTGTGCACTTTGAGAAATAATACACTTTATTCACCTGGAGCATGGCATGGTACCTATCCACCTGCCCATCAAAGGCCTTGCACTTGATTTCGCCTGATTTATCAGTAAGGGTGACATCAAAGACTCTCCCTTTTCCTTTACTCCCTTTTCCTTTAGATTTATTAAATGAATTGATGCTTGACTTCATTGAGACTTTAGCTCGAATGCGCCAACTTCTTTTCTCTGGTGTCAAACTGGCAATGGAATCAATGCAGGAAGAAGTGTTTGGTGTAGTGCTGTCATGGTTCATCTTCAGGTTTGGGTTGTTATTAGATAGGGCTATAGATCTAGGCCTATCCGTATTCTGAAAAACATTTTTTTAAATAAAACTTCTAATAATGAACTGTTGAGCTCACACACAAAGTTAGTTTTAAACACAAACAGGCTAATGATGGATTGGTCCATAGTCACATGTCTGTAGTTTGATTTCACTCTAAATCTAAATATATTAAAATTGCCCATTTACTAAAGAGTTAAATTTTTAAATTATAAAACACGTCACAGTTAGCCATTAAAAGAATTTTTAGCCCCACTATCCTTCAAAATCAAACTACTCCCCCTCCTATCCCAGAATAAACGGTCGACCGCAAAATTTGACATGGGGACGTCAATTAATTGCGTCAACCATTTTTAACAATATTTATCCCCCCTCCCCCTTTGTCAACAAACTTTCAGAGACACACCCCATGTTTACTCCCCCCCCCCCATATTAACAAATTTTATACGTTGGCTTTTATGTTTACAACATAATTAATATTGAAAAGGCTTACAATTAATTTAAAATTTTTAAAACTTGTTAAACAGATTTAATTTTTAATTGATTATAACTCTCATAGGCGTAGCCACGAGGAAATGGAGATGTAACAAGGTGCCTCCAATTCGAAGATTTTAACAATATTTCTTATTTTCAAAGAAAATATTAATCCAATTTTACGTTTCACTATTGATAATATGACACAATGCTAGTTGTTCTATATTAGCTTTTTATTTCCACCATACGTTTGGTTATACTTTATGTGATTTCAACATGTGTGAGTTATGTGTGAATATTAGCTTATAATGATTATGTTATAGTTAGTTATAGCATTTTGTTTATGTATTTAGTATATATTAGAAAACTTTCTTTTACATGATATATGGATTTTATCAATAATTAGATATAAGCTCTGTGATCGTAGAAAGTTTAATAAGTGAGGTTATTATATCGTTTATATTATTTATTATGCGAGTAAAATGAATATTTTCATCTGATGGAAGAAATGTATTATCAGCTTTTTGATAAGTATGAAGTTTGGAGAAACTAAAATATTAACAATGGTAAACAACAATAAATACGTCTCCGAAACTTTGCCTAAAAGATTTTTTTGTAGTAAGTGTTTTGAAGTGCATACAGAATTTGCTTTATTGTCTGGCAACCCATTCTTGACGGAATTCAAAGAAGGTAGTTCATTTGGGTTTACGACAGAAGGATTCCCAAATTTATCTCCGATGTCTCCTTCTGAAATAGAAAATTGAGAGAGAAATGTTCTAAATTATTATTAAATTCTTATTTTCTTATAAAAAGCTAAAATGAACTTTGAAAATATTTTAGTGTTTCAGTACCTAACTAGCCTTTTGTAATACCACTTGACCTCGTGTAAATATGTTATAGGCTGACCTGCCCACTTTAAAGAATAATTTAACGAAAAACACAAAAAACAACAACAAAAAAACACACTCAGCTATTAAAAAAACAACACGAAGATAATGAAGAGCCACAATCGAAAAACTTATAAATATATAGCTCAACCAATATGTATCATAAATACTTAAATCTAAGCTTATACCTACGTAGCCTAATTTATGAAGTAGGCCTTATTTTTAATATGCTGGGCTAGCGATTAAGATATGTGGCAGCTACCGTAAAAAAACTGACCCCATTATTAGGCCTACAGTAGGATGCCTATTATTTAGGCCTAAAGAAATATAATGTGTGGTTACGATATATTTTTTCAAATTTTATGTAAGCATATCTGGGTACCGGTAAGGGAACATATAGGGGCAAAAAAAAGCACTTAACTATTTGGTAAATGCAAGCCCTCGCCTTCAAATACCATTTTTTCATTGCCCGCTCCAAAATTTGCATTTATTCCATGTTGAGGCCAGTGATTTATTTCAGGTTTTAGTAAATTGGCAGCATCAAAGAGCTCAAATTTCACGACCGATTGATACAGTTCTTCAAATGCATCAGGTCCTCTTTGCGTAATCAAATCCAAAAGGGCTCCAGTCTTGCTCAAAGAAGTTGGGTGTGCCTAAAAGAAGTAAAAGGAATTAATTTCAATTGTGAACATAAGTTGTTTTTGTTTAACTGTTTTTATAACCATACATCAGCGATGGCGAACATATGACACGAGTGCAACAGCTGGCGCGCAGAGCCGTTTCTGTGGGCACGCGAGCATTTACCAAAAATAATTTAAAATGGAACAGCTTAGTTATGGCCACACCGCTAGGGATGGGATTGTCGATTTAAAACGGCCATTTTGTCGGATCGATGATGCCATCGTCGATTTGTTAAAATACGTTTATTTCGTGTGTTTTTTTCGCCGCTATTCTTTTTATTTTACTTTACTCATGTACAATAATGTCAGGTGGCTGAGCAGAGGATGAGTATTGGTGAGATTTGCAGCATGCTTAAATGAAATTAGGCTGTTTATGATTCAAAAGGGGTAGGATTATCCACAGCTCACTGATATGGTCTAACTTACCAACCTCATGTTTTATTTTACAGTTTTTAGAGCACACTGAAACTCGAGACCGACCGATATTCGGTTTCGGCTTCGGTTTCGGCGCAAAAAATAGGCAAAAACCCTTTTTCGGCGTGGATTCGGTTTCGGCCGAAGACAAAAGGTTAGTTTTCGGTTTGTTTACGGTTTCAGCCGAAACTGATATTGACTTTCGTTCATCAGCCGAATAGAGCGTTTGCAATGGGCGTGGCTTAGGCTTTTTAGTGACATATTTGTGTAAAAAGAAGACACTTGATGTACAAAAATGATGAAGTACTTCTTTATCATGCCAAATTCACATCTGAATATTGGCTATCCTACGCACAAATCATTAGATAAATCGTCGTAGATCATCTTACTAGTACAAGAGAAAGACTGACATGGTATTTTTTCAACGAATTTTCAACATTTTAAGCTCAATTCATCATCTTAATATCTGGCCGGTAAGTGTTGCATTTGAATGGATTTATTGAAGTGAATTATTGGAGTCATTCATTATTTTCATTGTAGGCCTAATCGTTCAATAGTAATGTAACATTTTTAATGTAAGACTCTTCTTGTGATAGGTCTATTAATCTAATATAGAATTAATAAAATCCATATTAATACTTTAATTATGATTTTAAACACAAAATATCAATAAAATAAGCTCGAGCCTATATGAAACAATATTAATACAGCAGTCATTGTACACCATTACACAAAATAAACAAAAAAACACGTGATTTTTGTCACGTGATTGCAAACGCCCTTTATCTATAGACCTTTTCATTTTATTAATTATTCCAAAAAAGAGGTCAATGTCTAGGCATGCGCAGTAGCTAGGGGGCAGAAGTTGTCAATAAAACCTTCTTCGCCTTTGTTATTTTACTGGGGGCCTAGTGGTTTTTGGGCGTAATTATATTAGCTTTTCATTTTACAAAAAAACTAATTCATAAAAACTTTATACCCAGAAGCTAGGGAGCGAACTGTACTTTTCTTTTACCTTTTGAACCAGTTTTTAACCCAAAAAACATTAATTATACATTCTAGGCCTAATGCGTCTATGGTTACCATGTTAATACAGATTGGCGTTGAGCGATCAGTAAATCATCTTTAAGCATACAAATAAAATTTAACATAGTTATATATTTATAAAGCTTTGTTTGTGTTGAAGTATCAACGCGTAGGCTATATTGTATTAAGTTATTATTTGTAGCAATAGAAATCGTAACTTTTAATTTTTTTAATTTTTTTTATCGTTCGATTTCGATGTCACAAAAGAACCTTGAAAAGCCAAAGTAACCTCATCATAGTTTGATTCTGAAAAGGCCTAGGTCTATGTCCCATAGGCCTATGCTATTGTTTGACTTGTTCTGGGGTTTTATCGTTAAAATATTGTATGTAGAAGTAGTTAGGCGGGATTATAACATATTAGTAGGCCTAGACCTAGCTATAGGACTATAGCCGCCTATAGGCTATAGTAGGCCTATAGGGGCTATAGGCTATATAGTATTATAGGCCCTAATAGGCTAAGCTAAAGTAGCCTAAAGGCCTATATAAATTATAAATATAGGCTTATGGCTTATAGGATAGGCCTATAAATTATAAAAGCTATTATTTAATATAATAATATAGCATATCGAATCGGCTTATCACATATATAGTTTACTACAATAATAGGCCTAATTATTAGCCTGCCTATAGGCCAAGGCCTATTACTATTAGCCTATTAGTACTAGCCTATTATAGTAGCCTAAAGGTTATAAGCTCAAACAGTTTAAACTATTAAACAATTGAAAATATTTACTATTTACTATAGAAAAGTGTTGATTAACCGATTGCGATTGCATGAAATAATTAAGCGAATATGAAGGTAGGCTATGCTATATATTTGATATTTGCAAACTGGTGCGTGTTTTCTTCATGAACTTTTAGTTATAGGCCTGTTATTGAATAATATTTCATGCATAGGACTAATGAAAGGACAATAAGTCACAATATGAATAGGCCTATAGGCCTATATCATCTATATCTAGGCTATAATATATCATATTCAATATGGAAAACATAGGCCTACGCCGACATACGGTCATAGGTCCGACTATACGACATAGGCCTATATATATATATATATTAGCCTCTTCCTACGAACAATATATATTTTTTTAAAGTTTAACATAATATTTGCTATGGCCTATGGCTTTGGTTTTTATAGGCCTATTCGTGGAGATGCATCGGCTCTTATGCGTCTGTCTCTATCAAACATTCAACATGAAATATATCTAGAATTATATTTGCCTTTTTATTAATCAAAACGAGCGATCTAGGTCTAGGGCTAAGTTAAGCAATAGCTTGAATAGCCTACAGTAATTATAGTAATAAAAGCATTATAGGTCTAATTTTTTTTTTCGAGACAAAACTAGTTCTAAACGTAATTTTTTTTTTTACATTGATTCTCATTGAAGAAACTCAACAAAAAAGTAATGACACAGTGATCACGATAGAATCGACCTTAATATTAAGGTCCAAAGCATAGAGTTCAGGTCTAAAAAAAATTTTCTTTAAAAAATAAAGAAGCTCTAAACGTTATTTTTTAACAATTCCCTTCCTAGGTTCTTAGTTTAAGATCTCCATGTGTTTTTATGGTTTAAAGTTCAAAAACAACTATAATAACATTAAAAACCCCCAACACCTTTAGTAAAATACTATATGGAAAGAAGGAACAAAAATCTTTGTGCCCCCAAAAGAAATATATGTCAGTGAGTGTCAAGGCCACGCCCCTTTTCCGGGGTCAAACTAAAAAGGTCTATAGAGCGTTCACAGTGGGCGGAGCTTAAGTTTTTTAAGTGACGTCATTTGTAAATAGAGGAACAAATATGGCACATGGTGAAGTTTCTTATCATGCCAAATTCATATATGAATATTGGCTATCCTAAAAAAAAAATAAGGAGGTAAATAGTAGTACTGTAGATTAATTGATTAATGTGATTAGGCTAGGGCAGGCTAGACCTATTTACACTTTCAATTTCACTTTATACGCCTACACTTTTAATGTTTTCTAGACTCGGCTAATAGCTAAGTAAGGCAGCTACAATTTCAAGTGATAGTGTTGGTGAATAGGGTATCTAGTCAAGTCACATCGTCTATGATCTATGTCTATGATAATAATAAAATAGCCTATTTTATTTAACAGACATAATACAGCTTAAATCTTAATAAGACTTAAAACACAACACATCATTTTAAAAAATGCTCGAGCCTATATGAAACTTTATTAATACAGCGGCCATTGTTACTTGTACACCATTACTCAAAGTAAACAAAAACCACGTGCTTTTTGTCACGTCATTGTTAACGCCCTATTCTAACTTTCAAAATTCAAAATGCTACGCTATTGTTGCATCTATTTCTCTGCTTATTGATACTTTCATTTAGTTAAACTGTTGTGAATTAATCTGTGTGAAGTAGGGATGTTAAACGAAAACCGGATTACCGGAGGAAATCATTCATAATGGTGTCCCACGATTTATTAATCTTTTTATCTAAAGAAATATTTGTAAACCCTGTTTGATTAGCACAAAACAATTCCTTAACATTATATTCATTGCAAACACTCGTTTGTCAGAGGCGATTTATAGTTTGTTTTTTTTTCGAATTCCGAATATTGCTTGTGAATTTGCGAAACAAGCACATACAACAGATAATGCAGATGTTAACGCTAGTCGTCGGTACAGACATTTGATCTACCTATTCGAAAACAAACAAAATGGAATATCCACACTGATGATGAACGCTTTTTAAACAGACAAACAGACCGATAGACGTAAGATTGCGAGATACTTGGACTTCAAAAGGAGGACACAGAGAGACAAAAAGAATAACATATTAAGTGTTTCACAATCCACAATCAGTTCAGCTGTCAATAATTGAATACTAGTAATACTGACCCAACATTTTATTTAATATAGACTGAGAAGCAACTTGGGCAGTTAAAAAAAACTACTTTGCAGAGCTTGTAAGGTTCTTTTCAAAAACGATTAATTTTCTTGCCGAATGTCAATCAACCCTAGATAGATGTGTCTGGGATTTCATTTATATTCTACAAATATTCTTTGTGTGTGTAACATAATAATATAGATCTAACATCCACTGATTTATATTATAATTATAAAGGTCTAAATTCATGACACTACAGCTTTTGACTTCTGCTAACCCAAAATTACTATGTTTTTTTTTTTACAAAGATTTCACCACGTTATAAGAATCAATGGGCCTTCGTATTATTTTTTTAGTATAATTAATGCCAATTTGTCCATTTCAAACTATATTTTACTTTGCCCGGGGGCGGAGATGGGGAACAGAAAATGGGTAAAAAAATCGGATATTTAAAACCGAAAATAGGTTTGAGAAAAAAAATGGATATTAACATCCCTAATGTGAAGTAGAAGAATGAAGATAATAATAACTGATTATTTAATCACTCCAAAGAATGGTTTACTCAAATAGAGAGCCCATTAAATAGTTAATATTACACATAAATGTGCAGTCTTTTGAAATCATTTGTTTCGCATTTTCGGTTTATTTTTCGGTTTCGGCCGAAGTTGTAGTTAACTTTTGGTTTCGGCTTCGGTTTCGGCCGAAAGTCAATGCATCATATTCGGTATGTTTTCGTTTTCGGATGAAACTAAAAATTTAATTTCGGTCGGTCTCTAACTGAAACTGCAAGGTTCAGGAAAAACAGCAGAAATAATGTTTTGTGATATCATAACATTTGGAAGAAAACTTCAGGTTTTTTAAAGAACCCTACAAAGTGGGCAGCTGAAATATTTTCTAGCATTGTAGCAGCTGCAAAGGAGAATTTCGGTAATAGATTTGTTCAGTTCCGAAAGATAAAGACAACCCTCTGTTTTCTTACTTTCCCAGATAAAGCCAAATTTTAAGAACTTGATCTTTTCTGCTTATTATTGTTAGATTTAGGAAATCTGGAAATGGAGCTATTGGAATAAATTATATTATCTGCGTGAAATACTTGAGAAGATAGATAGTGAAAGGAGGGCCAAGGACAACATAGTTGGTAGCCCTGCTGGTGAAATTCTTCAAGTGTGGATTGTATTAACCAGTGCTTTTTTGTGACGGTACGCACCGGTACGGCGTACCGGCACCTTTTTCAATATGGGGAAAAAATTATTGCTTTTCTTGTATTGTAACGTTTATTATTAATTTATTTTATTATTAATTTGTTAAAATTGAATTATTTTAAAATTGCGCGCAATAAGAATAAAAAAAAAGTGAAACTGCTTTAAAAGTTAGGCAATCCATCAGTGAGTACCGGCACCTTTTTTTTTTAAAAACAAAAGCACTGGTATTAACTATGCAAAATCATGCCATATGCATACAGTTAACTGTAATTGTGTAATTGTAATATATTTTTTTTTAGTTACTAGAGTTAATGTTTTCTTTTATATGAAAGACTGTTTGTATCATTCAAAGATCTGTTAATTTTTTATATATTTTTGGACAAAAGATGTTAATTAGTTCGGACAACTGTATGAGCATTTTTTTTTTACAAAAATAAAACCTCAGTATTTTGTTTTAATTGCTGTGTTGGCACGTTGAAATAAATAAGTTAGTCTTGTATTGCACTTTGGGCACGCGGCCTCAAAAAGGTTCGCTATCACTGCCATACATGGACTTGGGTCTTTGTTTGGTATTGTAGTATAATGTAAATTAAAACCGAGGATAACATAAATGACTGGTCTTGACATTTAACCTAATCATTTTTTTCCCCTCAAATCACGGTTTTCATTATTACATAGGTCTATATAATTACAATTTTATAAGAAAAAATTCAGATGCTTTCAGTAGAGTTTTGCCACTGCGCGCCATAAAGTGTAAAGGAAAAAAAAAAGTTAAAAAATAATGGAACTGTTTTGAATGTCTTGTCCAGGGCCTCACGTCTATAAGCGGAGTTTCAAGTGAAAAAGGTGGTTACAAAGTCCACCTCTCCGGCGTTGGAAGGAAGGAAAGAAGGACAGAGATAGTAAGCTTTAGCTTTAATCAAATTAAATTTCAATTTATAGAAACGATAAAAAAAAAAAAAAAAAAAAAGAAAAACAAATTGAAATAACGATACGTCGCCTAAGTATAAGGGGTCGTCCAGAAATTGTCAACAAAATAGTGGGGGGGGGGAGGATGTTTGACAATTGTTGACATGGGGAAGGGAAGGGTGGGGGTAGATTAGCTTAAAAAATCAAAATATGAACATTAGTCGTCCGTTTGTATGAAACACTTTTGCTCGCCGGTCAAAAGCCTACCATTTTAATCATAGATCATACTGGGTCGCAAAATGCGTAGGCCTACCCGATTTTAATAAATTCAAAACAAAGGATTAATTTTAATAACCTCAAGCTAGTAGGTTAATTTAAATTTCAAAATACATTTGGCAGAAATGAACAAGAAAGGAAATCGTTAACACTGTGTACGGTAATATTCTTTACACCATTAGATGTTATTATTGACTTGTGCCACCATTTCAAAGTTAATGTGCTTTTTTTTAACTTTTGTATTTTTGTTTTCATGGGGTTACGTCAAGGGCATGAATATGGTTAGATGAAGATAATGTCGCAGGGGTTTTGGTTTCCACAAGAAATTGATCAATCAGCCCTTTGTCCCATTATAACAATTGGAGAACATTTTGCTTCCCTGTGGGAAGATGAAAGAAGCTGGAATATAAAGTTTCGATTTGTTAGAAGTATAATCAGTGGCGTAGGTTTTGGAGTGCAAATTATGGGGGGGGGGGTGTCCCGAGTGCACAACAGGAGAGCAATAGAAGGTTAATAATAAAATTCTGAACTAGTTGTCATGATGTGACATTTATTATAGCGTCATATTTTAGTACTTATAATTTAATGATATGACCTTTGTATGTAATTAGGTAGGCAGGGCGTAAATCTCCCCCTTCCCACCCTCGTTGTCACTCCCCACTCCGGTGGCGGGCTATCCTTTGTGTCCACACGGACCTGGTCAATGGGCAATCACTCCCCTTTTGTTCTTTGGTTCGTCACGGACCTAGCCCAGGGATTAGTGGCCACTCCTGGCGTTGTGTTATCCGTCCTTTTGAAGTCCCACCGCCCTACTCGTAGCTCTATTAAGCGCCTTTATCTTGGTGAAAGTAGGGTAAAGTGGTATCGTACAGATAAACCTTTAGGTATGTCTGGGGGCGAAAGACTCGCGTGAAGCACACGAGATATACAAAGATAGGGGAATGTGGTAAGAGGTATGACCTGGACGTTCGTAGACGCCGACCGACAAGACAAAGGGAAATTATAGCGATGGTCAGTTGGCCACGCCCCTGAGTTATGGTTTGACAGATGACTGGTCAACGAGTGGGCGTATACATGTGTACTGATTGGACAAGGGGTTGATGACGACATAAAAAGGACGGACCCCGACTTCTTTTGTGTATTCATATATATTGTGTAGACCTGACTCTAGTCTCACACACACAGTCTCACACAGACACTCGGGAAGCTACTGATACTGTGCTAATATCATTCTTTGTACTTGTTATTTCTTACTAATTCATGTTCACTCTTTGGATATTTAACCTATACGTAGACTCTCCAGAATACATTTGGATTGATGTGTCTGATGATTTATATGTTGATATCTACATGTGATTACGGATTAAACGTAGGGTCTATTCACTTAAAGCTGATAGTCTGTTTACTTAATTCGTTTGTCATTGGAGTGATTGTGAGAAGAGAAGATACTTAATCTGCTTGATAGATAGTACGCAAATAAAAATATCGAGCGATGTCACGGAGAATTGCCTGGTCTAAAACATTGCCATCGACCTCTAGACCAACGAACCACGTGAGGTAGGGAACTCAACGTGTGAGCACTACAGTCACGAGAGCATCGTACTGGCCACACTATCCCGCATCATCACACTAGTGCACTATTTCCCTTAAACAATTGGGAAAAGTTTTTTTTTTTTTCAATTACTAATAGGTTAAATATTATAAAGTTATAAGTTATAAATCAACATTTTCTGAAGAAAAATGAAAATGTATACTTATTTATCAGTGGCGTAGCCAGGATCGCAATGTGGGGGAGAGCAAATGGTGCAAGGTAGGTGAGGTAGTGGCATGGAAGGCGACTACTATACAGAAAAAAAAGGGGGAGGCAGGCAAGAATGCAAGTAGGGAAATAGTTCACAAATGTAGGAAATTGCAGGATAATTCTCAACTGGTGCACGATTCCCCCCTAAACTACTGTTCAACTAATAGGCCATATTGTATCGAAATATCAATAGTAAAAGGTAACATTCGATTTATTAAATATTTCTATTTGAAAAAAAAATATATATATAAAATTAAAAAGTCATAGAATTTCAAATCCTAGGATTTTTAAAACAAATGGTGTGTGTGGGGGGGGGGGGGGCGAAGTAGGGGAACCTGTTTCATCCCCTCTCCAGCCACTTTCCAATCGTCGCCTATTAGAGTTATATGTCAATTTGAAATCTGTTAATTGAACAAGATTTAAAATTTATTTATTGACTTTTTAATCTCTATTCTAGTTTAAACATAATAGTTAGCCGTATAAAATATTGTAAGTTGAAAACGAGGGTTGGGGGTAAAGGGGGTTGGGGGTGGGTAGTTGGTAGTATGCGTGAATGTCTATTGTGTTTGAGTACAAATGGTTCTTAAATATTGTTTTAGGTATGCTGAAGGACGGAATTTATGTAATCAAGTCAATTTTCCATTCATTTGGATCAATAAGGCAATCTTATCTTATATTGTTTGGCATAATTTTATTCATGAGTTCATGAAAGTTTAACAAAAAAAAAGGTTGACAATGGGAGGGGGAGGGTGAAAATTCCCTAAAATTGTTGATTTAATTAATGGACTTCCCTTACAATAGAAAAAAAGCCCTCAACATCCAAATAATTCATTTTTACTGTCGCACTTCCGGTAAGTGCTTACTAAAGTGGCTTCTTTCTTCCGATGTCTTTTCTATTAATCATCATTGAGCACTAAATATATATTATATAGATCAGTGTGCAAAACTGCTAAAACCGGATATAAAATAACCAAAGGTTGTAACCAGGATGTAGTTTAGGCGCCAATTCGAAGAAAAATTAACTTTCTGAACTCTGAACTTTTTCATTGTATGCTCCTAAACGGAGACTGATAAAACCCTTTTACTTTCTAACGCAGACCCTATTAATGTAGTAGTAGGCTTAGGCTATAGATCTAGTGTTTCTCATTTATGAAATATAGAATCTAGATATCTAGCAGGGTCAGTTGACTAACCTACAGTTTAAACAGCAAAGAAATAAACGGAAATAGAATTAAAGAATTGATAGCCTAGACTGGCCTAGTCGAAAAATCTTAAATGTTCCTACAAATAAGTCTTAATTAATTTTTTTAAATCAATGCAGAAGATATTAGACTAAATTAGGCTATTAATTCATAGACTTAAAGTATAAATAGTAAAAAAAAAAGGCTATTATATGAGCATGAGTCAAGCCTAGTCATTATACTAGGGCTATATAAGTATATAATATATTCAAAGAGTAGGCCTATGAGTGAGAGCATAATAAGTAGGCTAATAAAACTTATATTGTATAAGTCATAGTCATAAGTAGGCCTAGCCTATAAGTTATAAGGTAGACCTATTTCCTTTTTTTAAATAATGATATAATGACTACTTTTTATAGGCCTATCTATATCCTATATAATTTATGTCGGCCTATTTGGTGTAGTGTAGGCCTACTAATTACTTTTTGGTTATTAAAAACAGTTTAGTCTTTTTTTTTCTGCTTCCAAAAGTGGACTATAGGCTATCTAGCTAATATTAACAATTGATCGGCATAGCCATATGCCTACCTCTACGATGTCCTGGAACATACTTTTGGTAAAAATCTGTTTATTCCTTAGGTCTGTCGCGACTTCTTTGATTTGACAACAAAGTGCTGAACGTAACCCATCATATTCTTTCTGTATTAAATTTTTGTGTATTTCTTCCATTGTGTGTTGTTGCTTCTGTTGTTGTTATTTATTATTAGATCTAGATCTAGTATTAGGAGGCTAAAACGCCAAGTATAAGCCTAAATTTAGACCTGTAGCACTGTCTACATAGGTAGGTATGCCTAGCCAATATGTTTTATTTATATCATTTGTATGCGACGTAATTATGTGAATTTCCGTTTATATTTTTAGCAAAGATATTTAGCGATATCGTATTAAAATGTATTCGCGTTTTTTCTTTTGGAAAAAAAAATTATATAACGATAATTATCTTCTTATCTTATACATTACTGATGATCCTTCTATAAAGAAGATTATTGCGTCCTACGCTCATCCGTGGTCCGAGTCTAGTCTTGAATTTTTATTGATGTTTTAAATGATGTTAAGTTACTGGTTTTCCTGGTTTGTTCAGGCAACCCATTCCATGCCCGAATGCCACTCGGGAAGAAAGAGTACTTCTAGGCCTATGCATTTGTTCTCGCATAGGGGATAAGGAAAGTGTTTTTGTCTTTATGTTTATCTGAGCTTTGCAACAGATTGTTATTGGGTTGTATTTCTAAATTAGAGTTTAATGCCTTATGTATTATTACTACTTTACTCTTTGTCCTTCTGTCCTCTAGTGTTTCTAGATTTAGTGATTTGACTAATGGTGTTACTCTTGTTAATTGGGAATATTCGCTAGTTATGAACCTTGCAGCTCTTTTTTGAATTTGTTCTAATTTTTTTTTATGTTTTCTTTAGTTGATTGGTCCCATACAGGTGCTGCATATTCTAGTATAGGCCTAACTAATGTGATAAAACCAAATAATCTAACATCATTTAAAGCATTAATAAAAATGCAAGACTAGACTCGGACAACGGATGAGCGTAGGACGCAATAATCTTCTTTATAGAAGGAGCGCCTGTAATGTATAGTATATAAGATAAGATAGCACTTTAGTTTTATATAGACTACCTTGGTCGGTTTAACGACGATTTAACAATAGTCACTATTCAAATTCAGCTTTATAAGATTAGGCCTACAGATGTTTGCTCTAGATAGAAGGTTATTACATCCACTAGGTCAATGAAACTCCTACAGCGCGACAGGGATCGGTTGGTGACAGGCATAGAACCCGCGACGTGTCGGTTTACAGTCAGGTGAACTATCCGCAGGACCAGCCGTACATAAAAATTGACTTAAAAAAAAAAATCAAAGAAAAGAAACATAAAAAAATATTTAAAAAAACTACAACACTTCAATTAATAAACAAAAGAGTAGGCTACAAGATAATCTAGTTTTGGGTAAACTCCGAATTTCTATATGTGCTAAATTTTAAGAAGAAGAGTAGGCCTAACATCGTTTCTGGCCAGTGAAAAGTTTGAGCCAAAATATAAAAAAAAAATAATGCCAAAATTATTGTTTTCAATTTAAAATCGAAAGTAGGGCCTAATTTTAAATCTCCTTTCTAAAGTTATCTCTGGAATAAATGAAACACAACAATCAACAAACCTACATCAAGCAGCAATAAACTTCCAAGTAACATTTCTTACTAAATACAATATAAATAGCCCAGTTGAAGACATTTGGTGATCCATAAAACAAACTTAAAAGCAATAATGGATGATTTTATGCCAACAAAACAAACATTAAATAAAATTTACAAATGTTGGTTTAATACTAAACTAAAGAAACTGTGTAAACAAAAAGAAAATCTATTCAGACAGTTTAAATCAACCAAATCAAATAGACTGCACAAAAAATTCCTAAAAATTAAACATTTAATTCAGAAACTAAGCGAATATCTGCAGAAAGATTATTTAAACAATCTAATTTCTAAAGACAACAATACAACTTATGGTCCTACATTAAATCAAGGAAAGTGGACACAGCAGGCATAAGCTCCACAAAATGAAACCTATAATAACAATGAAACTAAAGTTAACATCCTCAACACACATTTCGCATCGTCATTTTCAACAAAGAAATCTCAATAAATTTAAACTACATAGAACGATAGGAAATATAAATGTAGAAGAAAAAGGCATTAACAAGCTTAAAAGTAAACAAAGCTTCTGGTCCAGATGAAATATCAGTAAGACTTCTTAAAGAACTAAATAATGAAATAGATCCAATCTTTAAAATACTTTTTCAGGCCTGTCTAAACCAGGGCAAAGTGCCCAAAGATTGAAAATTTGCCAATGTAACCCCCCTTTTCAAAAAAGGAAATCAATCTGACCCTGGTACTTAAAGACCTGTTTCCCTAACGAACATAACGTGCAAAATACTTGAATATTTTAATATATAGTAGTAGTATAGTAAAACATCTAGACAAACATAAAGCACTGTGCCCACACCAACGTGATTTAAGGAAAAACAGACAATGTGAAACTCAATTAATAGGTTTAATAGATAATGGTAATGGTAATGGTAATTTATATAGCGCTTCTATCCATGCTATATTAGCATGCTCAGTGCGCTCTGGAAGACTATTAATCTGCGAGAGGTTTCACTGCTGCCGGTTAAGCGCATGTGATAACAACTCAATATTAACGTCATCTAGTCCTGTAGGGCGACAGGGATCTGCCGGTGGCGGGGCTCGAACCCGCGACGTGTCAAGTGGTTTTTTGGTTGACAGTCTGGTGAGCTAACCGCTAGGCCAGCCGGCTTCAGATAACTTGTCTAAAATATTCCCAACTGACAAGAGTAACATCAATAGTTAAATCTCTAAACCTAGAAACACTAGAGGACAATTTAAAAGATAAATAGTAAAGCAGTATTAATACATAAGGCATTAAACTCTAATTTAGAAATAGGCCTACAACCCGATAACTACCTGTTGCAATGCTCAGATAAACATAAGGAAAAAAATCACTTTTCTTGTCCCTTATGCGAGAACCAATATAAGTACTGTTTCTTCCCGAGTGGCATTCGGGCATGGAATGGGTTGCCTGAACAAACCAGGAAAACCAGTAACCAGCATATCCAGCTCCATATTCTATTTTGGATTTTTGTTGTTGCTTTCTTGGAGTTTGTGCTGTTTTTTCCCGTGCATTTGCGTTTGTAGACTATTTTTTACATACCATTTATCTTATATCTTATTTACAGACGCAAGATGATTGCGTCCTACGATCATCCGTGGTCCGAGTCTACTCTTGCATTTTTTATTAGTTTTATAAAATTATTTAATATCCATTATTCTGCGAAGGCAGCCATTAACAAAAGTTTGTCATCGTACTGATTTGTTTTTCTTTCCAAATATTTTTAAGCATAGCAAACGCTTTTTGTATTCTTTCCTTGATATTGAGATCAGTTTCATTCTTGAGTTCTGTAAGGACTCAAAGACGATGCATAATGTGCTACAACGTGCACAAGTCGATTGCAGCTTCCGACTGTAATGATATTTCATCCTAGAGCGAAGTTTTGATTTATTATAAGCGGCAGCAGGCCATGCGTAAATTGCAAAGCCACGACCCCAACCTAAAAATATTCCGTGTTTAATAATTTTTTTTTACAATTATTACACTAGATCAATGGTACGGTAGCCTACGCATTTTATAATTCTTATTGAACGTATTTTAAAATCCTTTGTGACTAACATGCATGTCACACGTGTTTTCGTTTACTATCACCTTAACTTTAGTCATTAGTTTATGGATCTTTTTGTGTGTTTCTTCAGTTTCTTCCTTTGGGATTAGGGCCTAGTGACCCAGTGAATAGCAAACTTTTCGGATGTCTAATAACACATAACAAAAATGGATAGGCCTATAAACGATTTATATGAAAAAATATTTTTCGGAGGCGGGGGGGGGGGGGGGGGGGGGGGGGGAGGGGGTGCTTTTGTTAATCAGCCTAGGCCTACTAAAACGAAACCAACTATTTATAAATGCGGGATGCCAAGATAGTAACCCTCTACAAAAATAAGGGTGACCGTAGCGATTGTAATAACTATCGAGGCATATCTCTACTCAGTAGGCCCTATTGTTGGCAAGGCCTTTGCAAGAGTGGTACTGGCACGCCTGCAAACTCTGGCACAAAACGTCTACCCAGAATGTCAATGCGGCTTTCGGGCTGGCCGGTCAACTATGGATATGGTTTTCTCACTGCGCCAGCTACAAGAAAAATGCCGGGAACAGCAGAAGGCCCTCTTCATTGCATACATTGACTTGACTAATTAAGGCATTTTACTCTTTAGCATACTGAAAAAGATTGGATGTCCGCCCCGGCTACTAAGTATTATTGAGAGGCTTTCCATAACAACATGCACAGCACAGTTCTCTTCGATGGCGCCACATCAGAACCATTCCCAGTGTGTAGCGGGGTTAAACAGGGCTGCGTCCCGGCACCAACACTCTTTTGTATCTTCTCCTCAGTACTCCTCCGATATGCTTTTGAGAACTGCTCCGAGGGCGTGAACATCCATACTAGGGCCGATGGAAATCTCCGTGCAAAGAGCAAAGTGGAAACCGTATTAATCAGAGAATTGCTATTCGCTGATGATCCAGTGTTACGTACAGGAAAAGTGGTTTTATAGATATATTGGTTCTCTATTAATATTAATAAAGTTCAAAGGAAATCTTAAACCCAAAATGTTTCCGTATTAAGAATAATTAAGAATAGTTTGAGTTAGTTCTTTACCATGAATGAAGTAGTTTACTATTATTTGTTTCTTTTTCTTGGATACCCTTATTAGTTGGCATTTTTCTGGGTGAAAAGACATACTCCAGTTTGATTCCCATTTTTGTAGTTCATCTAGGTCTTTTAGTAAAAGTTCACTATCTTTTCCGGTCTTTATAATTCTATAAATTATGCAATCATCTGCAAATAATCTTACTTTCATGATAATAATGAATGTACTTGTTTGAAAAGATGAAATGGAGAGATTGACAAAGTTGGTGACATCATCATCTTCTAGCATATTTTTTTTTAGATTTGTTAGTGAAACTCCTTATGCAGACCATAAAGGTCTATCATTGAAACAGAGTTTAATATGTTCCAGTGCTTAAGGTATACATTGTAGCAAGCACAATGCCAAGCCGCACATAAAGTCTCTGAATGTTTTTCTGGTTCTCATGACAACTTAGAACTACTGGTAGATAGACTCACATAATCCCCTTCCACCAGACCATCAGGTTTGTGATAAAGTATAACTACAGACTTACCATATTTGAACCAAACACCTTTGGAACAGTAAAACAATGCTCTACCTATACACCACAGCACAGAGTGGTGCTGAGCTAAAACTAGTGTAAACTCCGCTAAGCTAGATAGAGCTAAAGATGCTTTCTTTTAATTCAGCAAAGAGTGGTAGTTTGGTAGTTTTATACATAAAAAAGTTCTATATTACAAACAAGACAGTTACTGGTACTAAATATTTTTACTGTTAAGTCTTTCTCATTGGTGGAAAAAATGATTTATTGATTAACCACTAAACACTACTGTTTACATTACTATTTTCTTGTTTTTAGATTTAAAAAATTATAAAATAATCCTGCTGTATTATACTGTAGAAAATATTTTGTAACATTCATGTATATGTTTATTCATATTTATTTATTCAACTTTTGGACGATGTTTTTTTTTCAATATTTTAACATTTAAAAATGTTTTTTTGTCCTTTTGGCCAGTAAAAAGTATTTTAAACTTTTTGACGACAAGTCGGGCAGCACAGTTCTGGATATGTTGGAGGCCCTGAAGGCAGGAAGCCAAGAGACCAGCCAAGAGCGAATTGCAATAATCCAAGCGGAGAAGAGAGAGATGACAAGCGTCACACAAGCTTCCTTGGTGAGATAGCGACAGATGGCTGCAATACGACGCAGGTGGAAGAAGCAGATTTTGGTGAGGAAGGAGATGTGGGGTGCATGGACAGAGTGGAGTCAAGATAGACGCTTAGGCTCTTGACAGTAGCGAAGAAAGGCACAGTTGCGTCAGCCAGCTGAAGATCCTCTAACATTGCTTCACTAAAAGTACCGGTAACTAAGAATCAGTTGGATTCAAATACCCACTGTACACTTCTTATTATCAGTGAAGTAAAAACAATATACCATAATGAATTCTCCATTTTATTTCATTGAAAAGAAAATCAAAGACTAACATGACAGTGACAAATGTAAAGATATGATACAAAAATATACAACAAACTATGAAATTTAAATCATTATTTTAAAACATAACAGGAGTTCCTGCCTAGACAAGAATTCTGGTTAGCATAATCTCTCATTTTTTTATAATTGAATGCACAAAACATTTTAAAGAAATAAATGGTTTGGTAAAAACACCAAATTAGAAATCCACTAATACAGTACAAAGTAAATAAACTTTAGATAATTCACTACGTTGTAACATAACAAGTGCTGGAGTAATTGGTCATGAAATAAACAATTTTTAAATTATCACAATAATTATAAGTTTGAATTGAATAATTATCAAAACTATATTGTTGTTTTTTGTGTATTACCCTATTCACTTTCTGTTTAAAACTGTAAAATTAATAATGTACTGTTTGGTGGATAACAAACATTAAAAAATAATAATAATAAAAAATCAATTACTGAGTAATGTTAAAACTGTATAAATTAAATAATTCAAATATCACAAAATCATTTTTAATAAATTAGATATAATATGGCTATTTTTGGAGGGAAACCAAAAGTAAACATTTAATTGAATCTTTTGATTGAATGATCCTTACTTAAGTTTGGATAAAATCAATTTGACTGGATAGTTTTAAAACAGCTGACCTGCTGATTTGAGGCTGTCTCATTTATGTGCTGTTCAGTAAGTTCAAGCCTTTCACTGGGCGACTTTTATATTTCCATACATCCTAAAGATAAGGAATATATAAGGAATATATGTTAACATTGTTACAACAAATGATTGCAGCCTTTGGTTAATGTATTCTTTACTGGAATTCAGTATTTAAGTTTTGTTTCATTAAATTTCTTTCATTTTAAAATACAAGAAGAAAATCTCAAAATAGTTTTTTTTTATGCAATTAAAACAATATGATAGAAAACTTAAATCTAAAAAAAGAATTTGGTTTAAGTTTGAGGCCTACAACTTTGACGTAAAGAGATGATATTTAACTGTCCCATGTTGCAGGAGTTTAGAGTGGATTGGATCGGCCAACCATTCGTGCCCAGCTTATAGGGTGATGTTTTTAGGTAGCGAGATACAGCAGAGTTCATTCTCCAAGCCCTAAGAGAGAAATCTTGGCTTGTGTTCTAATTTAAATAGAAAAGGGGTTCAACTCTGATATAAAGTACCCATCTGATCAAATTTAGCCACAGAACCAGTGAAGTTTCTGTAACCAAGGCATACTAGGTGATTGTATGGCCAGTACAATGCCCAGCAGCCTTTACTAAAGTCAGGTACCCATCAGAGCTGAGTAGACTAAGGGACACTGTAAGTCCCCTGGAACAAATCCTAGCCTTCAGACCCAGAACCTTTGGTATTCCAGCCGAGCGGCCTGCCGCTCAGCCACCATGCCTACTCTGACAGTGGTACTTAGTGGTACAGAGCCACCAGATAAGAAGATCAGTGAGATTACTCAAAATGAAAAAGTTGTATCAAATGAAAGCAAGAAAGAACACTTCAATTAGCAGGAATAGTCATTGAAATGACATGAATTCTACCAACATATATTAAAGTCTATGATGCTGAAGATGACTATAAAGAGACCATTATTTTTTAAGATAATCTATACATGACATACTAGAGACAGTTTTTTCTGTGCCCATTAATGTGCCAATGCCTATTAATTTAATGGTAGTTGAACTATTGTGTAGATTTAAAACAACAAGAAATAAAACTTACTGCAAATGTGATGTCCACTTTTATGCCTAATTTTTTCTTCGCCAGCTCAATGATCTCATTAGCGATCAGTTCCTGCTCTGTGCCTTTGACGTCAACATAGTGTGCAGTGCCGCTCGCATAGTGACAGGAAATGGACTGAAATACAGACACCAGAGACACATATTGTTTCTTTTTATTCTTTCATTGAATCAAGTAAACTTCAAAATTGTACAATGTAGGTTAATAGATACATCATCTTCTTATGATAATTAAGCAGCACAATTAGACTAGCTACTATTTTAATAGGTCAACTGACTAATTACTGATCCTGGACTGCAACTTGTGAGCACGAATGAGATATCTGAGTTGTCTGTTGTTCTTTAACAGAGTGAAAGTGAGGAAGTGGCCTCATGATAACATTACATCACAACTGATAGTGAGCTAGTTGAGGATGTACCTCTGGACTGTCTTCAGATTAGGCAACCACATGCCCATGTCTTCAGATTAGGTAACTACATGCAAAGCTTGAAAGGTACATTAGTGTTTGTTCTCCAAACCATGTAAAACTACAGACTCAGCTCAGAAGTGCAGTTTACTTAGCTGAAATCAACAACTGACAAGATTTTTTTCACTATGATCTACAGTTTTCTCCACAGAAAATTATATTCTGTAGTTAGTTTTATTGTAACCAAGAGGGCCACAAAAGGCCTCATTGAAAACTATATAACTTTAAAGAAATATATCTTTTCAAACCCCAAATTGTTGCCTTATTAAACAATTCTAATTTCTAAAATTGCATTGATCAAATGAAAAGACAATTTACCTTTCTAAATCCTTTAGACCTGTTAGCTCCTGAGCCATGAACTAGAAGTGGATGGAAGAACACTGTGTCACCTGACTCCATTTCTAGATGAACTCTGCTTTGGCTTGGATCATAATTTTGTATGCCATGGTACATTTTATTCACACCTCCCTGTGAATTTAAACATCAAAGCTGAAGATAAATGGCTGAGCCCAGGCAACCAAGTGTCACTACTTAGTTTAATAACAACAGACAACAACCAAGAACTTAGATAACTTAATCATAGTAGTTCAACTTACTTCCCATTTGGGATATTCATGAACCAGTAGTTGCCCTTTATGGGTTCCAGGGATGACTACAAGGCAGCCATTCTCCCTGTTGATTTTCTGCATGGCTGTCCATGAACAAACAATGTTGTCTTCTGGTCTAAAGGGGAAATAAGTCAAGTCTTGGTGCATTGGATGACGGGATGTCATTTTACCTGGTAGTAGCACAGTAGACAGTAATGTTTACTTTTACATAGATTGGGCTTTTGGTTTTTAAATTGAAGATTTACAGCAAGCCTTAGTAAAATATTTCCTTCAGTGCCTAAGTACAAAGTTCACATCAAGATGTAATGATTTTAGAAGGAAAAACTTAATTCATAAGGTGAAGATAAATTTATCATATAAAGGATTCACTGATTTATACTTTTCATCAAGCTTAAAAAATTTCTTTTAGACTGAAAAAATATAAATATAAAAAAAAATATAAATAAAAAAATATAAATAAAAAAATATAAATATAAAAAGATATAAATAAAAAAATATAAAAAAATATAAATATAAAAAATATAAATATAAATATATAAATATAAATATATAAATATAAAAATAAATATATAAATATAAAAATATAAATAAAAAATATAAATATAAAATATTTATATAATATATATATATATAATATAATTATAAAAAATATAAATATAAAAATATAAATATAAAAAATATAAATATAAAAATATATAAATATAAAAAATAGTGTCAAATATGTAGTGGTCCATGGACAAACAAATATTTAAAATTGTCTGTTCATGTCAATATCTGAAGTAAAGATAGCTTACCCGAGTCAGGAGGTTTGTTAATTAACATTGTATGCATGGCCATAACATCGGGCCCTGTAAAACATTCTACATAGTCTACAACCTGAGAAAAATATTTCAATCATATTCAATTGTTTATTTCTTCAAGATGCTAGAAATTCATCAGATAAATATAAATGTGTTTAATTTTAAGCTAGTTTCACATGTAAGTCTAAAATATTCAAACAACTTAGACAATTTTCAAAAAGCACTTTCACAAAAACTTTAGCCAAACATAAATGTTTGCTCATCTTTGTTTCAATACATTAATTATTTAGTTGAACTTTATTTAAAGAAGACATTGTCAAAAAAAAAGATCAAATGCTATTAAAATGAGTGAGCACTGGAAAAAAGTTCTTAAAAAATTTGTTTATGTTATTGTTGAATTGTTCTTTAGTAATATAAAGAGAATAATTGATGGGAGATAAAGAAAGTCTTAGATCATGAACACTATAATTATAACCAAGGGTAGTTAGACTAACCTCGGGTAGTGCGCAATAGCTAAACAAAACTTCATCATTTTGAAAGTCTTGAATTTTAGTTACTGTCTGCTCTCCAGGGACAAATTCAGAATCTTTGATGGCAATATCTCTCATGATGGTCATTGCTGGAACCAGAATTTCACAACGACAAATATTTGCAAATCTCTCACTAAAACATAAGAACAAAAGTTATCTGTGTTTAGTTGTTCATTTTTGGCATTAGTAGGCACAAGGTAATTAACACTTTACTTTAAGGATATTATTTGCAATACTTCAGTAAATCAAACAGAAATGTATGAAATATTGTGATAAACTTTTCATTGATATTACACATTATTATATCATAATATATAACAGTTAATATAAAGTTTTCATTGATATTACACATTATTATATTATAATATAACAGTTTTAGGCTAAGCTGAAAAAAAAGATGTTAAAATAGTCTAGAAAAACAGAAATATAGAAAAATCACTTATTTCATATTCATGGACATATATGAATTCTTTAATCACTGTGCATGTCAGATTACAATAGAGACATATATTAAAAGGCCAAGCTGTATATTTGCAATTGTTATCTCTTACAATCGACCAACTATTCATTCTATGAGATGCTTATTATGCAGTGCACATATTACAGTCTAGTTATATACCGGGTATATATGTTTTAATAAAACTATTAAGCAATATCAAGTTGTTGCCACCCAAGGAGAAATATAACTTTTATTACTTATACTTATAATATAAAATATAATATTGTTAGTAATTACTCTTTCTACCTTTAATTATATTAAATCAAATGATATAAAAACAAATAGTCATTCTAAAAATTGGTTCAAATATTAAAACTACACATACGATTATATAAACTCTCCGATATAATCAGATGAAAAACAAATATTTGAAATGTGAGATTCAGAGATGAACCCTCAATTCTGACAAAAAGCCAGAGAAAAAGATATTGCTATTTTAAAGATGTTTTTGTAAATCAACTAGACTTCAGGGAGGGTAATACATGGAGCTAAGAAAGCGTCTTGCGTTTTTTTACATTAATCTATTAAAACTATCTAATCTATTAAAAGCACACAAGACAAAATTCTGAGTTGTTTTTTATATTTACCCATAGACTTTGAGTTTTTCAGGTGCCACTAATTTTTTTATCACAAGGAATCCATTTTCCTCATAAAATTGACGCTGCTCAAGACTTAGTTTTGTATTGTCCACCGTATATTTGAACTTTGGTGAGGCTGCTATTCCAGAAACTCCGGAAACATTGTTTGATTTCTGGTTTAGGTTAAGAAGTTTGGACATGAATAAAAATATTGAAATCTTGAATAGTGAATTATGATGAGATTGAATGTAAAATATCTAGAGGGCAAAATAAAGAGATATATGCAGATGTATAAATTATTATTCTTAATCTTATTTAAGTTCACAGACGTTTTAGATAGAAGATTATTTCGGCCTTGGCCCAAAACTCCAGCATGGCGGAAAAAATTGGGACAGTGGAAGGGCTAACTGCATATATTGCCTCTTTCTCTCATTCACTACTTTGAGTCAATTCTTGAAAATGCTTTAAATATATCCATGCGTTTTTTTAAACCAATGAGCCAATATTAAATCAAACATCGGAGGGCCAAGAGCCAGATCCGGCCTGTCTTGGCTTTCTATAACCTATACTTAGAGTAGGCTGTAAGTGAACGATTTATACAGAATATGCATGCAATCCCCCTCTTCCCCCTCCCCGCTACAGATATTTAAGCCCAGATACCATAATGTGTTAAAATAATTTGAAATAAATTTTCAGCAATATAGATATGGGGCCTAACGTATATGTAAGGACTAACCAAAATAAAAACAGACGAACAACAAGTCAACAAACATGTCATTGGCATTGGCATTGTTACGTTACCGGTAGTGTTCATTATCATATAATACTAATAATGTTGAATATTTAAATGCTGACCTGTGTCATAGTATTGTGGTGTTTATGATTTTGTTACTATAAAAAAAGGATACAATAAAGTCCCATGTTCTTGGTTGCTGCAGATGTCCAAACACTGTTTTTAGTCTTTCAGTCATTGTAACAATCTCTTTTAAACAATCCTGTTGAACTGTTGATCATGATATAAAAAATAAAATGTTAAGACCTATTACTTATTAATCGTTCAATTTTTTAAAATATATATAGGCCTATTCATTATTATTATAGTAGGCAAGTCTAGGTCTAAAAGATTTATAGAAAAATGACTCAAACGTTTAATAATATATTATGATTTTAATAGATAAAATATATAATATATTTATATGGGTAGGAGTTATAGGCATATAATATAAGGCCCCGATATTAGGCTATATTCCTATATACTATATTGATAATATTGAATAGTGTATAGTAGTATGTATAGTATAGCTATAGTATAGTATATAGGCTATATACTACCGGCTACCGGTATCTACTACTAATACTACTATCTAATAGACCAATAACCAATATAGCATAGCTACTTTTATAGTAATAGAGTTAATAGACACTAGGCCACTAGGCCGTGACTAGGCCTATATTTATAAAGAATATAGTACTGTAGTCTGATAGTCTATATATAATAATATAGTATAGCCGTATAGCCTATACTTACTAGACTATATAATTATATAGTAAATTTGGATCTAGTAATATATGTAGACCAGACTATGACTATTATTAATTATTACTATTATGACTATTACTATTATATATTATTATATAGTTATAGATAGTTAAGATAGGGCATAGAGCCATAGATACTCTTAGATAGGCCAATAACCTAGCCTAAACTTTAAACTGATTTTGACTACTACATTAAATAGTAGGGCCTAAAATTAAAAGTGGTTACCTACATTACGGTACCTACGGTTTTAAGTTTTAAGTCTAATCTAATGACGTAGGCTAATATAGTAATAAAGTTTATAAAGATAAACTTATTTCATAATTTCATTGTTATTATTTAGGCAGTGTCTATACGTCCGGCGCGCCGAACATATAGCGCGGGAGATATACGTCCGGCGACCTAACCGGACGTATAGCGCGGGAGATATACGTCCGGCGACCAGACAAAATATTGCGGGAGATATTGTTCCGGTGAGCACGTCACGTTCCATGAGCTTAGTTTTGAAATGAAACACTTGATTGATGTCTTAGCTTATCTTATACATTACAGACGCTCCTTCTATTTCAAATTAAGATCACTAAAATGTGCAGTAAAGTCCACAGCAAACGCTAGATTATATCCTGGATCCAACTTTCATCTTTTATTTCATCTGTGTTTTCACCTTTCATCTCCAAAAATAAAGTAATTTCTGGTCTCAGCCTATAAAATCTTTTCAGAACTGTGTGACACGACAACCAACAGACTGTTGTGTAGAATGAAACATCGGTGAACTGACTAGCCATGTCGTCTAGCAGCTGACTGAATTGACGATGATTGAGAGCATTGCATTTGATAAAGTTCACTGTTTTTGTGACCACACTAAGCACGTGATTCAATTTTAAAGTCTTTGAACACAAATTTTGCTGGTGAATAATGCTGTGAAAATGTGCAAATGATGAATCTGGATACGACTTCTCAATTTTTGTTCCAGCTTGGCAGCAACACCATATAATGTCTGCCAACCATATTTGCATCACCGTCAGTAGATAAACATACAAATTTACTCAAATCAAAATCGTTAGTCATGCAGAATCTGCTCGACTTTTTCAAAGATGTCTTCGCTCGCTGTAGTGTCATGCATTGGGACTAGTTCAATCAGTTCTTCATAAATATTAAATTCACTGTCACAGGCCCTAATAAAAACTGCAAGCTGTGCTTTTCCAGTGATGTCAACGGTCTCATCAATAGCAATAGAAAATTGTTCAAATTTGGATAATGCAGCCTTCAATTGTTGTTTCAAATCATCTGCCATTTCTTCAATCCGTCCAGCAACAGTGTACTTCATAAATACAAATAATATAATTACCAGCACGATACAATCTATTATTGTTTTAAAAATTTAACACGGTAATAACAACCTGTCTGCTACTTCCGGTCAATGTTGGCAGCTTTCATAGATAGAAAACCTTTACTAGCTTACAATAGCCGTATTGTTTTCTTATACGTGGCACGTGCCAGATTTCTGTTTTATACACCCAGAATCGAGACCTGCACTACATACTCTAAGCAAATGAAGCAGCTCAATAGCTTTCACCTGCGATGCCTGCGCAGGATACTCCACATCAAATTCAAATGGTAGGAAAGAGTCACAAATGTGGAGGTCATCAGGAGAAGCCATATGCTGAGTATAAACTCAATCCTGAGTGAGAGGCGCCTGCGATGGATAGGCCATGTCCACAGGATGGGTGCGGAACGCATCCCTAGAGCCCTGCTGTATGGAGAGCTGGCAGCCGGAACAAGAAAGAGAGGTCACCCTTGCCTGCGTTTCAAAGACGTTTGCAAAAAAGACTTGTTACTGGCAGGGCTGTTGAGTCGGAGTCGAGGAGTCGGAGTCGGAGGAAATTTGGGTACCTGGAGTCGGAGTCGGAGTCGGCAAATAATGCACCGACTCCGACTCCTACTAAATTTAGATTGGAAAAAGACATGGCTTCATTTATTTTAAACAACCGATCAATAGGCCTACAGAAATTAATAACATAAGTCCCCATCCCTACTCAAGATCATATCCCTATTGTAATACTATAGCGGGTCGACACACAATAAAAGTCTTTGAACTAATTTGAAATGCGTTATTAGACTGAACGTCATATAGACCGCTCGGCGCCGGTATTGATGACGCTATACAAGTGCCCAAATTACTAATTACCATTCACATTGTTTTTAATGATTTCAAATGCTAGGGACATGGCACGCGCGGTTTTCTCGGAATGCTAAACACTGCCTTAGTAGGCTATAGGCCTAGGCCATGGGTCCTAAATAAAACGCATCTTAATGTAGCTACTAGTGTACAAGCATACCTTTATTGAAGGCCTAGAGAGGCTTTTACACATTTACGATTCTTTCCATAATGTAATTTGCGTTCAATAGGCCTACAAAAAAATGCCGCCTTTACGAGTTATAAATGCGCTACGCACGCAACGCACAATTAGGAGCGGCAATCAGTGGCGTATTTAGGCATGTACCACATGTTCCATTGGAACAGGGGCCCCCACATAAAAGGGGCACCCACACATCCCAAAAAGAAATGTTTGAGTGTATTGGAATAAATGAATTTTTTTTACATTTTCAACGAAATACGGGGATGTCACTCAAACATTTCTATTAGTATAAAGAACTATAAGCATTTTGCTTTTTTACTTTGAGTTTCGAGGTGTCAAACATGTGAAAAGTTTACATTTTCTTCACCGCTTACCTACATACATCCCATTTCAAAAAAATATATAAAAAAAAACTATTGCGCTTTTTACTATAAGGGTGGCATTTTTGTATACAGAAATGGTTGAACTTATTTAATTAAGTAAAACCTAAAAATCAGTACTCGAGTTGAATACCCCTAAAATGGGGTGTAGTACCCAGCCTTAAAGCGTTCCTGTTCAACCAAGCTACGTGCAACATAAAATGTTTGATTTTATAGAATGTAATATGAATTAAAGGCCCTTTTCTGAGGTAGGCCCTATGTGGAAGGCAGGGCGAGACCACGAGGGGCCCCACATACATTTGGGAACAGGGCCCCCACAATCCTAAATACGGCCCTGGTGGCAATATTTATACTTTTCATAGTGTTGTGTTCTGCTTAAAGATGTTAAACGAAAACCGGAATACCGGATTCCGGATTTGAAACCGAAAACCAGTTTTGATTTTCAAAACACCGCATCTGTGCTTTATTATTAACGGCACTATTAAATACACATTCTTTTGATTCTCTTTCAACACATTGTTTTACAAGTTACCATAAATATATGCCTCTTCATATGCTTCTTAATATTATGGTCAACGATAATCGGTAATTTGATTATCACTATTGAAAAATTGAAAGCTATTATCGGTTTTAATCAATTAGCCCAGATTTTTTTAGTTTTAGAATTTTATGGTAAAGAATACAAAATCATATTGTATTCACACAAATCAACCCCTTGAATGCCCTGCAAACACTAATTAAGTTTGAAGTACTTTTCAAATATGCCTACAAAACTACGCACATTTTGCTGTTCCGGCATGTGACTCGTGACATTGCGCGGGGGGTGAGAGGGGGGAGGGGGGAACCGAAATTCGGTTTTAAACCGGTTTTATAGAACCGATAACCGGTTTTAACATCCCTAGTTCTGCTCTTACAGGGAACGCAGCGCCCATATGTAACCTAGCTTCTCACTGGTAAGGGATTAACCGTTTGCCCCTTGAAGTCGCCGATCGTGACCTCTACTGATCAGGCCCCACGAGAGGGGGGGGGTACAGCCGGTATGCCGTACCGGGGCCCTCAAGAATTTAGGGGGCCATGAATATTTAAAATTAAATACAGTAGACTGTTAGCTTTCCAGCCAGTAGTCATGTGGTAATGACACGTAGATGTATGTTGCCTTTCTTTCCTTCAAGGAATGTACAAAATACATTCTCATATTAATACAGAGGAGTCGGAGTCGGGGAGTCGGAGTCGGAAGTAAAAAAAAATGAGGAGTCGGAGTCGGGAACATTTATCTACCGACTCCGCAGCCCTGGTTACTGGCACGCATTGAGCCCAAAACGTGGGAGAGCCTCGCTGAGGAACGCACCTCCTGGCGGTCCAAGGTGCTCGAGGGCACTCAAGCTGCAGAAGCCACCCTCTCAGAAAGAAGTGAAGAGAAACGAGCCAGAAGAAAGGCGAGAGGCAGAGAAAAAGGAGACTGCGCCATCGTCCCTTGAGGATGGAAGGATTCCATATAGGACCTATATATATATTGAGTTGAAATTAACACCAATGTCATACAGTCTTATTGTTATGGAAGAGAACATTAATTTTGTCAGTCCTGGTATGTTAATTTGTTTTTGTTTTTTTAACAGTGATAGATGTTGTACAAATTACACATAGTTTAAGTCAATGTAAGGAACATTATTTTATTAAACCATAATTATAACGTTTAAAAGTAATTTATTACTAACAAAGTTAAATTAATTTGTAAAGTTCAATTTCAATGCAGTAGTAAATCAGTTTTTACTCTTTACTTCGTCCTTTGATTTCCATCTTAAAGTTTTATAATTTACTGATGGATCTCATGTTATCCTTGCACACTTGTTCTGAAATATTGAGAACATCCATATTTACTTTCACATACACTACAAGTACAAGACTACGTGAATTGTAAACGTATTGTATTGTAATAATTATTGAGTGAGCGATGTTCTACTCAAGACTTATTGTCAAATTTTAATGAAACATGTCTGATGATGTCTACGTGCTAAGTTTCTGCTAGATAGCATGCCGGAAAGTGGATCAATTATCCTTCCAAAGATCAGGTCGTATGCAAAAAAATTTAAGCTTCAGAAAGTATGAAGAAGTTTAATCAAAAGGATTTTAATTAAAAGACCAGCAGGATAGGAAGAGATGGCAAATATTTAGAAGCGCTAGTCCTCCAAAGAACAACCAATGGTTTGCACAACTGTAGATGAACGGTTGGCTCAAATTGCAAGTGAACAATGTTGTCATCACGTACCGTTATGCCAAGTGGGACAGGGGTGTGTCCAGCAGACCCCAACAATTCATCTGCAGCAGGTCTTTGCCAACATTTTTCACCATTGGGTTCTATACTATGAGGCAGCGATCGGCAACCTTTTGAAAACGGTAATAACTAGTGTGCCAAAGTATAATTTCTAATATTCTTTAACCATAAGGGTGCCAACAGCCTAAACGTCAAGCTGCTCCCCACTACCATTTCTTATTTACTTTTATAAGAAAATTTATTCATTAATTATGTCAACAAAATAGGGGGAGGGGGCTCTCAAAAAGTTTGACAATTGTTGACATGGGGAGGGGGGGCAAGAAAAGTTGACAATGTTACTTTTTATTTTAAAAAAATTATAAATTAAAAAAATGGACACAAGTCACGCGTTTGTATGACACTCATCGCCCTACCATTTAGTACTAGTACTAGATTATGCATATACTTAATTGCCCAAATGGCCTATAGGACCTTGTCATTCCGATCTGAATGAAATAAAAACAAAAGGTATTACAATTTATTTTGGAGGAGGTGTAAAGGGTGTGGGCATATAGTGCAAGCGGGGGAGGCGGGGTTGTGCTAATTATGTGTGTATGTATGTGAGAGAAAATATTGCACGGCAGGAGGGTAATAAAAGTTTTTATTCTGACATATGAACTAATATATTTTTGCGTATTACTTTATAATAGGTGAAACATTAAAATTAGGTCGGCTAAATAGATCAATTATTAAAGAAGTTCAACATTTTAATTTTCTGGAAAATATTGTATGATGTAGCCTATATAAATATACAATATTACAATTTGTAATAACCAGTGGCGTAGGCCTACGTAGCCGGAATCACACGGTGTGTGGTGGAGGGGCAAATATGGCAAATGACGCCCTAAACTAAACTATTGAACAACTTGCATCGTATCATATTGTCAATAGTGGACCGTACCATTAGATACATAAAATATTTCTATGAAAATGTGAAAAAAAAAATTGTTAAAATCGGATTGGCGGCACCATTGTGACCTACCTACGGTTACCCTCCCACCTCGTGGCTACGCCTATGAGTCTGAGAGTTGTATAGTAAGATCAAGTATTAGCTTGATGAGGTATAAAAACATGTGCCCACGAATTTGAACATATAGGCTACCACTCAGGGGCGAAGCCACATGGGGAGGAGGGCTGAGGGAAGAGAGAGGATAAGCCCCCCCCTTCCGGAATAAAAAAAAATATTTTTCAACAGATTTTAAAAATGCATGTATGTACCCGGTACTAAATTCGCTAAAAAATTGGTAAATGTTTGTCACGCGAAAATTCAGCTCCGCCCCTTGAAAAAAAAATTCTGGCTTCGACCCTGCTACCACTACCTTTATAATTCCGCTTTGATGCTTCAATTCAATGTATATACTAAAAAGCTCAACTACCGTAACTTTAATTTAATTGATCTAAATATGCCTAAGATTATGGAAGTACTTAAATGTTTTGAAATTGATTTCACGGCAAAATATTTCCAGTTTCAATGCTATATAAATAACTATATATCAGATATCCATTCCAGTGGTCTAACACTTCACCATGTGCTGTTTGACCTTATTTATTTTCATAGTTAAAAGGTATTCTTATTACCGGTAATAAAAATAAATCAAGTTTTAATTAAAATGCCTACTAGAAGTAATTTTTGGGGCCACAGAAAAAGACTTGGTGGGCTGTCTTCGTGGCTTTGGGACCATCTTTTGCATGCCCCTGATCTGCACCAAACAGAAATGTAACCAATACATTTAAAACTTCTATAAACAAGTTAGATTGAACATACGAACAAGTAGCCAGCCTCTCCTCTATAGGCATCGCCTACAGTCAGTATTTTGATTTGTGTAATAGTCATATAGGCCTATGGTACACAGTTTGTGACAGTCTCCTGGTATGAAGTACTCCTTGAATAGTACAGATCTAATTTGAACTTTTTAAGTTAAGCAAACTGTAACATTTTTATTTTTAGTCTTCAAATTTGTCTTTATCCAATACTTAAAACTATTAATACCAATAATTAAATATTTTTGAAAATAATATCCCAGATAGGGTTATGGTGGCTAGTGTACAGGTACAGTGAAGGCTAGGATTTTTCCCCATGTCTGGACTGTAGAATCTACCACCTCTGATGTATACCAGTGCTTGACAGTTGGGGTAAAGTAAAGACGGCTGGGCATTGTGCTGGCTACTTAATCTCGAAGTATGCCGTGGTCACAGAAACTGATGACAGCGGCTTCACAGGCCCTATGGATCAATTTGGTTCTACTGGATTACTTTGAGAAAATAATAAAATGAGTCAACGAGTAAGTAATGAAACTAGAATGTTTAATAGACAACAATTTGCTTATCTTAATGAAAACAATTATCAATTTGTCTTTGTGTAAGTATGTTGTCATACTTCTGATCAAAATGATACAGTAACAACAATTAAAGTAATGAGAAAAAAAATAACATGGCAAGTAACTGTCTATTGTTAACATCTATTGATGGCTGCATCTGGCTCGCAGACAAATGCTTGGTTATAAAAAAATGTTTCCTTAGACTCCTTTGATCTACATATTAACTGCATTGCAGCATCAGAAGTTGCAATAATGGTAAGAAATACTCATTATTGATTAGCAACAGCATAGCAATGTTAGAATTCAGAGACATAATTATTGTACTTTTAGTGTTGAAATTACACAAAACGCACATTTACTTTACTTGAATTTTTAATTTTAAACATAATGTATGGCTCTCAATCTCAAGGAATTACTTTCCAAAATATGTGTCTCCATGGCTCCCTCGGACAAAAAGGTTCCCGACCCCTGTGCTAGTGTGTTGAAGAATTATTTTGCGCACACCTAATCAATTTAAATTTTAAGCAGTCCTGAGTTATCTATATAAATCCTATACTGTAATTAAACAAACACAGAACAATTCGTTATTCATAAAATAAAATATTAAAAAAGCAATAAAACCAGTAAATTTTTACTTAAATTTTATATGGCTGATGTGTAGGTGTACTTAGGGTTGCTAGATACATGGGTACTTACATTTAAGAAACTTTGAAAAAACAAAGTGCACTGCAATTATTAACCTAACAATGCATTAGATGAGACAATCTAATTCATTACATTTCCTGCTAAATACTCCCGTGTTAGGCTTTACCCAAACCAGCCACTTTTTGACAATAAATAAGAACATAAAAAGTGCTCTAAGGACATTTAAAACTTTTGTTGTACATTTTAAGGGTTTTTAGCTTTGCCTGCCAGACAGAGGACACATGGCTAAAAAGGAGGACATGTCCTCCTTTTGCCGGACGTCTGGCAACCCTAGGTGTACTTAAATCCCATTAATTCTGTGAAATTCTCAACCAAATTATTTATTAATGGCAGAGGAATTTCTCGCCATGGGTTAAAATCTAGCACAACAGTTTTGACCAATATATAAATACAAGACTATCTCATGTATCAATTTTTAAAAAAAAGGAAAATATGGTTGAAATAATTCGCAAAAAATGTGTAGACCTCATTTGTGTTTTCAACAAGACAAATCAACAAAAATTTCTAATTGAGACAGGACTAAAAGTTCAAGTCTTAGAAGTAGAAAGCATTTTTTGTAGTAATATGATGACCTCTAAAATTTTCATATAAAATGTCCTATGTAGTGAAGATTGCCTATATGGCTATTCTTTAATGGATAATTGAAATTGTATCGTGTACATTCATTTGCTGCTTTTAATTTTACCAGGCATATTCTTAAACCCTTTAATTTTAATGTAAATAAAGAATGAAAGTAGTTATCAGCATGTATGTCTGTTCAATAAAATAACCACAAAAATGCAATAAATTTAAACCCTAACTGAAACATGAAAATTTGGGTATAAAACAGTAATTTTACAACTGAAAGAGAGTTAGGCAGCCCTGATTATAACAAAAAGCCATAAATAAGTTTAAATAACTGAAAACTTAATCACTGTTTTCTTCTTTCAAATAATCAATTAAGTGAAAATGTCAATCTTTAACTTTTCAAATTTTCTTTTTCTCAAAACATAAACGTCAACAATACTAAAAGTATTTAGTAAAATTAAATTTTTAGTTGAAAATAATAATAACTGTCTACAGTTAAAATAAATATACATTAGTATTGAAAAAAGGGCCCACTTTTAAACATTTTCCTTAAATCCCCAAAGTAGAAAGCCTGTCAAGAAGCAGGTTTCCATATTCAACCCAATTGATGGGACTTGCTGAGACGCAAACAGTTTTGAGACGACTTTCATCATTGTAAGTCTCAACTTTAGCACGCAGCCTCAGCAAGTAGTTCTTAAACAACGCCTCATTTATGACGCTGTCAAACCTGCTCTCGTCATTTTGGCGCATTTCCCCCAGCTCGTCTGCCTGGATCCCCAGCAGGGCCTCGGCGGATTCCTGGAAGCAGGTCACCCACTGGTTGTCGGTGTGGTCAGCCACGTTGGCGTTGAGGATCATCCTCCACTTGTAGTTTGGGAACTCCTTGTTACATTTCTCGCAGCGGTACTGTCCATTGCCTTGGTCAACGAGCTTCTTGTTACATTCTGCTGTGGGACATGCCTGGTACATGCAATTGTCTTTTTTGATGAACATCACTGTACCTTTTGCTGTGTAATAATCAGCCTTTTCACCCTGACCAAGATTTTCACTTTTAACCTGCAATGAATTAAAATTGACCAATCATTAAAATAATTAACAAAAAGAAAAAAAAAGCCAGCAGTACACCCATCCCCTTTACCAGCAGTGACATGCAAGTGCCCATCCTTCAAAAATGGTTTTGGAATAATAATAAAAAGTGAAGCCGGCTGGCCGTGTGGTTAGCTCACCGGACTGTCAACCAAAAAAACACCTGACACGTCGCGGGTTCTATCCCCGCCACCAGCAGATCCCTGTCGCCCTACAGGAGTTTTGGGACTAGATGATGTTAATATTTAGTTGTTATCACGAGCGCTTAACCGGCAGCAGTGAAACCTCTCACAGAATAATAGTCTTCTAGAGCGCACTGAGCATGCTAATATAGCATGGATAGAAGCGCTATATAAATTACCATTACCCCATCCCTACACAATACCCATTAACCTCCCAAGAAAATGCTGGGTGACGTAGCTGGCGCCACAAAGATGGGTTACATTAGGACGGAATCAAATGGCACAGGAAAGAGAATGCTGAAGATCTATAGTCTGTGAACCATAATCCAACAGATAACAGAGGTAAGGGTAGTAATCTAATGTAAAAAAAATTTTTTTTATATAAGAGCCATTAACTAGAAAAAGGTCAATGAGACAATGCCAATATTCTTTGTTTTATAACAACTAATACAAAAGATCTGAAGTGCAGATTACCAATGAGTGAGCAAAATAATAAAAAAAGACAAATTTGAAAACCATACATTTTAAATATACTTTATTTATATATATTTTATTGCTACAGAGTTTCAATTAAAAGTTTAGTGAGCATCTCAGCCTATGGGGCAAGTGAAGCGGCGTTCACAAGTTACTGTGGCCAATGGCATAAAAAAAACTCGCCAGTACAAGTACCAATCAGAGATTTTAGGGAGACTCAGGGACACCCCACCCCACTTTCTTGTGAAAAAAAAAGAAAAAAGCATGCATCTTAACCAGATACAACGGGAATAGAAACCTGGGAAGGTTAGTAATGAATGGCGAAGTCTTAGCTCCAAACAAAAAGTAGTGTCTTACTCATTAATGATATTAAAAAATAAAAGCAAAAATGTTACCTGTATAAACGTTTTATAATTAGGTGAATGTCCACCACCAGATCCGCCCTCGCCTTGAAAGGTGCTAAAGTGCTGCTCACGGCCTCCATTTTCAAACCAGCCACGGAGCGTAAAGGCTTCGGGAATACCAGGATTGACAATGAGCTGACTGCTTCCTGATACTGACAATGAGCGTCCATTGAAGTCTGAGACTCTGGCACCTTTAACAGCAATGACTGGGAAGCCCTGACCGTCAAACTTGGTAGCGTCATCCCCCCAAAGTGTCAGGCTCACGGCCACCCCAGACTGATCTATCAGCTGGAGGTCACGCTTGAAAATTTCCTTCTGCGACTGCTTGCTGACAACGGTGGACACATCATTGCAGACCTTCACGATACCAACAACATCAACGTTTGAATTCGCCTTGTAATTCTCCAGCTCTGAAATCTTGATGAACTCAAAGGTCATGGTCGGCAAGTCTGCGCCATCATTGCAGGGTTCAATTACTGTTTCTGGATTCATTGTCATCTCATAGTCACCTTTTAGATTAGAGTACTGCTTGTTGGCTGTTTTCAGTGCGCACTTTGAGAAATAATACACTTTATTAACCTCAAGCATGTCATAATACTTATCCACCTGCTCATTGAAACCAGTGCACCTGATTTCACCGGAGTCATCGATGAGGTTGACATTGAACAGCCTCCCTTCGCCTTTTGAGTTGCTCCACGTACGGACATTAGACTTCATGGTGACCCTAGCTCTAATGCGCCATCGGTTTTGGTATGGTGTCAAACTGGCAATAGAATGAATGCGAGAATTGGGTGTGGTTGGAGTGGAGCTTTTACTGTTGATCTGCAGTTTAGCGCTAGATACATCTGGGTTCTGTAAAAGAAAAATATACATAAATTGTTTTGAGGCTAAATAATTTTAAATATTCAAACTAATAACTTTCATTTAGCTTATGACTGATTTGTCCATTGTACAAGTGAAACAGCTTAATACTGGATAATATTATATATATTAATATAATTATTTTTAAAAACTATAAATCAGTCTGGTGATTATAAACAATGTCCAATTATATTTTACACTACTAGCACAGTAGACATTGTTAAGTTCTTCAGAGACTATTTCTGCATGTCTAAACATAAAACTAGTAATATTGCATTTAGGTTTTTTATTTGTATAAAGTTAAAAACATGCTTTGACAAAAGACAAAGAGATATAACTATAACCTATATCAAAACTTTACTAAATAATAATATCTTGTCTTAAAAAAAAGAAAGAAATAAAAATGCATACCTGTCCAGTGAGTTTGCCAAAATGGTTATTTGTGGTAAGCGGTTTTGAAGACAGTAAAGAATTAGCTTTCTGGTCTGGCAACTCATCCTTGATTGAACCCAGAGGAGGTATTTCATTTGGGTTAATGACAGTAGGATTCCCAATTTTATCTCCAATGTCTCCCCCTGGAATCAAGACACAGAAAACATTGAAGTGAAAAGACCCAAAATTATTGTAAGTCAATGTAAGCTTGTTAGATTGAAGCTAAACTGCAGTTGGGAATCAAATAGAGTTTTAGAAGTCTAGTGTCTAGTGTGGCAATAGCTCAATAATTCACTCAATATTGACATGCATGTGTTGCAAATCATGAAAGTGGGTAGCCGCAATAGCAATAGCTCTCGATAACAAGTAGGCCTACAGAAAAAAATTACTGTATGTGGCATATAATCTAAAATCTGTTACACTTCCTGCTTCTTTTTCGGCTTCAGATGTTTATATTATAAGGGGTAAAATAACAGTTAAAAATTATTAATGTTCGGATAATTGGAGTTTTATAGTGTTTAGTCAGAGAAGGTGGGAAAGGGGGTAAAAATCTGTAAAACTAAAACTATAGTGTCTATAGGCCTAGTTTAGGAAAAGGTTGGCATTTGACTATGGCCGCTGCCATTTTTATTCAATTCCACCACTAGTAGGCACTAGTCACTTTAGACTTTAATGGTGTTTGTTCTGACATTATTATTCATTGCATATTTTTGTATTGGGAAAGTCTTGTCAATGTCCCACCTATCCTACATAACATAGTCATGCTGGACAGTTGAAGCGCCAATAATGTAAAAAAAAAAAAAAGCCATGGCCCTTGCCTTGACTAGGCTAAATCTAGCCCTACCGCCTACCAATCCCTGCACTGCAGGCTGCAGGAGTTTTTGAAGTTTTTGGGTTCGTTTAGTTAGGCTTAGCCGCTTACTTAGGTCTAGATCTAGTCTAGGTCTTAGGTCACTTTCACTTTTAGGACTTGTCACTTAGCACGTAATAATCTTCTATTTGTATCTAGAAGGCACATCTGTAAACAAGTCAAGTTCTCACCGTTCGCTTAGAAATATTACAATCACAATGTGTCAATACAAAATAAAAAGTACAAGCATTTGAACACACAGAGCACTGTTCACTGTAACTTAACCCTCAGCTCTGGTAGTCGGAGGCTAATCTAAAACAACACAACTACAACGTCAACGGTCACGGACAACGGCGAAAACAGACTTACCTGATGCTAGAACTTTAAGATCCAAAATTATTATTACGCGCTTGTCGCCTTGTAATTTGTTACACATGTACTTTGACACTTCTATGACTGCAAAATTTGTTATTTCGTTACTTTCCATAAATTTGTTTAACTGCGCGGCTAACATCACATGAGAATACAAATAATCTCCATCCGACAATAGAAGTCTGTAACGATCAGTTCCATTAGCAGAGGATTCTATTTTCTTTGCATTTATAACCTGGAAAATGGGATTCTTGGGTGTCATTTCGTGAAGAATCTGAAGAATGGCATTGTTTGACAGCTTCATTTTTACAAAAATGCCTAAATAATGAAATAATAAGAATGAAAACAACGTATAAAATCTCTTGACTTAGACTCAGCTGTTACAGTTACTTTATTATTTATTATTAAAGTGGCGCGCTTATTTAGGTGCGAAATAACAGGAAGTCTACATGGAGACAGTCTTATTAAGAAAACTGTACTCATTGGATGATTTCCTGTGGTTCTCATTATTTCCGGGTTGTTTATCCAATGGAAAATCTGTTTACACCACCAATAATTAGTCTTGGGCGAATTACGCTGTGTTATTAAACTATTCTAAAATATTCCCAAAAGTAATTGTCTATATTTTTGTAAAAATAATATCAAAATAACGGATAAATATATATTTGATTTACGTATTGTTTTTATAGTGTTTAATTAGTTGGCTGTTATATATGGCGACGTCGTCGCGCAATAATTTTTATTAAGTACGGTCTGAGCTCATCAAAATGGTTGCGATACAACAACATTGTACAATTAGTTAAAATTGTAATAATTTATAGTGGGAATAATTCCAAATAGTGAATTCTTAACAATGGGCTTTCACACATTATTTTATTGATAATTTTAAATACCACTTTCCTAATCTTAAAATATTCTATTGCTTGGTAAGCTGCATTGTCAAACATGGGAAACTGTTTTGGTGGATCTCATTCGGATCCAGCCAAGAGCGCTGTAGAAACATCACCATCTCACAGAAATGTCGAGTCTAACGGCGTTTTAACCAGAGCCACCAGTGCAGCGGCTTCCAACACAAATAATTCACAAGGCAGCCCGTCACCTTCTAATCAATCTCCACAACATAGAGTCGAGCCAAATGTGGACGTTATACACACTGGACCTCTAAAGGTCTTTGTGGCTTTGTATGATTATGATGCTCGGACAGACGAAGACTTGTCTTTTAGAAAAGGAGAACACTTAGAAATAATTAATGATACACAAGGGGACTGGTGGTTTGCAAGATCTAAGACTACGAAAAAGGAAGGATATATTCCCTCAAATTATGTGGCAAAACTTAAAAGTCTTGAATCTGAAGCGTAAGTAAATTTTTGTTTTACAGTAAAAGTTTTAGTAAAGAATTAGGTAATACATATAGTATAATATAGTAATAGGAATAGTCGGAATAGGCTACACTCTACTCTACTCTACACACTACATATCAGTGCCTTCATAACAACGAGATGCCCTCCTATCTCAAGTAACTAATCAAATCGTTTGTTCTGCCGACTCCTTGCTTCTGGAGATGCCCATTCCTCTCTGATAATGGCCTTCTCAATATCTGTCCCAAAAGTATGGAATCTACTTCCCATCAAACTCAGACAAACAAGTTCTATCCTCACTTTTAAAAAGAACTTGAAAGCACGTTATTTTAATATTAATCTTTGTTGTGTAAACATATTTTCGACCCCTACTGTTTCACTTTTATATTATAATTATAAAGATAAAGGTCGATTAATGCTACTCTCTACTCTACACATTGATTGACTTTAAAAAGAAAATTAATGTGTAGAGTAGAGATTTAAGACACTTTGTCCTATGTTTGTGCCTACACTAGGGTACATTTTAGCTCTCAATTAGATTAATTAGGCTAGCTTACTTATATCTATTCTTTATAAAAAGCTTATTAAACAAGTTTAGAGACTCTTCTAAGTTACCTACAATATTTATAATTATAGACTCTCTATTTAAATTTAGCAATAAATTCAATAAATAAATATATCAATGCTAGTTGTTGTTATAATATAAATTATAAATATAGGCCTACCATATAAAATAACAGAAAAGAATCAGGAGTGAGGTTTAAGGTTTTAGTATCTATCCTTAGCCTTAGAAAAAACTTGTAGGCCTATAGGGATATATTTTAATTAATTAATTTTTTTCCCTTCGCCTGGCCATTGTTTGTAGAAACCTGATTATAAATCTATTGACCTGATTCCCCCCCTAGCCCATCTCCCTTCTCATGACATCACAGGGAGACAGGTAAGAAAGCCAAAACAATACATTCTGTCCTAATCTAATTAAATTGTTTACAGGGGCATTTTTAACGACTACATTTTAACTGGCAACTGTTTCATTAAATTTGATTTCATCATTGACAAATTAATCAATGGTCACACATGAAGAAACTCCTCATTCTGTTTAAATATCTTTATTCACATAAATGATGAACATACATGTTGGACATAGGATGGACGTCGACTGAAACAATAACAGACTGAATTCATAACATAACTTGAACATATAAACATACATATAATATATACAGGTAACCCTTCAACCCCCCCATTTCTAAATGGTTTTTAGCTCTAACTCTTAGTTTTAAACAAAAAGTGTGGTTACGGTTTCTGAACATACACATAGACGAATAAAGAGAAGAGTTTGGCAGGAAGAGTCTTGCAGACCTAGACTTATATAAACTGTGTGAAATTTGTGCTATTCTTCTCCCTAATGCACGCATGCCACCTGAGACCCAATCAGGCTATATGGATTTTTCTCCCAAGCGTAGTACAGGCCAAAACTAGGACAGATGATGGCACTATGATAGTGGCAATGAAATTTTTTTTTAGCATTATTGGTAATAACAGGGTTCTCACACAGTCTGGAAAAGTCTGGAGTTTCAAAAAAACAAATCAAGGCCTGGACAACCTTGAATATTGGCATTTTAGCCTGGAAAAAAGCCTGTCAGCCTGAAAGTTTTTGAAAAAAAATTGTATTATAAAAATCAAGTCAGTCAAAAAACACCAATCCCATTTTTATACGCCATAAACAACCACTGACCGAGCCTTAGATTAATACCTCATTCACGCCATATTTAGGTCACTTAGGGAAAGGGGGCGTGTGACCATTTTCCAAATATGATTGTTGTTTAAATCTGCCAACTAGCTCGGCCTATATTCGCAATTTTATAGAAACAATTTTTTTTAAAAATAACAATGAAGTATGGTATACTTTTTATTATTATAATGTCCTGTGTCATTGTAAATCTTACGATCTTATGGCTCAGGGACAGTAATTAAGTTATTAAATTCAAATCTCACATAAAATATGTCTTGACTTATTACTTAGGCTTAGGGCAACTTCATTTCATTAAGCCTAGACTAGAATAAATTGATACAGATATAATACCAAGTTTACAACCCTTTTAACCGTGTACATGTAAGGGATAGTGTATGTGTGTTTTCTCCCCTACCTTGACTGCTAGTGACGGTCTGCGATCTTTTTGGGGAAGTGATACAGTGGAAACTGGTTGGGGGTGGGGGGATGAGGGGAGCTGGGCATACATGATATTGAGGGATATGGTGAGGGGTGGAATCTTCAGCTATTATCAGTAAAAAGCACTAAAGAGGTAAGGGGGGGGGGCAATTTTTTCTTCATTGACTTGTAAAGTTTTAGGGCCAAGGGGAATGGAGGTTGAGGGTAGGGGAACAGAACGGGACTATCCTCTGTAAAAATGGGAGGGGAGGGCATCATTTTTTTTCATGTACTGTCAATTAAAGTAGGAGAGAGAGATGATGGGAAGGGGGAGATGGGGCTCCCTTTTTTTCTTCACCAACCAACTTGTAATATTTTAAGGGGATGATGACCAATGGTGGTTGGGAGAAGGTTGGCAATATCAATATCAGTAAAAATAGTAGATGGATAAAAAAAAGGATTGGGTGGGGGAAAGTGAAGAGGGCTATCAACTCATTTTATTTAGTAACCCTTCCCGTACCGACCTACTTCTATCTATGCTGCCTTCAGTTCCGCTCTATACGCGCCCGGGACTGTAAGGGTTAACAGACTCGTATAGTCTTTATAGGGAATAATAGGGATGAGGTGTTACAATAAGAAATATTGAATTACATATCATATGTGATGCAACCCCACGGAATGGTACTGAAGTCGGCAAAATAAGATGTATAGTTTTATGTGTTTAGTAAAAGATAATTAATTGTGACCCGTTCTCACGAAAGGTGACATAAGTCGGAAATACCAATTTGTGCTACATGCGTTTTTGTATTGTGGGGGTCTTTCAGGTGAATTTTTTTTTATTTTTGTAAATACTAGGTTATCCATTTCTAAATCATAATTTATATGTTTTTTATTTTTTTTTTCTACAAAAAAATATTGTAATTAATTATTTTGGTCAACGTGTGATTTATAATTTAGCATAAGGTCACTCAAATTCGACTTTATTTAACCTATCGTTTTATACCTTAACCTTGACAGAACCCCATAATATATCATTGAAAAGGGCAGATTCTCGGAAATTTCTTTGTGATCACTATTTATTTATAGAAACCAATCAGAAAATATTTAAGCCTGAAGTTTGGGATAAACAATTCCTTTCTTTCTATCCAATGAAAATTCGTTTATAAATTGATCATTGGTTACGATACCATATTTTTCCAATACAAATTCGCTGATTGGCTAGTGGGATACAATGCGGTAAAGAATTAGGCTTTCCGTTTTCGATATTATGAAAATTTCACACAATGGAGAGCGACATAGATTCACTGTTAAATTCTTTGAGCGATGTGATTTTTATTATTTTTTGTTCAGTTTTATTATAAAATAATATCGTATATACACCACTAAAAAGATAATTGAATGCCCTTTCGATTGGTATGTAAATATAGATATTACGAATCTGGTTGCTATAGAGTTTAGACATTTTCAAATGCATTAACTTTAAAACGCCTTTTCTCGAAACTCTTGTTTTTTTGTCTGACTAGTTCTAAGTGATAGTAAGTGTCATAGAAAAATGAAATATTGACGTATAATAATAAATTTGGTATTAAAATAAAGCTTTTTCAATGCCCTTTCAAACGATATATATAACTTAAAATGTTGAAAAAACCACTTATGTCTCCTTTTGTGGGAACGGGTCATAATTTATCTATACATTGGTGAACAAATCTTTAAAATCGATTAATTAGTTTAAAAGTTATTCAAATATACACAAGTAAAGGTAGGAGAATTAGTTTTGGAGAAAAATGAAAAAGAAATCAATGCCGATTTTTCACAATTTGCAATAAATAATTAAATATTACCAGGATGAATAAATATTAACCAATCTTAAAACTTAATGAGTCAATTTAGTCAATACACAAGCTTTAAAAGTTTTCAATGATTTAAGTAATATTTAATTTACATTTAAACTATTTTATCTTTAGATGCCATTTTGCTTGCTTTTATACAAAAGCAGCATAAAAAAAATTTTTTTTGTAATTTCTAAAAATAATGTAAGCTTGAAAATTTTACAGCTACAAGTTAAGGCATTCAACATTACAAATCAATAATAATCTCAAAAACGACCTCCGACCCTTTTCTCTCATTATTTTGCATTTGCTGACAAATCTGTTTTACCGACATCCGTACCGGTTCGTGGGGTTGCATCACATATAGTAAATGTTAACGTGTTCCGGTAGCCTGGAATTTGTCTCTTATATCCTTGAAATAGTCTGGAAACCGCCTTGAATTCTTTTTCAGAAAAAATGTGAGACCCCTGTTAATAAACACAAGATCTAATATACATATATACTTTTAATTAGTTGTATAATTAATAATTTTCATAAAAATGTATATATCAAATTGATAAAGAAAAATTCTTTTTTTTATTATTTTTCAGCTGGTACTTTGGAAAAATTAAGAGAGTTGAAGCAGAGAAAAAACTGCTTTCACCAGAAAATGAACACGGAGCATTTTTGATTCGTGACAGTGAAAGTCGTAGAAATGATTATTCCCTATCAGGTGAGTGTTTTATAGTAATGGGTCTTCTTCAGCATTGGAATATAATTTTAAACTGTACTTTATTAATTAGCCAATGTAATATGAATGGACTTTGAATATTAGACAGTATAAACACTTTAGCAAGTGAATTTCTGCTTATTTCACAACTTTTAGTTTCTCAAATGCACTGTGCAAACACCTTTGCAAAGAACGAAATATTAATTTGAATAATAATGACACATTACTTGTTTGGAACTCTTTTGAAAAGCAAAACCGGAAGTTGTAGCAGGTATAAGAAACGGGTCACAAAAAACAAAATTGTTGGAAACATCTACCGTATTTGATATAAACTGTAGAAAATATTATATTTTGTTGAATTTAATTAGTTAAATAAACACACTGATAAAAATAGGTTTATTGCAACAAAAATACACATCAAGATATTTTTTGTTATTTCCGAGTCTAGTCTATTCAGTGATGTTGCTTACGGTAGCCCGCATCATCATGTTAGTTGATATTTGAACGTAGGAAATTTTTTTTTTTAATTTAAACTTGTAACCGAAAAATTTGGTTATAAAAAATGCGGCTTATGCTTGAGATTTTATGGCATGACTATTTTGTTGAAATAATTTGTCTTTTACTGTCTTTTTCATTCAATACATTTATTATCAAATGTAAAAAAAAGCCTCTACCTTAATAAAAAAAATCTGATTTTTATTATTTCAAAGTTTACATATAGAATATATCTAATGGACCTGATTTATTAACAAACAACAAAAAAATGAGCTAAAAATTAAACTTGTGTATTTCCTATAAAAATTATAGTTCGAGATGGCGACACTGTGAAACACTACAGAATTCGACAGCTTGATGAAGGAGGCTTTTTCATTGCAAGGCGGATCACATTCCGAGCTCTGTCAGATCTGGTTGACCACTACAGTGCTGACTCTGATGGTCTCTGTGTGAACCTGAGAAAACCATGTTCTCAAGTTGGTTTACTTTTATTAATTTCAAATTTGAAAAACTAAAAAAAAAATGAATCACTATTACAGAGAAGTTTTATTTCTATTCTTGTTATATATCAGTTGGCTAAATTTCTCAAGATATTCATTATGTTTTTGGGGTTAGTATAAAATCAAATCAGTTGTTATGTTTTTCAAAATGGCTTTTTATGCAACCCAATCACTTTAAAAAAATGATAAAAGTATTTTTATTTTTGTGCAATATATTGAGGTAAAATTAAAGATATGCATTGTAGGTAGTGAGGCTTTTTAATCTAATTATTCTTCCTACAATTAAAAAGCACAATTTATGACCATTTTAAAAGTTAATTGTTTTATGGAACAGATTGAAAAGCCACAGACTGTTGGACTGTCATACAACACCAAAGATCAGTGGGAGATTCCTAAGAGCTCCCTGAAGCTTATCCGCAAAATTGGCCATGGCCAGTTTGGGGAAGTCTGGGAAGGCTTGTGGAATAATACAACACCAGTTGCCATCAAGACACTTAAACCAGGTAAGTTAGGACTAGTAAATAGTAAAAGATAAGGTTATATGCTTGACCTGTTAAGTTATATACTGTTGTTCGCTTACCTTTGGTCACTCTGGGTTGCTGGAGTATTTAAGGAGACGATGAACTGCTAAGTGGCTGTAAGGTGCCCCAGTTCTGCCTACAGTTGTTTTTACTAACAATGACCAATGTTTTCAAATCATATTCAGACTAAGGACATAAGAAGCTGAAGCACCACATGTTCCGCAAACTACAAATCGGAACAAAAGAAATGTGAGCCCCTGCAGAACAAGGCTAGAAAATGCGGAACATACTTCAGACCTTTGCCCTGTACTACTCTACCCGGGTCAGCCAAATGGCCCCAGGAAACTTCCCTCAGTAACAAACTATATGGCTAGAGCAACTCATAACCACTGCGCGGTTCATCGCACATATTGGACATGTTGTCTAAATCCCCCAACATGCACTTGAGGACAAAGAAGAAGTTCCCAGGGGTTAGAAGTTTGACCTGGCAGAATGGAACAGTGGGAAGGTCTATTTGCTCTGTATTTGCTAGTTTACATGTACTAGCTTAATACTTTTTTTTTTGTGTGTTTCTTTAAAGGTACAATGGATCCTAAGGATTTCTTGGCTGAAGCCCAGATAATGAAAAAACTACGTCACTGTAAATTGATTCAGCTGTATGCAGTTTGCACTCAGGATGAGCCCATCTACATTATTACAGAGCTCATGAAAAATGGCAGCTTGTTAGAATATCTGCAAGGTAACGATTAGTTCTTTGATAGTATTTTACTTATTCACTTTGCCTATTGTATAATTCACTTCTTTAATAAAAGTATTTACTTTTTTTAAATTTTCAAAATATAATCATCTAGTATATTGGAGGGCAAAACTGTGCAATATGCTCGCACCTCCATTTTAAACGGCTTGCACTTGAAAAAAGTTCACCCTTTACATTTTACATGTTGCTTTTTTGTATGATTATGATAGTTTATTAATTATAATAGTAATTAATAGGAATTTCACATGATGTTGGATGCTAACGCTTACATTGTAATGTAACAAGTCCCAATGACTAGGGTAACACATGGCCCTCCCCTACTACCCACTTTCACCAGTCTCTGTAACCAGTGAATCTCAGCTCCAAAAGTTTGCTTCCTTAGATCTAAGTGTGTTTGCCTAATCTATTATACATATATAACTCCATACTAGCATACAAGATGAAGATATTATTCAACATGCATCTGACATACATCAACTATCAAAAATGTAACTTTACATAAAAAAATGTAAATAAAATTTTAACAGCATGCAAAATCAGCTAATGTTTGTTGTTAAAAACTTTGGTAGTTAAAGGGTTTTATAAAGTTACGTTTCACTATTTAGCTTGCAGGGAGAAGAAAAAAAAACCTGCTTACTTTTCTGCCCAGCTGTTACTTTTTGAATGTATTTATCATTGATTCTTGATTTGTTTGCGTTGACAGGCAAAGGGCGGCTGCTGAAGCTGCCAAACTTGATTGACATTGGAGCACAGATTGCCTGTGGCATGGCTTACCTTGAATCCCAAAACTACATTCACAGAGATCTGGCAGCTAGAAATATTCTGGTTGGCGACAGTAACAATGTTAAAATTGCTGATTTCGGCTTGGCCAGAGTGATTAAGGTATTTTTTAAAAATACTTTTAATAATTTAAATAGGCCAGGGTTCTTACGGGTTTGGAAAGCTTGGGAATGTTGACTTGACTTTTCAAGTTTGGGAAAACTGACCAAGATTAGGGAAAGTCTGTGTGAATTTTGCTCAAATTCACATGGCATGAAATAGCAGCATAAAAAATAATTTTAAACGTTTAAAAAAAGTAAATAACCAATTAGTTAAGTTATGGGGTTTTTAAGTCCATCATATTTGTTTTTCTTAAATTTTTCTATGGGTACTTGAAAAAAAATCCATAATACTTTAAAAAAATATAAATGGACTGCCTATCATATCACAAGAGATTGCAATATTTGTCCATTCAGATACAGATGGTTTGTAAAGTTTGGGAAAAGTTAGTGAATAATAAAATGATTTTAGAGTATGAACCCTGATAAGCTAAATGTTTGTTTCTCTAGTAGAAAGTTCTGCTTTGATTGTTTGTCACTAAAAAGAATTGCTAGTGTTGCTACTGCTACTTCAGCAGGGATGTCACCTTTCCAAATTTTGGCAGAATTCAGAATATTTTAATTGGAGTAAATAATAAGGAATTATGCACATTATATTGTATACATATGCAATTAGATTGCAGCAGTGATTCCTTTCGCCCTGTCACTGGCAGGAAAATATGTTTCCTAATCCTTTGGGGAAGGCTAGCTAAGTATCTTTTATAAGTTGACATTCACATTTTTTTTTGCAATAGTCTCTGTGTTACATTTTTCATTAAACAGCCATTCATTTTTTCTCTCCATGGCATTAAATTATATTTACTATTTGGATAGTGTCCATTGTTTTCTCCTGTGTTTACATGAATCCATGATGTGAACAAATCTCTTTCCTTGTGCTGAATTGCTTACATTTGGAGACACCTTATGTTGATACTTTTTGTAATCCCTTGTTACAATTTTAGGAGGATGAATACGAGGCACGTGTAGGGGCCAGATTCCCAATTAAGTGGACAGCACCTGAGGCAGCCAATTTCAACAGGTTCACCATTAAGTCGGATGTCTGGTCATTTGGAATTTTGCTGACTGAAATTGTCACATATGGCCGTGTTCCATATCCAGGTAAATGAAATAACTGTAATATCTATATTATATTATAACTATATTACCTGTGCAATATTAATTTGACGTAGTATGTACAAAATGATATCTTTAAAGGCCTTTTATATGTATATATCAATATGTTGCTGTATTACATAAGGCCCAATCGGAAATCACCCCGGATATTAGTCTTAGCCAAGTATCTTGTTTATTTTGGGGCCCCATTTGCCTTGGCAAAAAAAAAGTCCCAACTAATACCCCGCACAAATTTTGAACCTTCAAAAAAGAAAATCAAGTCAAACCACATTGGAAACAATTCCTCCCCAACAAAAAAACTTTTTTTTCATAACCTGTTCATTATTCTATATAACAAATACATTTTGGCAGTGTTATTGAAGCCCTCGACATTACAAGAAAAGAAATTGACATGGTGAAAGTTCTATTTGATCAAATGTGAAACTTTATAATTTTTGTTTCTTACCAATCTCCAGGTATGACGAATGCTGAAGTACTGCACCAGGTAGAGCACGGCTATCGCATGCCCTGCCCACAGGGTTGCCCCAAAACACTTTATGAAATCATGCTGGACTGTTGGCGCAAGGAGGAAATTGAAAGGCCGACTTTTGAAACTCTACAGTGGAAGCTGGAAGAGTTCTTCTCCATGGACCCCAAAGAATACAGAGAAGCATCCTTTGTCAGATAAACACAACAAACAACTTATTTCAGACCAACTAGTCAGTTTATCATTCTTTATAAAAGCCATGACTGTTCAATGTGAGCTGCAGCTTGAGGAAATAGATTTTGATCTTCTTTAATTTTATTTATTTTTGCAGGTTTATTGATATATATGTTTGTATTTTAATATCTATGTTTTAAAAAACAATTAACTGTTAGTATGCTTGCTTATAGGGGCACAGTAGCCGAGCGGCAGCGCATTCGTCTGGCGCACCAAAGGTTCTGGGTTGGAATCCTGGTGAAGGCTAGGATTTGTTCCCGAAACTGGAGGGTGTCCCTGAGTCTACCCAGCTCTGATGGGTATCTGACATTAGTTGGGGTAAAGTAAAGGCGGTTGAACATTGTGCTGGCCACACAATCCCCTAGTATTGGCCACAGAAGCTGTGGTCCTCTGATCAATTTGGTCCGAAGGGTATTTTTCTTACTATCCTTGCTGTTACAGTCAGAAGGGAAAGGGCTTTATATTTTTAGTTAACATGAGAAATAAGTATCTAAAGATGTTCTATGCACAAATGAACAGAGTTAACAATGGGTTTCTGAGAGCTGAGCAGTTGTGATAGAAGAGGCACAACTATTTCGTGTGTGAGCTATTTATTTGTTAAATGTATGAATCCCCTATGTGTAAATATTTCTTATTGAGTTGCATTGAATAAGAGTGTGTGTTTCGCTTCTGTCTTGACACAAACATGTAGAATGGTGTATTGAATAGCTGCTAACTGTGCGGTTTTGAAAGTTTGATCAAGCAGTTCCTAAGTTGTACTGAACTATTACAGTGAGGCCGGATGGTCCTGCGGTTGGTACACCGGACTGTTAACAAGATGGCCCCCGGGTTCTAGTCCTGCTGCTGACCTATTCCCGCAGGAGTTTTGGGCCTAAAGGGATGTACAAATCTTCTATCTGGAAAGAACGTCTGTAAACTTTATAAGTCAGAAGAGAGTTCAAATATTGTTATTGTTTTTTTTAATATTGTTGTTGTGTTAAGTGTTCAACTTGCTTTGTATCATATAAATGCTGAAAAAAAACTTACATGGTTGATGTTCACTTGCTGTAGAAAGAAAATTTGCTGTGAATGTTTTTTGAGTTACCAGTAAATCAAAAGCCCATAAAGCTACAAGATTTGTTAAATCTTGGTTTGTTTTCAAATATCATTAGTTGATTGTAAGCTTTTTTTCTGTATAAATGTAAGAAATTGAGCATGGTACTTTTATTTTTCATTTAGGAACATACACATTTGGAACAACTAACTTAACCCTTACATCCCCAGGCGCATTTATTTCCATCGACCTACTTTTTCCCATCCGCCCCGGGCGCATACATTTTCATCAGCTGACACAATTTCCTGTGGCCCAGGCGCATATATTTTCCTGAAGGAAGTGTGTCTATTTAAAGATCAAAAATAAAGATTTGACCTTTCACCATAGTCTCAGGCAGAATGATTATGCCAGAATAGAATATTTTATCGCTTTTTAAATTATGAAAATTGACCAATTATTGAGTTTTTGTTGTGAAATTGAACATTTGGGTCTAATTAATTAAAATAAAGTTTATGCCATGGTGAGTAATTAGTAAAATAATTGCCATTAGTATTAGTGAAGGCATGCAAAGCAAGAAAGTAGGTCGGTGCGAGAAGGGTTAAGTTTGTGTAATTTTTTTAGAATTTTGCTGTTATTGACAGCTTGAACAGTAGGCTATTTATTCATATAAAAAATTTTGTTGTTAAGGAGTCCTAATGTTCTACTCTACTGGAAATTATTCAATTGTTGCTTCTACGAGTGTTTAAAAAAACAACAACCACAAATAAAATGTTGAAATTGAACTACATGTATACTTTACCGGTTGACATTAACACATTTTTACACATACCCGTATAATATATTGAATTTTAATTTTAAAAATTGTCCCCGAATTTTACAATTAATGTTAAGAAATATTTTGTTATTGTGTGCATTGCATTATAAAATGATACATAAACGTAAATATATAAAAGCCATGGGGTTTGAATGCTGAATAAATTTTTCTATTAATATTGTATGACAGGCAACACAATCTAAGTAGAGAGAGTTATTTAGCGTGAAATCAAGATAAGTCCTATTATATATATTTATATATATTATGTTAATATTTGTAAATAACTTCATCTGGAGACTGACGGCTTGGTACTGATGTTCCTTGTTGTTCAGTATTAGAAAAAGACATCCGAGTTAGTATTGAGCAGCTTACAATACCTTGTTTTTTATTTAGGATTTGAACCTTTACAGGAATTTGTACAATATTACTTCAGTTATATAAGTTAAAATGAAACTAAACTAATATATGACAAAACTTTGAAGTTAATGTAACCGCTGCATAGATCTATTAGTGAAAAATACACACAAGTCGCACATGTTTATTGTAAATTTATTTTGTGCTGCTGTGCTGGTACTGATATTTAATTTTACCACTGTACTGGTACTCATATTGATTTACCGCTGTACTGGTATTGGTATTAATATTGATATTTACCGCTGTACTGCTATTAATATTGGTATTTACAGCTGTACTGGTATTAATATCGATATGTACCTCTGTACTAATATTAATATTGATATTTACAGCTGTACTGCTATTAATATCAATTTGTACCTCTGTACTGGTACTCATATCGATATGTACAACTGTACTGGTATTAAAATTGATATGTACCACTGTACTGGTATTAAAATTGATATGTACCACTGTACTGGTATTAAAATTGATATGTAGCATTGTACTGGTATTAAAATTAATATGTACCTCTGTACGGGTATTAAAATTAATATGTACCTCTGTACGGGTATTAATATTGATATGTACCACTGTACTGGTATTAAAATTGATATGTACCACTGTACTAGTACTCATATCGATATGTACCACTGTACTGGTATTAATATTGATATTTACCACTGTTCTGGTACTAATATTAATATTTACCGCTGTTCTTGTGCAAATATTTATCTGTATCCCAGTAGTGGTACTAAAATTAATATAAAAATGAAAAGCAGCATATAGTCCATCAACGGTTCACATTTTCCGGTTTCAGGTTTTGCATGTGTATGTAAGGTTGATCTGGGTATTGTATTTACTCTTTGCTTGAATGTTGCTTAAGATAATGATAATGTTTAAAAAGTGTAACAATGATTCTGGAGGGTGCAGTTTCTGGCACTGAAATGCAACTTTTTACTTTATGTGCTTTGAACTATTTTAAGGCTTAAATTGTACATTATTTCAAACCTTGTTGTTTCTGAATGTCTAAGTGCTGAATGCATTGAGTTTTTGTCAACAATTTCAATGTTTTTGCTATTTCAATGTTTCAATTGCTACTATTTGCTCACAAGTCTTGGTTAAAAAATGTCTGTATGCTGAGTTTATTTTGTTGAAAATATGTCAATGGTGCGTTTTTTTGTATAAAAATTGTATAAAATATATTTGCCGATGACTATTGAATTATATACCTATATGTTTAACAATATCAAATGTGTATATAAAATATAAGTTTCTAGTTTTGATAAATTTAATGAAGCTCCTAGTTGTGACTTCTTATATATTTCATTATCCAAGATTTTAACCACGTCTTGTTGTGTGTCAAAACGTGAGAGATATAAAGTAAGGCTTGGGGTTTACGTCCATTGTCCCACATACATTTAGAGCCTGTGAAAGGGAGCGCCTTATTCTCCCTCAAAACATCTACCGCTATATTTCTCTCCCCAACCCCTAACCATCCACACCTGCCAGACGTTTTAGTTTGCCCAAGTGTGCCGGGTAAGAACCGTTGATGACAAAACTATTTCTTCATACACGTCAAGACATTCCCTCATGAAGCTTGTAGCATCAATGCGATATTCTTGTCAGTTTTTTTTTATATTATGGATGATCTGTTTATGTAACTGTGCCAACTGAACATATAATTTGTCAATACAATTTACATAGTTTGTTCCTCTGCAAATGTCATTTCTTTGAATTCGTTGGGCAAGTTTTTTGGAATTTTTTACAATTAGTTCTTGTTTTTATGCATATGTGTTGTATAAAAGCATTTCGGATGAGCTTTCTAAACTATTTGTGGGTTTTAAATATAGTTTCTAAAAATGTAGTAACATTGTATAGTTGTATATTGGACCTAATTATAATGCTTTTTTTAAATATTATTGTATTTAAAGCAATCATCTATAGAACAGGTTAGGTCAAAATTAGATTTTGACGCAGATGTTGTATCGGTTTGAAAAGAGTTATGAAAAGATTTGTATAAATTATAAATGGAATGTTTGATTATTGTACTCTAATCCATTTGTTGTAGCGACCTCTTTGTTGATAAGGAGATGAAGTGCTTAAAAACGGTAGCTGAAAACAGTCATTATAGTTTTATTTTATGGCAGAAACATAGTGTAGAGTAGATTAAATAATGTTTTACAGCTGTTAGATCTAGAATGTACATGGATTTAGTAAGCTGTACTGCGCAAGGAAAATTTTGAGTTTAGTTGTGTATGTAGCTTCATATTTCCCTTCACAAAACTATTCACACTTTGAAGGCAAGCTGTTGTTTCAATCTGCTGTGTTCATTCAAGGATTCGCCATGCCAGTAGAAAGACATCTATGTCCCTTGCTTCCACACACACATATGGATTGTAAGTGTTCCATGCCATGGTACAAAGATTACAAAAGATGTGGGAGATCATTATTTCAATTCATCCCCTACGCCAAAAGAAAAAAAGAAGCAGTGTTATTGTATTTAAAAAAGTTACAAATTTGTCACGGTTATTTCCCATTCGCCTAAATCATTTTTTCATGTTTTGAAAAAACTGAATAACATTGGTATTACTTTTGTTGTGTCACTTAGATACAATTTGTAAAAAAAAAAAATTGTTTTCTGATTGGTTTAAGATATAGGCAATTTGTCATATAATATAAGACTGTGTTTACTATACATTTCAACTCTTAACTTAACCTCCCCAACCCCCTTCCCCCTCCCAAAAGACTTATGTGATTGTGAAAATACTGTGTCAAAATGTATTTTAAAGTCTTGATATATATATTGTGTAAGAGTATATATGACAACAGATCAATATTGTTTTACAATCTCTAGGATGGATGTCACAAGAAAGACATTGATGATGCATCTGCAGATGTCCTTTTAAATTTTTAGCTGATATTTTGGCTTTCTATTGTAGAAACTGCCATTATTATTTGAGATATTTGGGGGCGTGTTGAAGTATTCGATGGTCCATATCTACATCAATTCAGTGTGTGTGTGTTGCAGGCACTCATCAACAAATTTGTTTTATTTCAGTTAAAACATTTCACCTTTTAAATAAATGTCTTCTCTTAACCATGCAAAATTATTGATGTATGTTTTAGTGTAACTGGTATTAAAGACCAATAAAAAAAAAAGGAATACAAATGGATCTTGCAAATTTCATCGTTGAATACATTTCCCCCCTTCCTCTGTCTGGCTGCCAGTATATTATCAAAAGCTAAATATAACAAACAAAAATACAGATTTTTATGTTCATGTCAACCCTTAGGGATTGGATCAATAGTACTATTAGTAGTGATACTATTTTGATGGTATTCCGTTGAAAGTTTTTGCATAGTTTTTCATGTTCATTTTTTATCTCCATTTTACTTTACAATAAACATTGTATCTGTTGTTCATTGTAAATTTTTTTTTTTTTTTTTCCTACCATAAAAGATGTCTGGAGTTTATGCATGTGTTAATTTTCGCCACTTTTTTTTTTCTTGTCATGTTTCTGTTTTTTATATCCTGCGGACAGGAAATGGTGAAGTTATTGGAGTGTAATGTTATCATCATTGGAAAATTTCGGGGTCGCCTGATGTCTTTTATTAAAGCCCATTCAAGGCACATCTGTTGTTTTTTTACAGACATCCATTTGTCATCTAATTCTTTTTATATATATGCAATTATAAGTTATCTAAATTCACTTTTTTTAAAGCAATTTAACAGGATCAGAAACTCTATGTTTCTCCTAATCCACTACTAATAGTCTGAGAGTTTTGAAAAACTCCCCAAGTATTTTTTTTTTGTACAATTGAACGAAATTCTATAAATTTTTGGATGATTTTATTTTGTCTTAACATTCATGTTCTGAAAATATTTTACAACTTTTTCTATAAATATTTTTGTTGTTAAGTTTAAAAAAAGATTCATGTGTTTATATAAAAAAATGTTGCAGCGATTAAATTGACTGCACTGTTAAGATCACACAAAAAGGTAAATTATAAAGCTGTTTTTTTGTGGGTACAATATATATATATAGTTTATATATTATGTTAAACCTGTAAATGCATAACATAACACCACTGCCCTTAAGAGTTTGAAATTGTAAAATGTTCAAACTCCACTACACCCTATAGTGAACTCCCACTTCACCACCCCAGGTGTCTACAGTTTTCAAAGCCGAATGTGTCTATTTATAGAAACCTACCGTTAGTAATATATTATTTTTTCACAAAAATTTACCCGCTATAGTATGGGACCTGTTTATTTTTGTGTTAAATTCAACATTCAAAGTTTTGACCCCAGAGAAAAAGACATTTTGTTCAAGTGAGCCAATGTGTTGTTAAAAGCTTGATCTTTATTTGTCTTTAAAATGATATATAATTATATTAACTTTGCTTTAGTGGCAGCAGCATCTTTGTGGTAGGCCAATTTTATCCACATTTCATCATCTTATGGAACTGAAACTTGGCACATAGATCTGTTGCCCATGACAACTTATTATATCAAGTTTTTAGCAAAACTCCCAAAAGTCAGTTGTTGTTTTTTCTCTCTTTCAAGGGGAAATAATGAAGAAAATAGTTTTCAAAATTTTAAGGGGAGATAATGAAAAAAAAAATGTGGGGCACGGTAGCCGAGCGGCAGCGTGTTCGACTGGCGATCCAAGGGTCCTGGGTTCGAATCCTGGTGCAGGCTAGGATTTTTTCCCAGAATCTGAGGGTGTCCCTGAGTCTACCCAGCTCTGATGGGTACCTGACCTTAGTTGGGGTAAAGTAAAGGCGGCAGTGCATAGTGCTGGCCACACAATCACCTAGTATGCCGTGGCCACGGAAACTGGTGAACGCTGCTTCATCGGACCTATGGACCAATTTGGTCTGACGGGATACTTTTTAATGAAAAAAAAAGTTTTGATTTAAAAAAAAATGCAAACAAATAATGCACATAAAGAATTTCTATGATAAAAACTCTAATTTTAGGGGTTGTTTAATTTGTCCTGATGTTCAAATCAAACAAGATTTTTGAATGTTCTGGTTTTAAAATTTCCATGAACTTCTTTCACCAACCCCCTTCTTTCCTTTATTTGTAATGAGGAGTTCTTTATTTGGGGATTTCCTATTGTAATGTTGTACATGTCCTAAAGAAGTGTGCAATACTATGTGGTGTGAATGTGACCTGGGTGTGTTGTGTACTTGTCATCAGCCCCAGATAAGTGTGTTGGGGGTCAAGAAGTTGAACTGTGTACAGGACAGTGTGCCATATGTCCACTTGGTGTGATGTTTCTAAATAACCCATTTTTTTTTATAATAATAAATGTCATCTTACTCTATTACATTCTTGGACTTTTTTTTTTAACTTGACTTTTTGTGTTTGCATGGACAGTCACAGACTATTTTAAGACAACCAGGGTTTATTGTTGGGCCCTTTATTAGTAGGCTTAGGCCCCCACCTTGATTCGTGTTCTAAAGGTGTTGGAAACTGCAGCGAGCATGAAGAGACTGCTGCAAGTGATATTAGTTCGCCGGCCTTGAACAGTCGAGCTAAGGCGTGTCGGATTTAAAGTATCCGACTAGAAGGGAGACATTTTAGGATTTCATAAACTATTATTTGGATTTCTGTTTGTTATACACTCAGAATTGAAAGCTATACTATGCTGTTGCAGATTAAGAGAATGAATTTGCGTTTAAATTATATCATTGAATTGGAACTTGTTATGTGATCGTCCATTACACGTATATGTTAACTGCAATATGTTATTCAGTTATTGGCAATGATTGCAAAAAGAAGATATCTGAGAAACCTAGTCAAGCGTATATAAAATTAAAGTAGTGATATGGGCCATTTCTACCTAGAATTAGAGCTGATTAACTTTACATTACACAATTTTCAGTTTTATATCATTCTTTGCTGAACTATGAACAAATGAATATGAAGGTAAAGTAATAGATGTGTGAAATTGAGAATCTCACCAAGGCTTATACAAGACGTGATGGAATGTTCATCTACCTGTACCAAAATATACATGACGATATAGTAAGGCTATGGAGGAAAGAAGAAAAAGGATAATCTATGGGTTAGGATTGTTCTTTCTACAGAAAAAGCCTTGGAATAAGCGGGATGTCTATGGTAAGGGCGGTGGAGGCTAATATAAAGCATAATAATATCACATACGCAGAGGCAATATGCACAAGCACTCACATGCTTACGTGCATACAGTGATACAGTACACACAGACACCCACACACAACCAGAACCAAATTACACCTTGCAGAATAAATCAAACAGCAGAAGTGGAACCATCTTTTGCTGAGCTTCTTTGTAACAAAAACAACAAAACTCTATTTACTCTTTAGCAAGCTTTCAATTGACTGATTTGTTACATATGCGAGCATTTCCACTGGTTGTTTTATGGTAAAATAAATTTACACATTATCTTAGATACTTGACAACAATGTATTATTTTAGAAACATTTTAATTCTCAGTCTAATTTAAAACAATTGAATGATTCAGAGTTAAAGGAACAAAATAAACTTTGTGTGTCAACCACAAGTCTTAGTTTTTCCAAAATTTGTAAATGTGACGGTTATATATTTTTTTTAGTTCTTATTGGTGACACACTAATATTTATATATTGCCTTTACTAGTCTAATAGTAACATATAAGAGAGGTGTTTTTATTACACACTATTATTATGGAGAAGATTATAGGCCTACACTCGCGAGCTTTAGCAAAACTTGGGTACAAATATCTCACAATCTTATTTTCGGGCAAACATAAATAGCCAACTATTACAGATCAATGGTAGCTACATATATTAAACACCTGGGTAAAAAATAATTCTTCGAAAAGTTTTTGGACCAACAAAGGATGGATAATGCGCACCAATAGAGAGGTACACTGTATATGAATTAAATGACGATCCTACAATAGTTGCTGAGATAAAGAAGGGCAGACTACGCGTGGCAGGCAGAAATGGAAGCTATCAGACAGGCCATTACGGCTATCGGGACATGGTTCGATGACGAGTCGGAGGCGACAGCCGACATCGTTGACTTTACTGATGCGCTTTTTGTTATCCAGGCCAACGACTCTCTCGTACGCTCCGATCTGAACTCTAGGCACAGAGGGAAGGTCACGCTTCAGTGGATCCCGGGTCATGCAGGGTTCCTGGTAACGAGATAGCGGACTCCCTAGCCACGAGGGGGTCCCTTTCGGAACCGGCTCTGAGCGAGCCTTGCTCGATTGAGAGTGCATTACGCCTGATTCGTGAATGGGAAACCGACCAGTGGTACAGTAGTTGGGATAACTCTGACAAGGGCCGAGGTGTGCGGCAACATCTGAAGCGGCCCAACGGAGCCGATCCGTGGTGGAAACTCCGCAGAGGAGATGCCTCTACAATAGCCCATTTCCGCACTGGGCATTGTCCGATGAGGGCCTACTTTAGCAGGCTAAGGCTCCAAGAAGACTCGCGGTGTAGAAACTGCAGAGATGCGGTGGAGACGGTCGATCACATGCTTGCAGTTTACCCTGCCTTGCAGGAATTTAGAGTGGATGGGGACGTCTGCGCCGACCCTTTATGGGAGTGTATCACAGTTGCGTGATACAGCAAATTTCGTTCTCCGAGCCATAAGAGAGTAATCTCGGCTCGCATTCTCGTCGAGAATGGAGTTCAAACCTGGGCAGGCCACTTGAAACGAATGCCAAACAGCAGAGGAGTAAAAGTACACATACACACAGAACCCCAGAGGAAAACGACCTAAAGGAAGACCCAGACTGAGATGGTTTAAGCTTATTCAACTTTTTTGTGTTTATAAAAGCCTATAAAAGCTTATATGTAAATGCCTTATGTCGTCACAAAGTGCCAAACTCTTAAAACTTCATAGAACAAGAACATCGAAAAAGTAAACACTAACGAATTTTTCAATCATGTAGTCAAAGGTGATGGTTGTGAAGAAGGCGTTAAATGCAACCTTCGTTTAATGCTTTACTCACCACTGCTTATGTTTACTTAACTATTTTTTAAGCCATACTATCAATCGAAGGGTTAAGTAAAAGTAATAAATTCATTTTTGTTTTTGTTCTTGTACTTCAATATACATTATTTTTTAAATTTCTGGATTAGTATTAGGCAGTGGCATAGCTAGGGAGGGGGCGGGGGGGACACATGTCCCCGGGAGCCACGTGAGGGGGCGCCAAAATGAGTATTAAAACTAATTATTTAATTTTACTTTGATGTAAACTAATGTAAGCTTATCCCAAGTACGTTTGCAAGATTGAATTTCGGAACTCCACAAATATCTTCATTACAAACCAGTTGGCAAGCATGATTTTGGCGCCCCCATTGAGCATTAAGGGGCGCCATTCTACTAATACAACAAATGACAAATCCACAATGTAGGATTGCTGATGGCGTGTTTTTTTTTTAAACAAAGATCAGTTCGGGTTCAAATATTATTGTTCATATTATACTGAAAGTGGTATCTGGTTTTAACAATTATACAGTTGGATAATTTCGAGTCGAATATACTTAGCATGAGTACACTCAGCTAAACAGGATCCAGTTATCACATTTTTTGGAACAGTTGAAAGTATATATTTGTTTTTCTCTCGTTCAACAACTCGTTGGGAAGAATAAAAAAGAGTTGTGCCAATCACAGTGAAGAGGGAGTATGAAACAAGCTGGAGTGTACGATCAGAAGCTGTTAAAGCTATTTATGAAGGACTAGATGAACTGTTGGAAAAATTAACAGAAGATGCAACTATGACGCCTGACACCAGAAGTGATGCAGAAACTTTGCTGGCAGGTATATTAAACTTTAACTTCCTAGTTTTGTTACATTTCTGGAACATCATACTTGGAAAATTGATCGTATCCGGAAACGGTTGCAGGATCCTACTATGAATTTCAAGGAAGCAGCATCTGATCTTGAATCGCTGGAGCAAGAACTTGTCAACATTCGTGATTTGAGCCAGGTTGCAGTAGACAATGGAAAAACATGATGCACAACTTGGGGAATCGAGGTTGACAGAAGGATTAGATGACATTGGAGGATGTCTGGAGAATTAGCAAGAGATGCTGGCCTTTCTGCAGAAGAAGAAATTGCACGTGTTATGAACAGCGTAATTGATAGACTCAGGAGATATCAATACGGTTTTTACGTCTAAAAAAGCTAAACACCATATTTGGATTTTTACTAGACGTTAAAACTCTTCTTGCTGAGACAAATGTCGATTCACTTCGTCAAAATTGCTAAATTTCTACGACACTGACGTCAATGGTCACGAATAGTGCACAGCAATCGGAGACTGCAAAATGCTGCTTAGTGGTTTATGGAAATAATGTATTTCCGAATCTGCGCATTTCACTGCAAATACGTCTAAGATTGCTGTTTCAATTGCAAGCTGTGAGCGGTCCTTCAGCAAACTGAAGCTTATTTTGTCTTATTTACGTGCTTCAATGGGACAAGATCGTCTGAGTCAGGGGTCGGCATTCTAGGGATCGCGTGTCAAACTTGGCACGCATAGCGATTTTCAATGGCACGCGAGAGACTTCAAAGAGTTTTTTTTTATTTTTATTGATGAAAAAAAATGTGTTTTTTTATTGATGAAAAAACAAACATTTTCCAGTTCTTAATGAGGAAAACTGACTGTTGAACGCATTTACAAGGACGGGTTAAATCAAGTGGGTTTAATGGACAAACAATTAATTCAGGAAATGTTTATTTACAACTGTTTAACGTAAATCAATTGTATACCTCTAATAATTAAATCTTGTAATGAATACCATAATGCTGAATTTATAAAAAGAAATAATAATTAGTCAGTAATATTTATTATATTACAAAACCAGTGGCGTAGCTAGGGGAGGGGGAGGGGGGGTCCAAATTTGAAAGTTCCCCCCCCCCCCCCCCCCCAAATTCGAAAGTGCCAAACTTCCCAAAGGAGTGTCCGAATTGTTTTTTTCTTATGTTATAATGTCGAATGTCAAAATGCAGGTGCCCCTAAAGAGGCCAAGCCCCCCCCCCCCGGGCCCCCAAATCACTAGCAACGGCACTGTACAAAACATAACTTGTTTGGCATCAATATTGAATCAAAATTAGAAACTTTATTTGATTTAAAGGGAGATAATTAGCCCATTTTATTTATGCTATTATTTCTAATATTGTGTTTCTTTTTTTTTCTTTTATAATAGTTTAAATGACCTACAATTTATAACGTTATAATGACCGATCTGTAAAATGTAGTTGAAAATTATATAAATCTTAGATTTATATGACTAAAAAATTGTATGCACATTTTTTAAACATTTCATTAACTACCCAGTTTGTATGATAACTACATATGAATTCCGCTCATCTATAGTGCGTTTATGTTGTAATTAATCTATAAGCTAATTAAAGACAATCTCAGTTAATCTGACAATAAACTATCATCAATATTACTAGTTGCTAGATCCTTATCTGGACAACCAAATGATAATGTTTACGAAATCATTAAAAAAAATGCGAAAGTTTGGTAATAGGCTATTATTTTTTTTGGTATAAATACAAATTAAAAGGTTGATAATCAGAAATGCGTTAATTATTGTTATTAAATATAAAATTCTTTAACGATGTTTTTTTTCTATAAATTTCCTTTGCTTTTGGCCTTGGTCTTGCTACGGAGTTAAATTTTCTTATAAAAAAAACAAAACAAGTATAGGCCTAATAAAGCAGGTTGACTTTTAGGCTGTTGGCACCGCTAATGGTTTAGAGATCCTAGTTTGGCACACAATTAGCAAAAGGTTGCCGACCCCTGGTCAGAGTGATCTTGCACTCCTCAGCATCGAAAGAGAAACACTTGAGAATATTAATTTTGACAACGTGATTGACGAGTTTACGACAGTCAAATCAATGCGGATCAATTTGTTGTAGACAATGTCTATTCAAGTCATGTATAATTAGTAGAATATTTTTTTTTTCAAATAAATTGTTTACAATCGTGTAGAGAGTTATTAGTCTGTATTCTATTTCATTAAAATACCAGAGATGCTTCGAAAATGATTCATATAAACCGTAAAATTTCACATTTTTCTTGGGGCTCATTGAGCCCCCAGACTCTGTCGGTCCGAGAAGGGGCGCAGACTTTGTGTCATGTCCCCGGGTGCAGATGACCCTAGCTACGCCACTGGTATTAGGGTTTCCTTTTTGCTTTAAGGCATCACTTGGCTCGGCTATGGATACATTGAATTAATAAATTGATTCACCAATAGTAACAACCATTAGCCGAACCATCAGATCCTCTGTACATGTTGTGTTTCGGTATTTACATTATTCAGCAACACGCTTGTTTATAATGACAGATAAATTCTGTGTAAACCACTGAACAATAACACAAATAATAATGGATACATCCTCCTTAATAAATGTGTTTGTACATATTGATGCAAGCGGAAGCTACAATTTTCATACACTGCAATTGGGCAGGGTGGGTAGCTGCGTTCGACTGGCGTACCGAGAGACATGTGCTCGAATCCTGGTAAAGGCCTGGATTTTTCCCCTGGAATCGATGGTATCCCTGAGTCTACCCAGCTCTGATGGATACCTGACATTAGTTGGGGTAAAGTAAAGGCTGCTGGGCATTATGCTGGCCACCACATCCCCTAGTATGCCGTGGCCACTGAAACTTGTGAATACTGCTTCACACGCCATTTGAGGCCATATGAGGCCATAGGGGGAGAGCGGGGCTAGTTGTCATACTTTTTATATTTTATTATATAATAAAAAAACTAATGGGTCATTTTTTGTAAAATCTGTTTTATTTACAAGTTTATTTTCATAGTTGCTTAAAAAGTAGCTTTATACATATTTAAACTATTCCAGAAATAAATATGATCACTTTTTTGGAAGGCTCCAAGGTATGACAACTTGTCGCATGGTTGCCATCCATTGAGGTGCAAATTGTCATGATAATGTTTTGTTTGAAATGAAGGCTTATACAGCAAAACGAAGTGGGAAAACTTTATAAAATATAAGCTTACACCGAATGAATAAAACAAGAATTGTAGGCCCCTATTCATAATTTCTTTTTAAAAATTTAAATAATAATAATAATAATGACATTTGTATAATCATACTTATTCAAACAATAAAAATCTGCAGGCACTTGTGTATAAAAACTGTGTTACGAGTAGATTTATTTCCATATTATATTGGTTCTGTTATTATTAACTAAAGTTAAAATGAAATAATCTTAAACCCGAAATGTTTCCGTGTTAGGAATAAAACATGCATATGTCTAGACACTACGTCATAGCCATAAAATACGTCATATGCACGAGGGTGGAATACCGTTTAGTTTAGTCCTAGTTTGGGCGCTAATGTGTGAGGACTGTTTTTGACCATTTTCTTAAAGATAGAATTACAGCTTAATCCATTATAGAAGAATCTCAACTGATTAAGTTTCATTATATAATACTGATACATGTATTCTGTGGTATTGTTATATTTTATCATCTCAACTTGTTGGAATAAAATTGTGTTCAATTTCAAACAGGATTGTGGATTTCCTATATATTAAGGTACAGTTTATCTAAATCACTTTATACACAAAAGATTCATATCGCCACGAGTCAAATAAACATCAAATCTAATTCAATAACATCAATATAAATTCTTATACAACCTTGTGAGATCCAAGATGGATATGAATCAAAATAATATATAATAATACATTACTAAAAATATCATCTAACGTCAGTAGCTGATTTCGCACGTGACAAAAGATTGGGGGCTCAAGTCCTGGATCTAAAGTTTGTATGTATAAGAAATTAAGAATATACAACTGTTTTAGTGAAAACGATTTACAACAAATATTTATTCAAATTCTGTCTACGTGGGAGGCACTGTCTGTGTTCGGACATACTGTTTTCAGCTTTGTACACAACCATCCTTAAAATTTTTCTTCTACAAATTAACAGTGGTGTAAAAATATTTCAAAGGACTTTATAAAAGGTAAAGTTGAAATTTTTTATCTTCTATTTACGTCATTAATATAAAACATGGCGGAAGCTAATCTTACGTTGGAGCAATTGAATATTTTTGCTATCACGTCAGAACAGTTAAATAGCATGTCACTAACCCAGTTAAAAGAGATGGCAAATTCTCTGGGAATAGACATTACTGAAGTTACACCAGTAAGGAGTAAATTGATTCAAGATATTAAGGAATGTTTGAAAAGACATGGTGCAATGCTTGAAGAAAATACTATGAATAATGAAGAATCAGTGGTTCTCAATGTATCAGAAACCCTGAAAACAGACATAAATAACCATGAATTTAAAATGAATGGAAATGAACTAAGTGCAGACATGAAATTCTAGTTAGAAATGAAGAAGTTAGAAATTCAAGTACAATTAGAGGGTAAAAGAATAGAAGTACAATTACAATTGAAGGAGAAAGAATTGGAAAAAGAAAGAATCGCTAGTAATGAAAGGATTGAATTGGCAAAGTCTCGTTCATCAACTCATACGATTCAGGAAACAAATAATGTAGAACTATATAAGTTTAAAAAGCATGTCCCAAGCATGGAGAACATAGAGATTGATGAGTTCTTTATGGTCTTCGAAAGAAACTCGATCGATTATAAATTTCCTGAAGATAAGAAAGCCGTACTTTTACGTTCAGCTCTAACAAAAGGCAAGGCTCTAGATGTTGTATTGAATTTGACTCCAGAGGAATGCAATGATTATGAACTAATAAAGAGCAGAGTACTATTGAGTTATGTTCTAACTCCAGAAAAGTATCGAAAGTTATATCGTGAGTACAAGAAGGAACCAGAAGTTTCACATGTTGACTTCCTGAGATTAGAGAAAAAGTATTTTGATCGATGGTTACGTTCTAAGAATGTGAATAAAGATTATGAGAAACTATATAATCTCATACTGATGGAGGATTTTACTGAGAAGATTCGCACTGATATAAAAGTTCATTTGGCTGATCGTGGTATTGAAATAGCAGAACAAGCAGCAGTTAAAGCCGATGAATACGTCATTATTCACCCGCATAGCCCTTATTTTCAAAATGACAGAACAAGTTTGAGGACTCAAAACAGTAATACAGAGAGGAAGTTAAGATCGACAGATGATAAAAGTAAACAAAAAGCCGATAAACAAGAGAATTCAAGTTTTGTACAAAAGAGAATTACCTGTACATTCTGTAAGAAAGATGGACATATAAAAGAGAATTGTTGGAGTCTACATAAAGAGAAAAGACCCATTAAAAACAAGAACAACGTGGTTTTATCACACATCGCCGTACAAACTGAAACTCACATAAATAAAACTGCCCACAAAAGAATTAAAGCTGAAAGAAAGACATCTGATGTTAGTCATGAGGAGATGGCGAAACACGCATGTCCAAGTTGCTCAAAGTCGGAAAAAGTCTTTGAAATGAAGACCGAGGCTATTGAACATTCTAGTTTCAACTCCAAAGGGAGTGTGACAGATGAACAATCAGTAAATAAAACGTTTACTTATGGAGGCAGTAGTGTAGCAAGAAACTCAGTAGGCAGAGAACTACCCGAGTGCATGCTATCGGATGTTAGCGAGGGCTATGTGTCACCTATAGATAATCAAGCTAGAGAACGGAAGATTAAAATTCTACGTGACTCCGGTGCTGATATATCTCTACTGTTGAAGAATACTGTACCAACGTCGAAATTGACTCATACAGGCCAGTATGCCTTGATCAGTACTATGGCTGGAACACTTACGGCACCGTTACATCGTATACAGTTGAAGAGTAATTACTTCACTGGATCTGTTATTGTTGGGATAGTGAAGAAATTTCCCTACAGAGGCATTTCATTACTTTTAGGAAGTGACATTGCCAAAAATCAGGTACATCCTGTACTTAAAGAAACCAAAGACTCTGTTCAGTGTAGGAATACTGAAAATTCAGTATGTGTTATCACCAGAGCTATGGAGAAACAGCAGATGACTAATGAATCGACAAAGAAACCAGAACCAACACCAGAGATTGACTTACAAGCAACCTTCATGGCGGATGTTCTAGGTGGTCACTCAAGTCATACTGATCAAAATAATTTGTCGCCTAGACAACTACTCATTCTTGCTCAAGGCAAAGATCCAGAGATTGGGAAGCTAAAAGAGGAAGCAAAGAATGAAGGAGAGTTAGAAACAATGGCCGCAGGTTATTACCTGAGGGACGAGTTGTTGATGAGGAAATGGAGAGGGAAAGAAAACGACGATGAAACATGCAGCGAAGTACATCAAATCGTGGTACCCAATGTTTACCGCAAGGACATACTACATATGGCCCATGATTCACCGTATGCTGGTCACCTAGGGATACAGAAAACCTTCGACAGGATTCTTCCATATTTCTTCTGGCCTGGCCTACGTCGTGACGTCACATCGTTTTGCAGATCATGTCATATCTGCCAGATGGTCGGCAAGCCGAATCAGACCATTCCGGTAGCTCCTCTACGACCCATACCAGCATTCTCAGAACCCTTCAGTCACATCATTATAGACTGCGTCGGTCCGTTGCCTAAAACTAAGGCTGGCCACCAGTATCTGTTCACTATAATGTGTTCGGCAACGAGATTTCCAGAGGCTATTCCTCTACGTAGCATCAATGCCGACAAAATATCTGATGCACTTATCGGATTCTTCACCCGATATGGTCTTCCGAAAACCGTGCAGTCAGATCAAGGTTCAAATTTCACATCGAAGTTATTTCGCCAAGTCTTAGAACGGCTGGGTATTCGTCATGCAGTATCGAGTGCATATCATCCACAGAGTCAAGGCGCACTGGAACGATACCACCAAACATTGAAGAATATGCTCCGTACTTTCTGTTTCGAGCATAACGACGACTGGGATCGTGGTATTCCCTTCGCACTCTTCGCAACCAGAGAGGCTGTACAAGAATCTCTTGGTTTCAGTCCCTTTGAACTGGTATTCGGACACACAGTTCGTGGACCACTAAAGCTGTTACAAGAGACATGGTTGTCATCCACTGAAGACACTGGTCTACTGACATACGTGGAAAATTTTAAAAATAGACTGTATAATGCATTAAAAGTTGTCAGATCTAATCTTTTGCAGGCACAAGACAAGATGAAGGTCTATTATGACGTCAACGCAAGAACCCGTATCTTCCAACCTGGTGATAAAGTTCTCATGCTGACGCCACTGTCTGGTCAACCCCTGAGTGCCAAGTTTACAGGACCCTACGAGGTTATGGCTAAGCTTAGTGAGGTTAACTATCTTGTAAAGACCCCTGATAGACGGAAATCGCAACGAGTGTGCCATATCAATATGTTGAAACCATACATTACCAGAGAAGAACAAAATGTTGTTGCCTCGGTAAACACTGTTATTAAAGTCGGGAATAATTCACCCGAAATTGAGCGTGAAGTGGCAGAAAGCAAACTGCAAAATACAAAGGCTCTAAAAAACCTAAATGAAAAATTGGCACATTTACCTGATTGCGAACAATCCGCTATCAAAGGTCTAATTAATGAAAATATCCATTTATTTGGAGATGTACCTAGTAGAACTAGTGTAGTTGAGCATGATGTTATTTTAGATGAAAATACTAAAGCTATTAAACAACATCCATACAGGTCAAATCCTATCCAGTTAGAATGCATCCGTAAAGAGGTTCACTACATGCTTGACAATGACATTATTACACCTAGTAGTAGTGACTGGTCTTCCCCTTGCGTATTGGTACCTAAAGCCGATGGATCCATGAGGTTTTGTGTGGACTACCGTAAGGTAAACAAAGTGACAAAAACTGATTCCTATCCAATACCAAGAATCGACGATCTAATAGATCAAGTGAGTAATGCTAAGTTTGTGACGAAAATTGACCTATTGACGGCGTATTTTCAGATTCCCCTGACGGAGAGGGCTCAGGAGATATCATCGTTTGTAACCCCTGACGGACTGTACAAATTTAAGGTCATGCCCTTTGGTATGGTTAATGCACCCTCTACTTTTCAACGGTTAATAAATACCATTACTCAGGACATTCCTAAATGTCACGCATACCTCGATGATATTGTTGTCTTTAGTGACGATTTTAAATCTCATTTAGATCAACTACATTTGTTATTTACGAAATTGACTCATGCTAATCTCACCATAAACTTGACTAAGAGTCAGTTCTGCCATGCAACCATCGAGTATCTAGGTCACGTGGTGGGAAATGGTTTGGTAAAACCATTAAATGCAAAGGTTAAGGCTATTCGTGAGTTCCCTGTTCCTGAAACCTGTAAACAACTCCGTAGTTTTCTCGGGATGGCGGGGTACTACCGTCGGTTCTGTCAAAATTTCTCAACTATTGCATGTCCATTAACAAATCTATTAAAGAAGAATTGCACTTTCAAATGGTCTAATGAATGCCACCAGGCCTTTGATAAATTAAAAGATGTTCTTTCTGAGGCACCTGTATTAGTAACACCCAATTACAGTAAACCCTTTAAAATTACCGTTGACGCGTGTGATACAGGGATGGGAGCGGTCATTTCCCAAAAGGGTGATGATTCACTGGAACACCCGATTAGTTTTTACTCTCAAAAATTTGATAAGCATCAAAGAAACTATAGTGTGATAGAAAAGGAACTTTTAGGATTAATCCTGGCATTGAAACATTTTGATTTTTATATCAATGGTTCTCCATATCCAATTGATATTTTAACTGATCATAACCCTTTAGTTTTCCTTTCCAGGGTTAAACAGAACCAAAGAATTATTCGCTGGAGCTTATTCCTCCAAGCATATAATTTAAATGTGTTATATTTACCAGGTAAACAAAATGTGGTCGCTGAGACGTTGTCGCGCATGTAACTGGTAAACCAGAAGATAAAGTCAGTTTCTCATGAAATGTTTTTCTTTTATGTCATTCATTGTATTGATTAACATTTATATTATTGTAAATATGACAATAAATAAACTATGTTTTGAAATATTGCAATATGAAACATTACAGAACAAAACTTCAAATTCTACTAGAAACAATCATACATTGTAAGGTAAAAGGTAACTATTGCATACATCAGTTGCACACACACCGGTATTTAACTTGAATACATCCACACTTGTGTTTGTTCAATTGATTATTGATGTGTTTTGAAAATTGTTTGTTTCTATGTCGTCATGTTATAATTTGGATGTCTTATTTTATGCTATGTAAAAGCTAAATCAGCTGAGATTATCACATTTAAGACCCCCCTTAAGACACAAAGGAATTACAGACAGCGTTAAGTATGGAATTCTTTGTAGAGTACCCATAAAATGAACCGAATTCCCAAACTATTCGTAAGATTTAATTGACTATTGGACAATCTTTTTAAGATTAAAATGAACCATATATTACATATCCCCTTAATAACAAAGTCGCTATTATGGAATCCCTTATTACATTATCTTAACAATGATTATTAATTAAACATTTATTTATCAATTAATATTTACAATTATGATTATTGTGTGTACAACGTTGACCATAAAACTATTACCACCAATAACCAATCCCATAGAATTGATATGAATTACCCAAATAAGTGGAACCGATTAATAATTGATAGATAATTCTTTAGACTGACTTGTAATTTCCGATCACTGTATCATTAACTAATGATTTTCAGTTATTATATTATTATTATGATGTCTCAATTATGACATCAAGAATATTTAAAAATGTGATAATCTCAGCTGATTTAGCTTTTACATAGCATAAAATAAGACATCCAAATTATAACATGACGACATAGAAACAAACAATTTTCAAAACACATCAATAATCAATTGAACAAACACAAGTGTGGATGTATTCAAGTTAAATACCGGTGTGTGTGCAATTGCTGTATGCAATAGTTACCTTTTACCTTACAACGTATGATTGTTTCTAGTAGAATTTGAAGTTTTGTTCTGTAATGTCTCATATTGCAATATTTCAAAACATAGTTTATTTATTGTCATATTTACAATAATATAAATGTTAATCAATACAATGAATGACATAAAAGAAAAACATTTCATGAGAAACTGACTTTATCTTCTGGTTTACCAGTTACATGCGCGACAACGTCTCAGCGACCACATTTTGTTTACCTGGTAAATATAACACATTTAAATTATATGCTTGGAGGAATAAGCTCCAGCGAATAATTCTTTGGTTCTGTTTAACCCTGGAAAGGAAAACTAAAGGGTTATGATCAGTTAAAATATCAATTGGATATGGAGAACCATTGATATAAAAATCAAAATGTTTCAATGCCAGGATTAATCCTAAAAGTTCCTTTTCTATCACACTATAGTTTCTTTGATGCTTATCAAATTTTTGAGAGTAAAAACTAATCGGGTGTTCCAGTGAATCATCACCCTTTTGGGAAATGACCGCTCCCATCCCTGTATCACACGCGTCAACGGTAATTTTAAAGGGTTTACTGTAATTGGGTGTTACTAATACAGGTGCCTCAGAAAGAACATCTTTTAATTTATCAAAGGCCTGGTGGCATTCATTAGACCATTTGAAAGTGCAATTCTTCTTTAATAGATTTGTTAATGGACATGTAATGGTTGAGAAATTTTGACAGAACCGACGGTAGTACCCCGCCATCCCGAGAAAACTACGGAGTTGTTTACAGGTTTCAGGAACAGGGAACTCACGAATAGCCTTAACCTTTGCATTTAATGGTTTTACCAAACCATTTCCCACTATGTGACCTAGATACTCGATGGTTGCATGGCAGAACTGACTCTTAGTCAAGTTAATGGTGAGATTAGAATGAGTCAATTTCGTAAATAACAAATGTAGTTGATCTAAATGAGATTTAAAATCGTCACTAAAGACAACAATATCATCGAGGTATGCATGACATTTAGGAATGTCCTGAGTAATGGTATTTATTAACCGTTGAAAAGTAGAGGCTGTATTAACCATACCAAAGGGCATGACCTTAAATTTGTACAGTCCGTCAGGGGTTACAAACGATGATATCTCCTGAGCCCTCTCCGTCAGTGGAATCTGAAAATACACCGTCAATAGGTCAATTTTCGTCACAAACTTAGCATTACTCACTTGATCTATTAGATCGTCGATTCTCGGTATTGAATAGGAATCACTTTTTGTCACTTTGTTTACCTTACGGTAGTCCACACAAAACCTCATGGATCCATCGGCTTTAGGTACCAATACGCAAGGGGAAGACCAGTCACTACTACTAGGTGTAATAATGTCATTGTCAAGCATGTAGCGAACCTCTTTACGGATGCATTCTAACTGGATAGGATTTGACCTGTATGGATGTTGTTTAATAGCTTTAGTATTTTCATTTAAAATAACATCATGCTTAACTACACTAGTTCTATTAGGTACATCTCCAAATAAATGGATATTTTCATTAATTAGACCTTTGATAGCGGATTGTTCGCAATCAGGTAAATGTGCCAATTTTTCATTTAGGTTTTTTAGAGCCTTTGTATTTTGCAGTTTGCTTTCTGCCACTTCACGCTCAATTTCGGGTGAATTATTCCCGACTTTAATAACAGTGTTTACCGAGGCAACAACTTTTTGTTCTTCTCTGGTAATGTATGGTTTTAACATATTAATATGGCACACTCGTTGCGATTTCCGTCTATCAGGGGTCTTTACAAGATAGTTAACCTCACTAAGCTTAGCCATAACCTCATAGGGTCCTGTAAACTTGGCACTCAGGGGTTGACCAGACAGTGGCGTCAGCATGAGAACTTTATCACCAGGTTGAAAGATACGGGTTCTTGCGTTGACGTCATAATAGACCTTCATCTTGTCTTGTGCCTGCAAAAGATTAGATCTGACAACTTTTAATGCACTATACAGTCTATTTTTAAAATTTTCCACGTATGTCAGTAGACCAGTGTCTTCAGTGGATGACAACCATGTCTCTTGTAACAGCTTTAGTGGTCCACGAACTGTGTGTCCGAATACCAGTTCAAAGGGACTGAAACCAAGAGATTCTTGTACAGCCTCTCTGGTTGCGAAGAGTGCGAAGGGAATACCACGATCCCAGTCGTCGTTATGCTCGAAACAGAAAGTACGGAGCATATTCTTCAATGTTTGGTGGTATCGTTCCAGTGCGCCTTGACTCTGTGGATGATATGCACTCGATACTGCATGACGAATACCCAGCCGTTCTAAGACTTGGCGAAATAACTTCGATGTGAAATTTGAACCTTGATCTGACTGCACGGTTTTCGGAAGACCATATCGGGTGAAGAATCCGATAAGTGCATCAGATATTTTGTCGGCATTTATGCTACGTAGAGGAATAGCCTCTGGAAATCTCGTTGCCGAACACATTATAGTGAACAGATACTGGTGGCCAGCCTTAGTTTTAGGCAACGGACCGACGCAGTCTATAATGATGTGACTGAAGGGTTCTGAGAATGCTGGTATGGGTCGTAGAGGAGCTACCGGAATGGTCTGATTCGGCTTGCCGACCATCTGGCAGACATGACATGATCTGCAAAACGATGTGACGTCACGACGTAGGCCAGGCCAGAAGAAATATGGAAGAATCCTGTCGAAGGTTTTCTGTATCCCTAGGTGACCAGCATACGGTGAATCATGGGCCATATGTAGTATGTCCTTGCGGTAAACATTGGGTACCACGATTTGATGTACTTCGCTGCATGTTTCATCGTCGTTTTCTTTCCCTCTCCATTTCCTCATCAACAACTCGTCCCTCAGGTAATAACCTGCGGCCATTGTTTCTAATTCTCCTTCATTCTTTGCTTCCTCTTTTAGCTTCCCGATCTCTGGATCTTTGCCCTGAGCAAGAATGAGTAGTTGTCTAGGCGACAAATTATTTTGATCAGTATGACTTGAGTGACCACCTAGAACATCCGCCATGAAGGTTGCTTGTAAGTCAATCTCTGGTGTTGGTTCTGGTTTCTTTGTCGATTCATTAGTCATCTGCTGTTTCTCCATAGCTCTGGTGATAACACATACTGAATTTTCAGTATTCCTACACTGAACAGAGTCTTTGATTTCTTTAAGTACAGGATGTACCTGATTCTTGGCAATGTCACTTCCTAAAAGTAATGAAATGCCTCTGTAGGGAAATTTCTTCACTATCCCAACAATAACAGATCCAGTGAAGTAATTACTCTTCAACTGTATACGATGTAACGGTGCCGTAAGTGTTCCAGCCATAGTACTGATCAAGGCATACTGGCCTGTATGAGTCAATTTCGACGTTGGTACAGTATTCTTCAACAGTAGAGATATATCAGCACCGGAGTCACGTAGAATTTTAATCTTCTGTTCTCTAGCTTGATTATCTATAGGTGACACATAGCCCTCGCTAACATCCGATAGCATGCACTCGGGTAGTTCTCTGCCTACTGAGTTTCTTGCTACACTACTGCCTCCATAAGTAAACGTTTTATTTACTGATTGTTCATCTGTCACACTCCCTTTGGAGTTGAAACTAGAATGTTCAATAGCCTCGGTCTTCATTTCAAAGACTTTTTCCGACTTTGAGCAACTTGGACATGCGTGTTTCGCCATCTCTTCATGACTAACATCAAATGTCTTTCTATCAGCTTTAATTCTTTTGTGGGCAGTTTTATTTATGTGAGTTTCAGTTTGTACGGCGATGTGTGATAAAACCACGTTGTTCTTGTTTTTAATGGGTCTTTTCTCTTTATGTAGACTCCAACAATTCTCTTTGATATGTCCATCTTTCTTACAGAATGTACAGGTAATTCTCTTTTGTACAAAACTTGAATTCTCTTGTTTATCGGCTTTTTGTTTACTTTTATCCTCTGTCGATCTTAACTTCCTCTCTGTATTACTGTTTTGAGTCCTCAAACTTGTTCTGTCATTTTGAAAATAATGGCTATGCGGGTGAATAATGACGTATTCATCGGCTTTTACTGCTGCTTGTTCTGCTATTTCAATACCACGATCTGCCAAATGAACTTTTATATCAGTGCGAATCTTCTCAGTAAAATCCTCCATCAGTATGAGATTATATAGTTTCTCATAATCTTTATTCACATTCTTAGAACGTAACCATCGATCAAAATACTTTTTCTCTAATCTCAGGAAGTCAACATGTGAAACTTCTGGTTCCTTCTTGTACTCACGATATAACTTTCGATACTTTTCTGGAGTTAGAACATAACTCAATAGTACTCTGCTCTTTATTAGTTCATAATCATTGCATTCCTCTGGAGTCAAATTCAATACAACATCTAGAGCCTTGCCTTTTGTTAGAGCTGAACGTAAAAGTACGGCTTTCTTATCTTCAGGAAATTTATAATCAATCGAGTTTCTTTCGAAGACCATAAAGAACTCATCAATCTCTATGTTCTCCATGCTTGGGACATGCTTTTTAAACTTATATAGTTCTACATTATTTGTTTCCTGAATCGTATGAGTTGATGAACGAGACTTTGCCAATTCAATCCTTTCATTACTAGCGATTCTTTCTTTTTCCAATTCTTTCTCCTTCAATTGTAATTGTACTTCTATTCTTTTACCCTCTAATTGTACTTGAATTTCTAACTTCTTCATTTCTAACTGGAATTTCATGTCTGCACTTAGTTCATTTCCATTCATTTTAAATTCATGGTTATTTATGTCTGTTTTCAGGGTTTCTGATACATTGAGAACCACTGATTCTTCATTATTCATAGTATTTTCTTCAAGCATTGCACCATGTCTTTTCAAACATTCCTTAATATCTTGAATCAATTTACTCCTTACTGGTGTAACTTCAGTAATGTCTATTCCCAGAGAATTTGCCATCTCTTTTAACTGGGTTAGTGACATGCTATTTAACTGTTCTGACGTGATAGCAAAAATATTCAATTGCTCCAACGTAAGATTAGCTTCCGCCATGTTTTATATTAATGACGTAAATAGAAGATAAAAAATTTCAACTTTTCTTTTATAAAGTCCTTTGAAATATTTTTACACCACTGTTAATTTGTAGAAGATAAATTTTAAGGATGGTTGTGTACAAAGCTGAAAACAGTATGTCCGAACACAGACAGTGCCTCCCACGTAGACAGAATTTGAATAAATATTTGTTGTAAATCGTTTTCACTAAAACAGTTGTATATTCTCAATTCTTATACATACAAACTTTAGATCCCGGACGAGCCCCCAATCTTTTGTCACGTGCGAAATCAGCTACTGACGTTAGATGATATTTTTAGTAATGTATTATTATATATTATTTTGATTCATATCCATCTTGGATCTCACAAGGTTGTATAAGAATTTATATTGATGTTATTGAATTAGATTTGATGTTTATTTGACTCGTGGCGATATGAATCTTTTGTGTATAAAGTGATTTAGATAAACTGTACCTTAATATATAGGAAATCCACAATCCTGTTTGAAATTGAACACAATTTTATTCCAACAAGTTGAGATGATAAAATATAACAATACCACAGAATACATGTATCAGTATTATATAATGAAACTTAATCAGTTGAGATTCTTCTATAATGGATTAAGCTGTAATCCTATCTTTAAGAAAGTGGTCAAAAACAGTCCTCACACATTAGCGCCCAAACTAGAACTAAACTAAACGGTATTCCACCCTCGTGCATATGACGTATTTTATCGCTATGACGTAGTGTCTAGACATATGCATGTTTTATTCCTAACACGGAAACATTTCGGGTTTAAGATTATTTCATTTTAACTTTAGTTAATAATAACAGAACCAATATAATATGGAAATAAATCTACTCGTAACAATAGTAATTTGCAACCAACGCTTTGCATGACGTAAAGAAAATAGTAATTTGCAACCAACGCTTTGCATGACGTAAAGAAAATAGTAATTTGCAACCAACGCTTTGCATGACGTAAAGAAAATAGTAATTTGCAACCAACGCTTTGCATGACGTAAAGAATAGTAATTTGCAACCAACGCTTTGCATGACGTAAAGAAAATAGTAATTTGCAACCAACGCATTGCATGACGTAAAGAAAATAGTAATTTGCAACCAACGCTTTGCATGACCTAAAGAAAATAGTAATTTGCCATAAAAACCATAAGCAAGTGTGTGCATTGTAAAATATTCAAGTTTTCATATTTCTAGCACCCGAAGGCATTGAAGAGTAAGATGTTTATCACCCCCCCCCCCCCCCCCCACGCTCTGATATTCAGGGATCAATATAGTCTATCAGCCAATGTGAAAAATAGTTTGGCAAAAGACCCAAATCAAACCAGTATACGAATTGAACATCGCTGAAATGAACTTACATCCTAACGTTGATCAAAAAGAGTGCTTAGATATAAGATTTAAGGAGTTTATCTTATACATTATAGACTCTCCTTCAATAAAGAAGATTATTGCGTCCAACGAAGCTTTCACTGCTTTGGAAAGTTTAATTTGCGTTAGGAAGCTTAGGCCAAAGATAGTCTTAAGGAAAACCTGGCCCAGAATAGAAGTAGTTGGAGAAGTACCCTACACACAGGTATAAATGCTGCAGAGGGCAGACTTCGCCTTAACGCGGAGGCTAAAAGAGCAGCGAAGAAAAGTAAAGAACATAGGCTGCCCCTGACCAACTCCAACGGTCCCGCAAAGATGCGATAGAGCTGTCTCTACAGGATAGGTCTCCATAGACACGGCCAATGATACAAATGACAAGAGCGCAAATCTAATCGTCTTCCGAGACTATGGAACCAACGATGAGCTAGTCATTTACAGACTTATCTTATACATTACAGACGCTCCTTCTATAAAGAAGATTATTGCGTCCTACGCTCATTCGTGGTTCGAATCTAGTCTTGCATCTTTGTTTATGTTTTAAATGATGCTGAGTTACTGGTTTTCCTGGTTTGTTCAGGCAACCCATTCCATGGCCAAATGCCACTTATTATTTCATTTTCATGCAAGAATTTATTTATTTAACGATGCTATAAATTCATTAAAAAAAAAATAAAAAAATGAAGCCTTGTAAAAAAAAAATGTATTAAATAATAGGCTACTAGATCTAACTAGCAAACAGTGTTAATGAATTATCCAGAAGTCCGCATCACTGGATGTGACTAACGCTTGCATTTAACAACTTTGCCAGCTTCCAGCTTTAAAAAACTTTGAACGTTGTAAAAATGTAGAAAAAATAAAATAAAACGAAACTCAGGCACAACCTCGAGTCGTTAAAGAAGAAGAAAAAATCTCTCAAGTAGAGTCTAGTAGGAAAAAAATAAAATAAAAAACTTCTCCTCCACTAGGATGTTTTAGTAGCACGTTGTATGATTACAACTGTTTGCAGCGCACCATGTCAACTAAGAGCAAGGGCGGTAATAAAGAATAAGTTCTGGAGTTATTTTTCTTTTTAAGCCAAAAGTGGGATCGTGCATAATATTCTCTATGAAATTAATTGACAACTAGGCTGCACAGATAAAGGGTGTGTGTGTATGTGTGTTTAAATAATTGCAAGGAAGATATCGTCACTTGAAGGATGATAAAATGAACTACTGCACGTGGAGTTATGGTGTAACGTGTTTTTTTTTTAGTGTTTGTATTGGGTGAGTACATGCTTAGTTGTTTTTTTTTATCATCTACTCATATTGTGAAAAGCAATGCTTAAAGTGAGTAAGACTTAGCTACAAAAAAACAACAAAAAAACAATGAGAAATACCAACTGTTTTTTAAAGCCTTTATTTGCATGCAAAACGGGCAGCTTGTAACAAATAATTCGTACAATTTTACTTTAGTGATTGTTTGTTTACATTTAAATTTAGTAACATTAAAAAAAAGATATACATCAATGGTTTGTACCATTTATTGTATGTGTATTTAGAGTTTAAAGGCCCACCACTATTCGTATACATATTGCAAGCAAATATAGAATGTGTAGACTACCTTTGGGTTTATGGTGTAGATATTATATGTACATCTAAAAATGTGTACCGTTTGTTGTATAGAAAAGACATTTTATGTGCAATTAGAATTTGTACCTTCGACTGTATAAGGTTGATCTTGAATGTAGATCTAAAATGTGTACCGTTTGTTGCATAGTATAGGCATTTTATGTGCAATTAGAATGTGCACCTTTAACTGTAGAGGGTTGATTTTGAATGTAGGCTACATCTAACAATGTGTACCGATTGTTGTATAGTATAGACATTCAATGTGTAATTAGAATGTGTACCGTTGGGTAAATAGTATAGATATTGCATGTACATTTAGAATTTGTACAATAAGTTGTATTATACGGACATTGTATGCACACAATACTTAGAAATTATAGGCCTACAACTTGTTGTATAAAATAATGCAAGAACTTCTTAAATTTGTACCATTTTGTTGCATAGACATTATATGTAGTCCTACTCTTAGAATTCGTTCCATCGGTCATCGGTTGCATAGTAGGCCTTTATACATTCTATAAACAATCAGATGACTTTCCTATAATCATACGTGTGTTCTTTGTAATAGTTTTAATAGGCTCTACATGGAAACACAAATTAATCAATCAATTTATCCCATCAACAAATGAATATGCTTGCCCCTATCGCATTTTACGGTGTATCATCATAGCCTTTTATCAGTTAATGCTTCCATACGTCTATTTCATAGCCATAGACTTTCTCAACGCTTTACCTGTTTCAACCATGAAGGAAAAAAACAAAAACAAAAACAACAAAAACAACGTTCGTTTCTTTTATTTCCTTGTTTTTGTTGCGGTTTTTTTATTATAAGAGAGTTGGATATTTTTATAGCCCACAAGTAGGCATTTCAATCAACGCCCGTGTTTTAAAATTTACCTTCTAGGTAAAGTGATGATAGATCCAGCCATTCTATTAGGTATATATTTCATTTACTGAATGAAATCTTTAACAACTGTAACTCGAACTAAAATAATACATTGGAATATTTAAAGGCGAATTACACTATGAACTCAGCCGTAGGTTATCCGATATAAAAAACAACAACAACACATGGCCATTTTTACTGTTAATAATATCAATATAATATATAAGCTTAGTGCCTAATGTTAACAATAGTGTACATAAAGGGGCGACGGGAGGGGGTGCCAAAGTTTGGATAGGCGCCAAAAAGACATTTTCACACCTTAAAAAATATTTTGGAAAAAAAAAAAGGCAAAGACATTGTTTGCTAAAACAATAATGAGTGAATTATTTAAAGAATGTATGCAACTTAAATTCAAGAATAGCAATGATTTCAATAAACCGCCTTGTCTTAACGTCTGCGTACATTAACTTACTTATAAATGAAATCTAACATTCTGTTGCGACCTCGCCCCAGGAGGGCGCCATTTTCCCTAATTACGCCACTGAATTCATGCATAGTTTTGTTTGTAAAGTAAAAGTAAGTAAAGTATCCCGTCGTACATAATTGATCCATTGGGACCGGTGAAGCAGCGTTCAACAGTTTCTGTGGCCACAGCATACTAGGGGATTATGTGGCCAGCATGTATGTGCTATACACATTTCATTTACTTTACTTTGTAGAACTATTACTGTATTTATTTGTTTACTTTATACCCTAGATCAAAGTTTCTCAACGGGGGCGATGAGAAGGTTTAGGGGGGCACTGACATTCCCGGGGGCGTTTGGGGGCGGTGAAGGGCAAGTGGGCGGTACAAACGTACCTGATATAATGTGAACACCTCAGCTATTGGATGAAATGTGATGTAAACGCAAGTGTTCGTAAATATCTGATATCCCCCAATAATATATTAATAAGAAATAGGAATCGCAGTGACTTTTCGATGAAGTAGAGCAAATTTATTTATTTGGCAAATATGGTGTGCGGCCGGTTGGTTCTGTCGTTGGTTCACTGGACTGTCGCCCTGGGCCCTAACATCTGCTAAAATTAATGATATTTTGATATCAGTTTTACCGAGATTTCCTTGATGTGTTTCATTATAGTTTCTTTTTTATTCTTTTTTTATTTCCGGAAGGAGGCGCGTCGGAGTTTGATCTCATTGCCCCTCCTTTGGGCCTACTAGGCATCGTATAGTTTTGGGGAGCCGTAGCTCGGGGGGTGGGGTAACTCAGACCTCCTACACATTTGTGAAAATTCTAATCGCACAAGGCGGAGAAGATGAGTGCAAGATCTAATCGCCAATCGCACAAGGCGGAGATACACGTTTGTGTGAGGAAGCCAGAGTGATCGACCTTAAAAACATGATGACACTATTGATGAGCGGTTTGGATAGGGAAGTAGTAATCATACAAACTGGATAGTTATTGTAATGCTTAAAAGTATACATATAATTTTTTTAGTCATATAATTTTTATAAAATTTTGAAATATTTTTTACAATTTGATCATTTTAAAGTTATAGATTAAAAGCCATTAATTTTTTATAAAAGAAAAAACAGAAATATTAGCCTCATAAAACTGGCTAATTAATTACCTCCATTTAATTAAAATGTTTTTCCACATTTGATTCAATAGAGGTGCCGAACAGGTTCTGTTTTGTAATATTATTAAATAATAGACCTAAGGCTTTTGCAACCAAAATTGAAACAAAAAATAGACAAATTGCTAGCAAACGATTCACATTAATATTGATTTATTAAAACCTTTTGTTTAGGCAATTTTTTGATCTATTGATTCTTGCAATATGTTTCCTTTTCAGTTTATTTATTTATTATTTTCAGATAATTAATCACACAAAAAGCCTAGTCCGTCTACAAAAAAATTGCGGAAACTATAGTCCAGACTTGCGGAAAGGGGGGGGGGGGGGAGTGGGCGCTAAAAGAAATTTGGGGGGGGGGGGGCGATGAGCGAACAAAATTGTAAAAGGGGGCGGTGAGCAGGTTGAGAACCTGTGCCCTAGACGAAACCGACCTATAATGGGCAAAAACTAAATCATGACACTATACTTTGTATGAATGTAATAATAATATAATGTAATAATAAATAATATAGGCTAGCCTCACATTTCTTTCTTGGATCCTGAGAGAACTATGCACATAGAAATGTACTGCAAATAATCTTGCGCCTATTGGTGTAATCAACTGTTATAAGAATTCGCCGCTTGAAAGATCAAGCGTGTTTATATCTATTGGTTATTAGACTCAGAACTTCATACAAATCAATATTCAGTTCACAGTTCACTTAACTGGTCTTAAACTAGTGAAACCCGCTGTGTAAATAGTATAAACATACACTGCTATTGATGTAATAGAATTACATATTACACACACAAGAATGTGTAAGTATAATATTATTGTTGTTGTTGTTTTTTTTTCAAATATATTATATAGCTTCGAATTTTTATGTGTTATCCTAGATTCCGGCTCTCGAGGGTATCCCAGTCTGCTAAGCACTAATGTAAAAAAGAAAATGTGGCTGGGCATTGTGCTGGCCGCACGTTCCTCTTATATTCAGAGACCACTTTATCCTATGAGCGCTGCATCACCTTGCACTGTGGACTAAGATGGCCCCTGTTATCATATATCGCGGCTCTCGAGAGTATCCCAGTCTTCTCAGCTCTAATGTGGAAAAAGAAAAGGTGTCTGGGCATTGTGCTGGCCACACATTCCCCTTAATGGGGAGACCACCTTATCATATGAACGCTGCATCACCTTGCATCACGGGCGAACTTGTGTATAGGGAATACTTTAGATAAGAAACCTAGCACACAGTAACAGATGTGACTTCAAATACTTGACTCGATCAAAAAAACATTTGACTATCTTTTAGTTTCCAACCCAAAAAAAAACCCACACTATCTTGCATCATATTATGTACACTGTCTTGAATAAAACATTAAAACATCAAGCGAACACTGAGCTAGGTTTAGTTTCTCTACAGAGACGCTGCAAAGTATTAAAATTTAGCAATAAAACGAAAATCTTAAGTGAAGAGACTTTAAGATCTTTTGCATGTTCCTTTTGAAAACCTTTGGTGCACTATCTATGATATAATCAACAATTTTCAAGGGCCACTTTACTTGTCTTTAAAATGTTTTTATTATTATTGTTCAGTCTAAATAGAATGCACTTGTGTTTTTTGTTCTTGTTTCTTGTTCTATATGCAACTTTTCTCATATATTGTATCGCCCTTTCTAGGATTATATAGAGCGTTCTCAGTGGGCGTGGCTTAGGTTTTTAGTGACGTATTTGTGTAACTATAAGAACCTACTTGAGGTACAAATGTAACGTGGTGAAAGTGAAGTTGTTCTTTATCATGCAAAATTCACATCTGAATATTGGCTATCCTACTAAAAAATAAGGAGGTAAATAGTAGTACTGTAGATTAATTGATTAATGTGATTAGGCTAGGGCCGGCTAGACCTATTTACACTTTCAATGTCACTTTATAGGCCTACACTTTTAATGTTTCGTAGGCTAGGCTACGATGTCAAGTAATAGTGTTGGTGAATAGGCTATCTAGTCAAGTCACTAATAGGCTCACATCGTCTATGATCTATGTCTATGATAATAATAAAATAGCCTATTTTATTTAACATACCTAATACAGCTTAAATCTTAATAAGACTTAAGACTTAAAACACAACACATCATTTAAAAAAAGCTCGAGCCTATATGAAACTTTATTAATACAGCGGCCATTATTACTTGTACAACATTACAGAAAGTAAACACAAATCACGTGCTTTTTGTCATGTGATTGCAAACGCCCTATACAAAAAGTTTCTTTTTCACTTTCCTTGCGAGAACAAATGCATTATAAGTACTCTTTCTTCCCAAGTGGCATTTGGGCATGGAATGGGTTGCATTAACAAACCAGCTAAACCAATAACTTAACATCATTTAAACATTAATAAATAAATATGCAAGACTAGAATCGGACCACGGATGAGCGTAGGATGCAACAATCTTCTTTATGGAAGGAGCGTATATCTATATATATAAAAAGACAGTGTTAAGCCCCGCGAGGATCCCCATTGGTCAATTTGAAAACACGTGTGTCACTGACCTATCTAGGCCTAGCCCAATATACCGTCTAATAATTTTTCACATCGGACATGTGTCTTCGATAGCTCAGTGATAAACGTAGTGGACTGCTATACGGGCGACCAGGGTTCGATTCTCCAGTTAGACTATACTTTTTTTTTCGACAATTAATTTTTCAAACTTTTAAAAACAAAAGACATTGTAAATCTATAGGCAATATAGATTTTGTTAAATAAAAATATTTGACTATTTTTTTTACCCTATTACAATATTTATTTACTTTTCTAAAAGTATTCAGTAAGTGTAGTTTATAAATTTGTTATCTGCACCCCAGACAGTCCTGTTTTTTTTTTCACCCGGGCAACGCCGGGCAATGTAGCTTGTAATATATAAGATAAGAAAAAAAAATCTATTTGTGTTTCTCTTCTAAAATCATTTTTTTCGTCCTTTTTTTCTCTTTCCTACTAATAACAACGATTTTTTTTCGTCCTTTTCCCTCTCTCACTACTAACAGAAATAATTAATTCTCTCCAGTTCTCTCCACCTAATGAATGCACCAATTTTCATCCCTTTTTTTCTCACTATATGAAACCAGTTTCATCCTGTTCGTTTTTTTCTTCTCTTCTAACTAACTCAATAATCTTGATCTTTTCCTTCTGCCATCCTAGATGCCTAACTTCTTTTGATGATGTAAAACACACCTGGCTAATATACATTACAAAACATTTCAATATAGAACTCTTTGATTAGACTTGATCTGATGGAAAAGGTTGATCTATGATATCCCGCTTTAAGTATTATAGAGGTAATTATTGGGGGAAATGGCTTTGAATTTAAAAAAAAAATGACGATTTAAACTTTACAGAACGGTAAAAAAATTTTTGGGTTATAAACTTTCTTACGCTCATAGTTACTGTCACACGCTAAGCTCTGATTATGTGCAGATTGTGCGTACGTTCATCAGGCTTTTTGTGAAGCTGTTGTCTTAGGATTACGAACATAGACGACTTTTAAACCTATTTATATTTGTAGCTATCTCAGCAAAAAGGATTGACGAGATGCAACAGGTCTACAATGTTTATTGCCAGTTCCGATATGTATATCATAGGTTACATAGGCATACATCCCATATGTACAAATAGAGGTAGTTAAGTGTTGATCAAGTACAGTGTAGTCAGCTAACATAAATGGCTAAGAATTCTCATTATCAAGTAACTCCGGACCTTACTTTGTTTAACTCATTCTGCCTCGACTCTGTCTGCGAATGTCTACTCGGCGGCTGTAATCAGATTTATCTATATCTCTATTTATCGATCTATCTGTCTATCTATCTTTCTCTTCATCCATGTATCCAACTATCTATCTATTTATCTGTCTGTCGATCTATCTATAATTTATTTTATTTTTCAATCATTTTATTTTGTTCACTTATTTCTTTCACTCGTTCTGTCTGTCTATTCTCTCCTTTTATTCCCCTAACTCTCTCTCTCTCTCTCTTTCTTTATTTTTTCTCTCTCTCTTTCTCTCACACTCGCACACAAATAGACCTACACATATTCCTACTACGAGAAATGCTTCCACTCCAGACCTTACACTTTACACCAGTTATACTAATCTCTCACAAGCAGCATACTGTCTGACATGTTGTAAGCCGTGACCTAACTGTGTGGGTCACACTTCTGATTACGAAGTCCGCATAAAGTTGCGGTAAGTGTATCGGATTTCTATTTACCTTTTCAACTTACCTATATACCCGGGGATAAAGAAAATTAAATTTAAAAAAAAATCAAGCAAGGTTACACGAGAATTTAAGTAAATTTTAAAAACCACAATTTTTTTTTTTAAATAGGCCTACTGTTCGTTGTACAACTTAGTTTCTAAACTTTTAAAAATACTTTTATCTAACCTTGTTTTCTGGAACTGTTTACTGCGCAGTTTTTTTCACCGCTCAATTTGACATTGTGCTAATAGTCTACAAAACGAAACTCATAACTCTAAAAATCTTTCTTCTGTTAAAAAGCTAGGCGAAAAACAAAATATGTATCAAGGTTTAGTTAAAATTCAAAAACTACATTTCGACGAATGTTCTTCTATTGGCGAATTTTTTTTAGTAGCATTTATTAGAATGGAAAGATACGACGTTGGCGACTAATGCAATATCTATCATAACTGTAGTAGAAATATATAAATTATAATAGTTGCATTTGAAAGTCTTTAACTAGATCTATAAAAATTTTCCGGGAGTGAAACATTAAAAATCAAAAGTATTACATTTTTAAAGTTGTTGGCTTCCATTAATCTCGTGAGACGACGGGATTTAGTGTGCCCTTGGGGAATGTGCGCTCCTGGCCTTGCAGGGTCTGCTGTGGCTGTACAAGCCCACACGCGAGTGACAGTCCCTGTAGCACGTCTGGCACAAGAAGTCAGAATTGGTCGTGGGCTGGTTGCTTCCCTTCCTTCTGGTGCGCTTCCCAGCTTCTCTTTTTACAGTAGGCCTACTGTAAGCTAATACAAAATAGTCTAGGCATATAAAGATATGTAAAGAAAGATGAAAGCAAATTTTAAATTTTCTCCTACGTGACATCCTTGGCATGGAACGGGTTGCGTGAATTTGTCCGAGACAACAATATATTAATATAATTTATTACAATCCAAGACTGAGATAATCTTTTGTATAAAATGAGCACATATTATGCCATCAACATCAAGTAAAGGTAAACTAACACGTAAGTAATGCAGGTATATCGCGTCATTATTTTAAAGTAATAAAACAGTAACATGATTAATAGAACACCATTCATGTGTTGTTGTTCTCTTCCCTGCTGGAAGCCATTCAGCTCATAATTTTAAAGACTGTCAGACTCAAAAGGCTAACAACGGTAATGCAATTTATTCAGGGGAAGTAAGTCATAAAATGTTTCTGCCATAAATTTATGCAGGGGAAGTAAGTTATAAAAACTGTTCTGTTATAAATGTATTCAGGGGAAGTAAGTTATTAAAATGTTTCTATTATGATTGTAAAATTTGTGTTGCACAATCTCTCGCGACTTGAAACGATATTTTATTATTTTTATTTTTTCAAGGATGGCAAATCTATCTCGTAGTAACAGCTTTCTAATATATTTTAAAGGTAACCTAGTTATAAATAGTAAGTAAAACAGAATCTTAAAACAAATATTTTAACCTACTTTATACACATCTTTATGGACAAGTTAGTGCTAGCAAGAAAAATCATTCATTTACACTTAAAGTAAATTGAATTCGATCGAAATAATATGAGGAGATGGGCATCAACATTGTCATTTGTTTTTACTATTCAAATAAACCAAATATAATAAGATGTTACTCCCTCAAAGTCTAAAAAGTTTTTTTGTAAAAAAAATATTTTATTATTTTATTATTTTTTTAAACCTATGTATATTATCTCTTTATTCTCTCTTTATTAAATCTTTATTCTATGTTTATTCAATCTTAATTCTCTGCACATTCTCTCTTTATTCAATCTTTATTCTAGGCCTACTCGTTATGTCGATTAGATTTAGCAAGAGCCACAGACTTTTGGCTTCACATCTTTGTGCACAGTTTTGCAAATCCAGAATAATGACAACTACTATGCTTCTTTAAATTATGTGCTTGTTACACCAGTCTCAGATTGTGTGCTTGTTACACAAGTCTCAGATTGTGTGCTTGTTACACCAGTCTCAGATTGTGTGCTTGTTACACCAGCCTCAGATTGTGTACTTGTTATAGGTTACTCTACCAAAGAGTAATGCTTGTTAGTTTGTTCTGCTCATGATTCGAGCCCGGGACCTTCGGTACGCCAGCCGAACGCGCGCACGGCCACCGTGTCCTCAATATATAAAAAAATATATATATACAGGCCTCTATATTTTATATATATATATATACAGGAAAATATGCTGAGTGAGAACTCAATTCCATAAAAACCCATACGACTTTACACTTTAAGCTTTGAACTTGAACTGTTCTATACAAGCTGTCAAATCAAACTAACTAAAAAAGACGGGACCCTAAGATGTAAGGGAAAATATCAAGAGTCATGCTTTTTTCATGGGATTTTCAGATAGTCGGTCTAAGACTTACAATTCAAACTTTAAATTACACGGGATGGACAAAAGTGTTTAGTTAAATCCCAAATTAAATCTCGAAGGTCATACCCCCACCTCTTTCCTCTTGCTCAAATATGAACAATGAAAGGTCAATGTAATATACTATCATTTATATATAACTCAACATCCTCACAACTGATATATCCCGTTTACTTTAAGACATTTGCCCATTTTGGGATAAAATTCCCAATACCCCACCCCCACAAGGTGGCGCCAGTGCACTACTCTTACACCCTAGCTTCCCAAACTGGTGGCCTAAGGAGTGGCCTAAGTGCCCTTAAACAAATTTATAAATTTATTTTTATGGCGACAGAAACTTGTTGCAGGATTTATGGTCTGGTTAAATGGATTTTAACAGCTTTTAAAATTAAAATGGTAATGTTAACTGTTTACTTAGCGAAGGGTTAAGATCACTGATCTATATAAATAAATTTATTGGCTGTTTAACACTCAGAACAAGCCAAACAAATTAACGATCTTTTACACTATAAGTGTTAGAAAATCTTATAAAACTCTTTCAATTATTTCAAAGTTTTATTCATGTTTTGTTCACTCCAATAGTCTAAAGCAGGGGTCGGCAACTTTTTCATAATAGTGTGCCGAAGTAGGATTTCTAAGTCAATCCGCGAGCCAAGAGCCTAAAGGTCATACTGCTATTTCTTTTTAATAAGAGACTTGAATAGCCTTTTAAGTGGTCTTCTTTGCGTTCCACTGAAAATTGCACTGTGTGTCACGTTTAGAAAGCGTGCCGTATGTTGCCGACCTCTGGTCTAAAATTTTGGTAATAATAACTAAAGTATCTCACGACTCTTCGGTCGGCTAGTGCTGCCGTTAGTTCACCAAACTGTCAATAAAACTTCCCGTTTTCTACCCCTTCCGCCGACCAATCCCCGCCACCCTGCAAGAGTTTTCGTCGTAGTGAACTTGCTAATCGTGTATCTAGAAGGAACGTCTCAAAACTTATAAGTCATTTTGTGTGTGATGTTAATGCTAAATTTTTGTTGTTATCTTGTTACTTCGTCATCTTATATAACAGGAAAGCTTAGATTAGATTAGCTCCATCCCACTATGTTGTCCTATTTATTATTTCTATCTGTATTTATCTTTTTTTTCACTTCTTTCGTCCTATGTTAATATGTCTATAATTATCTCTTTCTCTTTCTCTCTCTTTCTCTCTTTCTTTCACTTTAACGTATCTTTAACACTTTCTAACTCTCTTTTTTTCTTTTTTTTTCTCTACGTCTCTCTCTTTTTCTAAGTTTTACATAGTCATTTTATATGAATATCTCCCCCTCTTTCTCCTATGTACATCTCTATATAATTTCTCTATTTTTCTCCTTTCTTGACTCGTTCGGTCAACCCATTCCATGTTTGATGTTGTTGACACATCTATTAAAAAAAACAACAACACGTAACTGTTAAAAAAAAAAATCAAGTTTTCTATTTACATTCAACGTGTGTTTTCTATTCCTCTGTATAGGCTTGGTTGCCAGATTAATTCGTTTTATTTCTCCTTCACTTCTTAGTATTTGACCGTTAAGATGGCAAGCAAGTTCAATCATTTGTGTCTCAGTTTATAACTGGCAACGGCCAGGGGCACTAATTCGTATTTAGAAATCTCTCTAATATTAATTTTAAAAAAAACAACATAGCATAGTGCTGTACAACAGATAGTCTTTGAGCAATTATTACATAAATCTGTAGGCTAAACTCTTCTAAGTTGATGTAAACATTTTTTTATAGCCTTTTTAGAGAAATCAATCTGAAAGATGGACCAAGCTTCAACAAAACAATCCAAAGAGTGATGCTTACTTCAAACTCTCCCGCCAATTTCAACACACCATCTTCAGGCTAAGGTTCCGCAAACTACGAAATGGAGCAAATGAAAAGAAAAAGAATAGAGCTTTACATGTTTAGAAACTCAGCCTTATAAAAGAATTCATGTTTTCTATTGTGATACATGTACTCAAATTAAGAATTTACAATTCATGATGAATGTGAATACAACTTCTTAGGACATATTGTGATATTATATATTGATTTATCGTGCCACGTCAGAAGCCTACATGAAATTGAACAAAGTAAATAAATCAACAGTGTACATTTTGTGCGTTGAAAACTCTCGAGAAGCTTACATTGATTTTGATTGCAAACTGAATTTACATTCTAAATACATTATGTGTTTAAATCAAATATTAACATTGGTATTTAGCCATATACACAGCTGTTCTTGAATAAGTGTTGGCTTGTTTGATTTTGACATTTGGATGAAGCTATTGACAGAGAAAAGAAATGGATTGATTGAAAATGTAATTTTTTTTTAGTTAAACCAGAATTAGAATCTATTATTGTCCAGCTTTGTGAGCCGTGATTTCACAGGCCCACGCATGTCTGGTGCCACCTGTGGAGAAAGAAGCCTAAGGAATTAACACTGTTCAGCGAATCGCGAAGCTTAAGACTTGTGTTTGGTACACAAAAATGAGCATTAATTACAGTTAGTTGGCAGCGAATTCCTCCCGGCAGTCAAAACGCCTGTAGTCATTGCACGTAACACAGCTCTCAATAGGTGTAATCGTCAATCAATTATCTATCCATGTGGTCTACATTACGAACTAACCGGTTCCATGGCCACTTGGTGTAAGTAATGGAACTTGGACAATCTGTAAGCTGGAGAATCTAGTACAAGGTAAAGTCAGGTAATATCACACCTGCGCACCTGGGTCTTGAGATTTTTTTGAGATGATTTAAGGGTTAAGTTTAACTTTTTTCTTTCGGGGAGAGGGAAAGGCTGAGAACTTAGAATGACAGGTGAAAGGAAGTCCTAGCTAGATGGCGCTTCTCAACCTAAATCCACATCGTGAAACAGTAATTACTTTTTTGGTTGTTTTTTTTAAAGCTAACATGGAAGCGAGATTCTAAGTATTTTATTTAATGGTTCTTTAAATAAGCCGGTGTTCCATACCGCCGTTAATGCTAATTAACAGTAACTGTACTTGAACAAATAGATTTCATGCACGTTTTCATATTGGTTAATCTTATCTTTTATCTTATCTTATTTGTTACAGACGCCCCTTTAATAAAGAAGATTATTACGTCCTACGCTCAACCATGGTCTGAGTTTACTCTTGCATTTTGATCAGTGATCTAAATTGATGTTAGGTTAACGGTCAATGGTTTTCCTGGTTTGTTCAGGTAACCCATTCAACTCCCGGATGCCACTAGGGAAGAAAGCGTACCTATATGCATTTGTTCTTGCATATAGGATAAGAAAAGTGTATTTGTTTTTATGTTTATCTGAGCATTGAAATATTGTCTACTCTACAGGGTGAATAACTTAGTCATGTAGTACCTACATATATCAAGAGTATTCTGTTATCATTTGAAGTTAGTGTCTTCAATAGTACATTTTATATAGTTGAATTTGATAAAGACACCATTTCCCGTCACCAGCTAGCTGCGTACCTACATACTTCCCTAACTTCATACTTTCTACCTAATAAATTTGGTTTTAAGACTTAACTCCGTCTCACCCATCCAGCTACAAACTTCTATCTATCTATCTATCTATCTATCTATCTATCTATCTATCTATCTATCTATCTATCTATCTATCTATCTATCTATCTATCTATCTATCTATCTATCTATCTATCTATCTATCTATCTATCTATCTATCTATCTATCTATCTATCTATCTATCTATCTATCTATCTATCTATCTATCTATATATCTATCTATGTGTGTATCTATCTATCTATCTACATATCTTCCAACATTCTTACATAAACACCCACCTACATAACTACGTGTCTACATATCTATCTATTTCTATATATATCTAGCTAGTTTTCTACCTACCTACACACCAACCTATTCTCCTAACATCCTATCTACCTACATATTATTATATGCACACACACATACATTCATAAATACCTATCTATCTACCTACTTAACTACAGGTTCAAATAAAGACCCTCCGAGGTTTTAGACAACGAAACTTTGTTTTTTTTAAATTGATAATAAAAAAATATTTTTTTTGCAAAGAAACATAACTTACGGCTGGGCATAAATGTTCATTGTAATACCCCCCCCCCCCAGCACGCACACATTTTAAAAAAGATTGAATTAGACACCCTAAGTTCCTCAACTAAATAGATATAAACCTTTAACCATATAATCAAAGTGTCTACAGAGAACAGGATAAAATATCTGACTATGAAACCACAGAGTCCACAAGTAAACATTGACTTCATGTTCCAAGGTTCCCATTTAAATGAACACACACTTACTTACAAGACGTGTCAAAAATTTGAGAAAAGGCTTGTTTGAAAACCTTAATGTGTACTTACTGCGTCACTAGCCTATGCAAATACTGCCAATAATATGACGAAGGCTAATTTTATGGAAATATCTTGACCTGATTTCATGATAATGTGTAGTTGTAAAAAAAATCATGTGTTTGCGATGAAAGCTATACACAGTGACACAGGAGTAACTGTGTAATAAAAACTGCACAGAGCAGTAAAAGTTACCAGTGGTCTCTTTCTGGCATAAAAGTGATTTTATAGTTGCTATCCAATCAATGTTATAGTCGTATTCGAATTTCAAACTTGATAACTGGATTCAAACAATGTTAGTGTTAAGGAGATTGACTCCCAAACAATTTTTTAATCAATAGAAATCGACCTAATACTATGCAGGTAAGTGGAGTCTAAATATACTTTTTATTTATATTTTTAAAAAAAAATGTATAAGAAACGTCAGCTTTCAGCAAAAATTTATTTCTAAAGAACATGTTGATTGTCGGCCTTGATTTAAGGAACGAAAAGATTGTCGGCCTTGATTTAAGGAACGAATAGATTGTCGGCCTTGATTTAAGGAACGAATAGATTGTCGGCCTTGATTTAAGGAACGAATAGATTGTCGGCCTTGATTTAAGGAACGAATAGATTGTCGGCCTTGATTTAAGGAACGAATAGATTGTCGGCTTTGATTTTAATTACGAACATAATATAGTATTGTTGACCTTGTTTCGTGTTTGCCAATTATGTTTTGTTTTAATTTTTCATACTAGCTTCCCTTGAATCATTTTGAATGGTCATCGTGATTTTTTTTAGCATTCGTTACTATATCTGGTCCTTAATTCATTAATTAAATATGGCCCTTATCCCACCTTTCCCAGTGGACATACCACGTCATATCGACCTGGAAAAAAACGAAAAAAATACAACGAAAACACGTAGAATTCACGTTTTTCCCCCGCCGATACGACGTGGTGTGCCCGCTTGGTTTACGACCTACCCCGTATTAACACGTATTTTCCCATATTCCCTGTACTTGCCTTGATTATGTCAGCATATTATGCGTCTCGTCTTTCTTATAAGAGCATGTTTTGTTTTGCGTACGTCGTACACACAGCCTTACCGTTGACCCCAGAAAAAAAAACACGGACGTTAAAAGTTAACGTTGCTCATTCGTTGTAATAAACGAATTTAAAATCATTGAAAGTAAATCCGACAATGCTGCCCGCGTGGGCTACTTTTACAAGCACTCGTGTGGCCCTCATAGAAAATTTGAGTTGGACACCCCCCTGCTCCATAGTACTCAATATAAAATAAGAACACCTTGTGCTAACAGTAAAATATTGCATTATTTTATGCACATATTCGTAGCTGTTTTGTTGTCTATAAGAAAGTACCACAAGGATGGGCATTGTTATCTGATTCTGTCTGTCACTGTTTTCATCTGTCTACGAAAGTGCTTTGTGTTCAAACTGGATGAGACGCTACACCGAGCAATCAAATTAGTCTGGAGGGAGTGGCTAGGGGCGCACAACTCAACTCAGAACAGATGTGATCTGTTTCTTGTACCGAACTTTGTACTCTCCCCTTGTGGATTCAACTCGTACATAAATTATTAGGGCTTTCTTACGCCCAATCAATCATCTATCTATCTATCTATTTATGTATCTATATAATCTATTTTATCTATCTATATAATCTATTTTATCTATCTAAACATCTAATTTATCTATATATCTATTTATTCGTCTCTCTATCGTCTATCTAATCCATCTATTTAATCTATTTTATCTGTTGAACTATCTTTCTTATCTAATCTATCTAATCTATTTTTATCTATCTATTTAATATATCTATTTACGGTATCTATACATCTAATTTATCTATCTATATTTCTAATTTATTTAGCTCTATCTACTCTAATATATCTTATCTATCTATCCACCTTTCTAATATAATTTATCATCTACCTATCTAATTTACCCATTCATCTCTCTGTGTATCTATCACCTATCTTCTATTTATCTATTTATCAATATATCAATCTAATCTATCTATGTATCTATCTATCTATACATCTATCTATCTATAGGCCTACATCTATCTATCTATCTATCTATCTATCTATCTATCTACCTATCTATCTATCTACCTATCTATCTATCTATCTATCTATACATCTATCTATCTGTAGGTCTACATCTATCTATCTATCTATCTATCTACCTATCTATCTATCTACCTATCTATCTATCTATCTATCTATACATCTATCTATCTATAGGCCTACATCTATCTTTCTATCTATCTATCTATCTTTCTATCTATCTATCTATCTATCTATCTATCTATCTATCTATCTATCTAAACATCTATCTATCTATAGGCCTACATCTATCTATCTATCTATCTACCTATCTATCTATCTACCTATCTATCTATCTATACATCTATCTATCTATAGGCCTACATCTATCTATCTATCTATCTATCTATCTATCTATACATCTATCTATCTATAGGCCTACATCTATCTATCTATCTATCTATCTACCTATCTATCTATCTACCTATCTATCTATCTATACATCTATCTATCTATAGGCCTACATCTATCTATCTATCTATCTATCTATCTATCTATCTATATACCTATCCATTTATGTAATCTAATTTACCCAGTCATATATCAATCTCTACCTACCTGTATTCTGTCTGACTATCTTAATGTCTTTATATCTAAGTCTCTTTCTATTTATCTATTAGTCTATCTGTCTATCCATTCATTTCACCTTCCATATACCAGACTGTATGCTTTATCTTCGGTCTTCCAGTCTATCTACGTTAAAATATACTGTACGATCAGAGAAATAGACACAGATATTCAAATAGCATATCTTTTTAATGCTACATGTCTATCTATCTGTGTCTCTTCATTTCTGTAAATCATCTGTCAATATCTATATGTTTTGAGTTATTACATGACATACACCCTGACTTAGCAAATCTCCTAAAACACCACAGAATCACCATTATCGTGTCACGTGAGATCAAACTGCAGATTTCGGACATCAATTGTTCCCGACTGCAGTTTGTTCCTGCTCCCGTGGCCGAGATTGTCTAAATATTCAGCCCTCGGGGGGATGCTCGTGAGTAATAAGATGGCCACGAGACTGTTGACTCCCAAACAAAATGCTCTCCCCCTGATTCCGTGCTCTGACATATTTCTAATTCTAACGTATTGAATGTATTGTCTGATGGGCTGGGACAGAGTGTGGAGCGCTTGTATATGTAAGAGAGAGAGAGAGTGTGTGTGGGTATGTGTGTGTGAGTGTGAAGGCTAATGAATAGATCGGCATGCAAGTGATCATTTAGAAAACCTTCTATCGCTCTCTCTTGCTCTTTCTCTCTATGTGCGTGCAGAAAATTGCATGATAATATAAAAGCGTGTATTTTGTGGGGCTTAGTTTCCATATATTTTATTTATGTTTTTAAAACTGATGCTTATGTAATATTGGAAAAGAAGACAAAGGTTATCGATCTATCTGTTTATCTATCTATTTTCTTATATGCTTGTCTTTATGTCTTCCTATCTATCTGTCTATCTATCTATCTCTATCTATCTATCCATCTATCCATCTATCCATCTATCCATCTATCCATCTATCCATCTATCCATCTATCCATCTATCCATCTATCCATCTATCCATCTATCCATCTATCCATCTATCCATCTATCCATCTATCCATCTATCCATCTATCCATCTATCCATCTATCCATCTATCCAGCTAATCATCTACCCATCTACCCATCTACCCATCTACCCATCTACCCATCTATCCATCTATCCATCTATCCATCTATCCAGCTAATCATCTACCCATCTACCCATCTACCCATCTATCCATCTATCCATCTATCCATCTATCCATCTACCCATCTACCCATCTACCCATCTATCCATCTATCCATCTATCCATCTATCCATCTATCCATCTATCCATCTATCCATCTATCCATCTATCCATCTATCCATCTATCCATCTATCCATCTATCCATCTATCCATCTACCCATCTACCCATCTATCCATCTATCCATCTACCCATCTACCCATCTACCCATCTACCCATCTACCCATCTATCCATCTATCCATCTATCCATCTACCCATCTACCCATCTACCCATCTACCCATCTATCCATCTACCCATCTATCCATCTATCCATCTATCCATCTATCCATCTATCCATCTATCCATCTATCCATCTATCCATCTATCCATCTACCCATCTACCCACCTACCCATCTATCCATCTATCCATCTATCCATCTATCCATCTATCCATCTATCCATCTACCCATCTACCCATCTACCCATCTACCCATCTATCCATCTATCCATCTATCCATCTATCCATCTATCCATCTATCCATCTATCCATCTATCCATCTACCCATCTACCCATCTACCCATCTACCCATCTATCCATCTATCCATCTATCCATCTATCCATCTATCCATCTATCCATCTATCCATCTATCCATCTATCCATCTATCCATCTATCCATCTATCCATCTATCCATCTACCCATCTATCCATCTATCCATCTATCCATCTACCCATCTACCCATCTACCCATCTATCCATCTATCCATCTATCCATCTATCCATCTATCCATCTACCCATCTATCCATCTATCCATCTATCCATCTATCCATCTATCCATCTATCCATCTATCCATCTACCCATCTATCCATCTATCCATCTATCCATCTATCCATCTACCCATCTACCCATCTATCCATCTATCCATCTATCCATCTATCCATCTATCCATCTATCCATCTACCCATCTACCCATCTACCCATCTATCCATCTATCCATCTACCCATCTACCCATCTATCCATCTATCCATCTATCCATCTATCCATCTATCCATCTATCCATCTACCCATCTACCCATCTACCCATCTATCCATCTATCCATCTATCCATCTATCCATCTATCCATCTATCCATCTATCCATCTATCCATCTATCCATCTACCCATCTACCCATCTATCCATCTATCCATCTATCCATCTATCCATCTATCCATCTACCCATCTATCCATCTACCCATCTATCCATCTATCCATCTATCCATCTATCCATCTATCCATCTATCCATCTACCCATCTATCCATCTATCCATCTATCCATCTACCCATCTACCCATCTACCCATCTACCCATCTACCCATCTACCCATCTACCCATCTATCCATCTATCCATCTATCCATCTACCCATCTACCCATCTACCCATCTATCCATCTATCCATCTATCCATCTATCCATCTATCCATCTATCCATCTACCCATCTATCCATCTATCCATCTATCCATCTATCCATCTATCCATCTATCCATCTACCCATCTATCCATCTACCCATCTATCCATCTATCCATCTATCCATCTATCCATCTATCCATCTATCCATCTACCCATCTATCCATCTATCCATCTACCCATCTACCCATCTACCCATCTATCCATCTATCCATCTACCCATCTACCCATCTATCCATCTATCCATCTACCCATCTACCCATCTACCCATCTATCCATCTATCCATCTATCCATCTATCCATCTATCCATCTATCCATCTATCCATCTACCCATCTATCCATCTATCCATCTATCCATCTATCCATCTATCCATCTATCCATCTACCCATCTATCCATCTACCCATCTATCCATCTATCCATCTATCCATCTATCCATCTATCCATCTATCCATCTACCCATCTATCCATCTATCCATCTACCCATCTACCCATCTACCCATCTACCCATCTACCCATCTACCCATCTATCCATCTATCCATCTATCCATCTACCCATCTACCCATCTATCCATCTATCCATCTACCCATCTATCCATCTACCCATCTACCCATCTATCCATCTATCCATCTATCCATCTATCCATCTATCCATCTATCCATCTACCCATCTATCCATCTATCCATCTATCCATCTATCCATCTATCCATCTATCCATCTACCCATCTACCCATCTACCCATCTATCCATCTATCCATCTATCCATCTATCCATCTATCCATCTATCCATCTACCCATCTATCCATCTATCCATCTACCCATCTACCCATCTACCCATCTACCCATCTACCCATCTATCCATCTATCCATCTATCCATCTATCCATCTATCCATCTACCCATCTATCCATCTACCCATCTATCCATCTATCCATCTATCCATCTATCCATCTATCCATCTATCCATCTACCCATCTATCCATCTATCCATCTATCCATCTACCCATCTACCCATCTACCCATCTACCCATCTACCCATCTACCCATCTATCCATCTATCCATCTATCCATCTACCCATCTACCCATCTACCCATCTACCCATCTATCCATCTATCCATCTATCCATCTATCCATCTACCCATCTATCCATCTATCCATCTATCCATCTATCCATCTATCCATCTACCCATCTATCCATCTATCCATCTATCCATCTATCCATCTATCCATCTATCCATCTACCCATCTATCCATCTACCCATCTACCCATCTACCCATCTATCCATCTATCCATCTATCCATCTATCCATCTATCCATCTATCCATCTACCCATCTATCCATCTACCCATCTATCCATCTACCCATCTATCCATCTACCCATCTATCCATCTATCCATCTATCCATCTATCCATCTACCCATCTACCCATCTACCCATCTATCCATCTATCCATCTATCCATCTATCCATCTATCCATCTATCCATCTACCCATCTATCCATCTATCCATCTATCCATCTATCCATCTATCCATCTATCCATCTACCCATCTATCCATCTACCCATCTATCCATCTATCCATCTATCCATCTATCCATCTACCCATCTACCCATCTACCCATCTACCCATCTATCCATCTATCCATCTATCCATCTATCCATCTATCCATCTACCCATCTATCCATCTATCCATCTATCCATCTACCCATCTACCCATCTACCCATCTATCCATCTATCCATCTATCCATCTATCCATCTATCCATCTATCCATCTACCCATCTATCCATCTACCCATCTACCCATCTATCCATCTATCCATCTATCCATCTATCCATCTATCCATCTATCCATCTACCCATCTATCCATCTATCCATCTATCCATCTATCCATCTATCCATCTATCCATCTACCCATCTATCCATCTACCCATCTACCCATCTATCCATCTATCCATCTATCCATCTATCCATCTACCCATCTATCCATCTACCCATCTACCCATCTACCCATCTACCCATCTATCCATCTACCCATCTACCCATCTATCCATCTATCCATCTATCCATCTATCCATCTATCCATCTATCCATCTATCCATCTATCCATCTACCCATCTATCCATCTACCCATCTATCCATCTACCCATCTATCCATCTACCCATCTATCCATCTATCCATCTATCCATCTATCCATCTACCCATCTACCCATCTACCCATCTATCCATCTATCCATCTATCCATCTATCCATCTATCCATCTATCCATCTACCCATCTATCCATCTATCCATCTATCCATCTATCCATCTATCCATCTATCCATCTACCCATCTATCCATCTACCCATCTACCCATCTATCCATCTATCCATCTATCCATCTACCCATCTACCCATCTACCCATCTACCCATCTATCCATCTATCCATCTATCCATCTATCCATCTATCCATCTATCCATCTACCCATCTACCCATCTATCCATCTATCCATCTACCCATCTACCCATCTACCCATCTATCCATCTATCCATCTATCCATCTATCCATCTATCCATCTATCCATCTACCCATCTATCCATCTACCCATCTACCCATCTATCCATCTATCCATCTATCCATCTATCCATCTATCCATCTATCCATCTATCCATCTACCCATCTATCCATCTATCCATCTATCCATCTATCCATCTATCCATCTATCCATCTACCCATCTACCCATCTACCCATCTACCCATCTATCCATCTATCCATCTATCCATCTATCCATCTACCCATCTATCCATCTACCCATCTACCCATCTACCCATCTACCCATCTATCCATCTACCCATCTACCCATCTATCCATCTATCCATCTATCCATCTATCCATCTATCCATCTATCCATCTACCCATCTACCCATCTACCCATCTATCCATCTATCCATCTATCCATCTATCCATCTATCCATCTATCCATCTATCCATCTATCCATCTACCCATCTACCCATCTACCCATCTACCCATCTACCCATCTATCCATCTACCCATCTATCCATCTACCCATCTATCCATCTATCCATCTATCCATCTATCCATCTATCCATCTACCCATCTACCCATCTACCCATCTACCCATCTACCCATCTACCCATCTATCCATCTACCCATCTACCCATCTACCCATCTACCCATCTACCCATCTACCCATCTACCCATCTACCCATCTACCCATCTACCCATCTACCCATCTACCCATCTACCCATCTACCCATCTACCCATCTATCCATCTATCTATGTCTGTTTATTTTTCTATCTTTAAACAGCTTCCGCCTTTCTGTTTTTATCTGTGTCTCTCTCCTTTTCTCCCTTTCCACTAATGATTGTTAACTTTGTTTACATGTTTATTTGTCTATATTTGCTTTAACGACATACGTCTATGTCTCTGAGAACATAAACCACTCAATAGCTTGATATTGGCCCTTAGAAGGTGTTAGAACAATTTTCATCTTGACTTCTACACAACATAAACGATGGACCAAAGTTACAATCTCTAGCGTTTTATACAGATAATGATTGTCATTTTACAAAATCGGAACTGTCATTTAAATGTGAAAACTTAGTTTGGGAGAGGCAGCAGATATATTTATCTAATGGTGCGCCATTTTTCAGGCTACGTGTTTAATCAAAGTCTTTAATAAAATGGACCGCTTGCTTTGATATTTCTGATATTTGATAACTTAAAACACTTAGTTTCGGAATTTCCGATCGCACTACGTCATCTAGACCAACTTTTTGATAACAGTGTGCTAAATTAGTATTCCTAATTCATTGAGCGCGCCAACAGCCTAAAAGTCAACCAGTTTGTTCTATTATATGTTTTAAAAATTATTTTTATAGGGCAATTAATTTAAGCCCGTAGACCAAGACCAAGCAAAGGATATTATTTATAAAGAATATTGTTAAATTGTTAATAACAAAATGATTGTGAGTGTTTGTGATTATCATCCTTTTTTTTTTTTTTTGCATTTAAATTAAATTTAATTGGTTACTTATACGGCGCTTCTATCCATGCTATTTTAGCATGCTCAGTGCGCTCTGTAAACACACTGCTGCCTGCTGGCGCAAATATGTTTACAGGCCCAAAACTCCTGCAGGGCGACAGGGATCCGTCGGTGGCCGGGCTAGAACCCGCGACGTGTCAGATGGTTTTTGGTTGACAGTCCGGTGAACTAACCGCTAGGCCAGCCGGCTTCACAGTATTACATATATATCAAATACAATATTTTATTGGTCTACTAAACTAATGTATAAAGTCTTAACATTTTTTGGTAACCAAGATGAAGATCTAAGACTTACTAATCTATATACAGTAACTTGTGTGTGTGTCTAACCAATCAAACTTGGTTTATTTACAGACACATAACCTTATTGTCTCATATTTTACTTTTGTGATCTCGCTTATGGTATTTGTCTTCCCTAGCGTAGTGGTTAACGTCTTCGACTGCCATGCGGGCGACCTGGGTGTCATGATGTGACATTTATTATAGCGTCATATTTTAGTACTTATTAATGAATGCTATGGCCGTTGTATGTAATTAGGTAGGCAGGGCGAAATTCTCCCCCTTCCCACCCTCGTCTTCCCTCCCTACCCGGAGGCGGAACAATCCCCTATCTTTCCTTTGTGTCTACACGGACCTTGTACAGGGGCAATCAATCCCCTTTATTCTTTGGTTCGACACGGACATAGCCCAGGGATGAGTTGCCACAACTTGCGTTGTGTTATCTTTAGGGAGTTATCCTTTCCTTTGAGTTTGAGCGCGTCACGCACTAGCTCTTTAAGCGCCTTTGTCTAGGCGGGAAGTGGGATGTAGTGACACCGTACAGATAGACCATTAGGTATGTCTGCGGGCAAAGGACTCGTTGGTAGCACGGAGATATACAAAGACTGGGAAATGTGGTGCAATGTTTGACCTGGACGTTAGTCCGATTGCCGGCCGACTCAGAGACAAGACAAAGGGAGATAATAGCGTTGGTCAGTCGGATACGCCCCTGAGTTAGGGATTGACAGATGACTGGTCGATTAGTAGGCGTGCACATTTGTAATGATTGGACCAGGGGTTGTGACGACATAGGAAAGACGCCCCTGACTGCCATTTGTATTCCGATATATGTGCAGACTTGACTCTCGACACCGGTCTCACAGACATACACAGATAGGCATATTAGCTGTGACGTGTGACTGGTTTCAGATTATTTTAAGACTGTGCTGTAATATCTGTGTACTCGTTATTTCCTAATAATTCATTTTCACTCTTTGGATATTTTGACTAATGTTTGGACTCGTTAGAATACAGCTGTTGTTCTGATAGATGCGCCTGATTATTTATATGTTAATGTCTACATGTGACTATGGATTAAACGTATAGTCTATTCACTTAACGCTGATAGTCTGTTTTCTTAATTCGTTAGTCGAGTTGGAGTGATTGTGAGAGGAAGATACTTAATCTGTTTGAAAGTTAGTAGGCAAATAAAAATATCGAGCGTTGTCAACGGAGAATTGCCTGGTGTAAAATACTGCCATCGACCCCTAGACCAACGAACCAAATGAGGTAGGGAACTAAACGTGTGAGCATTACAGTCACGAGAGCATCGTACTGGCCACACATCCCGCATCATCACACTGGGTTCGATTCCCTGCTAATGGCTTTCTTTTTTTTCTTTAATTTCCATCAATATTACTTTTTTTTTAAAGATTGGAAAGAATTTTTGGACTTCTAGCTTTCCTAAAATGTTTTCAGTAAATAATAATTATATTTGTAAAAGTATTAAATAGTCTATATCTTTCTGATCAATGTAGTTTATGAAATGTTTATCTGTAACTTCCACAGGACTATTTAATTTTTCCCCGGGCAACGCTGGGGAACTTAGATTGAACTAGTTAGTTATATTGTGATCTCAGTTTACTGTGAGATCTTTAATATTTTTAAGTGAAAATGATAGTTGTGAAGGAATACATTGATTGGAATTGATATGAAGTAATCAGACAAACTGGGTAGTTAATGTAATGTTCAAAAAAATTCATATAAATTATTTTTCTGTCATAAAATATTTATACAATTTTCAAATACTTTTATAAGTTTGTTCATTTCAAAGATATAGCTTGTGAGCCATTTATTCTTTTATTTAAGAAAAAAAACATTAAAATTATTAGCTCAAATAAACTGCTTTAATTATCTCCCTTTATTTATTTTTTCCACATTTGATTCAATAGTGATGCCAAACAAGTTATGTTTTGTAATGTAAAAATATTACTGACTTATTTGTATTTCTTTATAAGTGTACGTTGAACCAAAAGCTGAAAGTAGAAGAGCAAATGCCTATCAGTTAAGAATAGCCTCCTTTCAAATTTTGTCTGCAAATGGTTACACTGGGATGCCCATTTTTGAAAAGATTTTGAAAGTCTTGCCTTTGGTTAGAAAACTCAACTTTGAGTACTTCGATGTTCTTCTGAAAATGCCCTAACTATCTATATATATATATGCCTTTAAATAGGGATGTACATGTAGTTAAATGTTTTAAAATATGTCCTGTTTCAATGCAAGTCCATTCCAGTGGTCTTTGTAAATGCAAGTTCATCTCACTGAAATCTGTCGCTATTCAGAAACATCGGCTTCAACAGTCAGTTTTCCTCACTCAGAACCAGAAAATGTTGTTGTTTTTTTAATCAATAAAAAAAAATTATTCTTCGAGGTCTCTTGTGGGCCATTGAAAATTGCTCTGCGTGCCAAGTTTGGCAAGCGTGACTTAGGTTGCCGATCCCTGCTTTAGACTTTCCGGTTTAGTAATTCGCTATGATTTTCTCAGTGGAAAATTAAGATTAAAATCTAAAGTTGTACACAGCGAAAACCTTTAATGCAATCGTAGGAGCGTAGTAGTCATTTAAGACAGCCTTAAAAAAAGAACTCAATATAATCTCTAAAAAAATAGAGCAAGCGGTCCATTTTATTATAGTCTTCTATTTAACATGCTTTTTGTTGTTGTTGTTGTTAGTGGCAATTGTTGGAAATATATACAAGTGTACGTAGTCCGTTGACTGACATGTTCGTTTTAAAAAGTTGATTAAATTTTCACGGATTGTGGGTAATCTGAGCATATTCAGCTAATTACTGGGTGTTTATTTTGGGGGTGGGGGTTTTGAGGACATATTTCTAGATTTCTTTAATCAGGTGGCCAGCATACAATGGTTTCTAATCTCTATTGAGTGAGCTATTGTAATTTCTTTGAAGTTATATCTACATGAATTCTGATTCACATAAAATATTAGCATTAGTAAAATCGCCAAAGTTGAGGACCTGGAATCATTGGTGGTCTTAAACTTCTATATCCCCTTTGCAGACAACGTAAAAAACCTGGGTGTCATGCTCGATTCACAGTTGTCTTTCGATGCCCACATTAGAAATCTATGCAGGTGCCTTTAGTTACAGCTGTGTAGACTTGGTCAGATACGGCCCTATTTGTCACTTGGGTCAGCAAAGAAACTTGCCGCTGCCTTTATACTCTCGCGCCTCGACTACTGTAATGCTCTGCTAATCGGGATACCTGAGTCCGAGTAACCTGACGATAAGGTCGCCAAATTACAGCGTATACAAGACAGTGCTGCTCGCCTAGTCATGCGTAAGTCAAGGCGAGATTATGTGACAGTTCTCCTGCGTCAGCTCCATTGGCTCCCTGTGAAAGCCAGAATCGAATATAAAGTTCCGCTACTTTGCCACCAGTGCCGGTATAATAATGAAATGCCGTCCTATCTCAAGGAACTAACTGAAGCATAATGTTCCGCAAAGAACACTTCTGCCGACTTCTCGCTTCTGGAAGTCCCCCGCTTCTCTCTGAAGGCCGTTGGCTTTAGAGCCTTCTCAACATCCGGTCCGAAAGTGTGGAATCTTCTTCCCATTAAACTGAGGCAAACAAGCTCCATTGATACCTTCAAAAAGAACTTATAAACTCATTATTTCAATATGTATCTTAGTTAACATGCTTTAGAGCCCCACTGTCTTACCAATATGTTAGGTCGTTTTTTGTTTTGTTTTAATTGTTTGATTTGTTCTATGTTTGTAAAGTTTTGAATCATCATTTAGTTTTGTATCTCTTGGCCTATAGATTATATACGTGTTCTTTGTTGTTATGTTAAATGCGCTCCGAGCTTGTATTATGTTTGTTGGTAGCACTATACAAATGTCATCATTATTATTAAAATGCCTTTTTTGACGCCTTTTTGTTTTTTCTGGCAAGGTTCACAAAGGTTACAGTTCAATATCATGACGGGTAACGTTATTGTATTTGGGTGAAAGTTCTTTCATCATCCTTTCCCGTCCTCCATGACCAATAGCCAATGTTTTTTTCTGAATTCAACTCCCGTTGTCAGGTCGATCTCATCGACTTTCAATCCCATCCTGATGGTGAATACAAGTTTGTAATGGTGTATCAAGATCATCTCACCAAGTTCGTGTTTCTCAGGGCCCTGAAGACAAAGAGGGCAGAAGAAGTAGCATACCAGCTCGTAGACATATTTACGTTGCTTGGTGCTTCATCGATTCTACAATCCAATAACGGCAGGGAATTTGCAAACAATGTGGTAAGCAGCCTAAAGGACTACTGGCCCATCTTGAAGATCGTTCATGGTAAGCCGGGCCACTCACAAAGCCAGGGGGAGCGTCGAAAGAGCTAACCAGGACATCGAAAATATGCTGTGTGCTTGGATACAAGATGAAAAAACTGGCCACTGGAGTGAGGGGTTACGGTTCGTCCAACTCACGAAGAACAGAGCTTTTTATTCGGGGATTAAAATATCACCATACGAAGCTCTCTTTGGCTGCAAAGCTAACGTAGGCCTCACAACGTCGTCCCTACCTGACGATGTTTTACAAGATGTTGAAACAGAGGAAGACCTCGAAAAAATAATAGAGAGCGTACAAACTACACAAGAGCAGGAGGACAGAAATGAAGGAATGCAAGAAACAGCTCTTTCTGCAGAAGACATGCATGAGAATGCAATTCATGATGATGGAAGCCAAAGCAGTGGTGAAGCCATGGTTATCGAAGAGCCTTCCATTTCCGTGGTTACCGAAGACCCTTCTTCTTCCACTACCTGCTGCGTCTGCAGCAGAAACCAGTGGTGCTCATACATGTCGAAAGTGTAGCCGAAATGTTCATGCCATCTGTGGGCATTCCCATAAAGACGATGACGAAAACGAAGTAGAAGGCTATGGGGTTAGCATGTTGTGCACTGTTTGCTTCAATATTGAGAAAGCTATCAAAAAAGAAATGGAATCGAAATCGAACCTCGAAATACAGGCCAAAAGAATGAAAAGGGGCTCTGATAAAAAATTTCCTCCTGCGCCTTTGGGAGCCACTGTGCGAGTTCCGATTCCCTGATGTTGACATAGGGCGGGGAGACTCGCAAAATCTGTTGGCAGTTGTTATGAGCATGACAGAAGACGGCTTTTACCGCCTTGGAACTGCACAGGGAATCTTGAAGCAACTCTATGCCAGATCAGAATTCACCAAATGTCCAAAAGATTTAACGAAAGCGGAAGACGTTCATGACCATGAAATAGCTCTCCGATCTGCTGCTTCTTCTCAGTCCACAGGAAGCGGACAAGGATTCGTCAGGTGTATGTGCGAGACGAAAAGCCAAACTATGAGGTGTCTTTGTGTGAAAAAGAAAATTAAGTGCAATTCAAAATGTCATTCTAGTCTTCCCTGCTTGCAACAAGTAGCTCATTCCAGTTGTGTTCTGCTTGTTTTCACCGGAAACAACATTGCTAGTATGCACTAACATGGTCAAAGGGAAATGACTCAGGAAAGTCAATAGTATAGTACAAGAGTTATGGGGACTGGGAAGATTGTAAATGTCACAATCTAGTTTGCTCTACTGCGTCTTAGCTTTCTAAAGCATGCTTTGCACGTTTTACATGTCTGAGTCTGATCACGGGGTTTTACATGTCTCAGTCTGATCACGGGGGTAAAAGACCGGGGGAAAGTCAGTCTACTCAAATATCTAGAAGCGTATAGACGCATACGTTAGACTCGGAACTATAACACATTTTATCAGAATACTACTTCATTTCTTGGACTTATATTATATTATATGATTGTTGGATGTACTGTGAATAATGTATTGTGAGTAATAATAAATAGATATATATATTGCTGCAAAGATTTGAATTATCAAGTGTGTTAAACGTACTGTGAAAATAATATTAAAGAAACATTTAACTCAACTCAATCAACTCAATCATCTCATGATTCTATTAGCCTACGAAGAACAATAATAATTAAAATAGAATCAATAACAGTGGTGGCAGCGGTAAACAGCAGCGGTAAACGGCAGCGGTGAACGGCAGCGGTGTACGGCAACTACTAAACTACAACATAATGAAATGCTTCCACAAAAACAAATATTAGAAGGTAAAGTCTGATTTTCAAATTGTCAACTCTCTCATGCAAACTATTCAGCAAACTATTCAACCAGTCAACCTGGTCATAAAATCGTTAGAGAGAACGCTAAAACATCTCTCAGAAAATATATGATTTGCTGGTGGATGGCAGAATTTAATGGACGATTTCTAAAGATATTAATCAAGATTTAATCAACACTGTATAAAGCCATATTCAGGGTAACAGGAAACAGAGACACTGCAGCAAGACTTGTAAAAGTCAGTAGATACATAGGCGGCACAACAGGCAACAAAAAGGTGGGTGCACGTGGCGCTCTACATCTCAACCCACATTACATTTTTCAAAGGTGCCGACGCTGGAATTAATAAATTTTTTTCAAGATTATATTTGGATTACGTGGAACGTCGAGAGCTGTCGTATGAATTTCTTTGTGATCAATCGTTGATCATGAAAAATTGAATTATCACGCATGAAACATTTTTAAACAAAACAGCTTCTGAATCTAGACTCTGTAACATTTTACAATACGCTATGAAACGAAGCAATGACGTCACACAAGATGGCGGACACTAAATAAACAAGATGGCGGACACTAGTTCAACTAGAGGTCAACACGTGTGTGTGTGAGATCCGAAGGTAACAAGGCAATCATCAACGCATAGTATTCACTTAGTCATACTTTGTGGAATACCAAGACCTTATTGAAGACAGATTGTACTCTAACGTACACCAATTCAAGAGATTCGTTTACATTATGCGAATTATAGCTATCTCGCTATACAGTAAAGTTAATTTGAATTAATGTGATGAAGATTGTGTTAATTAATTTAAATCATTCGTACCTGGATTAACGTCATGAAGTATGTGTTAGTTAAAATTTAAGCTACTATTAGACCATTCACTTGGATCAAATGGAGTAACTTCATCGTCAAGAAGATTCATTGTGTTACTTAAATACTATTTAAGTTTGATATAATTAACATTTATTTTAATATTATACATGTTAAATGATTCTTTGATAGGGTAATTTCTGTTAGCTGTATTGACTTGTTTGTTTTTGTTCAAATATTGAAGTAAAATTATTGTCTTTGTCAATGTTGATAAATATTGTGATTCTAGTGTGAACATTTCCTCTATCACTGTTGTCCATGCAGCATTTGTGTCCTTAATTAAGATTGTGTTGTGTTTCATTTATTTTAGTTATACATAATTGTTGTGTTGTGTTTCATTTATTTTAGTTATACATAATTGTTGTTTTGTTTTGTTTTTAAATATAATTAATATTATTGGTTCAAGATAACCACTATTATTTCTGATAGATTCTTGATAGAAACAATAACTATCAATTGTTTATAAATATAATTTATGCAATGGTAAATATTTATGTACACACTATAGAAAATAGTAAATAAGGCATTTTTTCAAATATAATAATTGACAATAGTCAACATATACATACAAGTAAAGTAAATTGAAAAATAAGAAGAGAAAATAATTTATCAATCAAAATATTATGCTTTGCATTGTTCCAATTCCAAAATGCTTTCAATTATAATAGCATAGTGAATAGAAATAATAGTATTGCAAGTGTTTAGCTTCAAATTAATAATACATGGTCTACATAATAATTATAAGAATTACATTGTGAATGTACACTCTATAAATAATAATATATAATAGCATTGTCCTGTACAAAATAATAATTTATTGTTAATGATCAAGAATTAAATATGGATGTAAAAGTTAAATTAATGTATGAAGAAGCTAAAGCTTTAGCTAAGGAATTTGAAATAACAGAAAAAAAAGAATTGCAAGAATTTATAGAAAAGAAAGTAAAAGAGTTAAAAAAGGAATTATCTGATAAAGAAAGAGATGAGCGTGCAGAAAGTAGGTCACATGAACTTAAACAAAAAGAATTAGACAATGAACTTAAACAAAAAGAATTAGACAATGAACTTAAACAAAAAGAATTAGAATTAGAACTTAAACAAAAAGAAATACAATTAAAACTAGACCATGAATTAGAACTAGCTAAATTGCAACAAAATAAGGTTGAGCATTCAACTAATTCATCTAATAAACATGGCGTTAGATTTAAAATGCCACCATTTGATGGAAAAGAAAAAATTTTAGATTTCCTAACTCTCTTTGAAACAACATGTAAAGGGTATAACATTCCGCAATCGGAATGGTATATTCATTTAATTCCTCAATTGAAAGACAAAGGAAGGGAAGCATTAGCTCATATTGATAAAGAGATTACTGATTACACAATAATTAGAGAACAGTTGATAAAATTTTTTATCCATTCAGAGGACTATTATAGACAAAAATTTCATTCTTTTTTATTAACTGATAAAATAGAACCAAGAGCCTTTGTCTCTGAAGTGAAATCATTCTTATTAACTTGGTTAGAACTCATCAAAATAGACACAAAAAATCCCAATGAAATTATTGAGATGGTAGTAGTAGATAAAGTGTTACAAATGGCTTCCAAACCTTTGTTTACACATATTATGGAGAGGAAAGTAAGAAATATTGAAAATGTAATAGATGCTATCTCCAATTTTAAAGATAGTAATCCCAATGTAGAACTTACTAAACAGACTCAAACAGTAAATACCATGCAAAATAGAAGACATAGGAGCTATTCGCCTCCTAGAACAAATAGTCAATATGGTAGAAGACAAAACTATGGTAATGAAACAAATACAAACAGACAAAATCTTAGATGTCAATTTTGTAATCGTTATGGACATATAGACAGATTTTGTGGTTTCAGAATAAAATATGTAAGTAACAGGTATAGACAAAATGAAAATAGCCAAAATAATCAAAATTTTCAAAACAAAAACTTTACAAGACAGAATTTTCCACAAGGAAATCAAAATCAAAACTTTACAAGACGGAATTTTCCACAAGGAAATCAAAATCAAAACTTTACAAGATTGAATTCTCCACAAGGAAATTCTACAAATCAGCATGTTACCAATCCAAATTCTGAAAATCAAAATTTTCAGAATAGAAATAAAGGCAATACAAATAATCCTACTACTCACAGAAACAATGTAATATTTGAGAATAAAGGTCAACTGATCTTATTCCCTGCGTATGTTGAGGGAATACGTACCTATTGTCTAAGGGATACTGGGTCATCTCTCACTTGTGTAGATGAGAGGATTATTCCTCCTCATAAAGCCAAAAATATCTTAAGGATAGAAACAATTAAACTAGGTAATGGATCTATGGTTAGTTGTCCAATCACTACCATACAAATTGATACTCCTTGACTTACAGGAATTACTGAAGCAGCCATTTTAAAAAATTGTGTTGCTCCCCTAATAATAGGTAATACATATGGAGTCAAACAAGACAATAGTTTTGAAATATTTCAACAATGGATGGATCTTAAATCCACAGATTTAAACTTAAAACCTGTAATTTTGTTAGAAAATAATCAACGGGGAGATTTATCACAAGATGAATTCGGCCCTGCCTTGCAAACTGTCAGTTTTTTACAAACACTAGGCAAGTCAGACAGTAGCATTATTAATGACACACCTAATATAGATATACCTATAAACAAAGTGAAAGTGAAAATATAATGCCTAAATGGAATGGTACAGAGAAATTGAATCAATATATTGAAAGGTTTGAAGAACAATGTGAAATAAATAATATACCTAAACAAATGCATGCCATATCACTGTGCAAACATTTAGAAAATCACAAAGCAATATACAATATTGCAGAGAAAGAAATCAATGACTTTCAAACATTGAAAACAAACATTTTAGCATATATTGATACTACTCAAAAGAAAACTGAAACACAAATGAAAAAACGTGAACAGATTAGCTTAAATAGTATGCCTTTTGATGAACAAACTTTAAAAAATGAACAAAAACAAGATGAGTATATAAACAAAATTGTGTCACAACTTGGTAAAGAAAATTTTAAACAAGGACAAATGAAATTAATTAATGGAATTCTTTGTAGGATAGAAACAAAAACTAATATAACTCAAATAGTTGTGCCAAAATCTTTGACAGTGCAAATAATGAAAATTTCGCATGATAATGCATTAGCAGGTCACTTAAGTACAAAAAAAACTTGTAACAAAATCAAAAACAACTTCTGGTGGCCCAATTTAGAAAAGGATTTGAAAACGTTCATAAAAAGTTGTTCAACATGTCTGATACATAATCAGAAAAATTCAAAACATAAAGCACCTTTACAAAAAACAGATACTGTAGACAAACCTTTTGTAAAGATAGCCATTGATATTATTGGACCTATGAAAGAAGCTAGGAATTCAAAAGCTAAATTTGCATTAACACTCATAGATATGGGTAGTAGATGGGTGGAAGTAATCCCTCTAAGAGAAATAACCGCAGATAGAGTATGTAACTCACTATTGCCAATATTCTGCAGATTTGGATTTCCTAAAACTATATTAAGTGATAATGGTACCCAATTCAAATCCAAATTGACTCAAGCTTTTACTAAAATGCTCAACATAACACAAATTTTTAGTTCAATCTACCACCCAGAGTCAAATGGTATGGTTGAAAGGGCAAATCAAACTATAAAACAAATGTTAGCTAAGGTTTGCGAAGAACACCCTTATGAATGGGATGAATTCCTACCAGCCATTCTCTTTGCTTATAGACAGGCAAAGCATGAAAGCACTGGTTACTCACCTTTTGAGTTAATCTTTGGTAAAAATGCCAATGGTCCATTAGAGAATTTTAAAGCAGAATTACTAAAAACCAAAGAAACAAAAATGTCCCCTTTTGATCTAATAAATAAGACAGAAAAACATATGCAAACAGCATATCAATTTGCTGTGGAAAAAAAACAAGAAATTAAAGAAAAAACCATACTTAGAGAAAACATGAATAAAAACTTAAGAAAGTTAGAAATAGGAAACAAAGTACTTGTATATCTACCCATTGGTTCTGGTAATACCAAGGAATGAAAGGTCCTTATGACATTATACATAAATTGTCAGATGTTACATATAAAATTGACATAAATGGTAGTGAAAAAATTGTTCACATCAACAATTTAAGACATTTTGAAGAAAGCAATATAGTTGATACTACATCAAAAACTAATGACATAATAGAAAACAACAATGTTGTCATCGTTGAAGATGAAAATATTAAAGACATTCCAAGTAATGTTAACTACTTGTGTGGCATGACCGCAAATACAACTAATGAATTAGAGCAAATTAACTTAAATCATATTCAAAGTGTAGAAACTAAAAATAAAATTGTGAAAATATTAAACAAATTTAAAGATACAATCACAGAAACACCTGGTTTGACTAATGTCATTGAACATACAATAGAATTAACTGACAAAAAAGAGTTTAGATCAAAAGCTTATAGAATTCCACAAATGCTAGTTGACAAAGTGGATAAAGAATTGGACCAATTAATTGAAAATAAGATTATAAACAAATCTATGTCTCAATACTCTTCACCAATGGTAAAAGTAAGAAAAAAAATGGTTCAATTAGACTTTGCTGTGACTATCGCAAATTAAATAAAATCACAAAAATTGATCAAGAAGGGTTACCTAACATAGACAATATCATCAATACTATGGCAACTGGGAAAATATTTTCCACTATAGACTTGACCAGAGGTTTTTGGCAAGTACCTCTAGATAAAAATTCTAAAGATTACGCAGCTTTTATTACTCATAGAGGTGTGTTTAACTGGAATGTAATGCCATTTGGTCTCATAAATAGTACTGCAACTTTCACTAAATTAATGAGAAAAATTCTTCCTCAAAGAAACAACATAATTCACTATGTGGATGATGTGTGTATATATACATAAACTTGGGATGAACACTTGACTATTTTAGAAGAAGTCTTACAAATACTAAAAGATAACAATTTAACTGTATCCCCAACTAAATTAAAGATAGGACAAACAGAAATTGAATTTCTGGGACATACATTTTCTAATGGCCAAGTCAAGCCAACAGAACAATTACACAAAAAGATCTTAGAAATAAAGACACCTAAAACTAAGAAAGAAGTTAGAGCACTATTAGGTTTATTCAATTATTACAGCAAGTTTATTCCAAAATACAGTCAAATAGTTAGACCTATCATAGATCTTACAAAAAAAATTTCAACCAAATTATGTAAATTGGAATAATGAATGTGAACAATCATTCAGACAACTAGTTAATGAGTTTTCTAAAGAACCAATTCTGGAAACTATTCAGAAAAATGATGAAATTATTTTAGCCTGTGATGCCTCAAAAATAGGACTAGGTGCTTGTATTTTTAAGAAAGTAATGATAGATTCAGAAATGGTGTACAAACCAGCATTCTATATAAGCCGTGCATTAACTAATAGTGAAAAAAATTTCAGTATATTGGAATTGGAAGGTTTATGCATAGCTTATGCTGTATTGAAATTTCAATACTATTTGTTAGGACGTAAGTTTACAATTCTCACAGATCACAAACCATTAGTAAATTTTAATGTGTCAAATGTAAATAACAAACGCATAAACAAATATGCATTATTACTATCTGATTATCAGTTTCAGATCAAAAGCATAGTTGGAAAAGATAATCATTTGCCAGATGTGTTATCAAGATTATCCATTTATATCCCAGATATTGAATAGACAATACTGAAAGATAATTGTCTAAGACTAATGTAAAACTTGAGACTTCAGATTTTTGATCTCATAGTTAATAAGATGGTGTATAACTTCTGTAAGACACCGATGTAAATTGTTTTTATGATGATTATTTATGTTTTTATGATGATTATTTATGTTTTTTGTACTATGATTACATGAATATTACATGACTTAATTAGATACGTTAACTATTGATATGCAACTAAATATTTCATTGATTTTGTAACAATAATTTATGTTCCCTATATATGTAATTATGCAAAAATAATAATGAATTATTATTTTTTTCCGGGAGAATGAGTAATGCTAGTATGCACTAACATGGTCAAAGGGAAATGACTCAGGAAAGTCAATAGTATAGTACAAGAGTTATGGGGACTGGGAAGATTGTAAATGTCACAATCTAGTTTTTTCTACTGCGTCTTAGCTTTCTAAAGCATGCTTTGCACGTTTTACATGTCTGAGTCTGATCACGGGGTTTTACATGTCTCAGTCTGATCACGGGGGTAAAAGACCGGGGGAAAGTCAGTCTACTCAAATATCTAGAAGCGTATAGACGCATACGTTAGACTCGGAACTATAACACATTTTATCAGAATACTATTTCATTTCTTGGACTTATATTATATTATATGATTGTTGGATGTACTGTGAATAATGTATTGTGAGTAATAATAAATAGATATATATATTGCTGCAAAGATTTGAATTATCAAGTGTGTTAAACGTACTGTGAAAATAATATTAAAGAAACATTTAACTCAACTCAATCAACTCAATCATCTCATGATTCTATTAGCCTACGAAGAACAATAATAATTAAAATAGAATCAATAACAAACATCATATCCTTATTATTTATCAATTCTACACAAATTCGTGAAATGTGAATATGCAGGACCAAAGTGCAAAAATATCATGTGTTTTTTTGTATGAAAGAAGAAAATTAAGTACAGTACAATTCTAAGTGTCATTACAGTCTTACCTGCTGTATCAAATACTTCAATCTCAGTTCTTCTGTCGTTTTTTTCCGGTATGAACATCAAATGCTTTATTTCGTATTCCTTCCACTTTAAAATAAGTAATTATCAATAAAGGCTTTTGTTGTGTTCTTCTGACACTTTGCCTAAACGATACTTGTCATTCTATATAATGCCTAAGAATTGTATATAATACCTAGGAAAAGTATGCACAATTTTTACAAAAACTGATATTTCATACTTTGCCTAAAACCATCAGGCATTCTATACATTTCCTAGGCATTCTATAGAATGCCGGAATTTCACACTTTGCCGGTAACATATACATTAAGTTTATATGTGCATATATTGTTGTTATGTAAGTCAATATGTCACATATGACTTAGAACAGGTGTGTGCAACAGGCAGCCCGCGGGCCACAGCACGGCCCGCCAAGCCATCTCAATATGGCCCCCACAGAACATATTCAACTGAATTTTTTTTAAATTCATTGTATTAATTGTGTATATAATTTGTTAGAATGTGTTGCCCATCTTATTTCAAACGCCTTCTGCAGCCCGACAACGAAAGATGTTGCACATCCCTTACTTAGAACGTCGTCTTCTACTACATGTATTTGGCATTTATCTGTATCTATCTTGAACTGGTATTAAAGATATTCTGTCCTATTTGTATGATTATTCCATTCATGGATTAGCCTTTGCCATACTACGCAATACATAATATGAGTCAATGGTAATACAAACACAGAACATTGGCGTAGCTAGAGTTTGCAATAAGAAGTCGGCATAGAACAAGAAGAAGGCAAACATTGCAAGGTGGATTGAGCGAACCCTGCAGGCAGGCGTGGATGGTAATAGCAACTGAAATCTTAACTTGTGCCATAAAAAAATATATAAATTATAAACTTTTAAAAAATTAGTGTTTCTTCTAACAATATATAAATTGAAACTTGACATTGAAAAAAATGACATTGATTAGATATTTCAAAGCGTTAAATTCTCATTTTCTAAACAAAAGTTATAAGCCGCAAAGTGTGTATTTAGTATCAATATATATATATATATATATATAAATGAGAGCTAGCACATAGAATAAAAAAATATATTATAGACTATAGAATATAGACCATAAAACTATTTTAAAAAGAGAACAAAGAAAAAAAGATTAAAAAAGCACTCGCTTTAGGAAAAATAATGTTGTTTTCTTTTTGCAGGAGGGTGTAGTGTGGTGGGGAAAAATGATGGGAGGGGGGGGGGGGGCAGTAGTCTGATATCAGACAGTGGCTACGCCTATGCCATAGTTCTATGCAGAGCACTTCAGCTTACCTCCCCTGGTTCACCAATGAACGATGGGAAATCATCGAGCAAAGCCGAGGCCAAGAGCGAGACCTGATTTAGTTCAGTCCTAACTAGGGGAGATTTATGCAATTCTTTTGTCTGAGTTATATCCGGGCCATTACTGCGTTGGAAAGCGATTGCTTCTTGTTGAGAAATGATACAGTAGCCAATGAATAAATATAACTATAAAAAAACTATGACATAATGTTCAGTCTCTGCCTATATCTCTGAACTCTATCTATTTATCGTCTATAGCTATATTTCTATATCTCAGTGTGTCTGTCTATCTCTCAATCTCTCAATCTATAGGGCCTATAATAACCAATCAATCTATCTATCTATATATATATATATCTATATATCTATCTATCTGTCTATGTGTCGGTCTGTCTTTTTGTTTATCTGGCTATCTATCTATCTATCTATCTATCTATCTATCTATCTATCTATCTATCTATCTATCTATCTATCTATCTATCTATCTATCTATCTATCTATCTATCTGCCTTTCTATCTGTCTGTCTATTTGTCGGCCTTGTCTCTATGTTTGTACAGCTTTCTATCTATCTATCTATCTATCTATCTATATATATATCTATCTGTACATTAATTTTGTTTTTCTATCTTTCTGTATGTCTTACATTCCATCTATATAACCCTTTAACTATCTATTATCTATCTATCTATCTGTCTGGTCTGTCTGTTCTATCAGTCTGTCCAATCATCTATGTAACCACTCACCTCTCTCTCTCTCTAAATATATATATATATGTGTGTCTGTGTGAATACATTCATATCTAGCTATCTACATATAATATATTCAATATAATAAATGTATATAATATATACCATTATACATGTTTGTGTGTATGCATATAAAATAAATACATGTAATACAATAAACAGTAATCTCCATTGATTCATTGATACTTTGCACGGTATACGTACAACTATTTTCGTTTACTTTTTACCTTCTTACGCAACTCTTCACGGGTGTCCCTGAGTCTACCCAGCTGGAGGGTGTCCCTGAGTCTACCCAGCTGGAGGGTGTCCCTGAGTCTACCCAGCTGGAGGGTGTCCCTGAGTCTACCCAGCTGGAGGGTGTCCCTGAGTCTACCCAGCTAGAGGGTTCCCTGAGTCTACCCAGCTGGAGGGTGTCCCTGAGTCTACCCAGTTGGAAGGTGTCCCTGAGTCTACCCAGCTGGAGGGTGTCCCTAAGTCTACCCAGTTGGAAGGTGTCCCTGAGTCTACCCAGCTGGAGGGTGTCCCTGAGTCTACCCAGTTGGAAGGTGTCCCTGAGTCTACCCAGCTGGATGGTGTCCCTGAGTCTACCCAGCTGGAGGGTGTCCCTGAGTCTACCCAGCTCTGATGGGTTACCGGACATTAGTTGGCGGTAAAGTAATGGCGGTTGGGCATTGTGCTGGCCACACATCTTCGAGTATACCGTGGCCACAGAAACTGCTGAACGCTGCTTCACCAGCCCTATGATCAATTTGGCCCGAAGGGTAGTCAACTTTACCGTCTCTTCCCAGTCCCAGCTTTGAATTACTCGTGTGTGTGGAGTCTGCAACAAAATACAAGTCAATTTACTTTTTGAAAAAAACAAAAACAACAAGCACATGTTTAGTTTGAAGAACTTATACCGAGAAATGAATGGCGAGAGGGTTTTAAAAACAAATACAACAACACATGTCTATGTTTAAAAACACAGCCCATGACAGCCATAGTGTAACTTGATCTCTGGATGCCACGGAAAAACGTTCAATATATTTTTCTCTCCCCTTACCCACATCTGCAAGTTATCTTATAGTTATTGGGGGGGGGGGGGGGGGGGGAAGGTTATAGTAATGGTTAGAGCAGTGGTTCTTAACCGGTGCTCCGCGGAATTATGAAACTCAAAATTTAATGTTCACTCACTTACTCTATCTGATTGAGCTGAACAAATGCTTATAATAGGTAGTCCAAACGGGGAAAAATCAGCTTTTTGCCTATTTTTACTGTTTTTGTAACGAAGTTTTGACTGACTTGTACTAATGCTACATAAATAAAATGTATATGTGATTAAAGTTGAAGCCTTTATCTAACAAAATATTTAACTTTTAAACTCATTAATTGTATTTAAAAAAGTGTTTTGTGTGTTTGAATAGTGGGTGGTTGGGTCGTTTTGGCAGCGGCTTTCAAAACGGGTCAGTAAATTTCCGTTCTCCCTTGTGTTACGCGATCGTTCGCCGCTCGGTCGGTAATCAACTCAGAAGCAGGATTTAACCACCATTTTAAAGTAGGGATCCTGGGCTTTCATTTGATATATAGCGCTTTTATATATCTTATGTTTAACATTTTTAAATGATTGATTGAAAACTTTAGTCAAAGAAAAAAAAAGCGAAAATATTTAAAATGTTGTAGTTTTTTTTTTATATCAATTGAAAGCCTGGCTTTTAACCTAATTTTTGTTGTAAAATCAAATTGGTGTGTAAATTTCACTGAAGTGAGATGGAAGGATGAATTGATGACCATTTTTCCAAAATGAAAATATGGATGATTTTGTGGAATATCTTCAAAATGACATTTGGTGTGCTAAATTGGCATATTTAGCTGATATTTTTGATTATTTCAATTGTGTTAATACCAGCCTTCAAGGAAGAAAAGAAATTTTTTTAACATCGACCGACAAATTGACAGCCTTTCAAAAAAAAATTTTTTTTTGGAAAAATCGTTTGTTGGAGAAAAAGAAAGTAGATATCTTTCCTTCTCTTAATGATAACACTACCGACGAAATTATTTCAGCAGTAACAGAGCATTTAACTTTATTAGAAGAAAAGATTGAATTTTATTTTCCATCAATAAACGTAGAAACATATGACTGGATACGTAATTCCTTTGCCACGGTTGATACATCAAATAGTAAGTTGTCATACCAAGAAGAAGAAGAATTAATCAACCTATCATCGGATCGTACACCTAAAATAAAATTTTCCGAAATGGTTCTGGAGGAATTTTTGATCTTTGTGCAAGAAGAATACTCAGCTCTCTCAATGAAGGCACTTAAAATCTTGTTGCAATTGTCAACATCATATTTGTGTGAACTCGGTTTCTCGATATTACAGTCACCAACATAAAAACTAAAAAACGAGCAACACTTACTAATTTAAATGAAGAATTGAGGGTAGCTATTTCTAAAATTAGGCCTAATATCACTGAAATTTGTAAAAACCGTCAAGCTCAGGTTTCACATTAAATCTTTTTATTTTTCTGAATTAAATTTTGCTCAATGTTATTTTTGTACTTATTAAATTTATGTTTATTAAAAATGTGTTTGTCATGTTATAATTTTAAACTCTTTCGTTATAATCTTTTATTTTCAACAAAAGTCGTACGTATATGTATTTGTTTGTTTTTTTACTCCTTGATTTTGGTGCTCCCCAAATTTTTGTCATGATCAAAAGTGCTCCCCGACTTCAAAAGGTTAAGAACCACTGGGTTAGAGTTACCTTAATCACCACCTCCTCCCCCCCCCCCCCCCCCCCACCTCCATTTTTTTTATTTATTTCAATCAATTATACAAAAATCATCAATTTTAATTTTCTGAACTAAAAAATTAAGAACGTCGAGGTGTACATGTGATACACATCTGTACAGACACTTTAAACATGTCTTGTCTCGTCCTATCTGTTCATCTTTCGTACACTCTCTCTCTATTTTTCTTTGTTTCTGTTTCTCTCTCCTCTTCCTTTCTACTCAATCCTCTTTCACTTTTTGTGATGTCATCTTTTTTATTTTTTTATTTTTCATTTTCTATTTACCGTCTTTTTTTCTCTCTATCCCTCTCATCTCTTTCCTTTTTTCTTCATTTTACTTTTTTTTTACCCCTTCATTATCCCGCTCTAATTCTCTATAATTTTCTTCTCCCCTCTCCCCCATTCTTTCCCGTCTCCCTCATTCTCTTCCCCTCTCCCCCATTCTCTTCCCGTCTCCCTAATTCTCCCTCATTCCCATTCTCCCTCATTCTCCCCTTCTCCCTCATTCTTCCCTTCTCCCTCATTCTTCCCGTCTCCCTCTATCTTCCCGTCTCCCTCATTCTCCCTTTCTCCCTCATTATCCCCTTCTCCCTCATTATCTCCCGTCTCCCTCATTCTCCCTTTCTCCCTTATTATCCCATTCTCCCTCATTCTCTTCCCGTCTCCCTCATTCTCCCTCATTCTCCCTCATTCTTCCCGTCTCCCTCATTCTTCCCGTCTCCCTCATTCTCCCTCAATCTTCTCTTCTCTCTAATTCTTCCCGTCTCCCTCATTCTCCCTAAATCTTCTCTTCTCCCCCATTCTTCCCGTCTCCCTCATTCTTCCCGTCTCCCTCATTCTTCCCGTCTCCCTCATTCTCCCTCAATCTTCTCTTCTCTCTAATTCTTTCCGTCTCCCTCATTCTCCCTCAATCTTCTCTTCTCTCTAATTCTTCCCGTCTCCCTCATTCTCCCTCAATCTTCTTCTCCTTCATTCTTCCCGTCTCCCTCATTCTCCCTCAATCTTCTCTTCTCCTTCATTCTTCCCGTCTCCATCATTCTCCCTTAATCTTCTCTTCTCCCTCATTCTTCCCGTCTCCCTCATTCTCCCTTAATCTTCTCTTCTCCCTCATTCTTCCCGTCTCCCTCATTCTCCCTCAATCTTCTCTTCTCCCCCATTCTTCCCGTCTCCCTCATTCTTCCCGTCTCCCTCAATCTTCCCGTCTCCCTCATTCTCCCTCAATCTTCTCTTCTCTCTAATTCTTTCCGTCTCCCTCATTCTCCCTCAATCTTCTCTTCTCTCTAATTCTTCCCGTCTCCCTCATTCTCCCTCAATCTTCTCTTCTCCTTCATTCTTCCCGTCTCCCTCATTCTCCCTCAATCTTCTCTTCTCCTTCATTCTTCCCGTCTCCCTCATTCTCCCTTAATCTTCTCTTCTCCCTCATTCTTCCCGTCTCCCTCATTCTCCCTTAATCTTCTCTTCTCCCTCATTCTTCCCGTCTCCCTCATTCTCCCTCAATCTTCTCTTCTCCCTCATTCTTCCAGTCTCCCTCATTCTCCCTTAATCTTCTTTTCTCACTCATTCTTCCCGTCTCCCTTAATCTTCTCTTCTCCCTCATTCTTCCCGTCTCCCCCATTCTCCCTCAATCTTCTCTTCTCCCTCATTCTTCCCGTCTCCCTCATTCTTCTTCCCCTCTCCCACGGTTTCCTATTATATCGGCCTGCGTCCGCGTCTTCATCATAGCACTTCTCTTCCTGACATATTATTTAAATGCAAAAAAACTGAACGAAATGTATAAGGCCATTGAGTGGCCAGCACAACGCCAAACCACCCGCATTCTTAACCACCGTCTTCACGCATAAAGGTTGGCATCTTAATTTAATATTCACCGGCATAAAAAGTACGATTTAAATAGAGTCACCGGGTTGTTTATAAACAATTTATGTGTTCAAAGTAAGGTCTTTTTTTTAAATCTTTTTATGTGCAACCATTAATCACTATTAATTATATGTATATTTCTACACATCAAACCATATTTTTAAAAAACCTTTTTATATCGAATACCTGCTAATTATAAATTTATAAAGCTGGTCCGTGCTGTTGATTTCAGTCTAACTTGTACCTGTTGGAAGCAAATATTAAATTTAGATAGAGTCTAGCTCCTTCCGTGGTATCCAGCTACAATATGGCTGCCAGAGCTGTGTTTTTAAACATAGACATGTGTTTTTAAAGTTTTACTTTTTTTTAAGGCCTTATAGATATATATATATAGTGTAAGCGTGAACATGCTATATCTATTAATGCTTCGGACAATATGGCTGCCATGGCTGTGTTTTTAAACATAGATATGTATTGTTATAGTTTTCTTTTTTTAAGGCCTTATATACGTTTGTAAGCGTGAACATGCTATATCTATAAACTATAAATGCTTCGGACAATATTGCTGCCAGGGCTGTGTTTTTAAACATAGACATGTGTTTTTAGGTTTTCTGTTTGTAAAGGCTTTCTATAAGTTTGTAAGCATGAACATGTTATATCTATTAATGCTTCGGACAATCAACTCTACAATATATCAGTTTTTGTTATCACTTCACCAGATAATGTCAGTAGGGTGAACATAAAATAATCCCATCGGACCGAATCGGTCCATAGAGCCATTGAAGCAACATTCGCAAGTATCCGTAGTCACGGCATACTACGGGATTATGTGGCCCGCGCGATTCCCATCCCCCCTTTTACGTTTATCCAACTAAAGTCACATGCTTTAAATTAACCAATAGGGATCGGAATACACACACACAGTCTTTATATATTATATAGAATACATCTATAGATTTTCTGGTAATGTTTTAACTTTTACCATTGCTGTAGTTACTGAAGTAACTGTAAAGAACACAGGCTGCCCCTAACAATCTCCAACGGTCCAGCTTTCAAGTGCCAGAGATGCCATAGAGCCTGTGTCTCTCAAGGATAGGTCTCCACAGACACAGTCAATTTTGCAGGGCTGGCCAAATCACAGGAGCGCAAATCTAATCGTCTTTCGAGACTATGGAGCCAATGATGATGATGGAGTTACTGAAGTAGGCATTCTTGCCTAATGCTATTCTTCCTTTGGTTTTAATGAGTCATTATTTAATTTTATTACAGACCCTACCATTTTTAAATCGTTGTACTTTTTTTTTCTTCAAATTGTGATTTCGAATTTTAATTGTCTCTTCTGTCAGTTCTTCTCGCGACAATGGTCAAGTGTTTTTTTTTTTAAAGTGTTTACTTCCCACTCCTGCTTTGGGTGATGTCATGAACATTTGTACAGAATGTTTGTAAACCGAAACTGTATCGAGTATTGTTTTAATATCCGGGTATTCGTTCAAGCGGGCTCCGTAACCCCACCCCGATACCGGGCGCGTGCGACAACCCACATTAGAACAAGCGTGTTATTTGTGACCCCGGGAAAACACATCTAAGCCTTGACATAATTATTGTGAATTATCGGTTGTTGGCCTTTTGCTGAATCGTAAAGGTCGGGGGGGGGGGGGAGGGGGGCCTCATTTAATGTAAATATTATTCACGTTAGGATTAAACGTTAAAGAGCTATGGTCGAGAATGAGTTAAAAGGATTTAAGGTGTAAATCGAAAACAATTGATTTAATACTTGTGACATTCAACAGCTGGTGAGCGTGAAAAGAATGGTAGATTAAAGACATGGAGTGAGCCTCACACACCCCTTCCCCTCCCCAACCCAAGCAGCCAACAAGTGGGTTAATAATCTCTTAGTTTTAAGATGTTATCACAGCGAGGCGATCCGTCAGGTCTGATATCGCCTGGTCTTTAGAAAGTACAAGCTAAATTGCCCTTCGTTGCCTTTGGGGGGGAGGGGGAGGGGGAGGGGGAATTAAACAGACCTGAACAAGCTGCAGATAAAAAAAAATCATAAACTACAATAAACAGAAAGCTATAGTCTAGATCGAATAATTTTAAAACGTATAATTATTATTTACAGAAAACATTTAGGAAAGTAATTTAAAATGAACATTGTAATCGGGTTAACAATTGGCCAGTCTTTTTATTTAACAAAAAAGCTAAATTGCCCGGCTGTGCCCGTTAAAACAGAAATAGGCCTGTAGCTACAGAGTAAACGTTTATAAACAACTACAATGAACAGAAAGCTTTAATAATTTAAACAAATATAATTATTATTTATTTACTGAAAACATTTAAGAAAAGAATTTACAATAAATATTGGAATCGGGTTATAAAAATTGCAAGTCTTTTTATTTAACAAAAAGTTAGGACTAGATCTATCCCAGTGGGTGAGAATCGAACACCCGTCTTTCACATGTGTCTAGAATATAATTTTTAGATTTTACTTACTGAAAACATTTTAGGAAAGCTTTAAGTCGTAATTTTTTTTTTTTTTTACAATCTTAAAAAAAAGTAATATTAGTGGAAATAAAATAAGTAGAACAACAGAAAAAGAAAGCTATCATAAGGAAATTGAACCCAGGTCGCCCATATGGCAGTCGAATACTCTAGCCCCTGAGCTAGGTAGGACACCTCATGGAAGTCAATCGCAAAAGTATAATATGAGACAATAAGGTCGCGTGTCTTTAAAATAACCAGTCTAATATGATTGGTTGAACACACACACACAGTCTACTTTATATATAGACATAGATTTGCTGCTACTCGTACGCCCCCCCCCCCCCCCACCCTCACCCTTTCCTCCCTCCTCGGGGTCAACAGCCGGGTCACCCGCCATTCAAAGTCAATGAAGTGGAGAGCTTTCCCGTCAAGCCTTCTGTTGACAGCTTGTACTGGCCGAGTGAACAAAGAGAGAGCGTGAGACAGAGCGAGAGAGGGAGAGAGAGAGAGAGAAAGAGAGTGAGAGACGGGGGATCAGTTGGGAAAGTTGTGAGACTTTACTACATCATTCAACAAAACACAAACCGCTACATGTCAGAGGGGGACTACACTATATGATTTTTATTGCCCCCCACTGTTACATAGTTGTTTTTGAAGTCATTCACGTCTTGTCTATATAAATGAATAGGTAAAAAGTTTAGTCCATGCTCGAAAGTTAGGAACATATTGATATACATAAACGGATATCTTGGCTTGTGTGTTAATTATTCTGCTTGAAAAAAGTACGTTATTGATCAAGAATAAAGTTTTGACCCTGAAATAAAATATTCTGAGGATTATGTATATCATATTTGTTGCATTGGATGTGTGATTTCATTATTAGGGTCTACACACAGTGGCCTTGGTAGAGTCATCAGTTGACCTACTGGTAGGTAGTAAACATATTAGTTAATATTCACTTGACCAAAGCATTCGATCTTTTCTTATATGTTAGGGACGCTTCTTTTTTTACGAAGAAGATTAGAAGCGTCCTACGCTTATCCGTGGTTTGAATCTCGTGTCGCATTTTGATTAGTATTTTAAATATAAATATATATATATAAATTATTATAGATAAGTTAATGAAAATTCGCAATTTAAAATACAATTAATAATAATTACATTTACACTAATGTCTTAATTCAACTACTAAATATTTTTTTAATCATTAGTGAAGTTGTTAAATAATAAAAATCAATATCTACACTGAATAAAGTCAAGCTTATCTCTAAACTTTACCTACATTCATAACAATGTATAATATTGCGCCTCCCCCACCCCCCACATCCCCTCCTCTGGTATGAATGACAGGCTTAACATGGTTCAAACAGATGGTGATCTTTGTTATTTTTTCTTTGACACTCTTAGCAGTTGGCAGGCCTATGTTTCTTCTTGCGATATTTAAGTAATTTCGGTTGACATGACATTTAGACATCTGGGCAATGTTCTGGGCCATACAACCCTTAGTATGCCTTTGCCACAGAAACTGTTGAACGCTGCTCCACCGTCCCTATCATCAATTTGGTCCGACGGGTATTAACTTAACTTACTTACTTGTTATAGACATGTAATATGGGCCTACTCTTGCAATCATTTACTGAAAATCTTAATGAATTAATACTATAATAAAAATATAAATTGGACATAAGACAAATTACATAATTTATATAGCACTATTCATAACAATAGTCTTCGAAAGCGCATTACATTTATATTAAGTTATATCGAATAAGTATGTTTTTAATTTTGTTTTTAAAAATGTTAATATATTTTTCTTGTTTAATTATGTTCGGAAGTACTTTATACCACAGAGGTGCTACTTCATCATGACGTGGAGCTAACATCCTAAATATATATAATATAAAAAGTAACTCTAAAAAATATAATACTAGACGCTCCTTCTATAAAGAAGATTATTGCGCTCTACGCTCATCCGTGGTCCGAGTCCAGTCTTGCATCATGGTTAGTGTTTTAAATGTTGTTAAGTTACTGGTTTTCCTGGTTTGTTTAGGCAACCCATTCCACGCCCGGATACCATTCGGGATGAAAGATGCATTTGTTCTTGCATATGCGATGTAAAAAAAATGTTTCTGTCATTATTCTTATCTGAGCATTGGAATAGATTGTTATTTTGTTGTATCTCTAAATTAGAATTTAATACCTTATGTATTATTACTAATTCACTCTTTGCCCTTCTGTCCTATAGTGCAGGGGTCGGCAACCTAAGGAACGCGTGCCAAACTTGGCACGCAGAGTGATTTTCAATGGCACGCTCAAAGATTTATTTTTTTTATTGATGAAAAAAAAACAACAACAGTTTCTGCTTCTGAATGAGGAAAACTGACTGTTGAAGCCCATGTTTATGGATGACATAGCGACATATTTCAGTGAGTTGAACTTGCATTTACAAGGGCCACTGGCATGGATTTGCATTGAAACTGGACATAGCATATCTTGCCGTGAAATCAATTTCAAAACATTTAACTACATGTACATCCCTGATCCCTATATTAAGGCATATATTTAGATAGATAGTTAGGGCTTTTTCAAAAATACATCGGGGTAAGGGACTCAAAGCGGGGTTTTCTAACCAAAGGCATGACTTTCAAAAACTTTTCAAAAATGTGCATCCAAATGTACCATTTGCGGAAAAAAATATGAAAGGAAGCTTTTTAGCTAAGGAAAGTCATTTGCTATTCTCAACTGATAGGCATTCGCTCTACTACTTTCAGCTTTTGGTTCAGCTTACACTTATAAAGAAATAATAAAACGTCAGTAATATTTTTAATATTACACAACATAACTTGTTTGGCATCACTATTGAATCAAATGTGGCAACGATTTAAATTAAAGAGAGATAATTAAAGCGTTTTATTTGCGCTAATAATTTTAGTATGCTTCTTTTTTTTTTCTTTTATACACAAAATTAATTAACAGCTTACAAATTATAATTTTGAAATGAACAAACTTTAAAAAGTATTTGAAAATTGTATAAACATTTTAAGACTAAAAATTTCTATGTATATTTTTAAACATTACGTTAATTACCCAATTTGTCTGATTACTACGTATCTATTCCGCTTATCTGCGATAATTTGTTAGTGTTTAGTATGGTAAAGACATTAAAGGACATCTCAGTAAACTGAGATCACAGTATATAATAATTATTATTAGTGTTAGATATGTTAGATCCTCATCTTGACTACCCTTGAGTACCAAAATAATGTGAAGATTTTAGACAATAATCACCATAAATGTGTAAGTTAAGTAGTCTAATAAAATATTGTATTTGATATAAATGCAAATTAAGAGGATGATAATCACAAACACGTAAATTTTTGTTATTAAATATAAAACGCTTTAACTATTTTCTCTCTAAATAATCTCCTTTGTTTTTGGCCGTGGTCTTGCTACGGAGTTAAATTAATTGTCCTATAAAAAACAATTTAGGCTGTTGGCACGCAGAATGATTTAGAAATCCTAGTTTGACACGCTGATATCGAAAGGTTGCCGACCCTTGCTCTAGTGTTTCTAGGTCTAGGTCTAGTTATTTAACTATTGGTGTTACTCTGGAACGCTAACATAGAGGTAAATAGCTTCAGGCTAGACCATATGCTTTGTACTTTTGGTGAGTTTTGTAAAATCACAACACGCATTAATTAAACACAGGAGAACATAATTTTCACTCATTAATTGGTCAGCCTAGTTTTAATCATAGTACCGTAATAACTCTTTATTATATGACATTTGGATTGCAACACTTGCAACACTAGCTCAATGAAAGGTCAGCCGGGTAATTAGTCAACATATGATATTTCTTTAGATTTTACACATTGTTGTTAAAATAGGAATGAATACATAAACACTTTATTATGCCCATGAAGATTTCCATTTACAGGGGCTCGACGCGATATTGGGCAGCTAACAAAAGATATTTCCATTTCTCAAAAAGAAGGGAAAGTTAAATATGAATGTAACAATACACTGTAACAATACAATGTAACAATACACTGTAGCAATACACTGTAACAATACAATGTAACAATACAATGTAACAATACACTGTAACAATACACTGTAACAATACAATGTAACAATACAATGTAACAATACACTGTAACAATACAATGTAACAATACAATGTAACAATACAATGTAACAATACACTGTAACAATACAATGTAACAATACAATGTAACAATACACTGTAACAATACACTGTAGCAATACAATGTAACACTACACTGTAACAATACACTGTAACAATACAATGTAACAATACACTGTAACAATACAATGTAACAATACAATGTAACAATACAATGTAACAATACAATGTAACAATACACTGTAACAATACACTGTAACAATACACTGTAACAATACACTGTAACAATACACTGTAACAATAAATTGTAACAATACACTGTAACAATACACTGTAACAATACAAGGTTTTAATGAACGAATATATGGAGCACGGTGGGTTGCGTAACGAAGGTCCTGGGTTCGAATGATCGTGAAGGCTAGAATCTGTTCCCGGGACTGGAGGTTGAATGTCATTGAGTCTACCCAGCTCAGATGGGGTAACTGACATTGGTCTGGGTAAAGTAAAGGAATATGGGCATTGTACTGGCCACACAGCCCCCTAGTATACCGAGGCCACAGAAACTGGTGAGCGCTGCTTCACTAGGCCTATGAACAATTTAATCCGAAAGGTACTTTACTTACTTTTACTTATTTACTTAATTTCTTTTTTTAAAGCTTACCAGCTGTAGAAATGAAAAAAAACAGGGAGTTGGAAAAAGATGTGTGTGTGTGTGTGGGGGGGGGGGGGTGATAATTGTAAATAAGAGAATATCAAAGCAGAGAAATCAGTCGAGGTTCCTGTGCAAGCAGACGTTTGAGTTACAGTTACATGTATTCTAATATGTAGGTCAGTAGTATTGACATGTTGACACTTAGGTGAGGAAGTGACAGCTACCTAGTTATTGTTATTTTTATTTGACACGCAATATTAGAAATCAAAAGGTGAGGGGCAGAGCGAGGCAGAAAGAGCTCATTGTGTTTTCAGTGCATTTTTTAATGGTAAAATATGATAATAAATAATTTTTAAAAAGCGTTTCTGTTACGTTAATGGTGCGCACCTGCTCGTTTCTAGTTTACCATCATGTCTTTGTCTAGTTCACATTCAAATCTTTGTCTAATTTACCTTCATGTCTTTGTCTAGTTCACATTCAGATCTTTGTCTAGTTTATTTACCTTCATGTCTTTGTCTAGTTCACATTCAGATCTTTGTCTAATTTACCTTCATGTCTTTGTCTAGTTGACATTCAAATCTTTGTCTAATTTACCTTCATGTCTTTGTCTACTTCACATTCAGATGTTTGTCTAGTTTACCTTCATGTTTTGTCTATTTAATATTCAGATATTTGTCTAGTCTACCTTCATGTCTTTGTTTAGTTCAAGTCCTGGTCTTTGTCTAGTTTACCTTCATGTTTTTGTTTAGTTCAAGTCCTGGTCTTTGTCTAGTTTACCTTCATGTCTTTGTTTAGTTCAAGTCCTGGTCTTTGTCTAGTTTACCTTCATGTCTTTTTTAGTTCAAGTCCTGGTCTTTGTCTAGTTTACCTTCATATCTTTGTTTAGTTCAAGTCCTGGTCTTTGTCTAGTTTACCTTCATGTTTTTGTTTAGTTCAAGTCCTGGTCTTTGTCTAGTTTACCTTCATGTTTTTGTTTAGTTCAAGTCCTGGTCTTTGTCTAGTCTACCTTCATGTTTTTGTTTAGTTCAAGTCCTGGTCTTTGTCTAGTTTACCTTCATGTTTTTGTTTAGTTGAAATCTAGATCTTTGTCTAGTTTACCTTCATGTCTTTGTTTAGTTCAAGTCCTGGTCTTTGTCTAGTTTACCTTCATGTTTTTGTTTAGTTCAAGTCCTGGTCTTTGTCTAGTTTACCTTCATGTCTTTGTTTAGTTCAAGTCCTGGTCTTTGTCTAGTTTACCTTCATGTTTTTGTTTAGTTCAAGTCCTGGTCTTTGTCTAGTTTACCTTCATGTTTTTGTTTAGTTCAAGTCCTGGTCTTTGTCTAGTTTACCTTCATGTTTTTGTTTAGTTGAAATCTAGATCTTTGTCTAGTTTACCTTCATGTCTTTGTTTAGTTCAAGTCCTGGTCTTTGTCTAGTTTACCTTCATGTCTTTGTTTAGTTCAAGTCCTGGTCTTTGTCTAGTTTACCTTCATGTCTTTGTTTAGTTCAAGTCCTGGTCTTTGTCTAGTTTACCTTCATGTCTTTGTTTAGTTCAAGTCCTGGTCTTTGTCTAGTTTACCTTCATGTTTTTGTTTAGTTCAAGTCCTGGTCTTTGTCTAGTTTACCTTCATGTTTTTGTTTAGTTCAAGTCCTGGTCTTTGTCTAGTTTACCTTCATGTTTTTGTTTAGTTCAAGTCCTGGTCTTTGTCTAGTTTACCTTCATGTTTTTGTTTAGTTCAAGTCCTGGTCTTTGTCTAGTTTACCTTCATGTTTTTGTTTAGTTCAAGTCCTGGTCTTTGTCTAGTTTACCTTCATGTTTTTGTTTAGTTCAAGTCCTGGTCTTTGTCTAGTTTACCTTCATGTTTTTGTTTAGTTGAAATCTAGATCTTTGTCTAGTTTACCTTCATATCTTTAATGTGTTTTCTTCCACTAATGCACCTTCATTGTCTATTTGTCTAGTGCAACCCTTAAGTATGAGTTCCCTCAAGTATCCATTACAGTGCACTCATGTGTGCATTTTAGTGCATCTGAAGGTGTCTAGATCACTGGTTCTTCTAATCGAACCGCCAATTTCAAACAACAACAAACAGTAGGTTACTACGTTAAATATCTCGACATTAAAGATCAAACCCCGAAATATCAAAATGTTCACATCTTGTTATCTGTAGTTTACATTCCATTAATTTTGTTTATGATTAAAGTATAGGCTACTCTGTTGTTATTATTATTATGGTATGCTCCGTAACGATGATGTCGTTTGTACTGTGTGTATCTGTTTAGATTTGCTTCTGCATAGATATGTTTTGTATACGTTTTTTTACTTCCTGGAATTTTAAAAAAGATAATATCTGGTAGTCTGTTTCGTAAGCTTGAACTTCCGTTCCGTTCCGCACAGTCTACCCATGTAGGTATCGGGGGCCTGGCCTGGTGAAAGTATGGCGTGCGGTACAGGGCAACTAATAATGGATTGTGTTAAGGGTTTTTACCTTAAAATATGAAACTCTTACAGCGCGAATACTATCTATCCATATGTCTTATAATCAGTCTGTGTGTCAGTCTGTCTGCTTCTCTTATATGTAGTTTTCGGATTATAACTAATAGTAGGCATTCCTGCATTTTTTTAATTGTTACGTTCAGACTGATAAGATTTTGAGGGTTTTTAAAAAATCATTCTTATTTCGAAGAACTGTATGACAAATAGAAATCAAGTGGGCCGAATTGGTCCCTAGGGCCGGTGAAGCAGCGATCACCAGTTAACAGCCACGTCATTCTAGGGGGATTGTGTGCCTAGCACAATGCCCGGCCGCCCTTACTTCGCTAATGTCAGGGTACCCATTAAAGCTAAGTAGACTCAGAGACAAAGCTTCAGACCGGGAACAAATCCTAGCTTTCACCAGGATTTTAACCCAGGACCTTCGGACAATACATTTTTAACTAGGTTTTAAATAATGTTAAGTTGTTTAGTTTCCTGGTTTGTTTAGGCAACCCATTCAATGCTCGGATGCCGTTCAGTAAGAAAGGGAACTTACATGCCTTTGTTCTTGCATTTGAAATAATAACAATATTTTTATCCCCATGTCAATTTGAATAATTTAAAATATTACTGTTGTTTGCAATTCTAAGTTAGAATTAAATGCTTTTATGTTTTATCCCCAAAATTACTTTTTGTCCTTCTTTCCTCTAGTGTTTCTAAGTTATGTGAACTAGCTATTGGTGTTACACTTGTCAGTTGTGAATATTCACTTGCACAGTAACCACCAATAGGAAAAAGATATGTCTAAACTACATGTACCGTCTCATTGGGTGATAAACGATCCGTGGCCAATGTGGACACAATGACAGTGACGTGACATCCTGACAAATCAGATTGCACGTGGAAGGCAATGCAATTGATATTCAGTATCTCGTCAATACTGCTAATGGTATTCAGCACAATCCTTCCCCCCTTCCCATTTTCTTGTCAATGTATTGGAAACACAATTCAACACTGATGTATCTAATAAAATCTGCCACTAGGGATCATGGTCTCTAGTTTCTCGCGTTTTGGGTCAGGATTTAATTGGTTAGTTCTGCGTCTTGCAAGCGCAGCACCGAATCCCAAATACTGTTACAAAAGGTAACAAATAAAACACCTGCCTTCAACAGAATTTTCTGTATTCAAATAAGCATATTAAATGCAATTATAAGTTATATGAAGTTATATGCATATTTTTTTCTGGATTTATGTGTGTATACTTTATGTATTCATAGGCGTTTTTGTGTAGGCCCTATTATTCTGCAATTTTTTTCTGCATGTATCTGGTATTCATGGCTCTGTTATTTCTATACCGGTATTCATGTTGACTATGAATATTTTCTGTAATTATTTTTTGTATATTTTCTGCATTCATGTTTCTAAGTTTTCGACATTTAAATGAAGACTATGTATTTGTGCTACATTCGTGTGTGTACTATTTTGACGTTGCCTTGTTTACCAAGGTTTAATAACTCTAAAAGCTAATACGACTGTGGAACAATTTAAACTATCAATTAAAGGATTCCACCGATAAGGGTAACGTTGATTGAAGTGACAGATCGATACATAAAAACAACAACAGCCAAACTGTTGCAATATGTCGGGCTGCACAGCGTATGAGCCGAGAACAGAAATCCTGTTTGTCATAAAGACAAATTACTGTCAGATACCATGACAGCATCAAATTCGTTTTCTTTTTATATTTGTAAATTATCCGTTTGTCTGTTGTTTTTCCTCTTGTCTATTCCGACCACATAAAAAAACAAAACGCACTCATTTTTAGCTCTCGATTTGAAAACAGTAATCTCAAGCTAATGGTCTCTCGTGGGAATAGAGCGCTATTCCAACTGTGTAACCATTATTTGCATATTTAATTGGAGTTGTGTGGCATACTTTGCAAGGAACACACAATTCTGCAGGTTTACATTCAGGTATATTGGGATAGATTGTTGCATAAAGTTACTCAGCTGGCACACCACGTCGTATCGACGGGGAAAAAACGTGGAAACCACGAAAACACGTTCTTTCCCTGTCGATACGACGTGGTGTGCCAGCTGAGTAACCAAGGTAGACTGTTTTTTTAAAGACAATATTACTAGTTTCCCGGTGTTATTGTTTTGAATTATACTTAGGCTAGATCCATAATCTATAGGTATTTAGTTTTCTTTCTTCAAGACTCCTTACGATTACTTATAGACCTATATACATTTAAAAAATATGTTTTAGACTGGACTACTGAAATGGGCTATATGTTTGGATTCTATTTGATTGTATGATTGACTATTATATAGTTATCTATCTTATCTTTTTATCTATCTATCTCCGCCTACCTCTGTCTCCACCCATCCGTCAGTTAGTCTCCCCTGACAACCCAGCGGGCACACCACGTCGTTTCGACGGGCAAAATACGTCGAAACCACGAAAATGTGTGAAAACGACGTGTTTTCCCCGTCTATTTTACGTGGTGTAAATGTGCTGGGGAAATGTGCATCGAAGAGGTTGTTTTCAGTGGCGTAGCCAGGATTGCAAGGTTGGGGGAGTACAGTTACTGCAAGGTAGGCGTAGAGGAGTGATTGGGAGGGGGGGGGCAGATTTTATAAAGAGGGGGGGGGGGGGGAGTGCATGGAGGGGGGGGGGGGGGTAGCGCAGGGAAGGTAGACTGTGGATAGCAGGCTTAAACTAGTACACAATTTCATCTTAAATAACTGAAAAAGGTAATACTTTATCTAATTATCAACAACTAAAACATAAAATTAGATTATTCTATAAATTATTTATACAAGTAATTTAAAAACAAACAAGAAAATTAAAACGAAAATAAAGATGACTGGTCTGGTGGGGGTCGGGGGAGGAGAGGGGGCAAGTGCCATTCATTGCCCTACGGTCGGGGGAGGAGAGGGGGCAAGTGCCATTCATTGCCCTACGGTCGGGGGAGGAGAGGGGGCAAGTGCCATTCATTGCCCTACGGTCGGGGGAGGAGAGGGGGCAAGTGCCATTCATTGCCCTACCCATTTCTCCCATATAGTAGCTCTAAAAATACAATCGTTGTTAATCTAAAAATAGTTCAGACGAGGTTAGGAAGATCTTTGTAACCATGACTGCTATTTGAGTACGAAAAATATACATTTTATTAGTTATTCTATATACATTTATACAAAAGTTAACTAAGATATTTTTTTTTTAGCATACACGAATTTATGAGTAGTCTAGCCCTGTATGCCTATATGAAATTAATGTGAATATGAAATTAGGAATCAAAAGAATTTACGCTCTGTATACGAATAGGAAAATTGTCCGGGAATATACGAGTAGGCGAATGTCATTGAATATGTCAAGCTCAAATGTTGACACTAAGCCAAACTATGTTTTGTTTAATGTTCAAAGAATACTCTTATAAATATAAGCTTTACGACATCGATTTTTTTTTTACGACGAATGATTCTAAATAGTTCAAACGATTAAGGCGCTTAACTGAATCTCTTGGGGCTTCTCAATATGATACCTTGTAATAAATAGACCCCCTTAAGTGAATCAGTGAATGGGGTTTATCGCGTATGACATTTCTATATAGTTAGACGTCGACTAGATTGCATTACAAAACGCGACACCACAATGGTACACAATGCCAGACAACTTCTCATGTACCACCTGGGGAATTATTTACCTGGTCGATGTATCAGTTGATCGATACGGATCTTGTTGTTGTTTTGTTTTATTAAGTAATTTTTTTATTATTTTTTTTTGCCGGCATTTTGGTGTTTTGTTTTCTTTTGATCTGGGTAGTGAAGTAGCAGTAATGGTTAAGACTTTTATTGAAACACTAGCCATGTGTTGATATACCCTTGTTTTTTCTATAAAAGTTATCCAAAGTTATTTATACTAGGAATTGAAAATAATGTAATTTTGTTTACTGTACTCGTTAATCTTATTTAGTAGGCTCAATGTTTAGTTCCATAAAATTTTTTTTATCGTTGTTTGCTCATCTTCTTTATTTCAATATATTTTTACGCTTATAACCGAAGATCAATAACAAAGATCTGTTTATAGAATATTTCACCAGTGCGCCCTCTACCCCCTTTCCTCTCTCCGCGAAATAAAAGAAAAAGTACGGCCCCCACCAGTACGATCAACACTCACATTTCTGCTCTCGCCAAGCCTCTCGTTATCTGACTGTTGCATTCAAATCCAGAAATTCTACAACCACTCGCGGTTGTTTACAACCCAACTGATTAAACCGCCTTAAACTTAAAGTCTGTTCTAAACAAAAAGTACCAAACATTTTCTTTCCTTTGTTATTAAAGACACCCGGTGCCAGAGCAACCTCCCCTCCTCTCCCTCCCCTCCCCGTGTCACGTAGGGCATTGTACATTCTTCACACCTACACTACCCTCCCCCCCCCCCATTCCCCCATCGACACTCCCATACTATAGGTTGAAAATGCTTGTGTATCAGAGTGTCAGGTGTTTTTGTGAACATTTCAAGGGACGCCTGTTCAGAATTCCGGAACTATGTAGTCTGGGTCTGTTAATGTTTCGACTTAGACTGCTCTTCTTTCGTGGCCTTATGGTACTAGCGGTGTAGATTACCTCACCTACAGTGTTCTCGTTATTTATCTAACTGGAGCTTACATGAGTTTGCATAAAGAAAAGGTATCCTTAATAATTATATGTATTCCCAGCAAGGACACCACGTCGTATTGACAGAGGAAAAACGTTGTTTCCACGTGTTTTCGTGGTTTCCACGTTTTTTCCCCGTCGATACGACGTGGTGTGCCCGCTGGGGAAACGACCGTATCTTGTATAACATTTGATTTTATTACTCGACACGGTAAGTTGTAATTTGTTTTTATTATTTACTTGATTTCAGTTTGGACAAATCGTATAAATAAAGTCTGAAACTTTTACTGTATGGTTCGTGGTGAATATATTTATATACCAGTTTGGGAACAATGTGTAGGTTAGGTCTGATTCTAATACATGTTTGTATGTTGGAGTTTTCTTTGGTGTATTGGTGAGCAACAAGTATTACCTAGGTAATGAATGTTTTTTGTTTTTACAATTCATATTTAATTTAGGCTTCTAGCTGATTTCTAATTAATTATTTCAAAGTTGGGGATGTATTTGATCCACCTATGTTTTTAATTTAAAATTATTTTTTTTATAGATACAACACTTTTGTTTCCTATCTGTATGTCAAAATTGCCAAGAACATGCCACGAGTTGTTATAATAGCCTAAACTTGTCAATTTTTAAGTTTATCATTTTAAAAGGTAAATCATATGATGTAGTAAAAGATTACATGTATATTTATCCGCGTGTGTTTTTTTTATTATTTTTTTTACCTGCTGAAAAATTGAGATTGAGGAGTCCGGGCTTTTTGAAAGTTATCTTAACTCGATACTGAGTTATGAATTACCATGTCTTGAGTGTGAGATAGAGAGAGCGGTGGTGGGGTGGGGAGAGAGTGCGAAAACGAGAGATAGAGCGTGCAAGAGAGAGAGAGAGAGAGAGAGGGCAATAGAGATACACATGAAAGAGGCAGAAATGAAGATAGGAACATAAAAGAGGAGAAACGAAGAGATAGCGAACTTATAATAGAAAGAGTGAGAGAAAGTGGTAGAAAAAAGAGCGAGAGAGAGATGAACACGTGTAAAAAAAAAAGAGAAAGATCTGGAGATGGAAAGATAGAAAAAAATAATGAGAAAGAGAGAGAGAATACAGAGAGAGAAAAATCATTGACTCTAACATACGTATAGGTAAAGACACAAAGTCTAGAAATACATTTCTAAGTTTCTCGCGCAAGTATTTCATTACGGCTTTTTTTTTTCGCCGGAACCTTAGAGGTTACCAAGATCTGATGGGTACCTTAATCTGTTGCTGAAATCGGCATTGTGCTGGACACACACTTTCCCCGTGTGTCTTGACAAAATGACCCCCAGAAAATAAATTCATCTTCGTAAGCGAAGCTGGTCAGTGAAGTTAGTGAAAGTATCGTTCATCAGTTTCCTGGCCACTGAATAAACTGTCAACACCTATGCCGAGGTGTAGGTAGGGCTGGAGAAACCATTAAGCACAGTATGCACGTGTAAGCACAGTATGCCGGTCATAAGGGCATCATGGGAAGGGAGGTACGACATGGCAAGAACTTATCATGGTCAGTGGCTTATATGATGTTATGAAAGATCTTATTTGTTTTGTTTCATCTTAGGTATCTCATTCGGCGGATCATCTAAAGTTAACTCACAATTCTCTCACTCAGAAAACTTGAATGAATTCTGACCTGACCAATGGATTGAACAAAATACTTTTTTTTTAAATTCCTTCATGACAGTTTCGTGATATAGATCTACATAAATACATGACAGTATTGCATTTGGTCTACTTCAAGTTTCACATATGAGTTATATATATATAAATATATATATATATATATATATATATATATATATATATATAAAGAGAGAGAGAGAGAGAGAGAGAAAAACAATTCATACTTACAAAACAACATGTCTTATTCTCTCTAGTAGATGCCGACCGAAATTCGGTTTTGGCTATGGCTTCGGCGGCGAAAGTATGCAAATCGCATATTTCTGTGTAGTTTCGTTTTCGTCTGACGCCAAAAAGTTTCGGCCGAAGGAGTAGAGAAACTTGCGGTTTCGGCTTCCTTTTCTTAACGGTCATTTTCCTGTAATTGACATGCCCAGTAAGCTATTCGCCTGCTAAACAATTAAAATTAATTCTGAACTATCTATGAATCTAATTTGCTTTACGTCTACTGTTAACTTGGACGTAAGTTCCTTTATTTCTATCAGGTACAGTTGTAATACTGCAAATAGTGCAGGCGAATATACAAAATAGGGATCCACAATTAAATTACAATACCAAAAAAACAATCAAATGGAAAAATTAGCAATTTGAAAAAGTTGGAGAAAAAATTTTGAATTATCAAAATCGGAACTATACAAAAAACCACCGCATTCATTCATTGATTTTAACGTAAAATATCAGTGCAATAAATACAATATGATTAATGGTTTAATACTGTTTTATGATTTTTATGTATATATATAATGGTCGCAGCAATAATATCCTTTTAGTGCTTCTGGCCTCAACGTATCTTAATGCGATTCTGAGTGTCTTTTTTTTTGTGTCTGCTTCCAGTATTTTAAGCCAGATTGTCATCTGTGTAATTTCCTTCAATTTTTATGGGTCCCGGTAGCCCATGACAAAAAACACCCAACCCTTCTCTCCCTCACCAGTAACCCGGTAAAAATAAAAACTTAACCAACTGGTATTTAATGGCATTCAACCTCGAATGGATCGAACGTCTAATCCCGAACGTGCTTCTGTTTTACACTTATTGACAAAAACCTTGAACAGAAAAACAAACAAAAAACTCCACGATGACAAGATGGCGCTTCGCTTTCATGCAATCGGTCTAGAATTACTGAGTAAATACTTATAGAATAAATTAATCCAAACATCAAATAGCGACCCCCACCCCCTGTCCCCTCCCCTCCTCCCTCAAACACCAATCAACACCACAATCCCCCCCACCCCCCCACCCCAATGCGTGTCTAAGATGATGGACATTACGTCATAAAAAGAAAGAAAGAGAGAGAGAGAGACGTTTACAGTTTTAATTTGTTCTTGATAATTAATTTAGATAAGGCTCTCGTGTTGTCGGTGATGTCTTTCATCAGGTTTGCACGGAAGGGGGGGGGGGGGGGGAGACATGGCGAAGCATTCGACAGACAAGTCACAGACCTGCAGTGACCCGACAACAGAAACCTGTCAACCCACCTTTTGAGTTGACTCACCCTGACCCGTCAATTAAAACTTTCTTCTAAAATCCAGGGACATCGTAACACGCTAGATTTAGAGCCCAGGCACGCTCCTGCAATTACAGATTCAATTATTCACACGCATCCGTTTTATTACCTGTGAGCTGTATTTAAAAAAAACACACATAAATTATTACATAAAGTTTGTTAGCTATTTGAAAAATAAAAAAAAAACAATTCAAAAAGTTAACCCTAACCAGTTGGTTAAAAAAACAATTACTCATGACACTTTTTTTCGATGCTGGATAAAAACCGTCTTCTTGGGAAATGAACGCGGCATTCCTCAAAATCCGTCAACAAGAATGCAGTCTGTACATTGTTTATAATTATTTTCTCTCAACGCAAGTTATCCCTCTTTTTTTTCTATTTGTCATAGTTTTATTCTAGTTGAACATTTAAGTTCTGGATTTTATTATTCGAGTACATATTGCTTATTGTGCTTTAAAAAAGATATATTTTTTTATAATGTGCCGTTTCTGTTGGCTCAATTCGTGTGTCAGTTTTCTTGACTCTGAAAGGAAGCGATTACCAAACTTTTTCATTTCGCGATCCGTTTTTTGTATGCGTCTACTTTGATATCCACTTACAGTTATATCGCCCATAAGTAACATAAAACTAATATGAATGTTCATACAGCTGTCATCATATATTGTAAGAGAGTGGCGTCCAAGATCGACATTCAGACACATTTGAAAGCGTGGCGTGTTTACATTACAGACTTCACAGTTTTGTTTTTTTCGAAAACCCTCAAATTATACACCAAGATAACATTGGGTTTGATATTTAAATAATTAAAAATAAGAAATGGACTTGGAGCATATAATGATTTATGCTTAGACCCAGCTTGACTTTTTTTTTTGGACAGAACGGATTGTGTAACCCACTTCCCAGTGATCTCTATGGAGACTTAACCGCACTACAGGCATTCTTAGTGTTAATATTAAGGGCTCTAACTCTAGTAGACGAAATATCCCAGCAATCATCCGTCATTACCATATAAGTTCTAGTCCGGAGCAAATACATTAACCATGATAGAAAGAAATGAAATAATCTTTTTCAAAAGTTTTTTTTTATTTAATCTTTTTTTCAGAAGTGAAGACAGTGCCAGTGGCGGATATGTTTGGGTGAATCTTTCTTCAATCCATAGAACTTCCTTCTGAACAATTAAAGACCACGATTTAAAAAAAATAATTGCAAAAACACTATAAATGGCGTGGTTGCCGGGTAACGGTTTCACTTCCGCGGACGACTCGTTCTTCACAAACGGCAACCAAACATGGAACGCGACTCTAGACTTGTACAACGTCTCCTCAGTTCTGCCTGGGAAATACAGGAAGACAATGGCCGTTCCCGCCATTATGTTCTGTGTTGGCGTCATCGGCAACGTGGCTGCCCTGTTGATACTTACGTTCAAGCCTAGCCAAAACAGTAGGTAAGTATGCTTACATTTACCCCTTCTTTCCTTATGTAAGAGGTGTATCGTAGCAATATCAAAATAATGCATTCAATGATTTAAAACATTAACTCTAACAACCATGTAAGTGTAAGGAGATTACATTACGGCATTTTAATGTAAGGTGAAACTTTCACCCTTTCAACCATTGGTGTTTTTACTTCTTATCTTATCCCACATTACAGACGCTCCTTCTGTGAAGAAAATTATTGCGTCCTACGTTTATCCGTGGTCTGGGTCTAGTTTTTGCATTTCGATTAGTGTTTAAAATGATGTTAAGTTGCTGGCATTGCTGGTTTTTTTTTTCTGGATTGTTTAGGTAACCCATTCCAAGCCCGGGATGCCACTTGGGAAGAAATAGTAATTATATTTGTTGGTAATAGCGTATGGGATAAGAAAAGTGTTTTTGTCTTTACGTTTATCAGAGCGTTATAATAGATTTGTGTTTTGTTGTCTTTCTAAGTTAGAGTTTAATGCCTTATGTATTATTACTACTTTAGTATTTGTCCTTCTGTCCTCTAGTGTTTCTAGGTTTAGTGATTTGAGCTATTGTTATCATTCATGTCAGTTGTGAATATTCACTAGTAATAAACCTAACACATTTTAGTTCAAGATTGTCGTTCTTTACAAAGGGCCTGAACTAATCTATATATTCTAACCGTACCGTTGCACCTTTTTAATTATCACGACGGGATGTGATCCTCCTCAAAAGGCTTGGTTTTATAAGCAGTGCCTTGTGGTAGATTTTCTCTATATATGATGTGTTTCTTTAAATTGCCTCCCGTGAAATTGGGCCTGTGTTTATAAACTGAGCAAAAAAAGAAATCTAGATCTATCTTATCAGAAGATTTCAGGGTAGGCCTATGGGACTCCACATACCATTGTAAGCGAAATTATGACAACAATATTGTTATTGACGTCAAGCAATCCCACGTGCAGTTGCTTCCTCTATTGATTTGATTACCGCTCCCCCTGTCCTGCTCACCAGTTCGAACCACTTTGTGAGCTTTGTACCAAACTCCGGTCTTTGTGTGTGAGTTTTCATGCAACTTTCACAGGTAAGATGCACTGTCTCCCCATCCCACCCCCACCTTCTATCTTGTCATCCTTCCCTAAGAGAAGGTGTGCACGTTCGTTCTTTAACTGTTTGAAGTTTACTTCCAGATCAGAAGATTCGTCTGTCGGTCGGAAAAGGTGTTCCTATCTTTTCTTTTTAACCCTTCCCGTACCGACCTACTTCTATCTATGCTGCCTTCAGTTCCGCTATATACGCGCCCGGGACTGTAAGGGTTAATTAAAAAAATATAGTGTTTTTTTGGGTTATGGTTTTAAAAATAGAACCAATACAATCAGCAGCTTACCTTTCATCTTATAAGTAAAAAGAACAACTATCTTTTCTTTTTAACCCTTCCCGTACCGACCTACTTCTATCTATGCTGCCTTCAGTTCCGCTATATACGCGCCGGGACTGTAAGGGTTAATTTTTAAAATATAGTGTTTTTTTGGGTTATGGTTTTAAAAATAGAACCAATACAATCAGCAGCTTACCTTTCATCTTATAAGTAAAAAGAACAACTATCTTTTCTTTTTAACCCTTCCCGTACCGACCTACTTCTATCTATGCTGCCTTCAGTTCCGCTATATACGCGCCGGGACTGTAAGGGTTAATTTTTAAAATATAGTGTTTTTTGGGTTATGGTTTTAAAAATAGAACCAATACAATCAGCAGCTTACCTTAGATCTTATAAGTAAAAAGAAACAACAACTATCTTTTCTTTATATCGCTATATAATTTTCTAGGAAGAGGAAGTAGATTAAATAATACGAACTGAAAAATAAATTTTATGATTATTGCACACGTAAATCGTAGGCACCTCCAGCTCCCTTGGAGAAGTGTATATATTTTGCCCCCCCCCCCCCATCGTCACCACTTTAAATTAAAGCAATATATATATATATATATATACAGAGAGAGGTGAGTTAGAGAGAGAGAGATAGCCTACATGTAGCTTTTTTTGACAAACTCAATGTAATATAGGCCTTTTGAAGTCGTTGAGAAAACAAATATGCAAATACTGTGCAAAACTTTCGTTTGACGTAGAATTGTTCACCTGCAGCGCCCCCACCCCCCACTCGGGCCATCCCTTATACATAAATACATATATACTAAAATATATATATATAAGCCTGACGTAACCCGTTATATAAACTACGCCATCCTTCATTCATGGCAGTCGTGTAATAGCGCGTGGACTTTAAAATCACATAAGGGATGGTTTAAAACTGTAAACAATCTTCAGACCAGATCTAAACAATAGCGCGAACCTGCTCCCGCCTTTTTTCTCCTCAGTCTTTCATGACGGTTTATCCAGTGCACATTATTTTCTGTGATTTTTTTCTTACTACAACTAAGTTTATTGTTTGTGTGTATGTTTCTGCTGTTTTGAAAACCTGTTCTTCTTTTACCATTAACAAACTTGGGGTTTCTGTGTTTGAATGGTTGTTGTTTTTGTTTTATGATGTTGTTGTTTTTACTTTCCTGTTTTATTTTTGCACCATAGACTCATATTATATAGGCCTACTACTAGTGGTTATGCCCGTCAAAATGATGGAGAAACGAATGATTACAAAGGGAGATCATTCTGAAATGGCGCTCAGTTTAGAACTTTAACATACGGTGATTATCAATAGGTCTAAGATTATTTAAAAAAATTAAATAACGAATTAAGCAATATTGTTTATATTATAAAAAAAATCTTTTGGGGGACGTTTCCAATTTATACATTTAACTTTAGGCCCGATTAGTCAAGCGGCTTAGGAGCCTATAGAGGACAAACATAAATATATAAACAGACATGTAAACAAACTCACGGTAATTATATATAGGCCTATTGATAGGTCGGCTAATGGGTATATTTTTTCCTTGTCTGGTCGCAATGCTATTTTAACTGGGCTTAGGGTTACAATTGTACAGTTAACATGTCATTTTTGTTTCTATCTCTGATATGATTTATGTTTATGCTACATTTATTTGATTTTTTTTTATATATCATCAGTTTTGTCTCCTAGCCTAGAGTAATGTCCCTGTTCTTAGTTGTATGTTAAATGCGCTCTGAGCTTACATTATGTTTGTTGGTAGCGCTATACAAATATGATTATTATTATTTCAATGACTGGTCAATTGCCCATTTTTATTCATTGGACATATTTTTACTGACTGTTTTACCAATTCAATTCGGAGTTCATTCAACTCTTTAAATGCTCTAAAGTAATTCAGGTTATTTTTAGGCCATCAGATTAGGATTAGGTCAAGCCTGATCAATCGAACGTGTTCTCTTTGTGAAAGCTCATTCACTTACTTCTTGATTGTTCAACATAATCCCCGCCCTGATAGGAATGACCGGTGACTGACCGGCGAATGACCGCTGAATAGTTTCAAGTTGAACATGTGAGTTGATTTGAGAACTGATCATTTAACCCGGTTCCACAGTCGATAGCTCTATGTGTGTACCATGTTTAAGGGGCTCTTCACATATCACGTCACGGGAATTGGGGGGGGGGGGGGGGCACAGATTTAGTTATTAAGTTAGACGAAAGATAGGCAGATATGCGATGGCTGCGTGAATGCGACATCACAGACAAATTTTGGTGTATTGTTATTTAAAAAAAAATTTACTTTTGTTATAGTTTTTTTTATATCTTACAATACAATAGAATTTAATAGATGATGTTCTAATGTCTGCATTGTATATACAAAGATGATACCTTGTCTTCCTTACATATATATAATTGGTTTCAAAGAAATGGTTGAAATGTATTTTAAAAAATGTGGTAGGAAGAGGGATGAGGTGAACACGCACATATACATAATGTATATTATATTTATGACTTGTGCAAAGATTAAATAGTTCCATAAGAATTGATGTTCATGACATACTTTGGTGTATGAGAGCTAACGTTGCTAACGTTACCAGTATATTTAAAGATCATAGAAAATCTCCACTTTACATTCAAACCCTATTCATGGTGTAAACAAATTTCTGTAGATTAAAGCGCATCGCCACGGAGGGCCGGGTTATTTGACATCATCACATTTTCCAACTAAACAAGGTGGATGCCGAAGTTTACTTGAAGACTATTCTCAGATGTTCACAACGAGCACATTACACACTGACACATTTTAGTAGGGTGATCTCAAAACATAAGGTCATTATGTAAAACATTATGTGAAGGGATTTAGCTTAGCGTGTTGCTTTTGTTTCTGATGCTATTGAAGCACAAGAAAAGAAAATAACTAGTAGCGGGTTGCGGACTATTCATATAAGTACTCTGTCTTCCCGAGTTGCCTGAACAAACCAGAAAAACCAGTAACTTGACATCATTTAAAACATTTATAAAAGTGCAAGACTAGACTCGGACCACGGATGAGCGTAGGAAGCAATAATCTTCTTTGTAGAAGGAGCGTCTGTAATGTATAAGATAAGATAAGAACTTCGAGATAGCCATTTTGGCATGCAATAAATGTTTAGCACACGATTCGTTGGTGGCTGAAGAAAAAAAAAAATGTTTGTGGGGAAAATACTGATTGCGTCCACGTCTAACAAATATTTGCCCGTGAGAAATATCCTTATAGTATATTATGCATAAGTAGTTTAATTAATTTAGTTACCAGAACAACCGTGGGAAATAAAACATTTTATATCTTTCTGGTTTACAGAAGAATTAGCTTCAATCTAATCTGTAGGAAACCGACTCTGACATGGGAAAGACGGTATCGCAGTGGCGTAGCCAGGATTTCAAGGTAGGGGGTGAGAGAGGCGAATACCACCCAGGTCTCCTAAAGTACTGAATGAAACATTAAAGAATAATTAAATTATATAACGTACTTAAAACTGATACTAATTTGAGTTTTTTTTTTTTTCATCTACTAATCCAAAGAACAAAATAAAAGAATAGCAAAGTGCACACGCATTAAACAAATTTTCGTTACATGTTTAAAATTCCTTTTTAGAACAGCATAAACTGCCAATAAAATTAATAAAACAATGAAAACATAGAAAATGTTAGAGAAAATGATGTTAATAGTGTAAAGGCAATATAAAAAACAGTAAAACTCTATACGACTAGCTTTAGGTCTATTAACTTTTTATCTCTCATTGTCACCACCACATAGCTTAAATCATAGGTTCTCAACCTTTTTCCGCTCACCGCCCCCCCCCCCCCAACTTTCTATCCCCCCCCCTTTCCGACCATCTGGACTAAAGTTTCCGCAATTGTTTTAGCCGACTAGACTTTTTGTGTGATTAATTATCTTTAAAAAAAATGAAAAGGAAACATATTGTAAAAATTAATAGATAAAAAAATTGCCTTAACAAAAGGTTTAAATCAATCAATAGGCCTATTAATGCGAATCGTTTGCCAGGACCTGGTGTGTTGCTAGCAATTTGTCTATTTGCGTTACAATTTTGGTTGCAAAAGCAGTAGGTCTAATAATCAGTCATATTTGTTATATTACGAAACAGAACTTGTTTGACATCACTATTGAATCAAATATGGAAACATTTTTTAGTTAAAGGGAGATAATTAGCCCGTTTTATTTTAGCTAATATTTCTGTTAATTTTTTCTTTTATAAAAAATAAATGGCTTACAATTTATAACTTTGAAATGATCAAACTGTAAAAAGTATTTGAAAATTATGTATATATTATTTGACTAAATAGTTTATATGTATATTTGCAAGCATTACAATAACTACCCAGTTTGTATGATTACTAATTATCTATAACGCTTAACAATAGAGCATTACGCCTACAACTAGATAGAACACATTAAGAACATCTCGGTAAAACTTAGATCAAAATATCATTACTATTAGCATATGTTAGGCGACAGTGATCGGTCAGCAGGGTTGACAGTCCGGTGAACCAACCACAGGACCAGCCGGTCGCACACTATATTTGCCAAATACATACCCCTTCTTCATCGAAAAGTCACTGCGAATCCTATTTCTTATTAATATAATAATATGTAGGCATACTGTTGGGGGATATCATATATTTAGCAGCATTTGCGTGTACATCACATTTCATTCTCCAAGAAACTAATCGATTCAAATAGCTGAGGTGCTAAAATATATCAGGTACGTTTGTACCGCCCACTAACCCTTCACCGCCCCCCAATCGCCCCCGGGAATGTCAGCGCCCCCCTAAAGCTTCTCACCGCTCTCCGGGGGGGGGGGGGGGCGATATCGCCCCTGTTGAGAACCTATGGCTTAAATAAAACCACAAGACTTAGATGTGGATAAGTCTCTCTTTGAGAGGTTACGGGGGCTCATGGCCCCCCCTTGGCCTTTCCCTCCTGGTCTTCGGCTACGCCACTGGTGTAAGGGGAGGGGGTGCTAGACAAGGGAGATATCAGTCAGTTGACAGTTATGATTACAAAACACTGATCTGCACGCAGACAGACGTTATTTCAGTAAACGGATGTGGACGCTGGCCAGCAGTCCTGTAGTAACAATCAAATCGTAAGCTCACCAAGGCAGCAGCTATGTGGTAGAGTAAACCTTCAGTATAAGCCTCAACTACAGGAATCAGAAGAGAAATAGACGCAGGAGGACAATGAGCGTTCGTAAAGCCTATCCATTGGTCTTTGGTCCATGGCAGGTTAAATGCTGGGGAACTGAAATGTGTCTCTTGTCTACACAGCTCTAATGAATATCTTATCTTATCGTCTATATTACAGAGGGTCCTTCTATAAAAAAGATTATTGCGTCCTTCGCTCATCCGTGGTCGGAGTCTAGACTTGCATTTTTACTGTTTTAAATAATGTTAAGTTACTGGTTTGTTCAGGCAACCCATTCCATGCCCGAATGCCTATTGGGGAAGAAAGAGTACTTATATGCATTTGTTCTCGCATAAGGGACAATGCAAGGGTTTTTTGTTTTTATCTTTATCTGAGCATTGCAACAGGCTGTTATTTGGTTGTATTTCTAAATTAGAGTTTAATGCCTTATGTATTATTACTACTTTACTCTTTGCCCTTCTGTCTTCTAGTGTTTCTAGGTTTAGTGATTTTACTAATAGTGTTTGCGGAAAAAGTAAATACGGCTAGGCGTTGTGCTGGCCCAAACCATCCCAATGTATGTCTTGGCCGCAGAAACTAGTTTACGCTGCTTTATCATCCCGTCAGACTAACATGATCAACTAAAGAAGCCTCATGATATTTTGAATGGTTTTTAAAAAAGCCACTTAAAAATATGTCTTTTTATTTCTCAGGTCAACGGCATTCTATCACCTGGTGAAGGCATTGGCTGTCATGGATCTGTTTGGCATAGTTGCCTCTTCCCCTGTCACAATGGTGGTATACAACACAGGGGGTGTCATTAAAACTGGTGAGTTGACAGGAACATGACTTTATGGGGGGCATGATCGACACAAAAGCAAATTACCTTCGTTATATCTGTAAAATACAGTGCCGGTTCAAGTTAGCGGCAGCTCTAGAAGTAACACAGGGCGCCGTATTAGAAGATAACAAACGAAACCACACAGACAATAAATAACATCTCATTACAATATATTTTTTTTATTGCTCTATATATTTTTTATTGTTCCATTATATTTTTTATTGTTATTTTTAGTAAGAAAAATTATCGTACTGTATTTCAAAATGACGCTAAATTTCATTTTGCACAGGGCTCCAGTGAACGTTGAGCCGGCATTGAATATATGCAAAGCAATAATTAACATGTTTCTTTAATTTTGTTTTGGTTGTTTATTACTTATTTTCTTATTGTTTCTTTTAGTAGATTTTGCATTTAACGCATACAGGTTTATTTACTTGTTTGGGGACGTCCATTAATTACGTCAACAATTTTTTGGCGATTTTTACCTCCCCCCTCCCCCTTGTCAACAACTGTCAAACTTTTAGAGACCCCCCCCCCCCTATATAATTACGTCAACAATTTGTTACACCCCCCCCCTCAAAACAAGTAACACAATTTTAGACACTTGCTTTTATGTCTAAAATAGATTTGAAACGGAAAGTATATACTATATATACTATACTTAATTGTAATCGTTGCCTTTACAAGCTTATGTGGCGCCCCAGGGCAAAAGTTTCATCGTCGCCCCCTTGCATATTGTAACTGCTTGTTTAGTGCTATAATTGCTATATTTAGACTACATTTGCCGCCCCCTAGAAGTGCCCCCCGGGCATATTCCCCCCTCTGCCCCCCCCCCCTTCCTATGTGAGGGGACTGATTGTAATACATTTTAAAACTTGACTTGTTTAAACGATTTCAAATTGACAATAACTCTAATAGGCGTAGCCACAAAGGGGGTGTAACATGGTTCCTATCCCACTCACTCGCCCTCCCACATTTTTTTTCAAATCCGAGGATCTTAACAATATTTCTTTCCTTTATGTTTACTATTGTTCTTTTCAAATAAATATTTACTTTTTTTCTAATTTTACGTTTCACTAATGAGCTTTTGGTACAATGTTAATTGTTAAATAGTGTAGGGGGAAATTGTGCACCAGTCGTTAATTATAGCCTTCTATTTTAACCATATTATGTTCACTATTCCTTCTTGCATTATTGTCCCCCCCCCCCCCCTACATACCCACATACATTATACACACTGCAGTTGCCCTCCCTGTCCCCTACCTCTCGTACCTTGCACTATTTGCCACCCACACCTTGCAATCCTGGCGACGCCACTGATACTAATACATTTTTATCTCATACAATTTTAACAGAAAATTGGAAATTAAAACGTAAAAATTACTAAATAGAACTATGTAGCCTAATCAACATAATTTAATGTTTCATCTAACGTAGTCAGCAAATCTATATGTCTATAGATCTATATCAGAATTAGGGATGTTAAAAGGAAATAAGTAGGCTAAGTATTTCGCGGTGTATTTCGTACTTCATGTGGTGGGCCACGAATTATTTTACTGAAGGAAATATTTTAAAATAACCATGTTGGAGATTCACACAATACACTTCATTCAATGTTGTGCAAACATTACTTATAGTCTCAGAGAGGGCCTATCGTTGTTGTAAGTTCTATTGCCATCCAAGCCATCGCTTACATGGCTTACATAACGATCGCCAGTTTCTGGCGCCTAATTTAGATGTACTGAGCAGCAAAAACTGGGTTTCTGAACGTACTCTGAAGACAGTTTGTTAGTGTGTTTGTGTTCCATAGTTATTCCAGCCACCATGTCTCGCTAGACTAGGGTTGCCAGACGTCCGGCAAAAGGAGGACATGTCCTCCTTTTTAGACTCTTGTCCTCCGTCCGGCAGGCAAAGCATAAAATCTTTAAAATGTCCGGCTTTTTTTTTACTATTTTTTTTTGTAGGCAATAAGACAAATACATTTTAAAAAAAAAATAGTATTAACATGTTAAGAATATAATTGATAAACATATGATTATTGGTACAAGAAAAGAATTATCCTTTTTTTAAAGACTCTTGCATGAGCTTTAAAGTTGCCCAACCAAATGCAAGCTGCCCATTAGCCTACAGTGAATTTATATGTTATTTTGAACAAAACTGTTTCTTGCTCAGTTTACCAATACACATTTAAACTTAATGGAAGCTCTTGTAATAAAATTATACGGATTGCAGGTTTAATTAAAGCGAGACTATCCAATTAAAACACAATGTCCAACCCTAAGCTAGACAGCAGACAGCCAAGGCGATACAATTTTGGTCGTTCACACTGCCTTGCTAACAATTGCATTATTTTTCACCCATACATAGATCTACAAACTTACAAGATAAACACAAAAAGGACAAGTCAACTGTAAGCTTAGTTCCCATATTTGATATATTTGTATTAACGTAAAACCATATTTTTACATGTTGTCTAGTCTATGTAAGTTGAACAGGGCAAATGTAGAATTTTGTAATTCATTTGTATTATTAGGCCTAGCCTATTTATTTCATAAAAAGTAACATTGTTGACTTCAACTATTCTTGACCTCCCCCCTCCCCCATGTCAACAATTGTCAAACTTTTTTAGATCCTCCCTCCCCCCTATTTTGTTGACGTAATTAATGGACGTCCCCTTTAGAATCTGATCTTAAAAATAAGACAACAATATTTCAAATGTTACTTTTGAAAGAAAAACTGCTAACTTTTAAATGACAGTTTCTAACAAACACATCGTTGTAAATTTAGAAATAAGAACCCAAGACGCTAAATATATGTCTATATACAATGGTATCAACTTAGTTGTGTCGAAGTGGTCCAACGAAAAAAAACGTTGGGCTTCTAGGTCTATGAGATTATATGGCCGGCTCATGCGTCCCCAAGGTTGTGATCAGTAACCGTCATAACGTTGTCGTGTTGCCTTTACAATCCATTTGGCTGCCATGGTAAAATACAAAATGGCAGAACAGTGCCTTAAATAGTTTTATTACCCTATGTGGTGTCAATTTTAATACACAAATTGACAAACATATAGATCAGATAAAAGTTTAATATACCGGTGAAATGTCTGCAGGTGGAATGCCACTTTGTGAAATGTCTGCAGGTGGAATGCCACTTTGCCACTATTTAATATACCGGTGAAATGTCTGCAGGTGGAATGCCACTTTGCCACTATTTAATATACCGGTGAAATGTCTGCAGGTGGAATGCCACTTTGCCACTATTTAATATACCGGTGAAATGTCTGCAGGTGGAATGCCACTTTGCCACTATTTAATATACCGGTGAAATGTCTGCAGGTGGAATGCCACTTTGTGAAATGTCTGCAGGTGGAATGCCACTTTGCCACTATTTAATATACCGGTGAAATGTCTGCAGGTGGAATGCCACTTTGCCACTATTTAATATACCGGTGAAATGTCTGCAGGTGGAATGCCACTTTGCCACTATTTAATATACCGGTGAAATGTCTGCAGGTGGAATGCCACTTTGCCACTATTTCTCATTCATCCTGGTCATGGCCGGGAACGCCACACTATTTGCAGTGCTGCTGATGGGAGTGGAACGATTTCTTGTGACAAAGTTTCCTTTTCAGGTAAGTTCTGGTCTTGATAACTTTTTGTTTACAATTCCATACCGTTCTTGTTGGGTTCCGCTTTTTTTTAAAAAACTTTAGCGCCGAACGCGGGACATGTACATGAACAGTGACAATGACATTGACTGACAGTTTCTGCCCCCATAAAAATTAGGTTTAAATCGAGGCTTTTGTATTTTTTTTTTTAAATAATATTTTTAAGTTGAAAAGATTTACAGAACATTACGGAGCGGTGTATTAGAATTCATTATTATCTATAAGCCAACCGAGATCCGAAAATTGACAGGAAAAATGTATGACAGTAGCCTAACAAGCTGACATCACCACCCTCTTTTCAAAATAACAACAAAGAAACAAGCATAACACAACTGCCCAAAATATCATATAATTAAAATCCATTAATAACATCCAACGTTGCATGCAATGCAGGGACTAGTTAGGACTAAAAATACCAAACTAGAAGGGACTAGCGGCGACAAACAACGAGAAACTAACAGGGACTAGCGACAACAAAACAAAAACCTAATAAGCGCGGACTACCTAAGACTTACCCCATAAAAAGGATTTATAAAGTAGGACTACACGGCGGAGAAAAGGGATATAACATTTGTCTCATTTTGAGAAAACGCAAATAAAACTAAGAACTTCCAGTATTCTCACATTATTATTTTCAAATCCCCTCTAACTCAAGATTTACTGCATTTTAATTAAGCTTAACTGCTTTTTACTGGCAATAGCAGTGGGCTCGAGGGTCATAACTGGGCTATTGCTTTTAAAATGTGACTTATCATTGTTCTTAGAATTTGATCGTTATATTATGCATTTCTAATGCTTTGTGTGTGTGTGTGTTTCTTTTCTTTCCTGCCTTCAGTACAGCAAATTAGTGACGCCGTTTTCAGTGAATCTGAGCATAGGTGTTGCAGTCGTCTGCTCGGCACTCTTCGCCTTACTTCCGATCGTTGGTGTGGGCAGTAACGTTGAACACTATCCCGGAACCTGGTGCTTTTTTGATGACCGGAGCACGGACGTAGGTAGGTATTACGCACCCGGCCCGAACCTTAGTTCCTAGCTGTGGTTTGCCATTAGTATACAAGCCGAATAGTAAACATTATCTATATCTTCATTCACTCTATAGATTCATTCAAAGTGATACGATGAAAACATATTATAGTTGAGACGACCGACGTTTTATTCTCTACATTAGATATTCAGTATTTCAATCTATATACAAGTATATAATGTGACCAGCTCAGAGATCGCACATTAAATGTTCTTCCTTCTTACACACCACGTCAGTCGCCCTATGCTCCCGTCCACGCTGAGTTGAATCCATTCATTCCTATATTTACAAGAACACTACTACTGTCGTTTTTCATACCTACACAAACATACACATAGACCCTATATATATAGATCTATTTGTTCCCTTCACTCATACAATGTTTTTTCTCTCCACCTTTCACCTTACATCAACAATAGTCTAACCATAGGTTCTCAACCTTTTTCGGCTCACCGCCCCCTTTTACAATTTTTTTCCGCTCACCGCCCCCCCCCCCAACTTTCGTGTAGCGCCCCCCCCCCCCCCGAGACCTAGAGAAGCTGATAGACTTTCTCCCAAAGAATCGCATTTGCTTTTCAAAAACTCGAGCACCGATCCAAGTCTCATACATTATATTTAAACGGTCATCTTTTGCTAACCAAAGCACCACTGTGTGCAGTAGTCATCGCTTAGAGTCTTCGTCAATGGACAATGAACAATATTTATTTTGTCACAAAGTACATAAGAACAATAAAGGCATAGTCAAAGACATAACAAGTAAATTAGAAAATTGGCAAACAATAAAAAATTATATCGAAACAATAATAGTAATACAGATATTAATAATAATAATACAAATTAAATAATAATAAATTAAGGTTTCAATGCAAAGCTGTCAAAAAAAATCATTGAATGCATTACTTATTTGTGAATTGCTGTAATATTGAAGTAAGCGATACAGAGAATCTCTTTTTTTTAATACTCAAATTAACTTAAGCTGAAAGTAAAGCAAGATTGTCTGGTAGCGTGGACGCATCCAGTTATAAAGAAAATTGTGATATCTTTAGGTAATCTCACAATATACTCTAATTTAGGGGTCGGCAACCAAAGATATGCGTTCCACACTTGGCACACAAAGCGATTTTCCATGGCACGCGAGAGACCCCCAAGAGGTGTTTATTTATTGAAAAAAAACACAACATTTTCCGGTTCTGAATGAGGAAAACGGACTGTTGAAGCCGATGTTTCTGACACATTTCAGTCAGTTGAACTTGCATTTACAAGGACCACTGCAATGGATTTGCATTGAAATTGGACATATCTGTCGTGAAATCAATTTCAAAACGTTTTAACTATATGTACATTCATATGTTAAAGAAAATAATAAGATAGATAGTTAGGCTTTTTCAGAAGTATTTCGAAGCACTCAAATTGGAGTTTTCTAATCAACGGCAAGTCTTCAAATTGATGGACAGATTTTTTTTATACCACATCAAACCTAACTGGTTTGATCTTACTACAAACTTCTTAGATGTAGATATCATTTTAAGTGGAGGAATATTGGCGATTTTAAAATGGTAAGTTAAATTTTAAACTTTAAAAAAATGGGCATCCAAATGTGCCCATTTGCGGAAAGAAACTGTAAGGATGCTGCTTAGAAAAGTCAACAGCTATTCTTAACTGCTTGGCATTCGCTCCCTTACTTTCAGCTTTCGATTCAACTTACACTTGTGAACATATTTAATCGCACATCAAAGCTGTTCGTAAGCAAACAAAGAGGTCACCTACACTTGACCGCTCATTAATTGATACTGACTAATTACATTTAAAAGAGTTTTTATTTTCATCCAAAAACTAATCGATTCAAATAGCTGAGTTGTTCAAATTATATCAATTACGTTTGTACCGCCCACTTGCCCTTCACCGCTCCCCAATCGCCCCCGGGAATGTCAGCGCCCCCCCCCCCCCCAAAGCTTCTCACCGCCCCCCGGGGGGCGATATCGCCCTCGTTGAGAACCTATGAGTCTATCCCTTCCGTAACTAAGTTCTCAAAATATCTCTCAAAAAGGGTGGCAACGGTAGATCGTAGTTAAAACTACGACAATGGTAATACGCCTAGGTTGATATTTGTGTGTGTGTGTGTGTTTTATACAGCTTTGTTTGCTATTTTTTGTTTGTTTTTTCTTTGGTGGGCACTTATCATTTCTACATTTTAAAAGCTTATATTGAAGCATCATGGCCTTGCTACTGAATGTTACATTTGCATTATCAAAGGGTTCGAGTTGATTACAGGCTTACTGAGACTACTGAGACTAACGAAATCTTAGAGATGCTAGATTTGCGTTGTTAAAATTGACTCGCGGCCAGGGATACCTTAGGCCTATATCTTAAAAGAATAACCGTAAACGAGGGCTTTTATCATTAATCCTTTTTTTTCCAAATCTAAACGAATGTTCTAGGCATCCGTACGCCAAATCTCCAAAAATCAACCCTCTTAATGCGTACCTAATATATGGATGACCCCTTAGACCCTCACTCACGGGCACTATTTTTTTGGAACTCTCCACGGGGTCACTATTGGTTTCGATTCACTTATGCTCTAAATTAGATTTGTAAACAAACTGAAATATGTTGTTTATTCATATTTTAAAACCAACCATCGAAATCATTACATTCTTCAATCCCTGTCATTGTATCTGTCCTTTGTGTCCACAGGTGGCCAAATACTGAGCTACTCCTACGCTTTCATCGGACTAGTGACCATCGCGGTGACCATCATCTTCAATATCGTGGTCATCCTGCAGCTGTGGGGGATGCGGAAGAGCAGGCTGCTGAGCACCGTCAAGCTCAAGGATTCCTCCCCAGGGGCGCCTAAGAAACGCTTCGGTTATCAGATGGACAGCGAGACCAGGATGATCATTTTTCTCATGGCCATTATTGTGGTCTTCACCGTTTGCTACGCCCCATGGATGGTAAGCTTTGCAGATCACGTGATGTAAAAGATTGGAAAATTGAAAGAAAAAAACAACATGCAACCCTATTTTAGTGCAACTGAATATAAAATAGCTTATAAATCTCAATCAATCAATCTAAAAGACACAGTGTTATATAAATTATAAAGCCTTGATAGCAGAAAAGGGGCAGTGCCGTTGCCCGGAGCCTTTCACGCTCCGATTGGGCGGGCGACATGGTGCACCCTGCTGGTCACACCATCCCCTGTTACAACATTACAGCCACTGACATAAATTGCACTTGTAATGGTCTCATGAAGACTATTACTTTTAGCCAAACATTAATGAAAGTCTACCAATACATATATTATAGACTCAGATATATAATTTAATATGCACTCAGGGCATCACAATGGTGTAACTTTCATGAGTCAATCACGTAAATCTCCTTACAAAATACCAAAGTCTTGAACTGTTGAATAATGTCCTAACAGGTTATATGTTCACATATAACGAATTAGGAAGATTCCACACTAATGCGTGTACACAGAGTACATAAGAAGAAGTCTAAAAAATGCAGTAGTATAATGTAAGAGTCTAGAAGACTGGAGATAAGTAAAGTGATTTTGTGCCGATCACGCGGACCAATCCCAGAATTCAGGCGGTGTTGACCTTACACACTCAGTTCTCTTCGTGCCGGCTGGCGCTTGAGGCGAAAAGCCAGCGATCTCAAAACTATCGTAGTCCATTGCAGCTTGAGAGGCTGTTTCTAAGTGCAGACCTCCACCGCTCTTCTCCATGTTTCCTTTGGTCTTCGCCTGAACCTTTTCCCCCTGGAGGTCCACCTCAGGGCTGTCCTGATAGGGAGTCAGCTGACATTCTGCAGACGTGTGCCATCCATGGTCATCTTGCTGAGATGTCTAGTCTGCCTAACGTAACCATTGTTTTTTGCTTCATCTTTTTTTTCCCGGCCTGGGTGACATATACTGAATAACTAATTCGCCTGCTAGTAATTAGTCCACGCAATTAGTCACTTAGCCCCCTCGATAATTTTTTCCATTTAAATATATAAAAAAATATCTTAGTTGGGTGCGCCGAGAAAGCAGTCAACCGAAATGAGTTCTCGCCAGCCACGCCTTTGATTGTATTGGATCATCTACAATGATTCGGCCACAAGCGGTAACTCGCGGTTTATTTATAGAACAATCTGTATGGGAGATTTTAAAAGGCCGTCACTGACATTTTGTTGACAATCGATAGTGTTGGAAATTGCTTTAAAGCAAATAAGAGAAACAGATTAAAATGACCGATCTAAAGTAGACAAAACTCTTTTAATCTGATTCAGATATCTGCATATTCCTCACTTTTCCAGCGATTTTTTGTTTATTTTTTTTTAGATGTGCACTCTAAGAGACAACATACGGGCGTAGTAATAGACCCATCCCTATTATATAGATGACCCTGATTGGCGCCCACGAATAATTTGAAGGTCCCACCCAGTGGCCTCGTGTGTATATAATATTATCATTAGCCAATTTACTCTTTAATTTCGGCTTCGTCATCCATTTCACTAAAACGGAATAGTTGTGCACCTCTATTTTCTGTGTGTAAGCATCGTGTATAAATGGAGAAAGCTGTCTGCATCCATTACTTAAACTTAAATATATATATCGTACATTAGTGTCACATATAGGAGTTGTTTTCTTTCCAATAAACTAATTCGTCCATTTTATTCAGACGTAATAGTTGTGCAATTATTTTCTGTGTGTATATAAGTCAGTGATTAGTGAAATTGATTTTCCGTAGAAATAGCCTCCACATCCCGGAGTAGGCATACCCCAAGTGGACGTTGAGGAACACAATCCTGTCATTAAAGTGAGCGCTGGACAGACCTGCCATTATATTATATTATTTTCTTACCGGATAATGCGGGGATTGATTGCCGCCCAATACAATATTACGAAGCTAATTAAGTGTGGACTAATTACTTCTAACTCATTCACTTCTTCACATGTACCTAGTAGGACAATTTAACCATTTTAAGCAAAGTAAGTACATGCTTAGGGCATCAAGGAAAAGTGCCACCACATTTTCCATAGCAGGAATTCCCTGAGATCATTGATCTTCTATGGTGCTCGACTACCAACAAGTAGCCGAACAAGTAGTTGCAAAAATTGGCCCCACATAAAAAAAATAGGCCTACTTTTATAAAATAATTTGCACCTTTAAAGGGCAACGGCAAACTATTCAAATGTAACGTTTGTTACTGTAAGTTTTTCGTTTCACTGTAGTAGGCCCTAGTATAAGATTGAATTTAATGGGAACTATTATTTTTAGGTTTTGAAATTAATATATTCTAGGAATGAGGCACCAACAACTTTTTAGTGCGAAGACCTCAAAGTGCCATCTGGTGGTCATGTATAAAGTATTATCTTTATTTTATTCAAACAAACAAAACCTTACAGAGTATAAAAGAAACTGTATGGTCCTGAAAAGGACCGTGAAGAAAAAAATTAATAACGTATACTTCATGTGTTTTTTTTTCTCTACAACGCTCGGCTTGTGATGTTAGCCCATGCACCGGATCTGACTTCGAAGAGTTCACGTGTCTTGGAAGTTACTTTTTATTGCATTTATTGACCGGCTTTTTGGCCTTCTTTTTGTCGCAAGAGCTCTTTTTACTGCGTTCTTTTCCTTTGCTGCCGCTACTTCCTCGTTTAGCCTTAGCCGCGCCTTTACTTCCTCTGCCGCTACTTCCCTTGCTGCAACTTCTTCCTCCTTTCGCTGCGCCTTTACCTCCTCTGCCGCAACTGCCCTTGCTCCCACTTCTTCCTCTAGAACCGCCTTTACTTCCCTTGCTGCAACTTCTTCCTTCTTTACCGCCGCCTTTACCTCCTCTGCCGCTACTCCCCTTGCTACCACTTCTTCCTCGTTTAGCCCCGCCTTTACTGCCCTTGCTGCAACTTCTTCCGCCTTTACTTCCTCTGCTGCTACTTCTTCCCTTGCTCCCACCTCTTCCTCCACTTTCTCCTCTACTTTTCTTGCCGCCGTTATTACAAATGCAGACGATACGTGTCACTCGTCCAGAGCCTTTGCTTTTGCCATTTTTGCCGCGCTTTCCTCCTTTGCCTCCTCTTCCGCCGCTTTTTTTTTGTTTGGGTTTATTTCCTTTGCCACAGCGTTGTTTCTTGCGTTGACGACTGCATTGTTTCTTTTTCGCCCTTAATTTATTTTTGCCACAAGAGGCTTTCCGAGGCTTCTTTTTCACCTTGCACTTCCCTTGGTCTCGTCTTCTTGGCAGACGTTTGGCTAGGCGAAACAGCCATTGGTTGATATCAGCTGCAGTTTGAATTGAAATTGATTTCTGCTTAATAGCGTTAGACAATTCTCTGAGAACTTTGAATCCAACAGTTTCCTGTGAAATGTGGTCATTATCCACCAAATATTTCCCAATTTTTCCAAGGGGAGCGCCATATTCGTCTCCCACAACTCGAATGGCATTGAGTAATTTTGTTGACATTCTGCTGGACTTTTTCGGATTTATTTCAGATCTGCCGCTTTCTGAACGGCTTGATCCAGCATTCCGGTGGTCGTCAGGAATTGCGTTCTCATTCATTTTTTTGAATATTATGTTTTTGGCCAACGCGAGTCGTGGAATTAAAAAGTGTCAGAATGCAGAAATACTCGGACCTCCGAGAAAGACTCCAGAATTTATTTACTAAATGAAGCGTTTCTTTCCTTACCCCTTTTTTTTTGTCTGGATAGCCAATTTGAAAACACATTTGAATCTCAATATTTGCAAATTTTGTTTTGTTTAAAAGTTTACGGCTTGGGTTGAAGGCTACGATTAGAGTTATGGACTTTCTCCTGAACCTATGTGGGGTTTTTTTGCGTGGAAGGGGGGGGGGGGAGTGAGTAAGTTTAAAGACTTTCTTTTTGGATAGACTATTATTACGTTCTTGGCTCAAAACTCCTGCTGTGGAGCAGGGTTTGATCGTAGTGGGGCTAGAACATGAGCTCATTATGTTGACGTAGGTCTCTCTGTTTTCTATCCACACAGTTCCGCATCATCATCAACCAAACGTTCAACACCGACCCGACGAAGGTGACCGAGGAGGACAACTACATCGACGTCTGGGCGCTCCGACTGGCCAGTTTAAACCAGATCCTAGATCCTTGGGTGTACATCATTAGCAGGGTGACTTGCTGCAAAACCCGAAAAGAAAGGTAACACCCATTATTAAATATAGTTTTGTCAATAGGCATATATATATATATATAAGCACCTCGGATTTAGAACCTTTCAGGCCACGAAGAATTCGGGAACAATACGGGTAACTAGCAAAAACTTGGGAGATTTTTTGTCTCTGATAGCGAGCACTGCCCCGGGTTAGGAACAAAGACGAGAGAAAGAGTGCAAGGTTTGAGACAAAGGATCGCGTTCAGTGCAAACGAAGGCCACGCAGTACTAACATCGCTTCGAGCTAGCCTGCTTGTTTTGCATACTTGCGCAGCCCCGCTTTCACCAACTTTACTAGTTCTGGATCTAATTAAGTTCACAACCCGAGGAACCACTGTATAGACATAATATTTTTGACTTCAAATCTAATTTTTTATTTATTTTTGCAGCCCACAAAGAAACTCCAGTGCCACAATAAATCGTATGAACGATAGCCACCATCAGAAGCTGCTCACCCCGAAGGAGCAAGAATACCAAGACAGTCCCACTACAAGAGTGGCGATAGCACGTCAGCCAGTGACAATGTACGGACCTAACGATTCATTGACCGCAGTGTGATTCAAAAAGCTCTTCTGTGGTGACTAGAGAGAGCCTTCGTGTCTCACGGTCTGTGTGATACAGCCTTATGAGAGGACACACACCCAGACAAACAAAAAAAGAAATACTGGTTAACCCCGGAACCAAAGGCGGGCCGTTGTGATGGTGGAAGCCTGCAATAATGAGATTGTAATACGTGTTTCTGGCACCGCCCCATCACTGTGAGAGTAGTTATAACAATTCCATCAGGAGGATTTCCTGATTCAACATTGAAATTTTGTTATAAAATTCCGTGTGATATCCTGTCCTAGGACCAATATTGTCAGATATATGTTGCTTTTTTAAAGACCTAAATACATATTAAGTTTTAAAAGTAGATCAGAGTAATTTTCTTTTATAAAATTTTTGGCGTTGTTCAACACCCACACCTTATATTTTTTTTACGCCACTACATTTTCTCCAGGCTGTATCTTACTGGCCTAGACATTGCGGGCCCAGACATAGGCAAATAGAACCAAACAAAAATATGACCGCTCGCAAACTCTACAGCTTTAATACCAAGGGAATTGAGGTAGCATTATTCTCAATTTAAAGACAAATTTCTGCTTTCAAAATGATAGTTGAAATCATGAGATTAGCTGTATCGCCATACTATCTTGTCAAGAACAAGGCATTTGTCAATAGGTGTAATCGTTAGCTTAATATTTAATTTAGACCCGATGTCACAACTATAAATATAAAATAAATGTAATTAAAACTGTGTTATCATGTTTCGGCAGCGCGTTCGGCTGGCGTACCGAACGTTCTGGGCTCGAATCCTGGTGTAGGCTCGGATTTGTGTCCGGGTCTCGAGGGGTCCCGATGGGCACCTGACATAAGCTGGTGAAGAGTAATGGTGGCTTGGCATTGGGCTGCTGCCCACACCATCCCCTAGTATGCGTGGCTGATGAAACTAGTGAACCCCGCTTCGCCCTACGAGATTACCTTAGGCCTACTTTACTTGACTTTTTTTTTCACGTTACCATGACATTTTCATTAAAATAGTATAGCCTTCCAAGAGTTATTGTGTCAATGGTCTAGATATGTTGAAAGTATCTCCATATCAGATACACTTATTAAACAATACAACAATGAGGTTAATTTGAACCAGGTATTACATCCTGGACTTTCTATTCCATAGCTTTTTCGCCCAATATTATGTCAAACAACTCAATGTCTCAAATCGGACTGAATTTATTGACATTGATTGACAATACAATTTGTGTCCATCACATCCAGACCCCTTCCCCTTCACAAACAGACGTTGACCAAATGGTCTCTTGCAGACGTCTCTTCCAAACTTCCTCCACTGATTATATGCACAACTTAAGGTCAGGCACGTGAGTTTTAACCTTCACACGAACAAAGTTCACAGGGTAGGACAACGTGACGTCAAACAGGAGAAATATTGTGAAACTTTAATCGGAAAACTAAAAAATGTGATAAGACGATCCGCGTTTTGCCAGTTATTTCTGCGTTAACTTTTTATAAAATGGAAAACTGTTACCATCTTCTGGCTGCAGTTAGGAGAGAATCTTGAGACATACAATGATTTAGTAAAAATATATTGTTTTTATCATACTAAAATGTGTGTAATAAAGGACTCAAATTTACCTAAACATCTTTTTAAAATTTGAAACTACCAAAGAACTATAACATATCCTTTAGATAGTTATGCAGTTATATACTTCGAAGCAGGTTATGGACAAGTCTTAATGAGGCGTGAACTTTTGAACCCGAATGTTCGTGAACTTCCTGTTCTATTTTTAAACTAATAACAAAAAAGCATGCTTTTGCTGGTGTTTGACAATTGATTTCAACCTCGACGGCCAGTTCTAGTCTTTTAGAATTATACAAAGGATACAATATTAGTTATGAGGAATCCGTTTTAACATCAAAAGTGAACAGGCGATCATTAATACTCAAGTGTTAGTCGCGTGACGTTAAATTTTTATTTGTTTACAAAATAAATGAGTCAAGAGTTGCGTTTTCTTGGTTATTGAAAAACAAAATGCGTAAATTCATAAAAACGAATAACAAAAATTCTTTTGCATTAAGCAATAAATTTGATATTTTAAAAATGTTATTATTCCCTTCTGACTTTCACAATACATTGTTTTGCTTTGTAAACATCTATTGGAAATGAAATAAATTTTAATCCCCAACAAATTTGAGTACAACCAGTAAAGTAGCACACAGACATTGTTTCGAATAAAATGATCGAATAAGAACGGAAATGTTTTTGCACGTGACCTTTTATGCATGCATACACGTTAAGACTTGTCCATAAGGCCTCGTAATATGACTAAAAAAACACAAAAGTTATGTTAGTTAGATATTTATACCGGTATATATATTTCTTTCATGAATGTTTTTTTTTTCCAGTTAAAAGGATTGAATTTTCCCCGAAAATATTTGCTTCATTATTTCCCTTTAATTTTAAATCCATTCAAAGGACGACCTCAGTAAATTTGAGACGTGGGAATCGAAATGGCAAATGGTGTTCAACGTCGATAAGTGCTACTTCCTCTCTATTTCTAGAAAGAGGACTATGATCAACTTCAGATTTACTTTACACGATCACACTCTTGAGAGAGTTTCAGATGTCAAGTACCTGCATATAACAGAAAACATGCGCTGGTGCACACAAGTCTTTCTATTGTTGCCAAAGCTAACAGAGCCTGCACCTTCGTCCATAGAAACCCTAAGGGATAGGGATCCAGACCCATCGTTATAAGAGTTTAGCTCGACCCATCCTGGATTACGCATCGATCCCCACAGAACCCTCCCTGATACAGAGATGACCCAACGACGTGCAACACGTCTAATCCTACAGAGCTACGGCCTCAAAACAAAACTCCTCTACTCTGGTAGCCAAACTCCATCTTGAGCCCCTACAACACCCCAGAGCGGAAGATAAAGTCAAAATAGTTTAAAAGGTCATGAATGACCACGCGGAAATGTCCACACGGACAGTTCGCATCCAACAAGTGTCCCCCTCTACCAGATGTCATCAGCTCAAACTGCGTGTTCCACACGCACGCACCGACGGTTAGAAATATTATTTTTTTTCCCCGTCAGCCATTTGACTGTGGACCACATTAGACCAAGCCTCCATCACTGCCCCTTCTCTGCCGACTCTGAAGTCATCTCTGAAGGGTTGGACTAGCAAATGAAACTTCGTCGTCGGCTTAAAATAAAATTTATGTTATGAATATTATAAGTAGTAATGCAGACTTTTAATCCCAGAGCATTCGCCATCAACTTATCCTTACATTGTGGACTTTTCCTCGGGTATAACGAGTCTCCACGGTATGATGAAAAAGAATAATACCAAGTAAAACTATTTTCTTCCTTATTTCCCCTTAAATTCAGGAAATAAAAAAAAGCTGATTATTTCCCTTTAAATACCGTAAAACTTTTATCTTCAGTATTTGTTTTTTAATTTGTTTGTTTTTATAAATTCAAATAAATGTATGTTCAAACAAATGAGTCGCCTTTCCCTTGCGAACAGTGATTATGTATGCTTACATAACTGTGTAATGCAAAAGATGTTTTAAATAGTTTTTGCATTAATATAATAGTTCTAACATGTCTAGTTGTTGATCTCATATGTGTTCGAAAACATTATATATTTTATAATTATCTACAATATATTTTAAAAAAAAAAATATATCTAATGTCTTTTGTTTTGTTTTGTGTCATTGTGTAGCATATTTTATGTTTTCCAGAATGTAGAAATTTTTGTAATAAAATACATACAATTGTATTTGCATTATTTTTGTTTTATCAGCATCTGAATTATACTAACACGCACTGATATTAAAGTCTAACTCCATTGTAACAAGCAGACAGTACTCATGATTTTTTTCCAGATATATTTCTTCTCTTTAAAGCATTCAATGCAATACACGAAATAAAAATTTGTCTTCAATATACGTAAAGAACGACAACTCAACAATGTACTTTCTGGGAGTTAACTCTTCATATTTCTATTCCATTAGAATGTGTAAAAGAAAATATAGGCTATATATAAGTGTAGCAAACCAAAGCAATTAATTAAAACTGAGCAAAATAACAAAGGAACTGGTTCTCCAATGTATCCCTGGGCATGTATAAATGAAGGGGCTGACACTGCCGACATCTTAGCTAAAACTGGAGGCAGACTAAGCCAGACAGACCCATCTCTACACCTCGAAGAAATCAAGGCAATACTCAAAAGAAATGAATCCGAAAGACGGTCCCGAGCATCAACAAACAATTCCAAGAGATGCTTCAAACTCACCCGCCAGTTTCAACACATCATGTTTAGACTCAGGACAGGTCATAACAGGCTGAAACAACACATGTTCAGCAAACTACGAATCGGAACAAGTGAAATGTGTTCCTGCGGAACAGTTCCTGAAAATGCGGAACATGTCCTTCAGACCTGCTCCTGTACCACTCTATCCAGGCAGCCATATGGCGCAGGAAGCTTCGTTCAGTGACAAACTGTATGGTGGACAATCCAGATTATACGTCATAGATGATAAACTGGAAGAGTATGAGACAAAGAACATTGCGAGGTGGGAGGAGAGACAAATAGTGTAATGTAGATGGGAAAGGGGCAAGTGATAGCACATTATCTTATCTTATCTTATCTTATCTTATACACTACAGACGCTCCTTCTATAGAGAAGATTATTGCGTCCTACGCTCATCCGTGGTCCGAGCCTAGTCTTGCATTTTTATTAATGTTTTCAAAGGATGTTCAGGCAACCCATTCCATGCCCGAATGCCACTCGAGAAGAAAGAGTACTTATATGCATTTGTTCTCGCCAAAGGGAATAAGGAAAGTGTTTTTGTCTTTATGTTAATCTGAGCTTTGCAACAGGTTGTTATTGGGTTGTATTTCTAAATTAGAGTTTAATGCCTTATGTATTATTACTACTTTACTCTTTGCCCTTGTATTCTCTAGTGTTTCTAGGTTTAGTGATTTGACCATTGGTGTTACTCCATAACGTCTCTTACACAAGGCTTTAAACCTCACTTAACCGGAGTGATCGAATCGGGACTAATCTCTTAGGATTCGGAGGACTAACACACTTGTACTACGTAGCTTACACCAGAAATTTGTCGCTTACACCAGAAATATGTCGCTTACACCAGAAATATGTCGCTTAGGTACACCAGAAATACATAGCTTACACCAGAAATATGTCGCTTACACCAGAAATATGTCGCTTACACCAGAAATATGTCGCTTACACCAGAAATACCTAGCTTACACCAAAAATATGTCGCTTACACCAGAAATACGTCGCTTACACCAGAAATATGTCGCTTACGCCAGAAATATGTCGCTTACCACAGAAATAAGTCGCTTACCCTATTAATACGTCGCATACACCAGAAATATGTCGCTTACACCAGAAATACGTCGCTTACACCAGAAATATGTCGCTTACGCCAGAAATATGTCGCTTACCACAGAAATAAGTCGCTTACCCTATTAATACGTCGCATACACCAGAAATACATAGTGTCATGTATTAACAGCTCTCTCTCAACGCGAGATTTGTGGGCGGTACTAAAACCTAGACTGTTTTAAGAATCCACTCTCGTGCCGACCTCAAATTCTCGGAAGGGCTAGGAATAGTCTATTTTTTCTCGTACAGGGGAGTTTATGTTAAAACTATAATTTTTTTATTATGATATCATTATTTTCACCCCTCCTCGTAATAGGTCTTTTACCCGCTCTCCTCCGCGAATATTTAAGGCTAGACAGTCAGTTTTGTGCAGAGTAGTTTGTACAGAGTTTTGTACAGAGTGGACGCTTGTGTTGGCCCTTTTCTATTTTCTTGCTGTAAATACTACATTTTATGTAGGCTATATACTTTATCACCTGAATTAAATTATCAACATTTACACTGAAGCTTCCTCGTCAAGTTACTGTTCTATTTTTGTTTCATTGTTCACAATACGATAGTATATTTATTTAGAACTACAACGTCAAGGAAAGGAACTGTTAGAACGCAAATCCTGAGTTTGTGCCCAGGACAATAAGGAGAGTTCTTGTAATACTGAAATATAAATAATAATAACCAAAGTCTACCATAGGACTAACGAGAATTATCAACAACATTTACACGGCTCTGACCACAAGGGGATTGTGGTCGTAACAATAGCTTACACCAGAAATACGTCGCTTACACCAGGAATACGTCGCTTAGCCTTCACCAGAAATATGTATACTACAAATGCTGCAGAGGACAGACTTCGCCTTATAGCGGATGCTAAAAGAGGAGCGAAGTAAAGAACATAGGCTGCCCCTGACAAACTCCAACGGTCCCGCTTTTAGTGCCAGAGATGCGACAGAGCCTGTCTCTCAAGGATAGGTCTCCACAGACACAGCCAATTCTGCAGGGATGGTCAAATCACAGGCGCGCAAATATAATCGTCTACCGAGTCCATAGGCCAACTATTTGTATTTCATACAAAAGAAGACCCAGAAATAACACTTATTGTTGTTGTTTTTATTTGCATCAAATGTATAATTAATTGTGAGTTCTGAAAATTTTGCTGAAGATAAACATTATTTTAAATCAGGAGAAAATCCAGTTGTAGGCTAGCCTACTATTTTAATATTCTCTTTTTATTTTTATTACTCCCTTTATTTTAAGTTGCAATTTCTGTCTGTCTGGATGGTTGCAATCATCGTGCAAGAATTGGCTTCGATTTTTCGACCACTTCTCGTGATCCAATCGAGATGAAATTTGGACAGCAGACTTGTGGCGACTAACAATACATTCTTTCAGATTTTCAGTTAAAACAACTTAATACTACACTTATGACAATATTCATTTCTTAAAAGGAAAGTATAAGAAAAATGTTGGTTTCACTTTAAAAATGCCTGTGCAATTTTTTATAGTTTTTCGGCGCAAAGCTAGAAAAAAAAATTATGCGCTAAGATTATTTATAGAACAATTCTTACGGAGTAAGGAGATATTTTTGAGATTTGCGACACAGATATTTTTCTGTACGTTTCATTTGCAGTAGTCAATCCATTATTTAATCACATAATGGTAAACTTAGTTTGCAAATAAAGGGAGTATAATACAAACTTCGTTTTTTGGTTTTCTTGTCAGTAAATAAAATTTTGTTTTGTTAAATAACAATTTTAATAAAACGCATACTTTGTTAGAGCTTAGTAGTTGTCGAACCGAACGGAACCTAAACTTAAATTATTACGAACCGAACCGAACCCGAACTTAGTTTTTTACCAATCCGACCGAACCGAACCGAACCTGAACTTAGAGTCCTACCGAACCGAACCCGAACTTATGGTCTCACCGAACCGAACCGAACCCGAACTTAGTTTTTTACCAATCCGACCGAACCGAAGCCGAACTTAGGGTCCTAACGAACCGAACCCGAACTTATGGGTCCCACCGAACCGAACCAGAACTTCTAAATGTGGGGTTCGATTCCCATCTCGAAATTAAATACAAACAATCAACAAGCCAACCTTCGTGAATTTAAAAATAGTGATTGGTCCTGAAAAGGACCGGAAAAAAAAATAATTGAGCCTTTATTGGCCTCTCCTTTCAGGAGAATTATTTCCCGCTCTTTCACTTGTCTTGGTGATTTCTACCATTTAGTTTGTCGACCTTTTCCCGCCATCAGAGCGGCACACTTGTTCTCAACATCACTAACAGGTCGGTTTGCGCTTTTTTCGACCGCCGCAGCTACTTTTGCGCTTTTTTCGACTGCCGCAGCTACTTTTGCGCTTTTTTCGTCTGCCGCAGCTACTTTTGCGCTTTTTTCGTCTGCCGCAGCTACTTTTGCGCTTTTTTCGTCTGCCGCAGCTTCTTTTGCGCTTTCTACGTCTGCTGCAACTCCGCTTGCGCTTTTTGCGTCTGCCACAACTCCGTTTGCGCTTTCTGCGTCTGCTGCAACTCCGCTTGCGCTTTTTGCGTCTGCCACAACTCCGTTTGCGCTTTCTGCGTCTTCCACAGCTCTTACTTCGTCGGCGCTTCTTTCGTTTGCACCTGCTACTGCGTCTTCTCTTCTTCTTACATTTACCGCCTGCTTCAGACTTCTTCTCGTCCGTCGGTGTACGACTGGCTAGCCGAAAGAGCCAATTGTTGAGATCTGCCGCAGTTTGAATTGTGATCAACCTCCGTTTGACAGCGTTGGACAGTTCTCTGAGAACCTTGAATCCAACAGTTTCCTGCGGGATGAATTCATTGTCAACCAGGTATTTCCCAATTTTACCGAGGGGGGCGCCTTGTTCGCCACCCACAGTTCGAATGGCGCTGAGTACTTTGGTTATCATCCTGGTCTTTTTGGGCTTTCCAACTTCTGGTTGGCTGATTCCAGCTGGCGAATTTTGGTTGTTTTCACCGGCATTCATTCTTGTTCTTTGTTGTTGTTTTTTTAAGTTATCAGTTCTGTTCAACAGTTGTTTGACTCTATTTGCATCTAACAGTCAAACGCGGGGAAAGGTAGGAATGACGCTACAGACTGTAAATATGCTCGAACTTCCAAGAGAGACAGTTTCAAGTGATATTAATGACACAACACAACCACGTACGGTATCAACCTACATAACCACATAAAACATAATGATTGTAAGTAAATAAAAAAAAACACTTTCTACCGAAACTATTCATCTTTGAAATATTCGAGAAGAAAACATCAACACGAAAATTGATGTAAATATTTCTTTAGAACTCTAATAGCTTTATCCAATGTTTACTTTAGAGTCTTGCATTAAAGACAAGTATTTCTGTAGCCGTCTACATATAAGCATACCTGGCTACCTGCCTGCCAGTATTTTCAAGTATTTTGCCCTATTCGTACGTTTTTTTTAGACTCTTACAGTAATACACGGGACATGCTGGCCGGTCGTTTTTATTTTTAATTTTAAATACTCGCTATATCTTTTGTTTGGAGCTGATATGTTTGTTTTGCTTTGGGCAAGCCCTAAAAACTGTTCCCATACTAGTTTCATGTAAGTTATCAGTACATTTACATTCCTAAAATCTTTACATCGACAATTAAAACTCACACACACTCACACAAAAACACACACAACATGTTACTTGTTATGTTTTGATTTGTGTTATTGTTTAAAACTGTACAAACTTCATGAGATTTTTTAAAAATATAATGTCTTCCTCCCCCCCCCCCCCCCCCCTTTGATAGTTGTACTTTAGGATATAATTGCAGGACCGCAGTGGTATAGCGACATAGTGTTGGGTTAACATTTCAATGTGAATGCCCCATTCCCGTTCCGCTCACTCTCTTTAAGAGGTCAAAGAGAGAGATGCGCGTGCAATATTAGCTGTTGTTTTCTGACAATATTAATCAAGTCCTCCTGAACATTTTATTTTGAAAAAAAAAAATGTATTTTTAATAACATTATTTCAAGAAATTATAACGATTCTGAAAGAAAATATAGTGAAAAAATGTTTATGTTTTGTTAGAATATTAATATTATTATACCTGTATCAAATTTTCTAGATATTTTTTATGTATTCACCGCCTCTCAACCAACCAGTAAACTATTCCCTCTCACTTCCAACGGTGCACTAATGTGCCTCTCATTTTGCTCCAACCCCCCCCCCCCTTTTTTTTGGCCCCCACTGCCATTTACTAATTGTTCACCCCCCCCCCCCCCCTCGGGGGTTCTGGGTACATCACTGCTATCAACAGATCACACAAAAAAGACGTCCAAAAAAAAAAACATCCTGGCTAACTCATACATAGAGAAGAATTGGTATCGATAATGCTATTTGTGTCTATGAATACCACGTTGGGGGCTAGGTCGATGACATATAAATATGCAACAATCATATATTACCATAACAATCAATAACATTAAAAGAAAAGCTACATTTTTTTAAAATCTCATTTTCCCGCTTTATTCGGCGTAAATGCTGTAGATGAGGGCAGTGGCAAACAGGCCGTCCTTGTCGTAAGTGTGCTCCGCGAAAGTGTCCACGCTGTGGTCCCAGACACACCTACTGGCCATCGAGAGTGTCGAGTTCCTGGTTGGGCCGAGGGCCACCAGGCAGACGTATTTGTATCTGGGTGTGCCGAGATCCTTGGCCTTCTGCCTCAGCTGCGGATATAAGCAGACGATATTAGGCTTACTCGTTTAAGTACCACGCTTTTAACTTTCGCATGACTAACATTTACCAAATTTTTAGCTAGTGCATATTTTAAAACAAACTGCTGAAAAAAATATTTTTTAAAATTCCAGGGCTTACTCCACTAACCTTCACTATAATATTGAACTTAAAAAAAGTGTGTTATATTTACTTTTGGCAAAGGGTTCTTCTTGCATATTATTGTTTTTATTTAGTTATTTAACCATAATATTTTATACTTTACAAAGTTCATTTTTAAACAATAGTTTTACCTGATCAGCTATACTTTTAGCGTATAGATTGCTATCGCTTGTGTAGGTCCGTCCTGTTAGATTTTCATTTAGTGTCTCTATGATGATCTGCAATGCAAAGTTTGGCAGCATTTATCAATCAATCAATTTATTAAGCTATCTGTCTATCTGTCTATTTGTCTATCTGTCTATCTGTCTATCTGTCTATCTGTCTGTCTATCTGTCTATCTGTCTATCTGTCTATCTGTCTATCTGTCTATCTGTCTATCTGTCTATCTGTCTATCTGTCTGTCTGTCTATCTGTCTGTCTGTCTGTCTGTCTGTCTGTCTGTCTGTCTGTCTATCTGTCTATCTGTCTATCTGTCTATCTGTCTATCTGTCTATCTGTCTATCTGTCTATCTGTCTATCTGTCTATCCGTCTATCCGACTATCCGCCTATCCGCCTATCCGCATATTCGCCTATCCGCCTATCTGCCTATCCGCCGATCTGCCTATCCGCCTATCTGTTAAGATGTCTATAGGCATACGTCTATTTGTTTATCTGTTTATCTCTCTGTCCGTCCATCGTTCAATCCATCTATCGCTCTATGTTTCGATTACTATTTATATTTTAATATTTCTATGTAAGAGAGTCCGCCTGTTATCATGCATTATCGCCAGGACAAAGTTTTAACATCAGTTGGGAAAAGAGGGGTGGGGTCCTAGGGTCAAATCAAACAAACCGATTATTGTAAATATCGACAAATATTCACATCAAGTCAAGTGTAAGTGCCCTTCTCAAATTTCTCTCTCGACAACTGCCTCGTGTAATAATTGATCGATCAAAAACAAAACATAAACCAAAACATACGATTATGCTAAGTCAGCGGTTCCCAATCTTTTTCTATTTACGGCGCCCTATTTGCATTTTTCTCTTTCTTTGGTGCCCTTTATTAACGCAAAGCAACTTGTAGTTCGGTTATGATTTGTTGAATTGAAAGCGAGAATAGTTATTATGATGAATTTTGCAGTATTACAGGGCACCAGTGTTAAGTCACCGTGCCTATCCAGGGTACTTCGGGCGAGCCTACATTGGGAACCGCTGCTGCTAAGTCAATTCAACCAACCTTTTCAAGTTTAGAACAGGACGATGGTTTCTTCGGGCCCAGCTGATAGGTGTTCTCATACTGTCTGAAGGGAGGGGGCGCCGGCGTGTCTCGCACTGTCTGAGCCGAGGTGATGATCATTCCCGACCGATTGGTGGCGCTGGACCCCCCGTCCATCAGGGTCACCCTGTTGCTGGCCACCATTGAGCTGCGTCTGTTGTTCATTGCCGGAACTCACCTTGAACTCGATTTCAAGCACTGATGAGATTTCACTGACTAAACTATTCAGTCCAAACCTGAATTTATTTTCGTCCCAAACTAGACAATTATCTAAATATGCGAACAAAGAACACTGGTTATGAATATGATGTTCCGGTGAATTAAGAGTCCATATACTTGTCCGGTGAACTTGAAAAAAAAACGGCAATAAGAAATATATTAATTACATTGATTATTTGTTTAAATTAAAAATAGGTCTATCTATACTTCCCTTACGAATACTAGGCCACTTGAAATGTACGATTGTTATATAAATAAATTGATATATAGCCCTATCTTTATATTACAACCAGTAGACTACAATAAACACGCTTCCTTAACACAAACGAAAGCACTTGCTTGACTATGAAATCCCCACAGTGCAGTTTAACCAGGCAAAATATTCAAATAGGCCTACCTAAATACCTTAACGAAACAGGAAGTTATGTGCTTGAACTTACTGTCTAAATGACCTAACTATCTAGCACCTGAGTCTATTGGTTAAAAAAAGCAAGAAAAAAACACAAGAACTCGCGTGTTGAACTATGCGCTGGACACACCGCTACTGAAATAACTCCATTTTCACTGTGCGTTAACAATGCCAATATTATATTGCCTTCGCAGATTTCCCGAAAAAACAACAGATGTCAGAGAATATCAAGGTGGAAGAAGTATTTACATGAGACATTACACGCTTTTGATTGATTGATTGATTGACACGGTACATATAGATCGAAACCTGGGACAGAAATGTACACGCCTGACTGTCGTCTGGTTGTCTTCTCGACATGGTCGCGTGATCATAATTAAATGCACTTCATTTGATGAAAAGATTACAGAGAGAAGAAAAAAAAAAGTAGTGTGGGGTGGGGAGGGGGGAGATTTAAACTGAAGGAAACAATCCACATGTAACATTTGTGTGTAGGTAGGACAACAACAAAACAACAACAGCAACAACAATCAGATCGATATGAATTAAAATGTTCGATCGTTGATTTAACCTCATCGATTTTTAATGCCGGCTGTTTCGTCGTTCCGTTGTTAATCCTTTAAATGAATAGGTGTACTTATGCAATGATTGAGAGGCGTTATGATAATTTAAAAACAACACAGCTATGACAGGAATGGTAGAAATAGGCTATGTATGATATTTAGCTATGATTTTTGTTTTAATGACATGATTTCCTTGGGAGTAACTAAGACATTTTTTTAAAAGAAGCTAAGAATTTAAATAAAGACGCTATGGATTTATAGGGGGGAAAGCTATGATTTCATGGCGAAGTACTTGACATGACTTTTAGTGGGAGCAACTATGACTTTATTGTGAACAACTATGACTTTATTGTAGGCTTTGGGGGTATGCCTAAGTATGACTTTATCGAGAGAAGTTGATTTTTTTTTTAACTGACAGGCCTTATGACTATTTGGAAAACTTTGACCTTATTTTGAGAAACTATAATTATATAATTTTTAACTTAGTATTTTTGTTGGTAGCTGTGACTATGTTGCTTGAAGAAGTTTTGACGTTCTTGACGAAGCTATGACACTTGATCTGGACGAACGATGAATGTATGATGTAACCACGTTAGCCGCTATGACACATTGAGGATAAAATTATGACACGGTGAGTGATTATTACATTATGTACAGACACTAGATTCGGTTAGTGAGCATCACAGATACCTATTCTGTGGTGAGCATTCGATGAGAAGCTTAAAAGAAATAAACTTAGCCCCCCCCCCCCCCCCCCCCCGCCCCATGCTCCAAAGCCTACAATAATTGTTCAATACCCCCCCCCCCCCTCTCTCTTACCTCCCTTTTGTTTTCTCACTATGGAGATGCCCGCAAACAGCAACGAAATGTCACGCTAACACCAAGTACACCAACCTGACACTGCGCGGTGACGTCAGGAGCAAGAGGCGATCACTTCAAAATTCAACGGACCGTGTCTTTATTGATCAGTTGGAGTGGGAGACGCGGATCTTTGAAATATTTACAACTTTAAACTTTTAAAAGACTAGGACTAGGGTGACCCGTGATGGGGGGTGGGGGGAGGGGGGCTTCTCTCAATCGGTTGGGTTTTAAGACTTGTGTTTTGCAGAGCATAGATGTAGCCTAAAGGAGAGGGGTACTTGCGCCCCCTTCCCCCACCCCAGGCAACACCTCTTACACAATTTATCCAGAACTGAAGATGGTTTACAATTAGTTTCTATTAAAAGTTTGCCGTTACTGATTTTTTAAAATTTAAATAATAACTACTTATAGGGATAGTAGAATAGAAATTTCGTTCTCATTAATATACATCAAAAATAATTTCTATTAAATATGTGGCGTATTTTTATAGTATATTGAAATATTGGACTTGGTTCCGACCTCTATTATGATAACTTTGCCTTTCCACAATTAAACATAAAATCTTTCTGAAAATGCATCGCTGTTATTTTGACTAATCGTCTATCGTATAATTTTGAAACTTAATTATTGGGAATGATTACCTTTTTTCTGGATAGGCCTAACCATTATGTTCAGAAAGTGAGACTTAAAAAACTTGGGAATATTTAAATATTCTTTTTTTTTACGTTTCAACTATTGATGGCAGATAAAATAAGCTTATCATATTTAAAAAAAATAACAACAATAGTTTAGAATTGTGTTAAGAAATATAGTTGATACCTCCCCCGCCCCCACCTCCACCCATCTCAAACCTTGCGCCTTTGCTCCCCTAAACGTGCACTATCCGCGCCCCCCGTTCCCATTTTGTAATCCTGAATACGCCTCTGTTGCTGAGACAAGAAACTTGAAAGAGTTGAGTCCCCTTTTAATGTTTACTATTGTTGTGTAAGTAGACTAAAAAATGTACCGCGGTTTTATGAGCTGTATGTACTGCGGATAAAAAGGAAGGATTCAATGAATGGAATTTCCCGTTTTATGAATCTAGTAAGACAAATACTACATAGGTTCTCGATGTAAGAATTACGTTCTGGTAGCAATGTCGCATATTGTAGCAAATAAAATGTATAGCAAAAGAAAAGGGTGTGGGGGGTAATGCTTAGGCTACATTAAAAAAATCTTTGATATTTGAGGCCTTTTGAAAAAAAAAAGTTATAAGGAAAAGAGTATAATCAATCACTTATAAGGGTTTAACAGGCAATTAAGTTCTTGCTTTTCCAGTTTCTTCAGTCATTCCGTTTTAAATCTGTATAGAAATTGTTATTTTTTTTCTATCCATTATATTTTCAACTTGGGTAAAACGTTCTTTGTATATTTATGGCCCACAAATATACTTCTGAATGCTAATTTATCAGCTTTCCGTTATCATATGATGCTGAAACTTGGAACATAGAGGTGTAGCCAACAAAAAAACAAAACAACATTAAATATCATTTTCAGACCCATACTCTGAGTCTGACTTTCTCGCCCCCTCCCCTCAAAACAAAACTAAAAACAAACAACAATAACAACAGTTTTTCTGCTGTTGTTTTTTCATTACAATTTATTGTGCACATTTCTGAATCCTTATTGAAATCACGTGGCTGAACTATTTTCCCCTATTCTGAAATCCTTTAATCATTTATAGATCTATCATGCGTTTGCAATAGGCGTACGTGGCTTCTAGATGACGTAACTAAGTAAATAGCAGCCATGTCGGTGATGATGTTGAATAATATTGTTATTTAACACGTCTGACCAAAATATAAGGAATTTGTTTGCATAAATCTTGATATTTAACTGTGATACTAGTTCTTATTAGTCCGTCAATGAAGTAAACAAGATTTGAGGATTTTATAGTTTTTCAATAGCTCATGTGAAAGATATTGCACAGCCTGCTTTATGGTTTGTTTTCACTTTTAGATAACTTTCGACAATTGACATCTTCAATTAAATATTTTGCACTTACGGAACCTGTTCCGTTGATTTTTAATGGTTTTAAATTTTAGCTTTGAATGAGCACCAGACTTAAGTCGGGGTAAAGTAACAGGCGGCTGGGCGTTGTACACAATCCCCTAGGTATGCCGTGGCCACAGAAACTGGTGAACGCTGCTTTACCGGCTCCATTGATCAATTCGGTCCGACGGGATACTTTAAACTTTAAACAAAGTCATAATTGCCGATCAACTCTGCCACATGATAGTGGGTTTAACGCAATGCAATATTTTTTTTTCTACTTATCAGATCTAGTTTAAACACCCGAACCAAAAAAAAAAAAAAACAACAACCAAAAAACAACAATAGCACTGAACACAATAACAAGCTTGGAGAGGTAACGTTTGTTTGAAGAATTGTTTTTATTGTAGATGTTTTTTTAAGTAATAAGTCAACACAAACGTCAAGATGATTGCTCAACAACAAGATGAGGATAGCAAGCGCACATAATTGATACTCAGCTGATTTTTGTCATGCATTTGCTTTTGTCTATTTTTAAATATGTATCATATTTTTGAAGTCATCTGGGAATGTCTATCCGTAGGAAAATTGTCCAGTTTTTAAAGGTAAGGTGTAACGTCTAAACCAACTTTCTTAAAACCTTCTATGAAGGCGGATGTGTTCTTCCCAAGGTCTCCAGCGGCTCTAGTCACACAAATGGCTGCCTCCATAAACGTCATATCCTGTAATTAAAAAAAAAAATGGGGTTGCTTTTACTCAACAACAACAACAACAAAAAAAAAAAAAACAGCAAAAAGAAATAAATTAAAAAAATGGCATAATTAAGACTAAGTGTCCGAAAGCATATGAAAGCGTTTGCGTCTGTAAAAAGGAGGGTACTGTTGTGAGCTGTTTATTAGTAACGGTTGAATATTTTTAAGCACGTGATTGAGTGCGTTGGGGGGGGGGGGGGTGAAATGGTATTTTCTTATATATTACAGACGCTCCTTCTATAAAGAACATTATTGCACTGCACCCTACGCTCATCCGTGGTTCGAGTCTAGTCTTGCATCTTTATTAATGTTTTAAATGGTGTTAAGTTACTGGTTTTCTTGGTTTGTTCAGGGGCAACCCATTCCATGCCCGAATGACACTCGGGAAGAGTGAAAGGAAATTGAGTGTGTGTGTTTGCATACGTGTTTGCGACAGTAGCATACATCACTTGTCGAGTCAAATAAGCTTACTTCTGAAAAAGAAAAGTGGGGAGATTCGGCCGAGGCGAATGACTGAGTCGAATTCCGGTTAGGCCTTGTTATGAGCAGTACAATTAAACTATTTCAAGGAGCTATACACACATGTATATATTTTAATTATTTTTTTTTTAGTTCTGAAGTCGTCGTAGTTTAATTGTAGTAAAGTAAATAAGTAAACTACTCTTAGGACCAAATCCTAGGGCCGGCTAAGCGGCGTTCACCCGTTTCTGTGGCCACGGCATACTAGGAGATTGTGTGACCAGCACAATTAAAATCCGCCTTTACTTGATCCCAACTAAGGTCAAGTACCCATCAGAGCTGGGTAGCCTCAGGGACACCCTCCAGACCGGAAGGTGTGGGGGGGGGGGGAGGGAAATCCGAGGCTTCACCAGGATTCGAACCCAGGACCCGTGAACGCGCTGCCACTTGACTACCGTGCAACATCTGTAATTTTAGGAACGAGACAAGATGATTTGGTATATAGCAATGAACTAGATTGAAGCTGTAGGTAGAGTCATTTTTTTTTAGATCAGACCAGTGGCGTATTTAGGCATATTCCACATGTTTCATTGGAACAAGGGCCCCCATAGAAAGGGGACCCCACACATCCCAAAATAACTTTTTAGTAACATCCCCATTCTTTCTTTGAAAATGTAAAAAAAAAATCATTTATTCTCCTATAATTTTAAGCGCCCCAATCCAACCAGGGGTCGGCAACATTTTAATAACAGTGTGTCAAAGTAGGATTTCTAATTCATTCAGCGTGCCAACATCCTTAAAGTTATCGTACTCTTTTCTTGTAGAAGAGCCTTGATTTATCTTCTTTTTTTTTGGGGGGGGGGGGGGGGGAGTCTTCTGCGTGCCATTGAAAATTGCTCTGCGTGCCAAGTCTGGCACGCGTTTCGTAGGTTGCCGACCCCTATATTAAAATGTATAGAAATACTGTGGGCTTACATTAGTGAAGCATATTCGGACAGCCAAAAGGAAAGGCTGGTACGCTGCGACGTGGTCAAAGTTGCAGCCTACTACTATCCAATAGTATGCATGCGTAAAAACACCCATGGATTGATACCTGCAAGTAGTCAAATATCGGGGTCAACACGTATCTTAAATAATTTTGAAATGACTTCTTAGTTGGCACACCACGTCGTATTGACGGGAAAAAAAACGTTGTCTCCACGTGTTTTCGTGATTTTCACGTTTTTTTCTACGTCGATACGACATAGTGTGCCCTCTGGGTTCAACAAATCGTGCAAATGGGCATTAAACAGTATATTGATAAGATAAATAGATATACGGTAGCATTCTCGCGCTTGCAAATAACTATAAACAAAATTCTACTCGGACATAAAAATTTGGTCTTTTGGTATAATATAAAATTGATGTATAAAATATATTATTGATGTATAAAATATAGTATTGATCTATAAAATATATAATTGATTATAAAATATATTATTGATGCATACAATATATAATTAATGTATACAGTATATAATGGATGCATAAAATGTATTATTGATATAGAGAATATATTATTGATGTAGAAAGTATATATATGTAGATATATATAATATATAGAAGTACATGTAGAAATTATGTAATTGACATATAAAATATTTTGCAAGTCATTATTAATAGGTAGTTATAAATCAATTTCACAATGGGATAATTAATAGTTTGATAACTTTAATATAAAGAAGTAATGGGGAAACACCGTTGCAATTAAAAGATAACTATTTTTAGCATTTAGTTGTGTTCCGAACATTTTTTTTATTGACGCGAAAGTTCATAAAAAACTAACATTTTCCCCCACAAGACTTTACTTTCTGAAAGAACCGCAACAATGAATGCGCCCATACCATCCTTTTACAGGGGCGCCGAAAGTATTTAGGTTTCTTATGGTACGAGTTTTTATGAGCCTGGGGTGTTTGGCGGGAAGGAGGGCACTGGTTTTAAATCTTTTCATCAACTTACGGGGCCTGAGTCAGTTGGTAGTCATTGACATGCTTAATGCTGACACCATCTAACTCTGGATTCTGAAAGTCTCTGAGAAAACCACCGTCCTGTTTCAAAAGCGAGGCGCCGAACTTCCAGTCGTTATCCGCCACTAAAGGGTAAAATTTGAATATTGAAAAATAAAATTACGAACTTCATAATAAAAAAAAACTATATCTCGCCATATGCATAGGGCTTTATAGTTTTTGATAGATAAAGAATATGTTTGTCTTTAGTAGAGAGGAGAAAGAGAAAAGGTAATGTCTATATATATATACATTAGGACAGAGACAATTATATCGTTCGGCTGTGGAATGTAATTGAAAATCCACTTCACGACCAACAAAAGTAAAACAAAAATATGCATTAAAAAAAAATGGTTTCGTTTTGAGATGTCACACTGATCTATAAAAAGAATGGATTAGGCACGGAAGTAACATTCCTGATGCAAAAATTAATAGGCTTTCACTTATCTATAAAAATTATATTTCCTAAGCACTGACATGTAAATACGTTTCAAGTGACTTAGACTTACTTTTTGCCATATAGATTTTCTCTAAATTATAGGTGGTTTATTCCTATAGCTCGCTTATATGGATAAGTGCATAGTGTAAATGGTGTCATCAAATCTAGCCTCAATTTGCGCATATAAATCTAACATGGGGGCGATATCCATTCTATTTATAGATCAGTGGTCAATACTAACTTTGTTTATTGTATGCAGCTGCTGCCCTGCCGGTTATATCAGCGAATGCTTCATCGATAGCCAAGGACTGGTCGGTGTACTGAAGGCAGTTAGACTTAGCACTGACGTCGTGACCAATCTGAAATAGGTAAAAGTAAAGTTATCCCTTCGGACCGAATCGATCACAGGGCCGGTGGAGCAGCGCTCACCAGTTTCTGTGGCCACGGCATACTAGGGGATGTGTGGCCAGCACAATGCACAGCCGACTTCACTTTACCCCAACTAATGTAAGGTACCCGTCAGAGCTGGGTAGACCCAGGGACACCCCCAGTCGAAAAGTGGAGCAGCTTACCTCATGGCCAACCACTTCATAGGAGGACGGGAACGGAAATACAGATGCGCTGCCGTCGCCCATGGCCACGTTTTTCCCGTCATAGAAAGAGTTGCTGAAGTCTTGACCGAAGTGGCACCAGATTTTCATGCGTTGATCATGGCCTCGCTTGCGTTCATTTCTTGGGATTCCTTCGAGGTCCTGTTAATAAATTTGGAAACATAAGATAGTTGAACTAACTTGATTCATAGTTAGTTATAGTTTTAATACAGCTATCAGAAATTGATTCATAGTTAGTTACAGTTTTAATAATGCTATCAGAACTTGATTCATAGTTAGTTACAGTTTTAATACTGCTATCAGAACTTGATTCATAGTTAGTTACAGTTTTAATAATGCTATCAGAACTTGATTCATAGTTAGTTACAGTTTTAATAATGCTATCAGAACTTGATTCATAGTTAGTTACAGTTTTAATAATGCTATCAGAACTTGATTCATAGTTAGTTACAGTTTTAATACTGCTATCAGAACTTGATTCATAGTTAGTTACAGTTTTAATAATGCTATCAGAACTTGATTCATAGTTAGTTACAGTTTTAATAATGCTATCAGAACTTGATTCATAGTTAGTTACAGTTTTAATACTGCTATCAGAACTTGATTCATAGTTAGTTACAGTTTTAATAATGCTATCAGAACTTGATTCATAGTTAGTTACAGTTTTAATAATGCTATCAGAACTTGATTCATAGTTAGTTACAGTTTTAATACTGCTATCAGAACTTGATTCATAGTTAGTTACAGTTTTAATAATGCTATCAGAACTTGATTCATAGTTAGTTACAGTTTTAATAATGCTATCAGAACTTGATTCATAGTTAGTTACAGTTTTAATAATGCTATCAGATCAGAAGCGTTCAATGTTAGAACCAAATGATTCATTTCTAGCAAAACGAAATAAATGTTCATTGTCGTGTGGTTAGAATTTTCTTTTTTAATATGTTTTAGTTTTTGACTTGTCGAATTTTAAAGTATTGAATTTTACTAAACGTAGAGGTGGTGTGAAAAAGGGGGAAATGTGGTCAAAGTTAACAAGACCACCATTAACAATGCCAACAAGCAATACCAGAGTTAAGGTGTGAAATGTCAAGTTTATACTAAATTACGTTTCCAGTGCATTTCTATAGAAATTGTTTGCGTTAGCACAAAGTCTTAAAACTTTCTATTTTAATTCTTAAAATCATTATTTCTAATAACAGTGATTAGACTCTAATTAATGCATGAGACCTATTATGTATACTATAGTATAGCTATAGTAGCTTACGTTGTACATGTACAAATCTAAAGCGTTTCAACACAAGACGCTGACTTTGTAAGATTATATTCCATGGTCCTCCCATTACGAGAAATAAACAAGGCATATGCTTAGATATGAGCCCTATAAACACCCCATAGCAATAATTACACGTCTGAAAAAGAATTAACCGTTTTTCCTACTTACATATAATAGGCCCACACCTCTTTTAAATATTTTTGTAAAAATAATTTGGAAATGTATCCATTTAAAGTATTATTTTTTTATTTCGATTCTTACGTTTAACATGTCAAAGGTTCCTCTGGCGGCGTTGAAAGCATCCAAGCATGGCGACCTGGCACCGTTGATGGCGTCATTAGGACCAACGTCACAGTCAAAGCTTACATCCTTAAGGATTCGAGGCGTAACAATTAGCATGAAAGTTTGGGCGATAATTAGAATGGGGCTTAAACTATTTGAAGGTGGATTTATGTTGGTTTTTTTTAAATAAAAGCTAATAATTTTAACGTCAAATATAACTCTCTGCACATGATATAAAAAAAAAAGTAAAGGATTCCGTCGGACCAGATTGATCCATGTGGCAGCGTTCGCCGGTTTCTGTGGCAACAGTATACTAAGCGATTAACTGACCACCTTTCCTTAACCCCATTTAAAGTCGGGCACCCTTCTGGATAGACTCAGGGATACCTTCCAGACCCAAAAAAACAAATCATAGCCTTAGCCAGGATTCGAGCACAGGACCTTAGGTAAGCCAGCCGAACGCGGAAACGCTCGGCCACTATGCCCTCCCCCTCCCCTCACATGATCTATAAATGAATGGAAATTGTTTAAAACGTTACACGTTTGGATTAAGTAGGGAACACTTTCCGACTAAGTTGATTTCTAGGGATCTGCTAAGCAACGTCCAACAAGTTTGTCTTGTGGCCACGTCATACAAGGGAGATACCCAGTTGTCTTACTTATCAACAACGGGGAGGGGGGGGGAGTCAGGTACCCATCAGAGCACACCCTCTAAGCCCGGGGGAAACAAATCCTAGCCTCCACCAGGATTCGAGCCCAGGACCCACGGCATGACAGCGTCCTTGACCCAATAACACACGGTTGTGATTAATTCATCTATTTATCTGCTACACATAATAGCTACAGAAGTCTTTAGTGGTTTTTTGTTTGTTTGTTTATTATTACCAACTATGTTTAAATTATCATTTGATCAACAAATAAATTCAACTTTTTATTTATACCAAAAGAAAGGTTCTAGCACTCCAGCCGACCGATCCCTGCCGACCTGCCGGAGTTTTAGGCCTAGTGGACGTAGCCTACTAATCTTCTATCTAGAAGGAACGTCTGTAAACTAAAAAGACTAAGATTAAGGTGTCATACCTTAGCTTTAGATGGGTCCACTCCATTTTCCATTGTCTTGACTTCAAAGTTATCATGTTTCAGTGTACACTTGTTTCCTTTCCTTTGTACGTCTAGACAGATCTACACAAAGATAAATAACAAAAACAGTTTTCTTTGGCACTGACAAGTTTTTTTTATCTTGTATTGAGACTGTTTGAACATCATGTCTCATCGACTAAAAAAAAAATATTTAAAATGGGATTTTCACATTAAAAATGAGTTTTTTCACATTAAAAATGAGTTTTTCACATAAAAAATTAGTTTTTCACAGTAAAAATGAGTTTTTCACATTAAAAATGAGTTTTTCGTAAGGTTGCTTCTAGACCTAGTGACCGCTGTGTTACGGTCAAGTAAAGAGTTACCAGTGCGACTGGAGCAAGGCATTGTATTCTATAAATATATAAAAAAAACTATTTATAACTCTGACATGATTGAAGTCTCACCTCATTGGCTCCGCTGCCGTAGTTGATGGATCCGGTTTTTTGGTTGCCTCCCTTCAGATTTGGACAGCTGCCTTGGTCTTCATCGCTGCTCTCGGAACTTTCGGAGCTCTGGTGTATAGAATGCAACGTAGAAAAGCTTACCATAATGTGTCGCCTTGGCATAAAGTTGAATTGCCATTCTAAAGTCTATAGGGTTTAAATCTGGTAGAGCCGGAATTTTCTGGTCCATTGGGGCGTCCCTAAAGCTGAATGTTCGGGGGACCAAATGCGCCTGAGCATTGTGCTACCCACACAATCCTTTAGAACACCTTGTTTATTTAAATTCTATTTTCAGCAGCAGGTCAATACTATTTCACAAACGAATTCTATTTGTCTTTTTAAAGTCAAATTTCGTTTACATCGTCAATGACTTTTATTTCGCCTCTCCCCTTCTAACTAAGCTTAGAACGGCAATTGATTTCTGTTTTAGTCCAGTATGCTAATAATAGAAATAAATATCAGAATGTCTGTCCCACATCTAGCTGTATCAAATCCTTATACGGCCCAATGAAGAAAGATATTGCACCACATCCATGGTATGTGATAACTATTGCGCAGATCGTTTCTATTTTGAGTTTATGTTTAAGAAATTCCTTGTTGAGATTGTGTGTGGCCAAACACAAGCAAAGCCAATTACGATCGCGAAACGAAATTTATAATGACCTGGACGTGGAATGGAGCCGCCATCAAGTGGTATGTGGGCATGGAATGGTTGGCCTGAACAAACCAAACGAGTACATTAGCATCATTAAAAAAAAACTAATGAAAATACAAGATTCAAGACCACGGATGAGCGAATGTCGCAATAATCTTCTTTATAGTTGGAGCGTCTGTAATATATAAGATAAGACTACTATCGATTCCATACGCTTAGGATTTAGCAAAAAGACGATAATAAGATGGACCGCTCGCTCTTTTTTTAGGGGTTATAATGTTCTTTTATTTTTCGTGCGCATCCAATAACGCTGTCTTAAATGACTTCTACGCTCCTACGTTTGCCTAAATGTTTTTGCTGTATACAACTTTCGATTTTAATTTAAAATTTCCATTGAGAAAATCATAGCGATTAAATAAAACGGAAGTGTGCAGTGCAAAAGGGAATCGGGAATTCCGAAAAGAAGTTATTCGAATCATCAAATAGAAGAAATATTAAAGCAAGCGGTCCATCTTATTATAGACTTTGGATTCTTCACCCAATGTCATAAGAAACATGTCAAGTCTAAGGGCTGCCCCAATAATGAAATATGAAATAGCAATAGGGAGGAAATGTACACTTACGGCGAATTTGACTCGGCTCTCGCTAGCGATGACCTTATAATCTGTGCCAATCACCATTCTACCAAAACGGAACTTGTCAGCTATAAATGGAAAAGAAATACATATTAGCAGTTTCATATAGAGATATTACTATAGTTAATGATAGGCCTACATGTGTTAATTAGTGATTTTTATTAACCTTAAATATATATATTTTTTTATTTTCTTTGCTTTTTATCTGACTTGAGGGCAAATAGACATTTAGTAGTTTCATGGTAGCTCTATATTCAATAATAATAATAATAGGAGGATTCAGAAATAGAACATTAAATGATATTAACGTTATCCGATAATATTTAACCCAAACATTTATGACTTGTATATAATTGAGCTATAGACCTTGCAGTCATATATATATATATATACACACACTTTTTGAATTACTAATTAATACAATGAATCCGTGTTTTTAATTTTTGTGTAGCTCTTTTCAACGCTGATTTTTTTTTTCTTGTTAGATTACTAGCTTTTGGTAACAATACTGAAAGGGGGGGGGGGACCGCCTCTTCTCGGTGATACAATGAGTCTCGGACGCGAATCAGGGGCTGCCCCCCCCCCCATACGATAGCCCACCTGCTGTGTGCTCTCGATGCTAGCGTACATGTGGTTTCCACTATTCGACGCCTTGATGCCGATGGTTACAGAAGTGATTTTGGTAACCAGCTTGTATTATGGTAAAATTTACATCTAGTTAGTGAAATTCTCATGGAATATAATTATTTCCAAACAATAAGGCGCATAGAACCATTATATGGTTATAGGCCTACTCTTTAAAAAAAAGTTTAAAAAAATTCCGTCACCAACAACGATAAAGATCATAGCTTTAAAAAAAAAAATATGTACGTAGTTCGACAACGCCTTTGCATTCGTACGCCAGGGACGCTGCTCCAGTTCGAGGTTTGATGTAAATGACTCGCTTCGCAGTGAAAGAGTCCACGTCCTTAGTCTTGATTGGCCCGAGTTCTGGATGGGGATCCACGATGTTCAAGTAATCAGCCATGGCGCTCCTTAATTCGTTTTCACTTCGCTGCACAAAATAAAGACACCACACATTCACGCATTATTATTTGTTTTAATTGACAACATCACTAGAAAAAATTGCTAGCTTTGTTACTAGTGATTACTTGTACATGACAAGCGTAACGCAATTAGTAAAAAAAAAAAATTAAATTTACCAACTTTTCAATAAACAGGGTTTGTGTACTAGGCTATATATCTACTTTTGATAGGGCCTATACGAAACTGTACGTGCTAAACTTTTTATGTAAGTAAACTTCGTGTGCTATACTTTTGATATACGAACCTGTGCGTGCTAAACTAGCCTATTTATGTACGAAACTCTGCGTACTATGCTTTTTATGTACAAATTAGTTGTTAGTGTATATAATGCAATAAGCTTAGGCCTAATAGTCCCTCTACTCTGTTGTGTTTGATATAGTATTGCTAGTTAATGGAAAATTGTTTTTTTTTTAAATGTAATTATGTTTGGCCCGTAGAATGCATTTGTGAATGTATCTATTTGTTGAGACGTAATAGGGCCCACACAATTTTATTATGCTTTCTAGTAGTTTCTTCGACGTTAAAGTCCGCTTTTTCTTTTGCATTCGAAAAAGCTTTGCGAAAAACCCTTCTAGTACTTTCTGCACCAAAATCTATATAAATACGTTTTAAACATTTTGTTTTACTTTTTTATATACCAAAATGTCTGTGCTAAACTTTTTATGTACAAAAATATCTGTGCTAAACTTTTTATGTACGAAAATGTCTGTGCTAAACTTTTTATGTACGAAACTGTCTGTGCTAAACTTTTTATGTACGAAACTGTCTGTGCTAAACTTTTTATGTACGAAACTATCTGTGCTAAACTTTTTATGTACGAAACTGTCTGTGCTAAACTTTTTATGTAAGAAACTGTCTGTGCTAAACTTTTTATGTTGGAAACTGTCTGAGCTAAACTTTTTATGTACGAAACTGCCTGTGCTAAACTATTTATGTACGAAACTGTCTGTGCTAAACTTTTTATGTACGAAACTGTCTGAGCTAAACTTTTATGCACGAAACTGTCTGTGCTAAACTATGTATGTACAACACTGTTTGTGCTATACTTTTGATCTACGAAACTGTCTGTGCTAAACTTTTTATGTACGAAACTGACTGTGCTAAACTTTTGATCGACGAAACTGTCTATGCTAAACTTTTATGTACGAAACTGCCTGTACTATACTATTGATGTTCAAAAACCGTTTTAAAGTGAGCTTGCTAAGAGGCCCTAATACATTTGATATATATGAAATCGTACTTACAGAAGAAGACATATCCAGAGCAGTTTTGATGGTTGGGAAGTATCCAGTTACAAGGCCAACAAAACAACCGCCACCGTTTTTGGTGGCTTGAAGATTGAACTCGCGAACTTCTACGTTATCATATTTGACTAGTAGTCGAGCTTTTGCCTTGTCGCCTCCGAGTGCGAATTTGTTAGCTTCCTACAGACACAGAAACGGTTTAATTAGTGCCTTACCCAGTAGGCCTACTACTACATGTATGAGCAAGTACAATTATACCCATCTAATAATAAGTGAGTTTGTAACATATTAATTTGAAATCGATAGGATAGAGATAACGATTTCAAATTCATAATAAGCTAAATACGCGAAATTTTTTATTTGAATACATCGTGAATTAGCGTGTGTGCTGTAAAGCATTCCCCTCCCCCCAACTCATGGGGGTTTCGAAATCAAAAAGCTTATGTTTCTGTTCCATGAGTTTTGGGGGCAGCAACTTAAGAATTTCTAAATAAATTGTTGTGGAGATAACTAAATACCGGAAAAGATAACAGAAGCAGAAGAAAAGACACATTTCGGAAAGAACAAGTTATACTAGTTATACTTGTATATTTATTTATTCAATTTTTTTTTAAATGTCTACTTAAAGTGAGAGGAAAAGTAATTAATAAGAGAAAAATCAATAAACTTTAAGGAGAAAAAGAAATAATAAAAGAGAAAGAGAGTTAAAGAGAAGTGAAAGAAAGCATAACAACTTTTGAAGAAAAAATAGAAGCTTTTCCAAAAATAGGGAAGTTTAAAAAAAAAACACTTGAAAAGAAAGTAAGAAACATTAAACATCAAGAGCACATCTGATCAGTAGAATAGATTTACGTAACTAAATTCCGGAAAGAATTAAATAGAAAAAAAAACACAGGATTTATCTAGTAGGCCTTTAAGCTTACAATAAAGATTTAAAATGTGGATCAAATATGTTTTACATATACTGACCTCAAGAGAGAAGTGTAATGGAAGTCCAACTGCCTTGGCCAGGTCATTCAGATTACAGATTTGGTTACCTGGGCCAATTAAGTACTTCACTCTTTTCACACCTGGGATGTCTGCTTTAGTTTTCAATGGGTCTGACAGGACGCTTCCCAGCAGACCTGGTCAATGAATTGAAGACATAAGTTCTACCAATGTTTAGTAAATGTAGATCATAGGTTCTCAACGGGGGCGATATAGCCCCCCAGGGGGCGATGAGAAGCTTTAGGGGGGCGATAACATTCCCGGGGGCGATTGGGGGGCGATGAAGGGCAAGTGGGCGGTACATACGTACCTGCTATAATTTCAACAACTCAGCTATTTGAATCGATTAGTTTTTGGATGAAATATGATGTAAACGCAAGTGCTACTAAATATCTGATATCCCCCAACAGTAGGCATACATATTATTGAACAAATAAGAATCGCAATCACTTTTCGATGAAGTAGAGGGTCAGTATTTGGCAAATATGTTATGCGGCCGTCTCGTCTTATGGTTGGTTCACCGGACTGTCGCCTTAACATCGGTTACTATTACTAATTTTACTCGTGTTACCGAAATATCCTTTAATTAACGCGTTTGAATCCTTTGTAAAGAGGTAACCACAATAGCTGAGGGGTATAGATACGTAGTAATTATACAAACTGGGTAGTTATTAAAATGTTTGAAAATATTCATATAAATTCTTTAGTCATATAATATTTATACAATTTTCAAATAATTTTTACAGTTCTATCATATCATTTCAAAGTTATAAATGCAAGCCATTCAGTTTTTTATAAATGAAAAACAAATTGAAATATTACCTCAAATGAAAAGGGTTAATTATCTCCCTTTAATTAACAAATGTTTCTGCTAAAATTAAGTTGGGGGGCGGTGAGCGGAAAAAAAAATGTAAAAGGGGGCGGTGAGCCGAAAAAGGTTGAGAACCTATGATGTAGATTAACCCTTTGTAGACTGTTATGTGAATTGAAGACATACGTTCTACCAATGTTTAGTAAAGGTAGATTAACTTAACCCTTTGTAGACTGTTCTATGAATTGAAGTCATAAGTTCTACCAATGTTTAATAAAGGTAGATTAACTTAACCCTTTGTAGACTGTTCTATGAATTGAAGTCAAAAGTTCTACCAATGTTTAGTAAAGGTAAATTAAGCCCTTGTAGACTGTTCAAGGAATTGAAGAGATTAGTCCTGCATATGCTTAGAAAAGGTAAATTGACCCTTTTACAATATATGTTGGTCCACATAATAGAACTATATATTATCAATATATTTCGCCTCAAGCTGAAAGTTTGTCAGATTATTTGACTTTATCTGCAAACCACTTGTAGAGAAGTCATTATATACAATACATTGTGTGGAAATGCACTTAATATGATATAATATGCTATTTATAAACTAGTATAGCTTATAAGTGTACAAAGTTAGTACGTAAGTAAAAGTACAAAAACGACCAAGTAACGCTATATAGTTTATATATATTGTCTGATTTTGTCTATTATATTTGTACAAGAAAATTTTTTCCTGCGGACTTAAGCCGCGAACCGTAGTTTGTTGTACATAAACTTTAAACTGTAACTTACATAATGTCAGAATTATTCTCATCATCTTTGCGTTTGGGCTGGGAATAGAAAAAATAGCACTATAATACAGTAGCACTATAATACAGTAGCACTATAATACAGTATATATCGAAAACCAGGAAAAGAAAAGGAAGTAATATTGTATAGAGAAGATAACAATGAGATAGAGAGAGAGAGAGATGGAGAGAGAGAGAGAGAAAGAGAGAGAGAGAGATGTTTCAGACTGAAATAGCGAAGAATTTAAAAAAATAAATACGTAGAGGTGAGAAAGACGGACAGGACGTAAAACACATGGACAAAACAACGCAATAGTGAAGAGTAATTAATAGATGTACACTACCGTAAAATCTCAATTATAAGCCGCAACTGTGCAAAAGCCGCAGGTATACATTGGAACGCTAAATGCGAGTAAAATTGAATGAAGTTCACATTTACAAGCTGCACTTAAAATGTATTTGGTGTACTTGTATAATTTCTTGATCGATATTTTTTTTTCACTGTATCTGTTTATGATTTTTTTAACATTTTGTTTTGTCACATGGAAGATCAAAGATCAGCTATATTATATAGACCTATAGAGTATATTATTTTAGTTAATCTTAAAGACTGAAAGGCCAGGATTAAAAAAATAGAGTTATCAAAAATATTTTTTTAAACGTGTATAAGCCGTAGGGAAAATGTGGCCTGCTGAGCGCCCTGTAGCCTTTACTTATCTCCACAAAATGTCAGGCACCCATCAGGGTTAGGTAGGATCAGGTACACCCTGCAGGCTCGGGAAGAAAACCTAGCCTTCACCAGGATTCCAATACGCCAAGTAGATTTTTTAAATACTTAGTTCACTTTTGTGTAGGTCTGAAGATCATGTATTGAAATCATTTTTTGTGTGTGGATAAAGCGATGTACAATTCACAGAAATATAATCCGATTTAACTTACCGATTTCTCGTGGAGGAAACAATCCCGTGAATCAGCCTGTATTCTGTGGTCTTTATATATAGTCATGGACTGCAGCCACATGTTGCCCAAGCGTTTTGCTTTACGACAGCGTAAGAAGACAGATCTCGCCAGCTCATTCTTATGTTTCCCGATCACTCTCAACTTAGAAACCAATGAAGCTGCACGACAATAAGGTATTTTGTCATAAAGCTGAAACTAACACTGTGATAAATCAGGATTTTCTTGCATTCCACGGCTCACAATACTTATGGTTGCAATCAAATTTTTATTTATTTGTACTGCATAGCCAAATAAAACCAACAATATTAAGGCCGTTTGTGTGTTGACGATGAAGACGTAATTAGGCTAGTGATTATTTATGAATATAAACCAATGCAGACTTACAATAGGGTCACGTGGCTACGGTGAACGTCGGATATTATTTTTTTTACAATCATTTCACTAGAAGAGTAGTATGAGTAAATAGCAGTGGCGTAGTTTACATCGCAATGGAGAGAGGGCAACTGGTGCAAGGTGGGTACATATATGAGGTGGAGTGGGAGTCATATCTAATTTAGCCAAAGAATAATATTAACTATAAATAACTCCCGAATAAAAAAAAAGACATCCACTTGATCTCCTGGAATTGGTTATGTGAACATGACTGTGCTCCACTTGTGCTCCCTAAATCCCACAAGTAGGCCGTCTGTGTCAATGTGTCAATGCGACAAAGAAGTTTTAAAGTGAAACAATATTTTTCAGTATTTGTAATTTATTGTCCCAAGCGTACGTTACCTTCTTTTTCTTCTTCGTTCTCAATTGAGAATTGCCTGTTTTGCGCCATTAAGGTCCACTGCCTCCGGCTTCAGCCTGCTGTTTTTTTCTGGCTGTGCTTCGATCCATAGCCTTTGATCATTCAAGACCATCTGCAAGGCAGTAGTTGATTTATTTTCGGAGTTTTCTCTCCTAGATGACTGCTATCCCTAGCTAACGGCATCATCTGTCCGGGTTGGTAGTTAGATTAATATCATTTTGATGGGCTACTTTGACAAACATACTGATATCAAAAGTGAGTAATAGATTGGGCTCAACTTCCCATAACTTAAAGCGCTTCTTCACTTTAGCCTGATCAGCGTGATGAGTTTTTTCTTGTAGGCCTACTTACAAGTTGGAGACCTCTTTAGCAGAAGCCAAGATAAGGTTTCTAAGACATATCTTATAAACTTCTTTTAATCTCATAGTCGTCAGAGCCCAGGTCTCACATGCACACAGGAAAACGAAGAGGACATGTGAGCGCGTCAGCCTGATTTTGGTACAAATGGTTATATTTTCATCGTTCGATAAATCGACTTAAGTCTCTACGATGCTGTGGTCTTGTCTGGGAGATCCTGGACATATTTCTGACTTGGAGCTCTCTTCCGGCACTTTATTGCTCTTAAATACTTGGAGACGCCTACTGTATCTGATCTTTCATCACCTACCTTAATTTCAGTGATGTAGCCACGGGGAAGGGTGGGTTGGGGTGCAATTAACAGTTTAGCTTTAGAAATACAGGGGCTTTCATAGTGCCGGTTCATACCCAGCTGGCATACCACGTCGTATCGCTGTTGTGTTTTCCTCGTCGATTATTATGACGTGTGTATTATATGAGAGGGGGGGGGTGAAGTGCCGCTATAAATTTTAAAAATCCTTGTAATGAATAAAGTGTACAAGATACTATTATTTCAATATGACAGTTTTAAATTAAAGGGAGACTAAGAGAGAGAGAGAGAGAGGGGGGTGGAAGGAGAGAGATAGAGAGAGAAAGAGATAGTTAGATAGAGAGAGAGAGAAGCTAAGATAAGATAAGAATGGGCTTTTCTTAGAGCGCTTCTATCCATTTTATTAAATTAGCATGCTCAGTGCGCTCTGGGTGCGAATTGCAGTGGCAGATGTAGGCCTAAGCTTATTAGCGAAAGAGAAAGGTCTTTAAGTTCTTTTTGAAAGATTGAGATTCTCTCATTGTCTGAGATAAACGATTCCATATAGAGCTAGAGAGAAAGAGCTAGAGAGAGAGAGAGAGAGAGAGAGAGAGAGAGAGAGAGAGATTGCATTGGGAGAACCTATAGGCCTAACGGGGCACTGTAACAATAGGGTCTGGCCTGTGCTTACATATATATGCAATTCTATTGAGTTTTTATGTAGGCCTACTATTAATTTTTTGTAGGAGGCCTATTTTAAAAAAAACTTGATTCAAGAGAATGTGCCTACATTTTAAACCACCTACCCTAACCTATATAGGCTAGAATACTAGTTTTAATAATAATAATAATAAGACTCAGGCCTATAGGCCTAGCTATAGCGCATATCCCGTTGGGAACAGTTATATGCGCTGCCAACAGTCACAGACTTAGTACAGACAACGTTTAAAGGCAAAAATGTATACATGAAAAATAATAAACTGCTACTTGAATAGGTGGGTCTTCAGCCGGCTCCTGAATGTGTCAAAGCTAGGGCTCTGTCGAAGCTGTAGTGGGAGGGCATTCCAGGCGGACGGGCCCACGTATGAGAATGCTCAGTTTCACACGAGGGATCAAAAGTTTTGCAGGATTAGACTTGATGTAGCCTACCCGCTGGATACTTTTACCGACTTGTGACATCTTATCTTATACATTAGGCCTACAGACGCTCCTTCTATAGAGAAGATTATTGCGTCCTACGCTCATCCGTGGTTCGAGTGTAGTCTTGCAATTTGATTAATGTTTTAAATGATGTTAAGTTACTGGTTTTCCTGGTTTGTTCAGGCAACCCATTCCATGTCCGAATGCCACTCGGGAAGAAAGATTACTTAATGCATTTGTTCTCGCATAGCGGATAAGGAAAGTGTTTTTATCTTTATATTAGCTGAGCTTTGCAACAGGTTGTTATCTTATCTTATACATTACAGACGCTCTTTCTATAAAGAAGATTATTGCGTCCTACGCTCATCCGCGGTCCGAGTCTAGTCTTGCAAGGAATTGTGGTGAAATACTTCCTAAATTAGATTTTCAGACAACATATAATAATGCAGATGATCCTTGCTATTTATTTTAGTGACAGGAACTATTGTCCTAGTGACCGGGTTAGTGCAGCAATGAACTTTTTTGTTTTCGTGAAAATAACCAAATGTCTAAGTAATAAAAACATATTTATTGCGAATACCGATTTTTTTCCTTTCGAGTTGAATTTGTAGTAGCGTCCCCTTACCCCTTCAATAACAACACCCTGAATCAGTACATTTTATTTAATTCAACTCACTTTAATTTACAGACTTTTGGAAGAAATTAAAATGGTTAGCATCTTTGCAAAGTTAAACATAAAGTAGTGGCGGTACCTAAGTGGAGTCTTTATTATTAATTTCAATTCAATAGTAAAATGCAACACATATTGAATATTGGCTAAAGACTAAAGTCACACTAAAGTGCTAAAAAGGCAAAGGAAGTAATAAGTAATAGTAACTAATACTTACTAATCTATAGCCTACTTAATTTTAATTAACAATTCGCAATGATCTGAGAATGTTTTATTTTAAAATAGCCTAGCGATTTTTTATATTTTTATATTTTAATCTATTAATTTAGTTTAGTTAGTAATTAAATTAATCATTAAAAACAATAAAACTAATTAATATTAATTAATAAATTTAAATAATGACTAATAATTTCGTTATTAAATTCAATTGTCAATTGAGGCTCTTGACTTTTGTTTAAATTAAAGCTTTGAATTTGAAAGGTGATCATCTTAGCCATCTAGACTCTAGTTAAGTCTCGTTCCTAGGGCCCAGGGCTAGGGTAGTAACCAGTAGGGCCTAGGCCGCCTAACACTGCTCTAAGTGAAAGTGATTAAATTTATATGGATGGCATGGCAACTAAAGTCTAATAAATGCCTACTTCCTTACCCAGCATAGGCTAGCAAGCAATAAGCCTATACTTATACCGTATCCCTTTTTTAACAGTATTTATTCTTCTTGTGTGGCATCCAGGCATGTAATGGGTTGCCTGACCTAACTAGGAAAACCAGTGACATAACATCATTTAAAACAATGATCAAAATGCAAGACTAGACTCAAACCACAGATGAGCGTAGTTTCTTCTTTAGGAAGAGCATCTGTTACATATATATAACATAAGATTTGCCTAAGCTGTCCATGTTGAAGATTAGGCTATGAATCATACATTTGTTATTTCTTTCTTTTTTTTCTTTTCAGATAGTGACATTCTAAAAGGACAGAAAGCTTAACTTGAAATAATAATGGAATGGAGTTTGTTGCTTCACTTGCTGTGTTAAAACAGAAATTTGTCGCAAAACAACCATGTCACCGAGTTGATCCCCAGGACATGTGAATCAACATGGACTTCGTTTCGGACGTTTTGAATTATGTGAATAGTTTTGATATTGACTATATATCATGGGTGCTCTGGGTGATTTATCCAATATTAATAACTTTTTTATTGCCTGCATTCATTGCGATATTTTTGTATCTCTCTGCTCTCATGCTCTTCATTTACAAACAACGAATGAAACTGAAAGCAGCCTACGACCATGACTTTTGGAACGGCGCAAGGCAAACACTTGCGGTTCTCTGGTCAGCCCAGGCCAAAACTTGGCATGGTGATTAAAAAAACTTTATTTGTAAATTAGATTTCAGATATAAGTGGTTAGTGTAATAAAAATGTTTGTATAATAATAATAATATGTAACCTTGTTTTTCAATATTCCAACATATTTTTAAGCTTTAAATTTATACGAAGCCACTGCTTTAAAATATTATGATTGTATATATTAGGGCCTAACCGAGTAGAGTATTTCCATGCAGTACTGAGTAGTAGTATCAGCTCAGATTTTAACTATCCTATTCAAAGCTTGATAATACCCCTTTAACCCCACCCTTTAGTGCTGTTAATTGCTTACTACAGTATTTAAAATGATCAAGTACGGAGTATGTAATAATGTAATAAAAAGTTTGACATTTATTATTTTTTTAAATTATATTTTTACTTTGTAGCTATTTGTATAGGGCCTATGTATATTATTTGCAAACACTTCCCAAAACTGGGATTTTGGGCCCAGGCAAATGTCAGAGGTTATTTCTGGTTAGGCCCTATTGTATATAAATTTAAGTGGCTGTACTTTTGAAGTTGATAATATTCTTCTAAGTTGTTTTGTTTACATTTGCTGAGTTTAGAGAAAAAAGATATTTGCTTTATTTCTGCTGTTTAACACCAGGCACATTAAAATAGTTGGTTGAGTAGAAAAATATAAACATGTGAAAATTTCTGAATTATTTTCTCAAGCATCGTACTGCAGATGGTAGGGTTGGTAACTGTTCTTCTAATGTTGAATTAATGATATTTGTTTGTACACACAAGGCTATGAAGTGGAAGGCCTGCAGCACATACCAGACAGGGGCCCAGCTCTTATAATCTACTACCACGGAGTCCTGCCTGTTGACTTGTACTATGTGCTGACCGCTGTTCTGCTGGAGAAGAACAGATTGATCCATCTTGTTGGCGATAAGTTTCTGTTTCACATTCCAGGTAATTATGATCTAGTGGGGTTTATTTCTGCAATGTTATATCCCTATGAATGTATAATTGTTTGTAAAATATATGATTTTTTTAAATTTTTTTATTGGCAATGCCAAGAATACAATAATACCTTAACTCCACTGTTGACTTGTATAAGAAAAGAAAGAGTAGAATGAATATCTTAGTGAAGTTTTAGTTTCATTTTCTTTTTGATTTAGTTTTGAAACAATTGTAAACATCTCTATCTAGGTTGGCAAACTTTGATGGAGGTCTTTAATGTTACCCCTGGCACTGTGTCTAGCTGCATAGATGTCTTGAAAAATGGCCACTTATTGTCAATATCTCCAGGTATTACCAAGTAGTGCTATATGTACTTTAGATGATATTGTTTCCTACAATATCTCCCCAGTCAGGCTGTGAAATGGCATATATCAAGGGATCCTGAATTTTTGTAGAACTGGGTGCTAGTTGTACTGATTGATAGATGCTGTTGGGAGATGTGATCTAGTTTCTGAAATAATGGAACTAGTTTCTACGTGCACTGCACATGTCATTGTGCACATTTTGCAGAGTAAGGCTAAAGACCCTGGTAGGCTAAATACAGCCTGCGGGCATTAGTTTGAAGACCCCTGTTTTATATATTTCTCATAAAGAAAACAAACTGTATATAAGTTGGATGGGCACTTCGTGTGATTTAACCATAATCCCACTAAAACTTTTTTGCCTGCATTCATTGTGATATATTTTTTTGTATATCTTATTGCTCTCATGCTGATAGGCACTAATAAGCATGCAAAAATCAACTCAGGTTCACTATAAATCATGAAGTATTTACTTAAATTTTGCTTAGATTTCATACTCACTTTTTTAAAAATACATATATGTAATAATATATATCTTGTATATTAATTTCTTTTAAGCAGTCTCCAGTCTCGGAAACCGTTTTTTATTGTCTACAAACAAAAAATTATTTTTTCTTTTGTATAGGTGGGGTGAGAGAAGGACTCTTTGGAGATGAAAACTATTCTTTAATATGGAATAAAAGATGTGGTTTTGCTAAAGTTGCTATTCAAGCTAATGTTGTAGGTATTTGTCTTATTAGTTGAGGGAGTTTTGTCTTGATTATGTTTGGAGGCTAGCTTTTTTTTTTGCCACATCTAAACTGGTGAAATTGGTTTTTAAAACTTTAAATTTAAAAACTTGTTAAAATTGAAAACACAAAAGGAATACATCTATGAATAGATCAACTATTCATTTTTTGTTAGTTGTTGAAAGATATTGTAAGAATTTGTTTAACATGTTTTCATGTCTTGCCTTTGAAAGTTAATACATTTTTGAAGCAAAAAAAAAAGTTGGTAACTATAACTATCAGCAACAGCTAACAAATGTCGACAGTTGAAATAAATGAACAAAGTTTCATGATATTATTTTCAGCCCAATATTACAATGATGATGGTAAATTCTTTATTTAAATTATTCAATTTTAAAGGAATTTCTATTTCAGCCCATCATTCCAATGTTCACTATAAACATCCGTGAAGCCTTCAGGACTCCAGGCTGGGCCCGAGGTAATTTCCTTTTTTTTTTAATACTCTTGTAAATCAATACAACATGTAGCGTTAGATCTGAAATTTATGTATAAAACATTCAGCATTATCTCTTATTAAACCAACAAAGAGAGACAATAGAGCCGTGTGAAATTAATTTATCTAGGATTAACTTGTGAGTGTTTAAAAAAAAAAAAAAATTTATAAAACAAATGCATTTGTTGCTTGTAAAGTAAAAAAAAAATACCGGTATTTGTCCACTCTGTGAGTGTTGAGGACCTCCTTCTGTCTGATCACTTCCTTGTGCGGTTAAAGACAAATATGAAAAGGCCAGTTGCTGGGAGAAAAAAGATAAAGACGAGGAATCTCAAGAATATCGATATGTATTCTTTTCGCGATAGTCTTACTAAATCAGAATTGGTAAAGTCACAATCAAGTGATCATGAAAAGCTGGTCCTCCTGTACAACCAGACTCTCCCGACTTTACTGGATGACTACGCCCCAGTGACGGAAAAACTTGTTAGTGACAGACCGGACTCCTATTGGTACTCCCCTTTAGTTCGGAAAGCAAAGTCAATCCGTCGTTTAGCTGAAAAACGTTGGAGAAGAACTCGACTTGAATGTGACAAAAAAATATTTCGGAAAGAAAGAAATAGGTTCGCTTAAGTGATCAGGCATGAAAAGTCGGTACATATTCAATCTCTTCTATTCTAAAGTCTGCAGGAACGGACTCACGCAAGATGTTCTCCATTGTCAATGATCTTTTTGGAAAGAGATCTGAAACCCCCGTTCTGCCTGACATGAGCAGTGAGAAAGCAGCGGAAACACTTAGCAAATTCTTCACTGACAAAGTTGAGAAAATTAGGAAAAGCTTTGGAGAGCGTGATTCTTTGCCCCTAGTGGATGATATCTTCGCAGGTATCCCATTAGTGGAACTCATCCCTGTTTGTGAGGAAGGACTTAAACGTATTATTCTATCATCTAAACCTACTTATTCCACTGTTGACCCCATCCCTACCAAAATTGTGCTGACATGCATGGACATTCTACTTCCTGTGTTGGTACGTATTATAAACACTTGCCTACTGTCTGCCATAATTCCATGCCCATTCAAGTCGGCGATCATTAAGCCCCTCCTGAAGAAAAATGGCTTAGATATGAATTACTGCAATAACTATCGCCCGGTCTCAAATCTCTCCTTTATTTCTAAAATACTTGAGAGAGTTGTGTCGCAACAACTTGTGCAGCATCTTAATGCTAATAATCTACTTGACCCGTTCCAATCTGCCTATCGACATGGCCACAGTTGCGAAACAGCACTTCTGCGAGTCCTAAATGATGTACTTTGTAGTGCTGATCGTGGCGAACTATCACTATTAGTGTTGCTTGACTTAAGTGCAGCTTTCGACGTAATTGACCATGAGCTTCTTCTAGCCAGGCTTAAAAAGGAGATGGGCATCACGGGTAATGCGCTGCGGTGGTTCACGTCTTATTTGGATGATAGGACCCAATATGTTGTGGTAAAACAAGCTTCTTTGCAGAGCACACCACTGAGGTGCGGAGTACCACAAGGCTCTGTATTGGGACCTATACTATTCTCTATCTATACTAGTAAACTCGGCAAAATCATTAGTACCCATGGCGTAAATCGTAAGCTATTTGCTGATGACACGGAATTATACATTAGTTTCAATCCTGATCCTGCTTCTTGTGCTGCGGCTGTAAAATCTCTTGAAGACTGCTGCCTGTCAGTGAAATCGTGGATGGTGGAAAATAGGCTAAAGCTAAATGATGATAAAACAGTGGCAATATTGTGTGGGTCTCATGCTAAACTTAAAACCTCTAAGCTAGAAGCAATAAAAGTTGGCACTGCTGAAATTACCTTATCTGACTATGTAAAAGATCTTGGCTTGTTTATTGACAGTAAACTTTCAATGACTACCCATGTCAGCTCTGTCGTCCGGGCATGCTCTATGCAATTACGAGCCTTAGGTCAATTGCGATCTCATCTAAACAAGAAAACAGCAAATGCTGTTGCCGTCTCTCTTATTCTCTCAAGACTTGATTATTGCAACAGCTGCTTGTGGGGGATTCCAAAAAAGCAGATTGAGAGACTTCAGAAGGTGCAGAACAATGCTGCACGCATAGTATCTCTGGTCGAGAGGTCCGCTCACATCACCCCTATACTTAGGGATCTCCACTGGCTCCCCGTGCAAAAGCGAATTGAATTTAAGCTTCTTTCCCTGGCATTCAGCTGCTTGGATGGCACTGCACCTAGCTATCTTCAAAACATTCTTACAACATATGTTCCAGTAAGAGATCTTCGTTCAAGTGAAAAGTCATTACTCAGGACTCCCAGTCTTATTGGACATAGAAAGAAAACCTTTGGAAGGCGCAGCTTTGAGGCGGTGGCGCCCGTATTATGGAATAATTTGCCTATTTCACTAAGGCAAACTGAAGCAAAGTCTTTTAAAAAGAACCTAAAGTCCTATATGTTTAAGTAATCATTGTCTAATTTGTGCTCTTGTATCTATGTCATGACAGCGCACTGAGCATGCTATTATAGCATGGATAGTTGCGCTATAAAAGTGCTCATTATTATTATTATTATTATAGTTTCCCCTGTCACACCAATTTGGTCCATAAGACCAGTCAAGAACCCCAACTTCTTAAAGTGAGAAAGTGAACTGAGAATTTGATCAATGTGCTTGTGCTTTGCAGTTTTCACCCATTTATCTGACCGACCATGGTACACAAGGGACTTGTGTGGGCAGCACTTTCCCTCCCAACTTATGTCAAAAAAGGCTAGACTCAAGGACATTCCTACAGACCTATGGGGGGAGGGGGGGGGAATCCTAGCCGTCACCAAGATTTGATCCTGGTACTTACAGTGCATCAACCCTAGCTCTATGCCTAGACCCGACTTGAACTCCTTCTCAATGAGAACGTGAGCCAAGATTACTCTCTTAGGGTTCGGTTAAGTGTGTGCTGCTGATGCACCTCCCTGCATGAGCTGAGAGTTTACGAGCCCATTCAACCATCGCCTTGCAAAATCATTCTCGTGATTTTGGAGTGTTTTTTTACTAGACTTTCTTTCAAGACTTGGGCCTCTGCTGTCGGTCTATGTACTGCCCTGCTAAGTAAGCATTTCTGGGAACTTGGGGCCCAATCACTTCGGGCCTTTAATCTGCGTGTTGGACTATGCACTCCTACAGATTAGCTGGAGCAAAGGACTAGAGACCTTGGGTTCTGTGCTCCGTGTTCACCCGACCACCAGTCTTTGGGGTTGTGTAGTACCGGTTGAGACCAGATTGCCCTGATGATATTGGATGAACATATAATATATATTTAGTTCCAGGAGTTGAAAACGTATATGTCCAGTTTTAGTCTTTTATTTATATTTTTTGGGTTACAAAATTTTTTACTTAGAAAATGTACCAAGAGCTACATTTTTAGAATTTAAAAACAATTTGTGAAAAGAGAAGCTCAGTGGATATTTAAATACTCAATAATCAATTACATATTGCATAAAAATAAATTCTATTATTTTCAGCTTGGCTGAGAGGATTTTATGAGAAAACAAGGCTACCATTGGTTCCATGCTATGGATTTTTCCCTGTCAAATTGAAGTTAGATTTGTTGTTTTTCCCCACTTTTAAAGAGTTACATTGACGAGTCCTAAATCTTATGCATGCATAAATGTTTTGGATGAAACTTCACTTCCGATCCTATTCGCTAAATTTGATAAAAAAAATGGCTGCCTTCTGCTATAAATTATGGCATTCTCACTTTTAATATTGAAGACATAATCCTCACAATAATACTTATAGCCTTTGTAGTCGGCCTGTACTTGCTGTTGAGAGTGCAATGAATTTGTCAACATCCGTGAATGTTAAGACAGCAACAAGGCGTAAATCTCTGCTTGCAATTGTGATGGTCGCCTTTGTAAGCAAAACAAAATGAAACCGGAAGTTCAACAATGTACTTGAAACATGCCGAGAGATAATTATATGATTGTTTACGGAAATATAGCGGAAATGAATTTGCATCCAAATTGCCTATTTAAGACTCGTCAATAGAAACGAATAAAAAAAAGTAATGTTTCTTGTAGTAATATATCTAATTGTAAAATATATGTTCAAAACAGTATATCACATCATACATTGTCATAGACAAGATTATACAACTAAAATTAATCAGTTATTACATCAGTGGTAGCAGTAAAAAAATTGGTCTGTTTTCTAAATTTCTTTGGAATTATTGTAAAAACAAATAAAAGCTCTAGATTACTTGATGGTTTTAATTTTATTTTTATCCAATATTTTCTGGCTCCTTATATCTTTTAAATAAAAGGGGTATTGAAGATGGGGCTTCATTAATAAACCATTGACTGGTCTTGTACAGTTTGAAAACTAAAAGTGACCGAATCCTTTAACACTTTATTGAAAGACCGGCTGGTCCTGCGGTTAGTTGTCACTGTCAACCCACACCTCGCAGGTTCTATCCCTGCGCTGAACTATCCCTGACGCCCTGCGGGATCTTTGGCCATCTAGTGGACGTAATAATCTTCTATCTAGAAGGAACGTCTGTAAAATTTTATAAGTCAATATTAAGTAAAAAGATATATTTGTACACTGTATGTGTAAAAAAAAATCACAAAGTTTTGAATATTAAAGAACATTAATAGCACCTAAAAATGCTATATTAAAATGCATTAAGAAAATAGCATTTTGATATTAGCATTATTTACATAGCTTCCATTTATAATTTATTCCAATTAACTGTTTTTTAAAACACATATTTCTCCATTACCAGAACTGTTTTTGGAGAACCAATTATGCCGTTACCAAATTCCAGCCCAGAAGATCTAGCAGAAAGGGTTGGTAAAAGCTTACATCATGCTTTTGTATGAAGAAAATTTTTAGTCTAGTGGTTTTGAAACCACCTGTGGTGGCCTTCTTTTTTAGTAGTGTTTTCTCTATCCACCCTTCTCTAAGTTTAACCCTTGACATCATACTTTACAAAATTGAATGGAAGATTTTAAAAGTAATAATTGAGAAATCTAACAATTGTCTGCAGTTCTCCTATAAAGAAACCAAAGCTGCCAGAGGAGCCACTTAGGGAAGCACTGGCTTAGACCATAGAATTTTAAAATATTTTTAATGGAGTCACAATACATTTTTTATTCAAGTATCCTTCTTCTTGACAGGTTAAATCGGCTATTGAGTCTCTCATCAGGACTCATCAGAAAACTCCAGGCAGCATACTAAGAGCGCTGTTGCAAAGAATTCCTCTGTTCCAATGTAGGTCACTGTGTTAGTGTGTGTGGATAGTAAACAGGAATGTCAATATGATGCCCCGGGTTCAAGCCCTCCTGACTTCCAATCCCTGCAGTCATGCAGGAGTTTTGGGCCAAATGTTTTTCCCAGGAGGACTGTCTGTAAACTTTTAAGACAAGTGCTGAATTAATGTCAATAAGCTGCATTAGAAAATGATTATAAAGTGTTTTGATAGATTTGACAGGTCAAATTGTTCGTGATCCCAACTGCTGTTCTGGCCTCAGAAACATTGAATTCTAATCCATCTTTAAAATTAACATGAAAGTCAAGTATGTTGAACCCTGAACGCCTTGCCCTTAATAAACCCTTCCCCTGAGCTCCTCTTTGGGGCTCAATTAATATTTAAAACAAAACCCACCCAAGTTTAAAATAAATCCCTTGAAGTTGTTTCAACAAAACAAAGGAATTGAATGAGTACTTTGAGCAAATCTGACATGATTATATAAAATTTTTTTTATACTTCAGAACCAATAAAATAGAAAAAATTTCCTGTTGGTCTGACAATGTCTGAACAATAATTGAAACATTGAATTGTACAAGTTAATCACATGTACAGTCTGCAGCATGCTAAGCATTCTGCTAGACTACAGTATATAGAGGGAGTGGCCAGTAGAACTGGGCCAAAGCAAAGCTGCACAATCACTGCTAATGGCCTGACTAATAAATAAATGAATGGCCAGACGATATTTATCCACACTTAATTTTGTAAGCCTGCCTTTACCCTCTGATGTCAACTTTAGTCAACACCAGGCCCAAAATATTTAGGTAAAATGGAATAAGTCTTATTGAGTTAAAAAACTAATACACACAAAAAAAAAACTATAAATTCAATGAAACAATAAAAAAAAAAATGTTTTTATTTACTTTTCTCAAACATATTTTCAACTTCAATTTGGAAAATGATTTTCATTCCATAAAATTATTAAAATATGAAATCTTTTCATTCTAGCCTAACAGTGACTTTTGATAGGGTTTTTTTCTCATCTCATTATCAAATCTTTCAACCATATAATAAGGATAAAACCAGTTGTCCAGTTTCTTTACCTTTGTTTATTGACTTATTTGCAGAAAAAGACATTGATGCCTGAATCATGACCATCAACAATTAGAAATTCAAGAACGACATCTTCAAACATTTCTAATTTTAGACTAAACTTCATCCGCTTGTCTCCATTATTTATTTTATTTGTGCTCAATTAAGAAGCGGTTCCCTAAAAGTTCATTGTGAAGAAACTGGTTTGACATGATAGAATAAATAGTGTTATTGTATAGTTATAGATGAGTTTATATGTTTAGATATATTGTGTTTGGTATGTAAATCTATTTAGGCCAATGCCCTTTCTATGCTTAAGCAGAGTTACACAAATTGTATAACTAGAGAGCAAAAATATTTTTGGGTCAGTTTTACTAGTAAAGTTGTATTTGTGTACTGGATCTTGTCTTTAATATTGTGTGACTGAGAAAACCAAGCTTTTTTTATGCCTACTGTACTATATAAATATTGTATGTCTGTAGCATTGGTAATGAAAAATTCTTGAGTTTAAAAAAAGCTATTTTTGTTAAACCTTTTTTTCCACACTACATCTAATAGTATTTTGTATTTAAATTTTCATTTACCTGTAAAAAACAAACAAAAGTAAAGTACCCGTTGGACCAAATTGATCATAGGGCCAGTGAAGCAGCGTTCACCAGCTTCTGTGGCCACGGCATGCTAGGTGATTGTGTTGCCAGCACAATGCACAGCCGCCTTTACTTTATCCCAACTAAGGTCAGGTACTCATCGAGGCTGGGTAGACTCAGGTACACCCTCCAGACCTCGGAAAAAAGTTTTCATCAGGATTCGAAACCAGGCTCTTCTGTATGCCAGTCGAACACGCTGCTGCTCGGCCACCTATCAGTCGAACACGCTGCCGCTCGGCCACCTATCAGTCGAACACGCTGCCGCTCGGCCACCTATCAGAATTGGGAGGTTATATATGCCCTTCAAACTTCTGGAATAATAATAATATGATCCTTGTTTTGAAATTACCAGTAAGATAGTTTCTAAAAAAAAATTTCTTAGCCACGAGTAGCATTCAAAATATTTGGTAAAAATCTTTCATGATAATATATTGAAGTTGAAGATAATATATGCCAGTCCTCTACGAAATGAGTTGCATTGTGACCTAGGGTCATTTTAGGCTATTTAGTTCTCCTTATAGTGATGTGAATGCTGAATTCAATGGTGAAAAACTTTAAAAAATAGGAGAAATAGTCTTTTTGCCAAGTGTGTTTAACTGTACCTCTGTCTGAAACCTGATTTTGAGAAATTAAATTTTTTGCTTTTTCACATAAATCAATGCATGCTGTTATTTAAACAAATATTTTTTAAACAATTTAAATTATTTTTAGAATACAAACTCAACATAGAAATGTGCAGAAATAAATTAATTATTAGAATTCATCAAAATTGTCTGTAGCTCAAAATAGCTCATGGCAAAAAGCAACTAATTTTATGGTGGAGGGTCAACAAATTTTGGTAAAAAATCTTTCATGATAATATATTAAAATTGAAGATACAGTACCAGTACATTTGTTAGAGTTTTTTTTTTTTTGACAACGAACAATATTATTGTAACCACCTTGTAGCTGCCAACAGTAAATTCAGGACACAAGGAAAATTTTAAAAAAAAAGGTATTTTTGTAAAAATGCAATTTTTTGCATGTTTTTATAAAATTATGTTCTTATAAGATGTCCTGACATAAGTGCTTCATTTTACATATCTCTCTATTCAGCATTTTTTCTTTCTTCTTTTTTTAAAAAAATCAAGCTGTAAAAACATTTTATAAAAAAAAACATAATGCAAACTTAGATATTTTTATTTCATTCATAAATTTTGTAGCATATACTTGTGCTTTTTTATATTTTTGTATAACTTCATTTGAGTGAACAAGCCAGCCCACCAAAGAGATACACAGTTGCTCATATCACACAAAGTCTGTTATCTCAAAGTTGGCAGTAGAAATGGGCTGTAGTTTGAATTAATGTGTTTTTTTCTAAATATTTTGTCTCATAGTCTGGCTAAATGTGTCTAAGTGGTGCTGAAGTTTAGCTGTGGGGGGGGGGGGGGGGTGCTGTTGTCTTGGGCATGCTGTATTTACCAACCCTACTGCCCTTCACAGTCTTTATTCCACGATCATTTTCAGCTAGGCAGGAAATTTTTTTGTAAAACTACAGAAATGAGATGGGAAAAATTCAGCCTGGATTCATAACACAATCAAAGGCTATACTTATGTCTACATAATTAAATTTTAACAGCAAAATTAGATTATCAGGAGACAAAAAACAAAACAGAAAGATGTTCCCTGTGAAAATGGTTAAATTTTAGGTCAGCTTGTCATTGTACTAATGCTAATTATATATCTTACAATTATAATATGCAAATTCAGAGAAAATGTTAGACAATAAACACTGAATGAAAACACTTTATGGATTTTAGAAGAAATACAGAAATACACATATATATCTTGTCTTTAATACAATTTTATTTTAAACACGTTACTGGAAATTTATAAATCTTTGAGAGGAAATCTTTATGTTCCAACTTCTTTCACCTTTTGGGTTTTGGTTTATGATCACAATGTATTTTAACTTCTATAGATTAAATATATCTATAATGTATTCTGTATACTCTAATTTGTTTGTTATTGTTTTATCAATATCCTTTTTGAATTCCTGGGATATTGTCCTGGACTAATGACAGTCTATGATAATTTCCCTGAATGATTTGGTGAAGTGATTACAAAATCTCATCTATTAGATACCGGTAGTTATGATTTTATTTCATTTAGTTTGATGATGTTTTGAATATAAAAAATGTCCTCTCAATACTAAAACCACACCGCTTCTATTATAAGGGTTGAAGCAAAATTTAAAAAAAACAACATGATGTTAATATAATCAATAATGAAGGGGAGACTACTAAAACAAAATATAGATTGATTAAAGGGTACCGGTAGCCCTAAGTCAAGAGCTTACACCAAATCTATTACTTAGTATGGCTAGTTATCACATCTATTATTTACGGTTATAAACAGGGGCAAAGCCCCCCCTGGAATTAAAAAAAATAATTTTTCAAAAGATTTTTTTTAAAATAAGTACTAAATTCGCTAAAAATTTGGTAAATGTTTATCACGCGAAAGTTCAGCCCCCCCTGGAAAAAATTTCTGGCTTCGCCCCTGGTTATAAATAAATATAAAGTGTTGTATTTGTGTGTTTTGTTTTTTTTCAACTGTTTGTAATGATATTATAATTATCACCATATTTATAATGATATAAATAATAAATAATTTTTTTTGATTGAATAGAATAATGCAGCTTGAGATAAGTTTTTATTTCTGATTTAATTAAAAACAAAAAAACTTGTTTCACCAGCCAGCTAGCACCACAATATACAATGTCCATGAACATTAATTTCATAATGGACGTTCTGGTCCATCCATTGTAGTAAGTTAAATTCTAGGCCTTCATATGTAAACATTGCCAGGTATTTGAAAAAATAAAGAACATTTTTTTACTGACTGTAAATATATATATATAAATTTTAACCCTTCCTGTACCGACCTACTTCTATCTATGCTGCCTTCAGTTCCGCTATATACGCGCCCGGGACTGTAAGGGTTAAATAATCTTGAAGCAAGGAATGCTGGTTTATTACTAAATACACTTGCATTGTTGGTTTCATATATCGATCATTGTTTGATTATGGTATATCCAGTAACATAACTTTCTTGACCCATTGTATACTGTTCATCTCATGTCTTCGTATTGACATTATCAATCTGTACTGTAATGGGCTAATTTAATTAATTTAAGATGTTTTGTTTTTTGTTTGCTGAATATTGGCAATATCAAGTTATACTGAGTTGGGCTAATTTCTGAGTTGGTCTAGATTTGGCAAACATGTTTGTTCGATTGTAAGACTGTCAAGGCTGGTTGATGCTTCCTTTAGGGCCTCACATATCTCTGGAAAAACGCAACAGTTCCCTCATGAGACTCTTCGGTGGAATTCGATTTACCTTTGAAGCTAAAATGAACTCCTCCATCAACATATCCATGTATTCATTTTTAGTTAGTTTTAGTTTCGTACTTCTCTTGGGTCTATTCAAAGGCCGCCTAGAAACTTTCTGTGTGTTTTTACTACTTCTAGACTTTGTTTCATATTGTGTTGAAGACTCACCAGTTTGCACGCCAGACTTAACTCCGTTATCATCAACATCAAACTGAACCTTAGCAATGGACTTGTCTTTGATGCCAGGAGACCTGTCAGACCTTTGCTGACCCAATATTTCTCTGATTAAAGCTAAATCTGGACTATTTGAGTTTGAAATATTGGAACTAGAGCTTTCGTGGTTTGCCGGATTAGCATCTGCATTTCGGCGAGTGAATTTCTTTTTAGAAATCGATTCCATTTTAACATTAGGTTCACTAAAGTTACAGTCCGAGTTTTTATCTGAAACAGTTTCTTCATAACTGTCTCGTTTTTCACAATAATTTTGTTTGTGAATGGGATGAGCTTTTGTTTCTCTTATTCTTTCACGACCTCTAGATCTATTTGTGGCTTGTCCAACCTTGGTCACTTCTCTCTTTTTGGGCATTTCATTATCTTTCTCTTCCGTCTCCTGAAATGCATGAAAGATGTCTCTAGAATTACTGTCTTTATTATCACAAAGTATCCTTTTATCGTTGGACTTTCCACTATTAAAGCGTTTCTCATTATCTTTGGACTTTTCATTTTTAAAGTGCAACTCTTTTTCTTCAGATTTGTCATTATATAATGGTATTTCTTTACCTTTGAACGTTTTAATGTCATAAAGTTTATCTTCTCCTTTGCTCCATATAGTTCCGTTTAGCTCTCGTCTGGTCACCGGGAGACTGTCGGTTTTCTCATGGTCTTCATTGGCTCCACCACCAGCTACAGGTTCAGCATCAGCACGGGGCTTACTGTTCGATGACGATATCGTGTCTCTTCTGTCATCACTGGCGCTTGTTGTTTTCCTGGGCGGGCTCGTGGCGCAACGTCTTCCACCACTGTATAAGCGGCCGCTGATGGCGCTCACTCTCTTGGCAGATACCACTCTGAGCGCCGGGGCCCGAGGCAGACGCACGCCGTACTCTGGCATGAACTCCTGAAACTTTCGTTCAAATCTTTCCGGTGGTCTTTTCTAAACAGAAACAAATTTCATAATGAAATCGCAATTTAAGCAGATATAATATCTAGTATTATAATTATATATGGCTCCTATCTGTCTCGCAAGACAATGGATGCGCCCTTAGGGTAACTATCGGTAACTTAGGAACTATCTTGTTTAAATCTAGTATATAATTTAAACAAGATAGTTGAGTTTTTATGTATTTAAAGACATAAAAGTTCTCATGAGAAGCTGAAGTCTGTCAACAAGACAGTACACGAGAGTATGAAAACTATTTCAAGAATCTTGTGTACAACTCAGAAGGTCAATGCCGTCTGTTGTCGAAAGTTAATGGGGCTGAAAATAGTTATGGCCACACTATCTCTTTGTATGTGGTGGCAAGTGAAACTGGTCAACTCATTGTCTAGGTCTGTAAGTGTAAGGAAACCTTTTCCTTTGCCTATTTGTCGTTTTCACATGTTCTTAAGGTTTTCAACTGCAACGATTGGTCAAAGAATTTGACAGATATTGGCAAAAGATTCTAGCCACTATAAATATTGTTATTGATTCGCCAACTACACCCGGTAGGGAGGTGCTGCTGCTTTCTGGGCATCTGTTGTAGTCTACCTAATTGCCCTCGGTAGAGAAATAACAACCCCTTGCCCAAGGTTGTCTTCTATAAAGAAAGTTCTTACCAGTTCAAGTAACATAATATGGTGTCTCTATTGACTATAGGAGGAGTCGGCAACCTATAGGCACGCGTGCCAAACTTGGAATGCAGAGCGATTTTCAATGGCACGCGAGAGACCTCCAAGAGGTGTTATTTATTGATGAAAAAAATACACATCTTTTTCCGGTTCTGAATAAGGAAAACTGGCTGTTGAAGCCAATGTTTCTGAATGACATAGCGACACATTTCAGTGAGTTAAACGCATTTACAAAGACGGGGTCAAACATCACTTAAACTGTTAGACCACTGGAATGGATTTGCATATATCTTGTGTGAAATCAATTACAAAACATTTAACTTCATGTGCATCCTTATATTAAGGCATTTTATAAAGATAGATAGTTGGGCTTTTTCAGAATCACATCGAAGCACTAATTTTTTCATACCTTATCAAGCCTAACTGGCTTGATCTTATACAACCTTCTTAGTTCTAGATGTTGTGTTCTAAGTGGAGGGATATTGGCGATTTTAAAACGCAGCAGATGAATTTTAAACATAAAATAAACGGACATCGAAATGTGCTAATTTGCGGGAAAATCTAGATGGAAGCTGCTTAGGAAAACCATCTGCTATTCTCAACTGCCAGGCATTCGCTCTACTTTCAGCTTTTGGTTCAACTTACAGGTGTGAACAGTATTTATTGCACATGAAAGCTGTGTTAAGCATTCAAAGAGGTCACTTACACGTCACTAATCAGAAATGACTAAATAGGCTATGTATCTGTCATTATAAAAAAAAAATTAGCGAAGAAAATTCAAAATTAGGCGCTCATTAATTGTTGCAGACTAATTATATTTAAAGTAGTTTTTGTGCTCATCTTCTAAAATTAAACATAAGTATAGCCTAAGTAATTCTAAAACAAACTTTGTTTTTAGTAATTTAATTTAATAAATATAAGACTTTAAAAACAATTATATTAGGCCTATGCAATTGTTGTAATTATTAATGTATAAAATATAAATGGACAAACAATTAATGCAGGAAATGTTTATTTAGGCCTACAACTGTTTAACGTAAATTAATTTTACACCTCTAATTATTAAATATTGTAATGAATACCATAATGCTGGATTTATACAAATAAATAATAATTAGTCAGTAATATCTGTTATATTACAAAACATAACTTGTTTGGTTTCACTATTGAATCAAATTTAGAAACTTTATTTTCATTAAAGGGAGATAGTTATTTCGATTTATTTGCGGTAACATTTTTAATTTTTCATATTATGTTTCTTATTTTTCTGTTATAAAAACATATAAACGGTCCTCAACTTATAACTTTATAATGACCAAACTGTAAAAATTAGTTGAAAATTATATAAATTAAATATTATATGACTTAAAAATTATATGCACATTTTTAAAACATCACAAAAGCTACCCAGTTTGTATGATTACTACGTATCAATTCCGCTTACTTATGCTGAAAGGACATATAGATCGACTTAAACCAATGTAAGAAAAACTCAGTTCAACTCAACTGAGAACAAAATATTATAATCAGAATTCAAAATTATCACTGGCTAGATCCTTATCTTGACATCCAAATGATATTGTTTACAAAATCGTTACCATAAAATGTGAAACTTTGGTAATAAAATGTATTTGGTATAAATGCAAATAAAAAGGACGATAATCACATACACGTTTGGGCATGGAATGGGTTGCCTCAACAAACCAGGAAAAACAGTAACTTAAAATCATTTAAAACATTAATAAAAATGCAAGACTATACTCAAACCACTGATGAGCGTAGGACGTAATAATCTTTTTTTATAGAAGGAGCGTCTGTAATGTATAAGATATTATAGAAATATAAGATAAGAATCAGGCTGCTCTATTGCAGTTCTGTACCTGTTATGCTAAATGAACATATCAACCATGGCTGCAGAGCTGCTTGCTCTTTTGCGGTCAATGCCAGACATAAATATACTAATGCCTTATTAAGCGGTTCTGTGGTTTTGCACATGTAGAGTGTGTTGGTAATGATAGGTTGAGAAGGCAATAATGGCTGACTTGGATTCTAAATAGAGTGGATTCAAGGAGAAAGTGAACTTCTGTTTCCTGAGCGTGAAAGCAATGTCTGCAGTCAGATGGATGTGATGGATTTATTATGTTTAGAAGTTTGCGCGTTATTACCGTTTGGAAAGCTCTGTGGTTTGTCTAATAATGTGTCATAGGCTAGCTCCACACCATTTCACAGAAATCCTGGCTCGATGTAATATTTATTCCAGAATTCTACCTACAGTTTCTGAGAGCACAAGTGAAAACTCTTAAAAACTCCGTGTGGTTTGAAAACAAAAAACACAAGAAAAAGAAATGCAAAGTATCTAAAACATGGCAAAGTATCTAAACATGTGATCAAAGTATCTAAAACATGGCAAAGTATCTAAACATGTGATTTTTTTAAATAAAATTGAGGGAGCGTCTGAAAATTAAGAGCATCTGAAAAAATCTGTACATTGGTGATAGGTGTTGTGTACAGCAGGGGTCGGCAACCTTTTGCTAATGGTGTGCCAAGCTAGGATTTCTAAATCATTCAGCGTGCCAACAGTCAACCTGCTCTATTATACTTGTTTTCTTACAAGACAATTTAAATCTGTAGCAAGACAAAGGCCAAAAGCAAAGGAACTCTATAATAGAGAAAATCGTTAAGGCGTTTTATATTTAATTTAAAAAAATAAGGTGTATGACCGTGTATGTGATTATCATCCTTTTTATTATTTAAAAACATAATGTGTATGTGATTATCATTCTTTTTATTAGCATTTATACCAAATACAAAATTATATTACCAAACTTTCACATTTATGGTAACTATTTTGCCATTCGGTTGCCAAGATACATATTTATCAACTACTTATATTGATTATAATATTTTTGTTCTCAGTTTAACTGTGATGTTCTTTAATTTATTCAAGTTAACACAGCTGAAGATACGACGGTATTATCGGTTGATCGGAATTGATACAAAGTAATCATACAAACTGGGTAGTTAATGTAATGTTCAGAAAATTAGCATATTATTAGACATAATATTATATTATAATATTTATATAATTTTCAACTACTTTTTGACAGTTCGGTCATTATAAATTTATAAGTTGTAGACCATTTTGGTTTGTAATAAAATAAAAATTAAGAAACATAATATTAGTATTAGAAATATTAGCGGAAATAAAAGTAGCTAATTACCTCCCTTTAATTAAAATAAAAATTCTAAATTTGATTCAATAGTGATGCCAAACAAGTTATGTTTTCTAATATAATAAATACTACTGACTAATTATTATTTCTTTACATAAACTAGCGTTATGGTATTCATTACAAGATTTAATTATTAGAGGTATAAAATTAATTTACGCTACACAGGTGTAAATAAACATTTCCTGCATTAATTATTTGTCCATTCAACCTTAAGGAGTTTATCTCTTAAACAATTTGGCACATTTCGATGCCCATTTCATTAAAGGTTTAAAATTCAACTGGCTACGTTTTAAAATCGTTAATATCCCTACACTTAATAAAAAAAAGTATCTACATCTAAGAAGGTCGTAGTAAGGTTAATTAAGCCAGTTAAGCTTGATTATGTATTAAAAAAATTAATTTGAAAGTCTTGAAACTCCGCTTTGAGTGTTTCGATGTGCTTCTGAAAAAGCCCAACTATCTATCTTAATATATGTCTTTGTAAAGGGAAGTACATATAGTTAAATGTTTTGAAATTAATTTCACTCAATATAAATATTACTGCAAAATATAGTTGTTTTTGTTTTCATTAATAATAAAACACATCTTGGAAGTCTCTCGCGTGCCATTAAAAATCGTTCTGCGTGCCAAGTTTGGCACGCGTGCCTTAGGTTGCCGACCCCTGGTGTACAGTGTAGGCTTATAGCTTATCAGTACAATAAGTCTTATAATCTCACACACCAACACACTTTCAATGAAATAACCAGTCCGCCGCCCCTCCCCACATAAGATACCTACATAGTGTTCAAGCAAGCGGTCGAACACATCTATAACGCCATCTTGGAGCCCGTTCGGCCTTCTGCACGAACCCTGTTTCTTCGCGTCACGTGTACGGACGACAATCTGTTGACCATCCTCTGTCATTTCCGTCTTTTGAGTCTCTCAATGAGAAGTTGAAGTCTTGGGTTTACCACAGTATATGTATAGCTGCATGAAGAAAAAGGAAAAAACATACTGACAAAACAAGGACTAAGGCTAATAATTGGCCAAAGCCAGAGTTTTCTCCTTCGGATCTTTGTTTTTATATGAAACTTTAGCATGACCCACTAAGCTATATTATATTGCAGGTCACTTCCCGCTTCCCATTTAACTTATAGGACTTAGGCGAACACGCTCTAGATTTATTGTTACTTTCAAAAGAACTTAAAAACTCATTATTTCAATATTTACCTTAGATAACATGCTTTAGACAACTAGGCTTACTGTCTTACTTACATGTTAGATCGGTTATTGCTTCCTTTATTTGATTTGTCCACTGTTTGTAAAGTTTTAAATCATCAATTAGTTTCTTTATTTCTTAGCCTAGGGCCCTAGAGATTACATCCGTGCCCTTAGACTCCTTAGTTGTATATCAAATGCACTCTGAGCTTACATTATGTTTGTTGGCAGCGCTATACAAATATTATTACTAATAGCCTATGCCTGTATGAATTATCTTATCTTATACATTACAGACGCTCCTTCTATAAAGAAGATTATTGCGTCCTACGCTCATCCGTGGTCCGAGTCTAGTCTTGCATTTTTATTCATGTTTTAAATGATGTTAAGTTACTGGTTTTCCTGGTTTGTTCAGGCAACCCATTCCATTGCCGAGTACATATCTAGTAGCCTATACCATCAAGCTCTAATTGTATAGCATACAGACTACTGTATATTGGGCCTACCTTTAATTATCGTAGTTCTGGTAGGCTATTTCACGATAAACTGATCAAGAATTTTCTTTTTTTTTTCTTTTTTTTTTGCGACCTGGCCTATACCGCAGAACTATTTTATACAATTAATATTCCATTTAGCTTAACTGAATTTTTGTTAGTACTTTTACTCGCTTTCTATTATTAGGGTCTATACTTCACTAGTCTGTTGTTCTCTAAAACACATCTTCCAATCCCATTTTGACCCACTTCTCAGAAAGTTATAGCTCTGAAATTTGAAAAGTAAGTTGATTCTAGTCGTCTGTTGGTTGAAAAATTGAAAATTTCCTTGTTTATTTATAAAAGTGTGTTATTTTTTTTATTTTTAAATATAGCCTAGGTATTTAATAAACTTCTTACAATTACTTTATAATGCTGCTGGTATTATTATTGCGCAAGTTGTCTGCATACTTAACACGGTCGATCTATTTATAGAATTTTTTTGTTGGTGTAAATTACTTCCCTTTCCTTCAATATCTTATTCCACTAGTTTTGTACTATTCATTCATTTTACTTTCATTCTTATGTAATTTGAGGCCAGTGAACCTGAACGGGAAAGGGAAGGGGTGGGGGAGTAATCCTAACTGTTGACATCAGATTAAGTTTGAGTTTAAATTTCAGTTCTCAAAGATTACACAAAAATGAAATTGTCATTACAACGGTCTTAGAGTCAAATTCAATTAGGGCAACATTTTAGCTCAAACTTAAAAACTATCACTGATTTTGGACAATTTTGGTTAAATGCACAAAAATACTTATAATAATAAAAGTATTTATATTGGCTATTATATGAGTCTATATTGTGATCTAGAACAAAACGTCTGATAGAATGAAATCTATTTATAAGTCTATATCTGTCTTTATTTCTATTGATCTATCTACTTTTTGTCTGTCCATCTGTCTGTCTATCTGTGTGTCTATCGGTCTAACTGTCCTTATGACTTCTATCCCTCTGTCTATCCGTGTATCTATCTATCTGTCTCTCCGTCTGTCTATTTGTCTCTCTGTCCTCTGTCTATATGTCTAACTGTCCATCTGTCTATGTGTTTGTCCGCCTGTCCGACCATTTATGTGTCTACATAACAACTAATTTATCTTTGTGTCATTTCCGCCGCTAAATGTGTTGCAAGCTAACAACCCAATGCAGTTGACTATTTTATTTAAATGACATTGTAGATTTTAATATCTGTTATAAAAATATACATTACAAGCTACATTGCCCGGCGTTGCCCGGGTGAAACAAAACAGTACTGTATAAGGTTCATATAAAATTGTATAAACTAAAATTTAAAAAAATCTATAAATCGAACACTTAATTATTATTTTTTTACTGAAGACTTTTAGGAAAGTAATTTAAAATAAATATTGTAATCGGGTAAAAAAAATAGGCAAGTAATTTTATTTAACAAAAATCTAAATTGCCCGTAGATTTACAATGTCTTTTGTTTTTAAAAGTTTGAAAAAAAATTGTAGAAAAAAAAGGTATAGTCTAACTGGAGAATCGAACCCGGGTCGCCAGCATAGCAGTCCGCTACGTTAACCACTGAGCTAGCGAAAACATGTATGTCCGATGTGAAAAATTATTAGACAGTACATAGGTCTAGGCCAGGGGTCGGCAACCTTTCGAGACGGAAGAGCCAAAAGTTACAATTTACAAAATCTCCCAGTTCTTAAAGAGCCACTTACATTTTTGTTTCAATATTATGGTATTAGGTATATAAATTTGATTTTTTTTTTAAATTTAAAATAGATCTAAATAGCTTTGAATATGAAATAATATGTATAGGCTACATATGAAAACATACAAATGTTTCGCACAAACATATTAAAGTATTTTAGCTAGCTCTGATAGAATAATAAAATTAGTAATCAAATAATATAGCTATAATTGTTGAATAGTTACAATAGTTATATCAATGGGAGCATTGGCCTTGCATACCTTTTGAAAGTTTGGTTAAATCTGGCTCATAACTTGTTTTCTTGCGTTTGTTTTTGAATTGCTCAAATCTCTCATCAGCGAATCCATCCTTCAATTTGTTTATAGCCATGCTGAAGTAATTCTTGTCAATAGTTGCATTGGTATCATCGCGATATTGCTTCAGATTTTCGACAAAAAGAATAATTTATTTTCAAAAGAAGCCCCTTCTTTAAGAAAGGCAAATGCTGGGTATCCCTTTCCTTGTCGTTTTATATTTAGCTCATTTAGTTTCTTTGTGATATCCAGTTATCTACCATGAAGTTGAATTTTTTCAGCCGTCTTCTTTCAATTCTGTATGGACAATGTCTTTTTCATTGAAGAATGTTTTTTTTAAATCAAGCAAGAAGCAAAATGTTTCAATACGTTACTCCTGGAAAGCCATCGCACTTTTTTGTGCAGAAGTAGGTCAGAATACTGGCATTCTTTTTCTTCAAGAAATTCCTTTATCTTGCGTTGGTAGAGTGCTTTTGCCAAAATGCTGTTAATGATCTAAATAACCAAGTTCATGACCTCAACTATTTCGGCCGGACATGTTTGTGCACAAAGCGCCTCTTGCTGAATTATGCTGTGAAACGTTTAAATTGTTTGGTTTATTTTTGCCGAAGAATCGTTGTTACACTTGTATGTATTCCTGTCATTCTTCTTGCTCCATCACTTGCTATGAAAACGATTTCACTTATATCGAATTAATAGTCTTCCAGGCATTTTTGCACAGCATTTCCTTATTCTCCACGAGTTTGCCCTGAGAAGTTATTTCATTGGACCCTGGGACTCAGTGCCCTCACATAGGGGGAAGCAGAGGGGGGCAAATATCCGGGGACGACACTTCCAGTGGGGGGGGGGAACGGCAAATGTAGACTAAATAGAGCAAATATTGCACTAAACAAGCAACAAGCAGTTACAGTATGCAAAGGGGTGGCGCTGAAACGTTTTCCCTGGGGCGCTACATAAGCTTGTAAAGGCACTGCCTCAGACGACATATACCTGACGAAAAGGTTAACATGTGCCGTGTCCTTTATGTCGCAAGACTCATCCTTAGCAAGCGGTAGAGCAGAAGCCAGTTGAATGTCTTCCACTTGCATATATGTTACATTTGAAGATAGTTTAGCAGTTTTATCTTGTACTGTATTTTCAGATAATGGCGAATCTTTGATTTTGTTAATGATTTCTGTTTTGTTTTTGAAATCACGAAACAATTCTTCAGCTCCACGCATGAAACAATTTTTTGACGTACTCACCACCTGAGAATGGTTTCCTTCTTTTTACAATATGTAAGGATATTGCAAAGCTTACCAGATTTACATTATTGGAAGATTGCTATGAATACTTAGCATAAAACTCGACTGTTGTTTTTGTTTTTGAAGCTCTTTAACAGCTTTTGTTCCGTGCGTCACCGGTTGGATATTTAGCAGCGAATCGGATATGTTTTGTAGTAAAGTGTCTCTCTAAATTTCATTTCTTATTGTGAGCCGCATCTTGACATCGAAAGAGCCGCATGCGGCTCGCGAGCCGCAGGTTGCCGACCCCTGGTCTAGGCCTAAACAGGTCAGTGACACAAACTCGCATGTTTTCAAATTGACCAATGGGGATCCGTGGGGACACAAACACGATCTTTTTATATATATAGATAATATGTGAAAAACTGTTTATACTTCTTCTTTTTGTGTAATATTCTGTATTGTATTCTGTTTATTAGAACTGTTTTGGTATAGATTGCATCCAATTAATATATTAATGGCAATAGATAAAGACTCCCCAATATAATATTTTTTATTTTTTTATTTATATAAGAGAGGGAAACAGAGAAAGAGAGAAAGAGAGAGAGAGAAAGAGAGAGAGACTGACAGAGAGCGTAAATGCAAAAGAAATCAAGTAGGCCTATATATGTTAAAATACATTATTTACCTTTTAAAATATGTACGACCTTTGCATCTACTTATTTATCATTATCCTTAGTGACCAAGAAGACAATGAAAAGATCCTTAAACAAAATCAACATAACATCACCAACAAATATTGTTGGATCGAATTGTTTTTTTCTGTGTTAGTATTAAGTTGTCAAATATCTCGCGATCAGGAAATACGACGAATTCAATCAATGACTTCTGACAGTAGGAAATGCCTTCTGATATCTGTCCGTATATTGATCTGTCTGAAAGAGTTGTCTGTGTGTGTGTGGGGGGGGGGTTGTTGATAGCACGACTATACAGTTTGGCACATTGAAACTAAATTTAAAAAGACGGACAGTTTTCAATAGAAGATTTCACAATACACTCACAGAAATCAGCCAGCGTATTGAAATAAGAAGAAAGTGACAACGTAGTCTCAGCACACTTGACAAATTGAACTACTTTTTAACATATTGATACGCCACAAGTTTAAAAAAAAAAGTAAACTGTTTCAGGACACATAATGAATGTCTTGATCCCCTATTGGCACACTAGCAATAAATATATAATTTTGACACGCGATAGATGGCATATAAGGTTAACAAAAATAATTTATACCGTAGAACAAAATAGATCTACAGGGCCGGTGAAGCAGCGTTCACCAGTTTCAGTGGCCATATCATACTAGGAGATTGTGAGGCTAGCACAATGCCTAACTGCCTTTACTTTACTCCAACTAAAGTCAGGTACCAAATCACCATCAGAGGCTACGCCTATACATTGCTCCTTGTTCCCCACCGCATCCCCAGAGGCTACGCCTATGCATTGCTCCTTGCTCCCCACCGCATCACCAGAGGCTACGCCTATGCATTGCTCCTTGCTCCCCACCGCATCCCCAGAGGCTACGCCTATGCATTGCGCCTTGCTCCCCACCGCATCCCCAGAGGCTACGTCTATGCATTGCTCCTTGCTCCCCACCGCATCCCCAGAGGCTACGCCTATTCATTGCTCCTTGCTCCCCACCGCATCCCCAGAGGCTACGCCTATGTATTGCTCCTTGCTCCCCACCGCATCCCCAGAGGCTACGCCTATGCATTGCTCCTTGCTCCCCACCGCATCCCCAGAGGCTACGCCTATGCCTCATCTAGATCGGGGCAAAATAACCGGATTTGAATTGGAACTCAAAAGTGACTTTCTGTGTGGCAAACTAAACTTGCGCTTCTGCTAGACCATGGGTCGGGAACCTGTTAATAATAGTGTGCCAAAGTAAGATTTCTAATTCATTCAGCGTGCCAACGGCATAAAAAGGCAACCTGAGCCACCATACATTTGTTCTTCTAGAACAGGCTTGAATTGCCCTTTTGGTGGGTCTTCCATGTGCCATTGAAAATCGCTCTGCGTGCCAAGTGTGGCAAGCGTATCATAGGTTGCCGACCCCTGCGCTAGACTACCAATAGTTAGTATTGTTTTGGAATCAACGTTCAATTAATTTCCCTTACATCAACCTCCGCCGCCCTCAGCGTTCTCCTCGTGTAATACCGGAAATCTGATTTTTTACGATGACATTAAGAGCGAGTCGTTAAATTTATTATTCGCTTACAATTAAAAACAAAAAGATAAAAGAAACAAAAAGTTGTTAAAAATAAAGTTCACTTACATTTTTAGACTACAGTGAAGATTATAGTTAGTCGATACGATTTTCTTCAATCACAAAATCCGATAACATAGTGCAGGAGCCTACTAGAGTCTATGCTATATGGGGGGGGGGGATTTGATAAGAGCAGGTGATCAGCCCCTTGTATTGTTTGAACTTACACTCAACAATGGACCGATAGTATGCTGGCTGGAAAAGAACACATTTTAAAATAACACATTATCTGACCTTTCAGGTGCAAGAGTTATGGTGGCTTTTTTGTTTGTTGTGTAAGCTTATAATGTAGCCTACATAATCGCTCGAAGTTTTTCTATATTTATTCTGTGGGATTTACCAACATATCATTATTGTTCTAATTTTAACATTTCTATTGTAACATATTCCCAATTTAAATTATTCACCAAATTTATTACTGGTAATTCCGCAATTTTTGTAGAATGCTCTTTTTATTAAAATTATAGACTACTTATCTTATGTTACGCTTATTCAGAACATTAGCTTATTGCGTCCACCACTTATTTGGGTGGTTATTGAGTCTAGTCTTAATCTTCTTTAATATTTTTAATTATGTTACGTTATTGATTTTCTTAGTTCGTTCAGTCAACCAATTAATTCCATGCCACGACGCCAATCGGGAATAACGAAAGTTACGAGATAACTTATACGCATGGGTTCTTGGATATGGTCATAATATGGAATAAGAAAATTGTTTTTATTCTTATATTTATCTGAATATTGTAATATATATTTGTTTTGTGTTGCATTTCTTCGTAAGTATTAATTGTTTTTTTGTTGTTATTAGTGCTTTGCTCTTTAGCCTTCTTCCCTCTTGTGTTTCTAGGTTTAGTGATTTAACTTTTATATTTTCCCTTGTCCGTTGTGAATATTCACTATTTCTAGTTTTTACACAAAAAATTATTGAGTTGACGGGTCGACATAGCCTACATAATATGCATATTCTAGTATTAGTCTTACAAATGTTAGATCAAATTACGACGTATATATATGTTGGCCATGTGCAATGTTTTATAAATATATTGCACACTCGGTTCTTTTTGTACCTGTGTTTGTTCTTTGTTTATATTTTATTATGGAAGGAGGGAGGGATAATTTTAGAATGATGCATGGCAGTAGGCCTAAAAAGTTCAAAAGCTTCGTAGAACTCAGTATTGTATTTACTGAACGTTAGACCTTATATGTTAGACTTATATATATAGGCCTATATATATATATATATATATATGTGTGGAATAAAAGCGTGTGATATAGGCCTATATATTACACACACACACACACATATATATATATATATATATATATATATATATATATATATATATATATTATGTGTTGGTGTGTAATATATATATCACACGCTTTTATTCCACACACTACACTCTGTCGCCCTCCAAAGAAAACGCTAAATAAGGACAGAATGACACCTACTCATTGTATAAAGGCTTTTCACCTTTGCAACACAATCTCACCATGGGAACAATAGAAAACGATCGATAGGCCATTCTGTTGATCTCTAAATCTCTCCCTTCTCCATCTGGTGGATATCTTATCTTTTCTGACCTACTATACTTAAATATAATTTGTATCCGTCCATGACTTTTAGCTGCAGACAGTGATGTCACTGCATTAGGCGGGAATCGTGTGGCGGCCCCCAGTCCTCGATGTCTGAACATAATCAGCCTGATCCCTACCGCTATAAGCCGGCTGGTCCAGCGGCTAGATCACCGGACTGTCAACCAAAAAACCAACTGACAGGTCGCGGGTTCTATCCCTGCCACCAACGAATCCCTGTCGCCCTGCAGGAGTTTTGGGCCTAGTGGACGTAATAATCTTCTACCCAGAAGGAACGTGTCTGAAAACTTATAAGAATATTAAGAGCTTATTAAATAGGCCTATATTATGCTCTATAAATAAACTGTGAAGATAAATAGGCTCATTGCTTAAGATAGCCATAAGGCTTACAACCATTTATTGATCTATATAAAGCTCTTCCTAAAATAAACAACCACAAATTTACTTTTCATGCCCTATATAGTTGATAAAAATAAATCAACATTTTATAACTTTTATTATGGCTGCCCCCAAAAATGTCTGTATGAAAATATAATCCGGTAAATTCTGAAAAACGTTTTAAAAACAAGAATAAGGAACTGTTCTAGGACCCCTACTATTTCTAATTTATAGTAATGATCTGCCAAATTGCATCAACACAGGAACAAAAGTAAGATTATTGCAGATGATTGCATAATTTATAGAACAATAAAGACAGGAAAAGATAGTGAACTTCTACAAAAAAACCTAGATGAACTACAAAAATGGGAATCCAACTGGAGTATGTCTTTTCACCCAGAAAAATGCCAACTAATAAGGGTATCCAAGAAAAAGAAACAAATATTAGCAAACTACTTCATTCATGGTAAAGAACTAACTCAAACTAACAATGCTAAGTATCTAGGAGTGAATATAAATGACAAGTTATCTTGGAACCCTCATATTGATGAAGCAATTAAAAAATCTAATAAAACATTAGGATTCATAAAAAGGAACTTTTACAAATGTAATAAGAACATAAAACTAAAATGCTATCTCACATTAGTTAGGCGTTAGGCCTATACTAGAATATGCAGGATCTGTATGGGACCCATCAACTAAAGAAAACATTAAAAAATTAGAACAAATCCAAAAAAAGAGCTGCAAGGTTTATAACTATGGCAATGGTAATGGTAATTTATATAGCTATTTTAGAATGCTCAGTGCGTTCTAGAAGACTATTAATCTGTGAGAGGTTTCACTGCTGCCGGTTAAGCGCTCGTGATAACAACCCAATATTAACGTCATCTAGTCCCAAAACTCTTGTAGGGCGACAGGGATCTGCCGGTGGCGGGGCTCGAACCCGCGACGAGTTAGGTGATTTTTTGGTTGACAGTCTGGTGAGCTAACCGCTCGGCCAGCCGGCTTCACTGTCAGTTTATTTATATTCATAACTAGCGAATATTCCCAATTAACAAGAGTAGGCCTAACACCATTAGTCAAATCACTAAACCTAGAAACACTAGAGGACAGAAGGGCAAAGAGTGAAGTAGTAATAATACACAGGGCATTAAACTCTAATTTAGAAATACAACCCAATAACAACTTGTTGCAAAGCTCAGATAAACATAAAGACAAAAACACTTTCCTTGTCCCTTATGCGAGAACAAATGCATGTAAGTGCTCTTTCTTCCCGAGTGGCATTCGGGCATGGAATGGGTTGCCTGAACAAACCAGGAAAACCAGTAACTTAGCATCATTTAAAACATTAATAAAAATGCAGGACTAGACTCGGACCACGGATGAGCGTAGGACGCAACAATCTTCTCTATAGAAGGAGCGTCTGTAATGTATAAGATAAGAAAATAAAAAAATGCAAGATATTTTGTTCATCAACGTATTGAAGAATAAAAGTAAAAGAAATAATTAGGCCTAGATCTAGTGTATACGTGTGTTTAAACAAAAGTGGTCTGATAGAATAGGCTATACGTTGGAATCAAATTCAGACAGAAAAATCATTACCAATTATTACAAGGCAATTTATTCACCATAATAAATCATGGATGAGACCTTCTATTTATCACACAAGTATAATTATAATTTATAATGTTATTACGGCTAGAGCCCCCATTCAATTTATGAAAATGATAGTTATAGTATTGTTATTGTTCGTGTGAGTATCCTTGTATTAGTGAAGATCTTATTATAACATTCTGAAGTTTATTTGTAGTTGTCTAGAGTATTCCTGGTTCTTATAATCCCCTGGCAATTCACATAGCGTAGTTTTAGAGTTTTCAGTTGATTTACTTCATGTATAATTATTTGTGTGGCTCATATTATACAGCAAGAACCTCGATGTTGAGTGGTAGTGTAGATTATTAATATAGTTGAATAAATATTACACATACACACATGTATATAACTTTGAAATATTGACGTTAACCAAGTTGTGTAGAAAGCAACGATAAATTTGGTTTAATTTACAACATCAATCCAGTAGGAATCCAAATAATATTATATACACAATCAAGAAATACACATATTCCAATTAGTAATGAATATCCTTAATGAACATATAGCATTGTAGTTAATAGTAGAATACTAAATTTTCCATAATACAAATCAAATAGAAATGATACTCAGAGCGGAGAATATTTGATGTTACTAGATCGAATGCAAGCCAAGAACTGACTAAAAGTGTCGAATCGCGTAGAAATATATTACGGGTCAATCGTTGGAAAAACCAGACAGCCTAGTGACACGAATATTTTAATCAAGCCTGCATGTTGACTGCGTGATCAGAATGTCAAGCAATAATGCTCTAACAAAATAAGGAGAGACCGGACGACCTTGACACGCTGTGTTTACGTGAACAGTTCATGTTTTTATCGAGGTTAATAAAAAAACAATAATGCTCTCATTAGGTTAGGAAAAACCCGGGGGAAACCTTGAGCTGAGAAATATTTTATATCGTTTAAACGCAATTCGCTTAAATGATTTAGTTGGTTTATTAACATTACAATGTAGGGAATTTACGTTTCGTAACAGTCGCCCGTACCAAAAGGAAAAGAACATTGCATACTAAACAATAGAAGTGTGCAATTTCTTTTAGAACCGCCTGCACTTAACTTTAGTTCTAAACAATATACAAAAAAAAAACTGACTCCACCTGGGTAGTCCGTTAAATAAGACAAGTAAGGGAAATAATTTATTCTATTAAGCCCTCATCATATAGGATCTCAAGTTATCCTTAGACCATAACACATGTTCGCGTTATTCTAAAAAAATTATACTCTCTGAGATATCATTCCTTATAAACATCATCATCTTATTTATAAGGTAAAAATCAACATAACTAATGTTATCATATTAAACAATTCAATCATTAATTAATTCAACTTAAAGGAAATTAATATTTAAATAAATTTTAAAGTAAGAGTTTAATCTTAAGTGTGTAAGCATGTGAAGTGTATGCACATTACTCTATCTTGGTTTTTACATAATCACAACTATAGTTTGATTGTTTCAAAATAAGGATGTACATTTCTGTTCATTCATTATCTTACTAATAAAGAAAAATTATGTTCATAAATCCATAATATTTAAAAGTAACTTATTAGGTTTTTTCTTTTTTTTTTACAACAATAATAATATTTGTTTTAGCAAATGGAAATATTCATGGCATAAAATAAGGCATAAGATATTGCATAAAATAATCACAACATATTCATGTATTCATGCATTTATATTTTAAATGATCCAATTCTCTTAGTTAGGATTATCAGAATATATACATGAAGTTATCTATTTCCTTATACATTTGTTACATGCGCGATAGGGTGTCCGCGACGATGTTATCTTTTCCAGATAAGTGAGTTATTTTTAAGTTGTAAGCTTGAATAAACAAACTCCATCTTAGAATGCGCTGATTTTGTTTGATGCGGGAAAGAAATACTAGTGGATTGTGATCAGTGAATATCTCGATTGGGAACTGAGAACCATTTACATAGTAATTGAAATGTTTCAATGCTTGGATAAGTCCTAGTAATTCCTGCTCTATTGTGCTATAATTTACCTCATGTGGGTTAAATTTTTTTGAACAAAAGCTAATGGGATGTTCAAGTGAATCATCTCCTATTTGTGAGATTACCGCGCCCATTCCTGTATTGCACGAGTCTACCGTTATTCTGAAGGGTTTAGTATAATCAGGTGAGACTAATGTTGGTGCCTTGGTCAGTATGTCTTTTATATCATTAAAGGCTTGGTCACATTCCTGAGTCCACTTAAATTGATTTTTCTTTCTCAAGAGATTTGTCAAAGGGCAAGTGATAATAGAAAAGTTTTTACAAAACTTCCTGTAGTACCCGGCCATACCCAGAAATCCTCGAAGTTGTTTCTGCGTTTTAGGGACAGGGAATTCCTGTATAGCTTTGACTTTGGCATTCACTGGTTTTACTTTGCCATTACCCACTACATGACCTAAATATTCAATTTCTGCATGGCAAAATTGACTTTTAGCTAGGTTTATAGTAAGATTAGCCTGTTTTAGTTTTTGGAATAATAGTTTTAACTGATCTAGATGATCATTAAAGTTATTACTGAACACTACGATATCGTCCAGATATGCATGGCATTGTGGAATATCATGGATAATAGTGTTTATTAGTCTTTGAAAACTAGCTGGAGCATTGACCATTCCGAATGGCATTACTTTAAACTTATATAATCCATCAGGAGTAACAAAAGTTGATACCTCCTGAGCCCTATCTGTCAATGGGATTTGGAAATAAGCTGTTAGTAAGTCAATCTTAGTTACATAGTTTGCAGTGCTTACTCTATCGATTAAATCATCTATCCGTGGTATGGGATACGAATCTGTTTTTGTCACTTGGTTTAATTTCCTATAGTCTACACAAAAGCGTAGTGAACCATCAGATTTGGGAACCAACACACATGGGGATGACCAATCACTGTTACTGTGAGTAATTATATCATTGCTCAGCATATAATCAATTTCTTTACGGATGTGTTCAAGTTGTATGGGATTAACCCTATACGGATGTTGTTTGACAGGTTTAACATTATCATCTTTTAAAACTACATCATGGGTAACCAAAGTTGTTTTGTTAGGAACATCACTAAACAAATTTACATGATCATAGATTAAACCCTTGATAGAAGTCTGTTCACCTAAGTCTAGATGTGCCAGTTTATCATTGAGGTTTTTAAGTGCTTCAGTGTTCTGAAGTTTACTTTCTATGATTGTCTTTTTAAATTTAGGCGGGGGTGTTTCAACAGTTTTGATAGCACTCACTGTCCTAATGTCGGTTTGTTCTTCCCTAACAACATAAGGTTTTAGCATGTTTATATGGCACAGTCTCTGTGTTTTCCTTCTATCAGGGGTTTTTACAAGGTATGTTACATCACTGATTTTATCTAAAACCTGATATGGTCCTGTATATTTTGCACTCAGGGGTTGTCCAGACAATTGGGTCAACATGAGGACTTTATCACCAGGATGGAAACATCGGGATCTGGCCTTGACATCATAGTACCCTTTCATTCTTTTCTGAGCCTGCAAAAGATTATCTTTAACATGATTAAAAGCGTGATAGATTCTATTGCTAAATTGTTCCACATAAGCTACGAGTCCAGTCTCTTCATCAGAATTTAACAAGGTTTCCTGCAACAGTTTTAGAGGTCCTCGAACTGAATGTCCAAACACTAATTCGAACGGACTGAATCCAAGAGATTCCTGCACAGTTTCTCTAGTCGCGAAAAGAGCGAATGGAATACCGCGATCCCAGTCTTCAGTGTTCTCAAAACAGTATGTGTGGAGCATGGTTTTCAGAGTCTGATGATATCTTTCTAGGGCACCTTGGCTTTGCGGATGGTACGCAGTTGAAGTTGCATGTTGGATGCCTAGTTTCTTTAAGACCTGGTTAAACAGCTTTGATGTAAAGTTAGATCCTCGGTCTGACTGTATAGTCTTTGGAAGACCGTATCTTGAACAAAATGCAATCAGTGCGTCAGATATCTTATCTGCGTTAATGGTGCGTAGCGGAATAGCTTCAGGATATCTCGTGGCAGTGCACATTATAGTGAATAAGTACTGGTGTCCTGTCTTTGTTTTAGGTAAAGGACCTACACAGTCTATTAGCAAGTGGCTAAATGGTTCTGCAAAGGCGGGTATTGGCTTTAGAGGTGCTACCGGTATAGTCTGGTTAGGTTTACCAACTATCTGGCATGTATTGCATGACTTGCAGTATTTTGTGACGTCACGATGTAGTCCAGGCCAATAGAAGTACGGAAGAATTCGACGGTAAGTCTTGTTCACTCCTAGATGACCAGCATATGGTGTGTCATGAGCCATGTGTAAGATGTCATTGCGATATATGGCTGGTACCACAATCTGACTTCCTTCTCTGCAATTGTCATTATCACATTTCACATCTCTCCATTTTTGCATTAATATTCCCTCCTTCAGAAAAAATCCATTTCCGTTCATTTCTGCCTCCTGTTCAGTTATCACCTTTTTCTTCAGGTGTTTAATTCCTGAATCTCTATTCTGTTCTAATAGGAGTAATTGTCGAGGTGACAAATTACTTTCAGTAGTCTTGACTGAGGGACCACTCAAGATGTCAGCCAGGAAAGTTGCCTGTAGGTCAATTTCTGGTTCTATTTTTGACTTTGACATGGTTTCGACAGACTTTTGTTGTTGGGCCATACCTCTAGTGACGATGCATATAGGTTTGATAAAGCTCTCACTTTTATTAAGGTATTGTTTTTTCTTGGATATGGAATGCACCACATCTCCAGCAATATCATTTCCCAGTATTAAAGAAACGCCTTTAAACGGAAGTGATTTGTATACACCCACAACTACATTTCCAGTGAAGTACGCACTCTTCAGCTGTATTTGATGCAAAGGAACTTGTACATTTTTCCTTGATACACCTTGAATAGTAAGATCCTGTCCTGTATATGTCGATTGTGACGTAGGAACAGTATTCTCTAAAAGTAGTGAAACCTCAGCCCCTGTATCACGGAGTATTCTGATGTTCTTTTCACTAGTGACACCATTTATTATGGATGACACGGTACCTTCTTCAATGAATGGTAAACAATTGCTTGGTATCTCAGTATCGATGAGATCTGTATCCAAGTTATTTTTGTAAGAGGTATGTTTAGTACTCATGGTGGTTCTATCTGATATAGACTCCTTGGAGCTCAGATTAGAATTAGAATTATTGAAAACCATTGTCTCTATTTCAGGAACTATTTCTGGTTTCAAGTTTCCTAGATACGTGTGTTTTGTCAGGTTATCTGCATTAGCACTAGGTATCTCTGTTTGAGTTCTAATATCCTTCTTTACATTTTCATGAGTTCTTTGTTTTGGCATTGCTACATACGATAAGACAACATTCTTTTTATTCGGGTTCCCATTCAATATCCAGCACTTTTCCTTAGTATGTCCAATTCGTTTACAATGGCTACAGGTTGGCTTGGAATTTGTTGGACCTTCATTGCTCTGCTGATGTCTCTTTGATTGATAGGATTCATTTGGATTTATGGTTTTCTTTTCTACCTTCATATCTCGATTCTGGAATTTTGATTTATCAACTGTTGTAAATTTATTGCTGGAATGGATAATAACATATTCGTCTGCCATCACTGCTGCTGTTTCTACTTGTTCTACACCTTTGTCTGCTAAATGTATTCTTACATCACCTCTGATGTTATTGTTAAAGTCTTCCATTAGCATAAGATTAGCTAATTTATCAAAGTCTTTGTTTACACCTTTGGATCGAATCCATCTTTCAAAATATTTCTTTTTCTGTCTTAGAAAATCAACATGGGATTGTTCCTGTTCTTTCTTAGACTCACGAAACACTTTTCTATATTTTTCAGGTGTTAATGCATAACTTAGCAGTACTCTATTCTTGATCAGTTCATAATCATACAATTCCTCTTCAGTAAGACTTAATACAACATCAAGTGCCTTTCCTTTGTTCAGAGCTGAGCGTAGAAGTATAGCTTTCTTGCCCTCGGGAAATTGATAGTCTTTAGCGTTTCTCTCGAAAATCATGAAGAACTCTTCCACCGAATTATCTTCAAGAACTGGAATATGTTTCTTAAACTTATACAGTTCTGCATCTGCTTCAGAGCTTGCATTCGAATGATTTGACGTACGAGACCTTGCTATCTCAATTCTTTCTTGGCTTGCTATTTTCTCTCTTGCTATTTCTCTTTCCATCTCAATTCTCTGGCTTTCTCTTTCTCTTTCCATCTCAATTCTCTTGTTTTCTCTTTCCATCTCTAATTCCATCTTTCTTAACTCAAGTTTAAATTTCAATTCTTCACTTAAGTCACCAGTTGTATGCTTTACTCTTTGTTTTATAGGAAAAGGTAATTCATCATCTGATTCATCATTAATGTTATCATTAGCAGTAGTTTCTTCAATAATTAGTGTACCTTGTTTTCTTAAACACTCAGTTACCTCTTGAAGTAATTTAGTTTTTGATGGCCTAGTTTCTGTGATAGAAATGCCCAATGATTTAGCCAATTCTTTTAATTGTATCATTGACATTTTATTAAGCTGTTCTGAGGTTAGATCAAATATCTCTGGATCCAATGTAAGATTATTTGTGGCTTCCATTTTATATTATTAAAAGTTACTGTAAATCTTGTTAATAATACAATAAAAGTGTCCAACTTACTTTCTGTCCTTTGAATAATTCACTACACCACACAGTTCAGATTTTTCACAACAAGGTCATAAAAATAATACTTTCTTAGAGTTACTTTGTTCGATAAGGTAATACACCAGATAATTTTCCAGGCTGAATAGTTAAGTTTTCCGATTCTCAATAGCAATGTTCAATTCAATCACAATCTTTAGTATATTGTATATTGTTCATATTTTCCAACACAATCCATCCAAGTTACGAGTATGTATTACGGCAGTTGTAAATAGTTTGTGTAAATAGTATAACGATTCTTGAAATTGAAGTAAATCCTCTAAACGTTTGTTAGTAAATCACTGACGAGCAAAACCCATTTTATTACAAGGCAATTTATTCACCATAATAAATCATGGATGAGACCTTCTATTTATCACACAAGTATAATTATAATTTATAATGTTATTACGGCTAGAGCCCCCATTCAATTTATGAAAATGATAGTTATAGTATTGTTATTGTTCGTGTGAGTATCCTTGTATTAGTGAAGATCTTATTATAACATTCTGAAGTTTATTTGTAGTTGTCTAGAGTATTCCTGGTTCTTATAATCCCCTGGCAATTCACATAGCGTAGTTTTAGAGTTTTCAGTTGATTTACTTCATGTATAATTATTTGTGTGGCTCATATTATACAGCAAGAACCTCGATGTTGAGTGGTAGTGTAGATTATTAATATAGTTGAATAAATATTACACATACACACATGTATATAACTTTGAAATATTGACGTTAACCAAGTTGTGTAGAAAGCAACGATAAATTTGGTTTAATTTACAACATCAATCCAGTAGGAATCCAAATAATATTATATACACAATCAAGAAATACACATATTCCAATTAGTAATGAATATCCTTAATGAACATATAGCATTGTAGTTAATAGTAGAATACTAAATTTTCCATAATACAAATCAAATAGAAATGATACTCAGAGCGGAGAATATTTGATGTTACTAGATCGAATGCAAGCCAAGAACTGACTAAAAGTGTCGAATCGCGTAGAAATATATTACGGGTCAATCGTTGGAAAAACCAGACAGCCTAGTGACACGAATATTTTAATCAAGCCTGCATGTTGACTGCGTGATCAGAATGTCAAGCAATAATGCTCTAACAAAATAAGGAGAGACCGGACGACCTTGACACGCTGTGTTTACGTGAACAGTTCATGTTTTTATCGAGGTTAATAAAAAAACAATAATGCTCTCATTAGGTTAGGAAAAACCCGGGGGAAACCTTGAGCTGAGAAATATTTTATATCGTTTAAACGCAATTCGCTTAAATGATTTAGTTGGTTTATTAACATTACAATGTAGGGAATTTACGTTTCGTAACACAATGAAAAACAATATATAGTCAATAATACAGTCAAGTTGAGTGAACATTTCAACAAATGATTCTTAAGCTAAGGGACGTACCCGTGCGCGACCTGTGGATGACCATTTAGCGCAACCTCCGGATTACCATATAGTCCCTATCAATGTGCAAGCCTTGCAGATCGAGAAAGAACGCATAACACGGAGACTTGTTGTACATGCCTATAAGACCAAGATAACTAAAACATCCCTGTGTAAGGAGAAAATATAGCAAAAACTAAGTGCCTTATATTCTAAAATAGACTGTCTAGGTCAGGGGTCGGCAACCTTTTACTTATAGTGTGCCAAATTAGGATTTCTAAATCATTCAGCGTACCAACGGCGTGAAAGTCAAACTACTCAACTATATAATATCTATAAGACAAATTATTTAGTGCCGTAGCAAGGCCATGACCAAAAGAATGGGAGCGTTATAGAGAAAATCATTAAAGCGTTTTATATTTAATAAAATATTAACCTGTTTGATATAAGCATCTTTTTTAAAAAAAACATTCATAGCTAATACACACTTTCATTTCTCAACTTACACATTAAAGGTTAATACATCTATCTACATTTGCATTTAGTTGTCAAGATATTTTATTAATAATAGCTTTAAATTCGTTCTATTTTAATCTCTTTTTAAATGAGATTTCATCTTATTGTTATTACTGATATGGATACCAGTAATAGTACAATAGCTTTTTAAGGGGAGCAGTTGATTAGCGGTATAGATGCGTAGTAATCATACAAACTGGGTAGCTAATGTAATGTTTAAAATTATACAAACAGATTCCTTAGTCAAATAATTTATTTTTTTTTAACATTAATTATTTTTTTATAGTTTGATAATTTTAAAGTTGTAAATTGTAAGCCATTTATTCTTTTAAAAGGACGGAAAAAAAAAAGAAACATTAGAAATAGGTTTATTAACGCAAAGAAAAACTGTTTAATTATCTCCCTTTAATTAAATTCTCCTAATTTGATGCTTGTGAATGTGATGTCAAACGATTTTTTTTTAAATATTAATATAACTAGTGTTGCTTTTAAATCATTATTTCTTTATACAAATTCAGCATTATGTTTTTTTTTTCATTGTGTAATTAGAGGTATAAAATTAATTTACGTTGTAAATAAACATTTTCTGCATCATCAAATTCAATTTAACGAGTTTATTTTTGTAAACATTATTAATTACAATATTGCATAATATAAGCCTGCTATATTTATTACAATAATAAAACAAAAAAAATTTTGCTTTAGAAAAAAAATTATTTATGCCTAATTAAGATAGATGAGAATAAAAACTCTTTTGAATGCAATTAGTAGGCCTATGTATCAATTAATAAGAGCTTTTTCCTTGAATGCTCATCGCTAATTGTTCAATATCAGGTATTATTATTATTATATTTAGTCACTTCTGAGTGATCAAGCTGAAGTGACCTCTTGGTATGCTTAAAACAGCTTTCATGTGCGATAAAATATGCTCACTAGTGTAGGCCTAAATTAAACCAAAAGGTTGGGGCACCATTTTTTGACAGGATGATTTTATGCCATTCGTCTCAGTTCTGCGCCGCACTCTGGGAATCTGCAAGAGACAAGCTGGTCCGCTCCTTGATGTCATCATCCCATTGTCTCGTCTGCCTACCCCTCTTTCTTCCATCCCGCACTGTGTCCTGCAGGATGGTTTTTGCCAGGCCTTTGGATCTTGCCACATGCCCGTACCATCTGAGTTTTCTGGATTTAATGGCGCTGAGTAGATCCTCATGAGGGCCGATGACGTTTGTGATTCGCTCACGGACAACCTCATTTAAGAGACTTAAGAAACAATAAAATTGACTATCTTAACAATAGATTCAATCACAAATCGCAAGTCCAATGATGAGATTATTAGGCTACGTCCACTAGGCCCAAAACTCCTGCAGGGCGGCAGGGATTGGTCGGCGGCAGGGATAGAACCTGTAACCTTCGACGTGCCGGTGACAGTCCGGTGAACTGACGGTGTTACCAGCCACACTTCAACTCGAGCCCCTACAACACCGCAGAGCGGTAAACAAGGTCACCACTATTTACAAAATCGTGAACCACCACGTGAAAATGTCCACGCAGCCTCTACTAGAGGTCATCAACTCAAACTCCCTGTTCCTCACGCATGCACCGACGTTTACAAATATTATTTTTTTCCCGTCACCCAGTAAGCTTAGGCTGTGGTACACCCTGGCTCAGACATCCATCACTACCTCTACAGGTTCCGGAGGGCAGGACTAAAAACTTAAAGTGACACCATGTCGTCTGTTTATTATTGTTGTTTGTGATGTTTTTTATTTTATGTGTACTCGGCCCAACAGGGTATATCCATAGTAATATGAAGAAGAAGAAGAAGAATAGAATGGGTCGTATTGCTGCTGAGAGTTAACACCCTTGCCCCTTATACAAGTCAATATTTTATGACTGACTTGTAATTTACCAGCCGGCCTCACTTACTGAATGTAACTCTATATTTATAAAAACTACTACTTTATAAAATGGAAAATAAAATAACAGAACGTTAAATTTGAAAAAATTAAATATTGGATATTAAATTATAGATATAAACGTTTGTAGGGTGTATATTTTACAAAATGATTAAATAACAGAGGCAATTATAGGGTGACCGTTCTTGAACTTTACGGTGCTGTATAATATTTTGCATGTTATTTTCTCTCTTCTTTCAGTTTGATTTTAAATTACTAAATGAATTAAACATATTAAATGGATGTTATATGAAACTAAACATTACATTTTTATACTATTTTATTAATAATTTTTTTTCATAAATATATTTTCATTTTTAAATTTTATAAAGTTGTCTATCGGAAGTCAAGGACATTTTATTATGGCTTGTAAGATACAAGTAAACCGTTGTGATAAACAATATGGTGGGTGACCGTGTACAATAAGAAAAAAGTAACAACAACATTGCTCTTGTACAAGTTTAATTACAGGATATTTAGTGGTATTGTTCTATTTTCATTATTTATTTAGTTTTTTTTATAGGTTTATCTGTGGGAATCTATTCCACGATTTTACTGGTTCTGAAGAATTTATTTTTAAGAATCGCCTTCGCGTTGTAGGCCAATTCCAATTATTTGCTCGAAACACGTATAGGCCAACTTACTAAAGTACTAAAGGCAAAGGCAAAGCTCTAATTCTAATTATAATAGTAATTAGACTTAGAAAAAATAAAACCCCGGTTTAACTATACATCTAACTATCTTTACAAACATTTATACTTTTTTGACAATCATAATCACATTTTATTAACATTTATAATTCAATAGCCTAATATTTGACTTTGACAACTTTATTATAAAATCATATGAAATTTTAGGCCTTAATATTATTATAATTCTTTATCTAAGGCTTAAAATACATTACATTGTGGTCAACTTATATAAGGCTGATCATTAAATCTTTTTTTAACTCATTCTGTAGGCTACCAGAGGGGTTTAGCCTACCGCGTTTGTGCCAGGCCATTTTTTGTTTACAAAAGTTTACACAGAAATCGATTAAAAATTGTCATTATTATTTAAAAACCGAAAGTAAACAAATCATAAAGGAAGCAGAAACAGTTGTCATTCGTTTGAGAATATAAAAAGTCGAATTAATAGGCTAGAGCAACGAAATAAGCTATGAAAACCAAATCGACCATATAGCCTATGGTGGATTTGCACGGAAGCGCCAAGTCTGGTCGACCATATATGGTGGACTAACACGGCCTGAGTTAAGCTAAGCAGTATAAAGAATGTCCCAGATCAATGGTAATAATAATATCATTCAACAATTGACAATTACTAGGGCTAAAACATGTAAAAATCTGCACATGACTGTAATTCTTGTTGTTTCTCATTTTCTTTTAGCTGTAGATTCATTAAATGTATATTTAACATTTGACCTGCAACAAATCCACAAGCCATGTTAGATATAGGAAAGTGACTTCCTAAAATTAGTTTATTAATGATTGAAATAAAGATACAAATTGCCTCTCTTTATTCGAGTCTTGAACTTTAAATACTTTAATAGCTATAATTATAACTAGACTTGGACCACAGATGATCTTCTCTATAGAAGGAGCATCTGTAATATATAAGATAAGATAACAACTTCACATAAAGAAAGAAGCAAAATTTGATGGACTTTTTTTTTCAGTATTGGAGTAATGTGACACCCAAGTTTTTTTGTGCTGGAAATGCAAGCATATTCTAAACCTCCATCACTTTGGCACCTGGTAGAAGACATTGTACCAGCCAGTGAACATGCAGAAATCAAAGAAATGCTTGGGTTCTCAATTGTTGAACAAAGTTTAGAATTACACCAAGAGGTAAACAAAAACATTTTAGCAAAGCTGCTTCACCCAAAATAATAATGGTTATTTATATAGTGCTTCTATCCATGCTATTCTAGCATGCTTAGTGCAGAAAATTATTACGGCCTCTAGGCCCAAAACTTCTGCAGGGTGTCAGGAATAGAGCCCTCAACGTGTAGGTTGGTTTTCGATTGACAGTCCAGTTAACTAACCGCAGGATTAGTGGGCTAATATAAAGCTTTTGATCTGACCCTAAAAAATTTATACCCATGGCATTGTGATATTTTAGTGATTTAATTATTACCAATTTATTATAAATTTGTTTGAGTTGCTTTAATTTTGCAATAAATTTTAGTTCAAAAACCAACAAGTTTATTACAAATTTGTGTAAATCTTGAACTTATTAAAAAATTAATGTTAAAAAAAAATTTTTGTTTTAATTTTTTTTAAAAATATTTAGATATTAACACTCCTTGAAATTTGGAGACAGCTAAGAGATGAGAGGGCAGAGAGTGTCAACTCACCAAGGGTCTTACCAGAGCCTCCAAATCAAAGAGATCATTTAGTAAAAGAAATTTGCTTCTTCGTTGAAAGTGTTAAAGAAAAAGCAAAACAGAAAGGAGTGTAAGCATAAGTTAATTGAAAAATATAAACCAAACATTTGTTAAAAATCAGGAACAAATAAAGAAATAATCAAGGGGCATTAAGTATGTTATTAATGTTTTTTTCCCCCAGGAATCCTGAACAAATATTGAAGAAACACAACAATGACATTTTAAACTATGCCTCTGAACTAGCTCGTAAGCAAAATAATTTTTTTTTAAATTTTTATTTTTCTATTACATATTGGCAATGGTAATTTTTTCATTGAGATTTCCCTCTCTATGTCAAATTATATTTATAAGTAATAAGTTTTATTCTAAAATAATTCATCAGGACCAGAGTCTTCAATGAGTTCTATGTCTCGGTCATCAGATGGCAGGGAAACACCTTTGCTACCTGTGGCTAAAGAGAGGTTTGTTGAGATTGAATGCCTCTATTTCGTTTGTAGACATAAGCATTTTATGATCTTTTAAGCTCCTTATTCTATTAAGCAAAAAGTAATAAATTAAACACCTTGTTGTTACTACTTCTAAGGGTTGGCAGCTAATGGGAAAAAAAAAAGCTATGTCATAAATATAAAAATGTCTTATTGGTTGTAAACATTATTACAGCAATATTGTATCATGAAACATTCATCAGCTTCTTTCCTTTCTGTTCTTTAAGGAACATAGGACCTCTGTCCATGCAGCACCACAGTCTCCTGACAGCTTCTTAATTTACTTCCAAGTTTTTTCATTCACCCTTAAGGCTTCGCTCGTAACAGTGCATCACCATGTTTGCCATGGGCATCACCTATGCCATTTACCTTTATGGGCTTCAGTTTAGGGCTTGTCCTGGTTTTGTTTTCATATACTTTTCTAATGATGTGGTCCATACATCTCCACTTTCTCTTTTTTTAAAGTATTTTGCAGCTCACTGTTCTTGATTTTTGTGTTGCACAGCAAGAGCTTTAACTGCTTTTGTTTTCTCTTTTATCAAATTACTGGATGTTTACAATTTGTCTTAAGAACCAGTTTATGAAAGTGTGTATTAGTTCATGTTTACACTAGAAATTTTAATATTTAATATAACCATGAAGGATAATATTTAGTATTACCATGAATAATACATATGTTCATGTTTAGGGTTACACTGTTTGGTGTTGAAATAATGGAATATTTAAAACAAAAATAATATTGACTGTGTTTCTTATTGTTTAACAATAGATATGAAGCTTCAGAGTTGAAGAATGAGCTGAAAGCTGTGAACAAGCAATTAAATTATCTGGACTTTGACAAAGTTTGTGAAAGCTTAAGGTAAAGTTGCAATTTTAGCATAGTAGATGGCTGTATCAATTTATAGGCCAGGGGCGGGCAACCTTTTTGTGATTGCGTGCCAAAACAAGTTAAATTTCTGATGAAAATTCTATCAAGAGCCAACCAAAATTTTTTTAAGAATAGCTTAAGTTCCATTTTTTTTTTTTACAGTGTTTTACTTTCTCTTTTTTGCTGTACCATTTTTAGACCAGAAAATAAACTCCAAAAAGTATAAAAAACCAATAAGAATGGAAATATAGAGATTTAGTGAAAAGTCATAAAATAATGAGGATAGATATTTCGGTAGTGATTATTATAGTGAGTTACCGGTACAAAGCAAAGATATGAGTGGCATTTTATATTTTATGGACTATACTTATATATAGAGAGACTTGTGAATATTGTTAAACCTTTAAATGCAGTGTCAGATTAATTTATTTGTATTCTAATGTTTTGAACTAATTCTCATGAATTATTATTTAAATTGATTCATGAAAAGTGTGTGCTATCAAAATGTGCTAAAAATATATATATGTACAAGATTTTGATTATCAAGTACACAAACAAAAACTTCATGTACAACAACGTCACTAATAAGTACAAAAACTTCATGTACAATAACGTCACTAATAAGTACAAAAAGAAATAACAAAAATTCAGTGCTTATAATATATGATGACAATAAAAATACATTTATTCATTTTCAAAACAACAATAAAATAAAATAAAATTTTTGCCAGCTGAAAAATTGTAAAGAAATTATTTTTTTAAGTTATGATTGGGTTAGTCTTTGAACAAATGTCAGTTTATTAAAATATGAGTTTGCCAGAAATCTGTACTGGCTTTTTAGATATATTACCAGTGATGGCAGTGGGTTTTCTGCTGCTGCATCTGAAACCAAAACACTTAACTGGGAAAAAAAATGTGTTGTGTGTAAGATAAAATGCATGAATGATAAAGCGTCTTATTTGGCCATACTAAAAGACCTATCAGGAGTGCTGTCTGACATTATCTACTGTAGTAATGTGTATGCAGTAGCCTTGTCAATGAAAACCAGTTGTGGAGTCTGAAACCAAAACACTGATAGAGTTTGGGATACAAAATGTTTTTAAATTTGGTAATTTCAAATGCAAAGTTATTTATATGAATTTCACCACTGCATGTACATTGTCTTTATCTTAGGAATAAAAGGCTGCTATTAAGAAATTTCCTTAAATGCAATGTTTGGCATGCGTGCCAGCAGTCGGCCCACCCCCTGGGGCAAAGCCACAGGGGGGGCTAGGGGCGCCTGCCCCCCCTCCCCCCCCCCGACATTTTGGAAATTAGTATTTTTTTACAGCTGATATGTTTCAATTTGTGGGGAAAAAAAATCAAATGGTAATTGAATCGATCCTTGTGTATATGTATTAATAAAATCCGATAATTCAAAAAGATTTTTGCTAAGCAATACTCTATAATTATAGGAAACCTTGGTTTAACAAAATATCGTTCAGCAAATAAAAGTCCTTACATCATTTTATGCGGTAAAACTCCTTGTGCAGCAAAGAAATTGTGGATGTCTTTAATTATTAGATGGGTTGATGTCGAATGAACAATTTAAGTTACAAGTGCTTCTTGTACTATGATGCATGCTAAGGATACACTTCTCAAACTTTGTAAAACACCCGTATGAGAAGTCATTTGAAGCACAATTTTCACCGCACACTGGGCCCACAAACTAAACCTTGTTGTTGTTGCAGTTTTAAAGAAGAATAATTTACTCCGCCGGTTCTTTCTGGGTGTTCAAAAACATCTAAAACATTGCAATTGCATCTAACAAGAGAAGAAATATGCTTCATGATATTATTATTGTCTAAGATGCTTGAAGCTTGTAACTTCAGACTGGCCATGGAATGAATCAAGAACAGAATATCCATACACTGTTATCAATTGGAAAAGCCAGCTCAAATCAATTGAAAATCGAGCAATATCTGCATTGTAAATACTAAAAACAAGATTGCATACACATAGAGGGGGTGACTCGATAGTAACTATAGTATTATTTTTTTAGTATTGATTTACATTGAAAAAGGACCAGCAAAAGAATTTAGAGGTTATTAATTATTTCAATGCTAACGTCATCCCGTAGAGTCGACTTACAAATAATCTAAAAAATTAATAGAAATGTATTTGAAACTCAAGTAGATCTAAATAAAACGAGGTACGGTGGACGAGAGCAGCGCGTTCAGCTTGCGTATCGGCGGTCCGGGTTCGAATTATGGCTAAAGCTAGGATTTTTTTCACGGGTCTGGAGTGTGTCCCTAGTTTGCACTGATTACAGAAACTGATGAACGCTGCACTTTTGTACCCATGAGCCTTAAAGCGGCAAAGTGTGGAAACCACCGATACGCTCCGTTTAAGAGTGTGATGTACGTCTGTCTTATTTGACGATGACCTTCTTCTACAGCGTTCTATTTTGCTTTCCTTTGCTATGTCAGACTGGCAGCCCTGTTTCTCTGATGAACCGGGCAGTTGTTTGTAAGAATGGCTTTTCTTCCATGGTGACTCCTTCACATGCTTGGTAAATACTTAACCGAGGATTAAAACCTAACGGTTACCCTCAAATGATTTAGCAGTCCAGTTGAGGCCATTTCCTGTAGTGTTGTCTCAGTGCATGCTACGGCTATGTGGAGCCACAGTTGAGAGCTGTGTGCCAGTTGGGGACCAAAGTTAGGTGAGAAACCCCAATCTACCATTTAACATCGTTATGCGCTGGATGTTTCTTTCTTATGTTTTTAAACATTAAAAATCTGCGAACGCTGCTTCTCCTGACTTAAAGAGCTATTTGCGTAAAAATATGGTAAAATTTTTTTATGCTAAATTTTGGCTCCCCCCTCGAAAAAAATCCTGGCTTCGCCCCTGCCCACCCCTGAGATTTTTTATTTTTTTATATTTTATGATCTGAAAAATTTAATTCATCTATATATTTAGATCAGTTATTTCCAAGTTTTTTTTAAAGTAATTCATTGATTTTAAAACTCTTTTTATTGGCCATAGATTATATATTTACAAACAGTGATCTATAAATTATTATGTAACAACTGAAGTCTGTAGGTTTATTTAAAAAGATCAATATTAATCAGTAAGGTTATAAACAATTGATTAATATTTCTATCAAGATATACAAAAGAAAATTTTTTACAAGCTATACATTGTCCTTGTGTACTGTCATCAACAGCTAATTCATTTTTTTTCCAGATCGACATTAATAAAAGAAATAAACCAACTCATAGAAGATACCCAATTTCTTCAAGGCTGCCTTGATAATGAAGTGGACATCAGGGACTGTGTAACTCCTGGACTGATGTCCAGAGAGCCAACACTAACTGGTATACATTTATGGCTTTGTTTTAGATCAATTGTTTCTTTTAAAACCATATTTGACCAAATCAGTTTCATTAAAACATTTGACAGATTTCTCTGAGCAGAATTTCATGACCTGGTTAGTTTCATTCAATAATTTGACAGATTTATCTAGGCAGAATTTCATGGCGATATATAACTGGAAGAATGGGACCTTGCCATATGATAGAGATTTTTAGTCCACTCTATACTGTTTTTACTTGAATGAAGATTAGTTTGAACGTTAACCTAAATCATATGTGTGAAGCAGGGATTTTTAGTCCACTCTATAAGTTTTTACTTGATTGAAGTATAGTTTGAACATTAACCTAAATCATATGTGTGAAGCAGCGATTTTTTTCACACCTTGTGTTAAATTTAAACCTCGATGGATAAAGAACTACTTTTAAAGATATTTCTTTCATTAAATAATCTGAGACACATGAAGTGAATTCCAAACGGCAATATAGTGGCAACTTGCTTATCTGGCATAGCAGGATTTGTATCCAGGTCTGGATGGTTTGTCCCTGATTCTACCCAGCTCTTATGGGTACCTGACATTAGCTGGGTAAAAGAAAATGCAGTCTGGCATGTGTGCCGGCCCCTAACCCCCAAATGTGTCATAGACACAGAAACTGGTGAACCAGCCCAGCGGATCATAATGGTTTACTAGGTTTACATTACTTTTTTTTTTTTACTTTTTACTCAAAACATTGAACAATTCAGCATTCATTCAATAGAAGGGCACACCTCTATTTTTTCGCTTTTATGTTTTTCTTGAATAAGTAAACAGTTGGTATTTGTTTATATCTATATTAGAACTCAGAGAAGAGAGGTCGTTGTTAGAGAAAGAATTGCTTGCAACTGGATCACTTACTGCTACACCTATTGTCAACAAACCTAAATTTAACACAGATAGGTAAGAACTTTAAGTTATTTCGTTAATAAAAAACTGAATGTGATTATTATTTTAAAATTTATTTCTAAGAATTTTAGTTAATTTTTTAATACTTTTGGGTGCACAGTCGCCGACCGGCAGCATGTTTGTCCAGCGTAGCAAAGGTCTGGGGTCGAATCCTGGTGAAGGCTAGGATTTGGTCCCGGGACTGGAGGGTGTCACTGAGTCCACCCAGCTCTGATGGGTACCCGACTATCGTTGGGGTAAATTAAAGGCAGCTGGGCAATGTGCTGGCCAGACAATATCCGTTGCCACAGAAACTGGTCACCGCTGCTTCACAGGCCCTTGGGATCAATTTGGTTTGACGAGATACTCTTACTTCACTTTAATATTTTCTTATGTCTGTTTATTATTTTATTTGTCTCTCATTAAGCTACATAGGTCTTTCGCTGTTTGCTTGTACAAATATACTTGATTTTTAATTGGCTTCTGTGGTCTCAGGATGTTATTACAATGATAACAATTTTTTAGTCCACTCAGGCCAAAATAAAAAATCTAACAAATAAATAATATATATAAGACTTATTGCCATTCTTGCATCTGGTATTTACCAAACCAGTGACTTGTGAAATCTTGAAGCACTAGGGGACAGAAGGGAAAAGAGTAAAATAGTAATAATACACATCTTATATCTTATACATTACAGACACTCCTTCTATAAAGAAGATTATTGCGTTCTACGCTCATCCGTGGTCCGAGTCTAGTCTTGCATTTTTATTAATGTTTTAAATGATGTTAAGCTACTAGTTTTCCTGGTATGTTCAGGCAACCCATTCCGTCAGTGTTTCATTTTGCGTATTTTTCAATATTAAGTTACAGTTTTTTGTGAACAATTTCATTTATCTATCCAATGTCTATCTCTATGTGATTTCTATACTCTTCTTTCTGTTGTTATTGTGTATCCAGAAATGTTCACTTTTGACACTAGAATCAGCATCTCATCTCATACCTTCTTTATATAATTACTGAATGCCCATGTTCCCTATTGTTCCCTAGATCTTCAGAGTCCTCTATCCTGGGCCAATTTTTATTTCCAGTTGAAACCCATCCTTAAAATGTATGCCTCTAAGTTGCATCGCAAGGTTTTTTTCTTGGCCAACCTCTTTCTTTTTTTCCTTGTGGGTTTCACTTTAGAGCCTGCCTAGTGATATTGGATGGTGGATTTTTTTAAGTGTGCGTTCTATTCAGCCCCATCTCCTTTTCTGATTTTATGCTCCACATGATAGAGCTAAATGTTTCCATTAAAATAAACATGCTATTTCAGTATTATCAAGTGGGTGGGGCAGACCTAAACATGCTTCATTTATTCATTTCAGTATTTTACTTCAGAATCCTACAAGTTCTAGTGAATCCTCTCCACAGACGACAACAGACTTTTATGAGACTCATAATTATGACGACATCTCTGACGAGTCTCTGACATACGCCCCCAGGCGTGGCCCCATCAAAGCCTCCCATAAAATCTGTGTGTCCTCCACATCCCCCGTCAAGCTGGCATCAGCGAAACTAAAAGCCGCAGCCGACAAGGCAGCCATACTCAAGACCAACTATCTCGCCAGCAGCAACAGTAGACAGGCCTGCTCTTCTCGTAGTGACGGTGACCTGAAGCCCCTGAAAACCAATGAACAGAAGCTGATTGCCGCAGACCAGAATCCCAGCTTGAAGTCCATGAAGCAGGGTGGCGCGCTAACAGAGTGCAGGCCGAAGCGGCGGTCGGTCAGCACCGGAAGACTCCGGGTGGTGGATGTGACTCACATCATGGATGCACAGAGCGGGAAGGGGGATCCGGTCGCCACAGCCGCTGAATGCTTGTCGTTTTCGTCTGGCCCTTCGTCAATCTCCTCGTCACCTTTCAACCCTTCACCTCCACAGTATGCATTGGATGCAGATACCATTATTAGACCCGGAAGCGCCCATGCCGACAGATTCAGAAAAATGGTTCTGGGTTGTAGGGATGGAAAATAAAAGAACTTCTACATAGTTTTGCATATCTATACTTACAGTATTCTATTTATATATTTTGCTTTGTTATCATCAGCCAGTGATATCCACCCAACACTTGTTGCAAAGACCTATAGCAGAAGTTTCTTTCTGTGATCTGCTCAGCCTTAAAAAAAAAGGTTGCCACAGCCATTACATGGTTTTATGCTTCATAAGTCAACACCAAATATGCTAATGTACACGTTGTTACATAATATGCAAATTATATAAATATGCAAATTTCATTCAGAAACATTAACACTGAATATTAAAATTCAGTACTTCTCTTATGGGTGGTCCCAGGTCTCAGTGCTGGAGAAATTATAAAATTGATCTAAAGCCCCCCCCCCCCCCCAACTCAGCCAGTAGCTCCCAAAAATTGTTCCGTATCAATTAATTAGTGAAGTTGATGTCGATATTTAACAAGATATATCACAGGTAGTAATAAATCTATTCAGAGACAGATTGGATATAAAGTTTATATATTGACCAGATTTGAGAACTTTTATCTGTGTAAATGTTTCTACACAAAATATTTTTAAGCATAAAATATAAATTATAATAATTTAAATAAAAAACAACAAGGATTAGTTCAATATAAATTATACTTTCAATTTGACACATGACTGAGAAGTTCATTATTTTTTTTTATTGTATTCCACACTATTAAAAATATAACGTATATAATATCATTCATTAAAACATTTGACTACAAGTATTAATATCTCTTAAGTAGACAAAATGTTGAGAGCGGTTCTCAATTAATTAAATTATATCTCGAAACAACCACCACCATATGCACCCCATTGAGTAGAGTATTTCTTTTAATTTGTTTTTAAGGGCACACAGATGAGCGCTCACCAACATACAATAGAGCCTTTTGTATGTTCTAGCCTTGGCTTACAATTGTGTGGCCAGCAAAATTCCAATAGAGGCCTTTATTTTTAAATTGTTCTCCTAGGGGCTTGTTTAGATCAAAATGGTTTCTAAGGTGTGACCTAATGAGTTCAGAAATGTTAATATTTACAGTTAGTTGAGGGTCTTTAATAGGTTTAATGAAGATACTCCTTATGCCACAACTGTACTGTTGAATTTGTATGTTCTGTTCTTCAGTCACATCACAGCTCATTAATTTTTCCATTGTTCACAAATGGCTAGTTTATGTCCTTTAAATTGTATCAACTTACTTCTACAATATGCTTCAATAACTAAAATTGTAGCTTTGTGTATTTTAGCAATACTAATAATTTTGTATGAGTTTGGTTTTTCTAAAACAAAAAGATTTCCTGCCATTTTTGTTCAAATTGACCAGCACGATTCATTTGAAATTCTCCAAAATAGTTAAGGGAAGGATGTAAATGTTTGAAATTATCATAGCATTTTTTCTTTTTTTCAATACAATATATTTTAAAATTAAATGTGAATTACACCTAAATATCCAAACCAGGATAATATTTTTTTTCTTCAAATGCAGTTCTGAAATTTTTCTGGCTTCTACTTCTAGCTCACAGTTATCATTTAGAAAGAAAAAAAAAGCCATTTAAATTAGGCAATGTGTTGGTTGACGCAATCCCATTGAACATTGTTATTATGATAGGAAAAAAAATTTTTTTATGTCCCCTCTATAATGGAAAGTTCTTAAAGGCACTTCAGAGTTTAATAATTTACCGTGTTGAAAACATACAATACGATGTTTAACTGGAGAATTTATAGACTGCTTTATCCCCTTAACTTTCTTAAATATTTGGGACTTGATAAAGTTTTATTTTTTCTCTCACTGGTGAATTTGAAATCTGTAAAATATTGTGTAAATAAAATAGTACTTTTACTGCAATGTGTTGTCATTTTTCATGCTCAATATTAATACTAACAGGTGTACCGGTATTTAAAAAAAAATCTTATAGCTACGTTCACAAAATTGAGTGTAGAACTGATGCAGGCATCAAATAGATTATAATCATCAAAACGTCAAGGTATTCTGTTCTACTTACATTATAGTGATGTTTAATTATTCTGCTGTATACTGTATAGCACAAAACTCTCTCTGGTCTGGGTATTGTGTATTATTTCAAAAATAGTAATAATTAATGTACAAGATAGATACCAAACTTTTTTTATTACAAATAACAAAGTTTCATTCTGTTATACTCCTATTCTGTGCTAACAGTTTAATTCTGTTATATTCCTATTCTGTGCTAACAGTTTAATTCTGTTATATTCCTATTCTGTGCTTAGCAGTATCTGCCCCCCACACACCTTACACTATTTGCCCCCACCACTGCTATGCCACTGGTGTCTACCCTTGGATTTCTTACCTATGACACTCTATTATTACAGTTCCTTTTATTATTATTATTATGGTGACTTTACCAGAACTCCATAGGCTGTTGTTGGTAATGCTATACGTATTGCTATATCCCCCTTCAGTGGTGTAGCCAGGATTGTAAAGTATGGGGGAGGGGCGAATAGTGCAATGTAGGGGGGGAGGTTGGGGGTGGGTGCAATGGTAAAAAGTGTAAGTGGGGAAAAGTGCACAATGGAGGCAAAGTGGGTGATGTAAATAGTATAGTCTAATTCTGAACCGGTGCACAATTCTCCCATAACCTATTGAAAAACATATAATAAATTATAATATACATGGACCGCTTGCTTTAGTATTTCTGCTATACGATGAACCGAATCACTGATTTTCGGAATTTCCGATTCGTTATTTCCTTTGCACTTCCGTTTTATTGAATCGCTTCGATTTTCTAAATTAAAAATTAAAATCGAAAGTTGTATAAAGCGGAAACATTTAAGAAACAACGAGGAGCGTAGAAGTAATTTAAGACAGCCTTATTGGTTGCGCACGGGAAAAAAAGTTGATATAAGCTCTAAAAATAGAGCAAGTGGTCCATCTTATTATAATTATAGTCTATGAACATATCTTTGTTTGCGGACCCCCCACCCCCCGCCCTAATCCCTTTTGAGACTACGCGTATATGGTCTCTTTCATATCAACTGCATAGTAGGCCTAAGGCCCTAAGCCCTAAGCATAGCATAAGTACTTATACTTATAAACTGTGTTACCGTTAAAAATAACTTTTAAAAAAATCATTAAAGTTGTCAATAATAGCCTACTTAGGCTATTAGATCAAGTCCTTGAAATATATTGTGTATTACGCTGCACCAAACATCGGCTAACGCGTGTCGCAATAGCACGATACAAAACATATTAAAACAAAAACAGCATCAACGATATATTTTTTTTTTTGGCCTGTTGCCTGGAACGCCTCCCGTTGCTAGGAGCAGTCCACTGACCTATACAAGTTTCCTCAATGTCGGGTTACGCAAGAACTGAAACACCGGGGCCCCCGATCGAAATTCGGGTTCAAAACAGAAAGAACAGTTTTGACATTTAATCCGAAAAGTTCAATTTCATGACATAAGTATCACGAGACTCGTGAATATGTGGCGATCAACAGGTTTTGCGGGAGATTTCCCGAATCTTCTTCGAAGAGCAAGTGATTTTACAATGTCAAGGACGCGCTGACGGGTCATTTGAGTTAACGTCATTGGTGGAAATAATGAGGGGAAAGAAAGCAGAAATTACTAGTTGAACCTCGCTGCGACAGCCGCCTTTTCGATTACATTATTGCATCATTTGTTGTTTTCCTGCAACAGGAAGAAATCGATAGGATGGACTTACAATTTCATAAAGTGTTAAGAATGAGTGTTACTAAATTTAGCCCAAGCTTCGATCTACTTCTAGCATGCGCTAGATAGGCATGCATTCGATCTCGGTTTTCAACGAATATCATAAATCATCCGAGAGCCATTAATTAGTAATTATAGCAATTAGAGAAATCCGACACTGATGAGAAGCAGGGCAATTATTTTCATATGAATCAATAGAAATCCCATTGATTCATTTTAGACACTTCAAAACAAATACCAAACAAATAATTATAAAGCATAAATATTGGCTTAACGTAGGCCTACTATAAGAAAATCTAAAAAATGCATAGGCCTACAATATATGAGTAAGAAATAATGAATGAATATTTAATGAACATGACGAGAAATAAGTGGAAAGTGATGTATTTATAGATACTGACCACGGACCAAGAGTAGGCTATCATGGCCTATTTAAACCAGATTCCATTTTCCCCATCCTGACTCAATGTCTGGAACCTTATTTGTAGAACTGACAACTGTCCAGCGGGCACATCACGTAGTAGGCTATTGACGGTGAAAAAAACGGGGAAAACTCATGGACATCAGGTATTTTCCCCGTCGATAGGCCTACGACGTGGTGTGCCCGCAGAGATGTGTGTCAGCTGACTACCAACGTACTTTTCCGCGGCAGCGCCTTTGGTTCGCGTAACGAAGGTCCTGGGTTCGAATCCTGGTGAAGGCTAGAATTTTCTCCCGGGCCTAGAGGGTGTCGCTAAGTCTACCCAGCTCTGATGGGAACCTGTATAGTTCGGGGTAAAATAAAGGCGGCTGGGCATTGTGCTGGCCCTAGTATGCCGTGGGCACAGAAACTCGTGAACGCTACTTTACCGACGAGATACTTCCCACACTGAATTATTTTCGAATACACATGTGCACCCATATTGGTGCCTATGATCTGCACCATAAGACCGTAAGACGCTCAATGCAAACTGAAATGCGAAGTCCTCAACAACAGATCGATAATAACCATTTAAAACGCTAACATTCCGGAACCAGTTCCTGCCATTCAATTGGGGAAAACTAAATTAGGTGTCAAAATCTATTTTTAAATTGTCTTAATTGACTTAGCATTTTAGAGGGTGACACATTTCCAGTAAATTCAAACCAGTTGACCTTGTTTCTCTGTTTACAAAGTGGTGCTAAAGCAGTAGACATTAGTAGTTCACTGGGCAGTAATGCCAAAGGAGTACTTAGGAGATTTTACGCACAGAGGACGAATTAAACAATAGGCGCCCCACCCTTTACCTGTTAAATTTAATTTGTCTAGCCTAAATGTATCGCGCCACCTTTTGGCACTGGCACCCCTTCACCTCGGATCCCGGGCACAATATGTATCCTCTACATTCCACCACCCCCGCCCCTCCGCTAATCCTCTACATAGCGGCACTAGAAACTGAAAAAGCCGTTATGTGAAGGAGGTGGAGAGGCATTGCCATTCAGAAGACATTTCCTTCAGCTTTATAGTATTGTTTGTTATCTTCACAGCCAATGTTAAATTATTTCATCTCAACATTGCAATGAATTAGACAAAGGGTCTGAAACCTTACGACACGCAAAGTGATATTCATGGCACACAAAAGACTCCACAGAAGCCGATTTTTTAAATCCAACTGGAAACAACGTACGCTAGCATTATAATAACTAATTTCTGTTGTGTGCCAAATTTAATGTAAATCCATTGGTAAAAGTTCAGGAATTATATTTTAGCTCAGTGTATTTTAGACGCATGGGGGGAGACGAATGTTCAATTCTCATGCAGGGATAGTGCTAACTTTTTCTTAAATGAAAACCCCGATTAAAATATAATTAAAAAAATGTAAATTACTTTCTTAAATGTTTTCAGTAAATAATAATAATAGTTTTTTTTTTTAAATTATTAAAGCATTATGTTCATTGTAGTTTATAAAATTATTATTTCTAGCTTTAAGCCTAAATAATTGTTTCCCCAGGCAAACGGCAATTTAAATGAACTTAATTGCAATTTTAAAACCTTTTTTTGTTTACAGAAAGTAAAATCTAATAAGTTAATTATATTTAGACATGTGGGAGACGGGTGTTCGATTCTCATCCAGGAATAGTCCTAACTTTTTGTTAAATAAAAAGACAGTCATATTTTTAACCCGATTAAAATATTTATTTTAAATTTATTTTAATGTAATTTTTTTACCCAGGCAACACCGGGGAATTTATTTTCTTATAGATTCTATATTAAAATGACAAATAATATATAATATTAGTTATATTTCAAAACCTACCAGTAATTTGTTTGGCATTACTAGAATTCAATTTGGAAACTTAATTTATTAAAGGGAGGTAATAACCCAAATTCTTTGCGTTGATGTTTCTAGTGATTTGTTTTTATTAATATAAAATAAAAACGGCTTAGTTTACAATTTATAAATTGTACAAGTTATCAAAAACAAAAAGATTAGCTTAGTTAAAAATGATATAAATATTATATTTTTATACATTTTATATGTAGCCTAAGCCATACATTAAACATTAGATGAACTACTCCATTAGACTAATTAAATAACATCTACACCGATTTAAAATAATAGAAAGATAAAACTGAAACTAATTATAGAATAATCTTAAACTATTGTTAGTGTTAGCCAAGGCTAAGCTTAAAATTAACGTGCATTAACTATCCTAGAAACTAAAATAAAATCATGAATAATTGACGAGTCTTAAATTGGCAATTTGGATGCAAATCCATTTCCGCTATGTTTTCGTAAACAATCGTATGATTATCTTTTCGGCATGTTTCAAGTGCATTGTGGAACTTCCGGTTTCAATTTGTTTTGCTTACAAAATACAATGGCAACCATTACGATTGCAAGCAGAGATTTACGCCTTGTTGCTGACTTAACATTCACGGATGTTAAGAAATTCATTGCACTTTCAAACGCAAGTTCAGGCCGACTACAAATAAACAAAGGCTACAAGTATTATTGTGAGGATTATGACTTCAATATTAAAAGTGAGTATGCCAGAATTTATAGCAGAAGGCAGCTTTTTAAAAAATCAAATTTAGCGAATAGGATCGGAAGTGAAGTTGCATCCAAAACTTATGCATGCATAAGATTTAAGACTGGTCAGTGAGGTCTATGCACAATTCCTTAGATACATAAAATCGATCACGTGATGCTTTGTAAACTAAAATAAATGGCTGATTTTACATTGATCTTAATGGCACCTATGCTTATAAAAAAAAATAATTTTTCACATATTCTTGAATATTGTTATATTTTAAATGATGCTCACGGAAGCAACAATGATTATAGACATACAATTATTAATGGACAACACCTTGACTAAGCTTATTTGTTGATCTTTCAAAGGAAATCGATGAAAATATGTTAGATTCTTTACATGATAATTTAGCGGTAGATTGTGCGCACCAACAGCAGCGCAGTAAGCCATTGTTAATGTTTACAAGTGTATTTACTCAACATCATGTGACAGGGAAATCATTCTGCATAGACCTCATTAACATAGCCCTAATAATATTGTTGCAGTAGAGTAATAAAATTGTTGGTATGTCATACGATCCAAAAACAAGAAACAAAAGATACGTTTGATGTATTTTCATTGTGCATGGACAAAATCCAGCTATTTAGATTTAGCCATGTTTTACATGTCAGGATTAACTGTTAGAATTTAACACGAGTTTAAAAGCAATTTAAATTGAAAGATTAGGACTAATTATTATGAGGCCAGTAGTTTTTGTTGTGTTGGAAAAAGTTTGTAAAAAAAATGGATTTTTCAAAAGCGAACAAACAAATATGGTGCTTTCAAACTCAATATTATGCCCTTATCATTCTTAAGTTCTGTAAGTCCCTATCAGGATTCAAAGATGATGCCTGTAAGACAGGGGTCGAGAGTTGACTAACCTATTTTTCAGCCCCCGGCTTAGAATTCTCTCGTAGAGCCGGATTTCGATAAGCGGTAGAAGGTCGTTGTCAAGGAGACGTTTAAGTCTAGGCTTGATCTCGCGGCATCACAATAACATAGAAGACAACATAGTTCGACGTAGAGAATGTTGGCACGGGCGATCTATAGGTTTGGAGACAAAGTTAGTGTGTAGGCTAGTGGGGACGGTAAACACACAGAATCTGGAGCAAGTTGATAGTTGATATATGTGCGACCGTGAGTGGGACTATTCAGGGACAAAGCGAGAGAGAACCTAGCACGCTAATAAATCTAGCTAGACACTGACATGTGCGGGACTTGGTAGGTTCGATGCAAAACTATTTAACGTAGGGACACTGAAAAATGTGTACAGAACTTGGACTTGTGGTCTGATGTTTGGATCACACCCAAGCCAAGTCAACTGTCCACAGACAGATGAGTGTTTTCTGACACGGGTGAGTTGAGTTTTGCATCGATACCTTCCAATAGACAATAGATAATATATCGATATATTTAGAACAACCTACCTACATCCTACATCCTACATATCCCGTAGTCTGTTAGACCGTTGGGGCGCCACAGATGACATGTAAACCAGCCTCCTCCACTCCTCCCGTCTCTCAGCCGTTCTCATTGCCTCGCACAGTTTTGTACCTGTCCATTCCTTGATATTATCTTCCCAACGTTTCTTTGGTCTTCCTCTCTTTCTGCCTCCTCTGGTGGTACCCTGCAGGATGGTCTTTGCAAGCCCGTTGGTTCTGGTGACGTGGCCATACCATTCCAGTTTTCTTTTCTTGGCTGTAGCCAGCAGGTCTTCATACTTTCCAATTTCCTGTTGTATTCTTTTTCTTATCTGTTCGTTGGTGATATGGTCTTTGTAACAGATACCGAGCAGGGTCCTGAAGCATCTCATTTCCATGGCGTTTATCTTATTTTCCAGCTCCGCTGTTAGTGTCCATGACTCGCAAGCATATAAGAAAATGGAGAGGACCAGTGAGCGCATCAGCATTTAGAACAACATTAAGGGTTTTTATTGACTATTATGTAGGTGACGGCCTGTGCCCAGGCCCGTACCCGGCCCGTGGTCCCTTAGCTCGTGACCGGTGGCCGTAGCAACATGGCCGAGAGCGGTGGCCAGCTACTGGTGGCAAAGTGGCTGATTACTGGTGGCAAAAGGCCGGTGGCTGACGGTGGTCGACGTGACAGTGGCCAGTGTTGAGATGACAGTCTAGTACGTAGTAGTGTCGTGGTTGACGACCGGCGGTGCAGACTGATGGCTGACGACAGTTTGGTGTCACAGTTACGTCAGTAGTGTGTCGCGGTGGTGCGTCAGCGGAGAGGGGCTGTATGATGCCGTTGAGGACCAAGCCAGTGGAGACGCGTGGCGTAGGCTATGATATTGTAACGGTTGTGTTTTGATAACATTCTTTTATATGTTACGTTTCATGTAATAATCATTTAGTAAAGATAAAATGTCTTCCTTTGTGTTTACTATATGTCAGTTTGATATTAGTTAGTGTTATATTATCTCAATCCTTAAAATCACTATTAATAAAAGTAGAATAGTTTATAGTTCTCTTAATCAAACATCATGTGTTTGTTGTTTCATTTACGTATGTGTAAATGTTTTAATTGTATTGTATTTTATGCAATAATTAAGATCTGGGACCTACCTAATTAAGCGAGCCATGACTATAATAATCATTTAATAGTCATTTACGTAATTAATTTAATGAGGAGGTTCTTGACAGTCGTGCAGCCAAGGTATGAGGAAGTTATTTTAGCTCCAACCACTGTTCAAGCCTATCCTTATGCGAGCTGCCCATAGGGCAGTTTAAGATCTACTTGTTACATTCGTGTTCCCCCTTTTCCGAATGTACATTTCTATGACCCCTAGAAGCCTGCCTCGTATTCCCTTAATGTAGTCTGGAGGTGCGTTGGCCAAGCCGATTTTGACTGACACGGGAATTCCTCCCCCCCCTTCCCCGTCTTGAGCGGATGTATCCTTGTAAGGTCACCTTTGAATCCAGACATTAAGGACAATGCCTGTGTACCATTCATGACGTCGCACCGCGCCCCATCCCCCGGAGGGGGGGGGGGCGTCACCAGAGCTTGTTGTGTGGTACCACCACCAGAGGACAAGCTGTTTTGGCTCTCCGGTCCCTCAGCGCGGGATACCACTAGTCTCCCACTGAGGAGATGGGGGGCGAGGGAGGGGTGGAGGCATACGGCGACCGCAGTCACATGCATCGGTCCACACTGGTCTGACTCGAGAAACCAGTGTGGTTAACACACTACGCCAGCTTTGAGGGTACAGAAGTGTATGTCCTAATCAGAATCGGGTTCCGGTTTCTGGACGAAATCCGGGCTATGCGAGCCCGCGCAACCGATTCTCATGTAAGCTTAAACGGTTATGGAAGCCTTATGTGAACGTATTTTTCTATTATCGTAATATCTAACGCTATGTATAAATCGTCGAATAAAAGAAATAACAAAAATTGTAGATCAAGTAAACTTTTAGGCTGTTGGAACGCGGAATGAATTAGAAATCCTACTTTGGCACACTTATATCAAAAGATTGCCGATTCCTGAATTTGGTTACACGAATTAAAAACACGCGACAGATAAACACGCGAAACTTAAACACAGACACTTAAACATACGGACACTTGATTACACGATACTTAATCACACGACAGTTTAAACATTAAAAATAGGGATGACTTGGAAGTGAGGAAACCCAAAGATTGGGTGTAGGGCACAGGTGTCCCCCGTAGGTCTGTTGATGCCATGAGTTATTTTCCTCCGCTTATCCCATTTTTTTTGTTACTATTGGTAACATAATCTATACCAGGGACTCAGGGATCGGCAACCTAAGGCACGCGTGCCACACTTGGCACGCAGAGCGATTTTATATGACACGGGAGATATCTCCCCACCCAAGTCATCAACGTACCGGTACGTCAGCATAATTAATGGCTGCTTAAAATTAGGGATAAACTTCATGAAAATCACAATGTATGTTGACTGTTAAAGTTCAAGAAAGTCTGTGTGCAAATATTTTATCAATGGAATTGCAAACTGTGATTGAACCTTTTGTAAAGAAAGTCGATTGTATAGTATCTTACCCTTTCTTGATTTACATGCATTTCAAGTCTCCTCTATAAGAAAAAGATACGGAATATAGATCAAGATATCTGCTGTTGCACACACGGTTCATTGCATTAGGCGAGGTTAAGTCTTGGATAGATTCGTTTCTTGTCTGGAAGCAGTTAATGTGTTTCTTGATAAAAACAACAACAACAACATTTTTCGATATTGAATTAGCAGAACTGACTGTTAAAGCCGATGTTTCTGAATGACAAGTCGACACATTTCAGTGAGTTTTACAAGGACGGGGTTAGACCACTGGAATGGATTTGCATTGAAACTGAATATACCTTACCGTGAAATCCATTTCAAAACATTTGAACTATATCCCTTATTTAAGGCATATCACGATAGATAGATGGGCCTTTTCAGAAGTAAGCTTACTTTGAAGTACTCAAATCAACGGGAGATAATTAGACTAATCCGTTTTCTTTGCGTTAAAATGTTTTAATATGTTTCCAATTTTTTCTTTATAAAAAAAGAATAATGGCTTACAATATATAACTCTAAAATGATCAAACTATACAAAATTATTTAAATATTATATGACTAAATAACTTATATTTACATTTTTAAACACTACATTAACTACCCAGTTCGTATGATTGATACGTATCAATTCCGCTTAATTGTAATTTATACATATAATGAATGAAGGTAATTGATTAAGGTAAAAATATTAAAATCTCAGTCATTCGGAGATCAAAATATAAGCTAATAATAAAGGTGATTAAATTTTTTATTGTCAACTATAATAAAAATCAATCGACATTAACCTTTAAGCCGAATTTTGTAAGCTTATAGTAAATTTTCTATTATTTTTTTTACAGACTATAGGCCTATTCATTAAAAAAACAATAACAGATGAATATCACAAACATGTAAAAATGTTTTATTAAATATAAAACGCTTGAACGATTTGCTCTATAAAGCTCCGTTGCTTTTGGCATTGGTCTTGCTACGGCGCTAGCAAAATTGTCTTATAAACAAAGTATTGTAGAGCAGGTTGTTGGCACGCTGAATGATTTAGAAATCTTAGTATGGTACACTATTAGCAAAAGGTTGCCGACCCCTGACCTATATAATTTTTCTGTTTATTTTAATGTTATATTAAAAAATGTGTTTATCTTGTGATTAGGTGTCCGTATGTTTTTATCTGTCGTGTGATTAGGTGTCCATATGTTTATCTGTCGTGTGATTAGGTGTCCGTATGTTTATCTGTCGTGTGATTAGGTGTCCGTATGTTTATCTGTCCTGTGGTTAAGTGTCGGCAAACGCTGAATTACACTTCGTTGCTTTTAAAAACTTAAAAAAAAATATATTTCTCTGACATCAAAAGAAGGTGTATAGCATACTGTTTGTATTTCCAAGAAGATAGAGTACGTTATATGCGTGTGAAATCAATGTGTATTCGAAAGTATGATAAATACTTATTACAGTTATCTAAGACCTGTGTGCGATATGGGCACTGTTCTTTCTAGCACGTGCCAACTCATCCAGCCGCCTTTAAATAAGGTCAGTTACCCTTCAGGTGAAGGGAGTAACAACGGTGTTAAACCAAGGATATAATCCGCAATAATCTTCTCTAGGCTTAAAATGAAAGGGACTGGAAGATACTGGATTACATAATAAGACGCATTAAAAAAAAAATCTTATAAACAAGTAGATATTGTTTTATGGCTGATTTATTTCAATGGAACACATACAAATTTTACACATTTGGCAACTTTAAAACAATTTCTCTATTCACCAAAAAAAATAAAAATAAATAAATAAATTGTTCCATAAAACTAAGAAGTAAATGTTGCCTACAATTTTGTTCAGAGTGCTTTGAAAATCTCTGACTAGATTATATTATAAATCAATAAAGCTAGAGGCCACATTGTACTGTCATCTTTCATCTAAACTGCCATTACTTTGAAACCTGCCGCTGTAATTACTAATTAGAGTCTTCTAGCAAGTTCAGCGTTGTGTTAATGTTTCTAAAGACCAATGTATGTAGCAAGGTCGGCCTTGCTGTGTCATGGCCCGTGTTTCATATTCTAATTGCCAATATGTCGTTCAAGTTTCAGTGTTATAGTTTTGCGTCTGCAACTGTAAATTTGTAAGCTACACAGTTCAACAAGTATATTTTTTCTATAAATTATACGTTCTAGTATTTTGCATGGAATAATTGTAAGGGAAACATATATATAATTTTCAGGTTCAGATTGTATTCCCTTTTTGAAAATCGGCGGTTAACCCTTACAGTCCCGGGCGCGTATATAGCGGAACTGAAGGCAGCATAGATAGAAGTAGGTCGGCACAGGAAGGGTTAAATTTGCTAGTTTCCAATCTTTGGCATTTTGCCCTGGTTTAGACAGGCCAGAAAAGTATTGTAAAAAATATTTCGTTAAATAAGCAGTCTCATATGGACCAGAATAGTGTCTGTAGAAGTCCAAATTAAACAGTTTGTCTTTAGAAGTAAAATTTATGAAAAATTATAGCCTATTAAAAAAGCATGCATTTTGAAGCTTGCCTATATAGAAGTACAATTTATATAAGATTATATCTCCATAAGACTAATAAAGAAAATATTGAAGCATGGTTCTGTAAAAAGATTCAATATGTCATTCGAATAATAAAATGGCATCTATCTAATTGAACATAGCTGAGTCATTCATATAAAGAAAAAAAACGGCTAGTCGAAGTTCAGCCACGTACAGATTTTTTTCTTAATGAGACGAGAAAACCCCAAGAGTTCTGTTTATCCAACTACGGCACTAATCAGAACCCATAATAACAAAGCGTCTCACTAAAAACCCAAAGGGTTTCTTAACTTCTTAATGATTATTTCTAACGATGTAACGGTTTCTCAAAGCAAGACAAAGTTATTGTTAGCGGGTCATACAGGTTTCGCGAAATAAGAATTCTTTACACCTATATAATATAGGCCTACTTATATTTGGGTTGGATACTTTTTGGGAAGTGAATATTAAAAAAATATGTGTTGAAATTCGCAATGATACTTTGCTGAGAATTATTTTTTGTAAACTTTAAAATTGTGATAGTTCAGATAGAGACAAACTGGAAATGTAGAACAATTTAAGATGCGTCTGTATTATCTAGTTCAATTTAAGATATATAAATAGGCTATCTAGTGGGTTTACTCCAAATGTAGAGTCAAATCTATACTCTACAATTCTGATACTTTAGAAGCATTATGAGTGGGACAACTAAAAAGAACATTTTTAGGGAGAAAATTGAAATTTCTTGGGAACAAATGATTGTATTCTTTTCAATATAAAAATATTTCCTTAATCTTGAGTAGATTATAGAATGAGCTTTGTCGGGTATCAACGGACTTCAAGGTTGATGAAGTGTGTAATGAAGTGTGTAAACCAGAATAATCCGTTTTGAGTCCATCGGTTAAATTCTTCTTCTTATTCTATTAGCCAGTCTGCAGAGAAGTTTGCTCTCTTGCTGTCAATGTCAGACACACTGTGTCACATACTGGCATTGTTATTCTGAGTTTTCCTTTGTGGCTTTTTTTTTCAAACCCCGCAGTTCAAGAGAGATTTCGGTTCTGCGCCCAGCACCTGTCAGTGAGTACGTAGGGTACAGCTCCCGTTATGCCTGTGGAGATTCACTGCACCGGTCATACATCAGAAAGGAAGCCTGGTGTAAAACAATCAAGGGAAACAACTGTACCCGCTCGAAACGGGTACATGCTTGACCATAACTTTCCTAACAGAACACTGTAATGGCTCAATATACGCCCAACATTTGACCAAGGTGTAAATAATTGCATACAATATTGGGCTGATATTGGGCCAACAGAACCCTTTAAGGGGGTTAGTATGTGCAACAATTCAGGATTACGAGGCAATGATACATCCAATTGATATGCCAAAGGCTGAAAATGTAAGAATGCCTACGGTGTCCCGACACATGCTAAATGACAACATGCCTTATCGATGGCAACATGGCTGGGTCATGAAACGTGCCAGCCTTACTTTAGGCGTTGGCCCAAAAGCTGGAGTTATGAGGTCTAAAAAAAAAATAATCGGACCAGCCAGGGCGTATCGTTAAGGTTGAGCTCAGAGGAGGAACTTAAAAGTTCTGTCCGGGCTCCAGCCACGCCACGCCGAAGGCGTAACATGCCGTGTAACAGTGAATGTTTCCACAGTCCAGCGATTGTTGACTGCGGCTCCTCTAGGATCATTTTCGTGGTGACTCACCCGTATACCTGCACTGTCACCCGGTAGCACAAATCCTATACTATAGGCACAGGCATCCAGGCACCGGGTGGTTCTGAGACGGGGTTGCTGCGTCCATTGCTTCCTCCCCACCGAGACCCCGTGGCCTCTCGGCAAAGAAATGGGTCTCGGACACGCAGCGGTGGCTGTCCCACATGCGTATGCCCGCCGGTGTAATCTTAATAGGATCGTATCGGCAGTTTACACACTTCGCCAGCTTTGAGGTCCATGAGTACAAGAGCTGGAAGAATTCGCCAGGCTTAGGTACTTATACAACGGCTAAAAAAACACACTATTATCTTTGTTTAAATTACTGCGGTTCCAACTTCAACCTCATTCATAATTCTACACCGCAACATTTGATTGGTACAAAAGTACAGAGTGTCATGACGTCACAATCGATGTTTTTTTAATTGATGGGTCCAAATATTGACGTTTTTGCTTTTTTTGGCATGAGAGAAAAAAAATATATAGACAGAGTGGAAAGGGGAGGGGGGGGGGTGAATGACGGAATAAACCAGAACTAAATGGGAAATGTTTTACATGTACTTGTAACAGGCAGTTTGAATCAATGATACTTAACAGGAAATATAAACAGCAAACGCTTAGCATTTTAACTGAATTAATAGGCTTGCTATCTATTACTAGTATTATTATTATTATTGTTATTATTATGCTACTCTTAAATGTAAATAAAAACTCTACGTGTATTAATTTATAATTGAAAAGTATTCTTTCAACGGGAAATATCAACAGCAAAAACTTTGCATTTTAACTGAGTTGATATTATATGTTATCTTATATTTTACAGATGCTCCTTCCATGAAAAAGATTTTTGCGTACTGCGCTCATCCGTGGTCTGAGTCTAGTCTTGCATTTTTATTAATGTCTTAAATGATGTTAAGTTACTGTTTTTCCTGATTTGTCCAGGCAACCCATTCCATGCCCTAATGCTCATCGAGAAGAAATAGTGCTTATATGCATTACTATTATTATTATGTTATTTTAAAAGTTTGTAAATTTTATAAATGTATTTTTTTAAATAATTGATATGTATTCTGATTCTGACTAGCTATTGTTTATCAGAAAAGTTATTGAAACGTAAGATAGAACGCTCCATATTTCTTATTCGTGCCACAAGAACATAGCCATACAGGCCTACATTACTTTTTTTCTTCACGAGCATGGAATGGGTGGCTTGCACAACAAAGTAATATCACTTCAAAATAATATCTTTTCAAAATGCATGACTAGACCCAAAATAAGGATAAGCATAGAAGGCAATAACCGTCTCTCTAGAATAAAATATAACGCTGTATACATTATATTATTACACTTACACATGTGTTACGTGGAATGTTTTTTAACCTAGGATAATGTCAAGTAGCGGCAAATCATGTACGTGCTTTATCATAATTATGTGGATGTAGACCTGAGTAGGGAATTGAAAGGTCGTTTTAAAGGGCACCAAAGATGCTGCCGCTCCATCGAGGGCAGAACAAGAGCACAGACAGTGTCTGAAGTAGCACGGCAAGGTACATCAGCGTCGGCGCCTTCTTTGGCAACTGTGGTAGGTGGGAGATCTCTGAGTGTGAGTGTTCACAGAAGGGAATGAGTCAAAATGTAACTCAAATGAAAAGTTTAAAATACACTCGTGGAATTGACTAACCCTAACCCGTTAAGTGGCAATAACTGATGTATCAACAATGACCTTGCTTGAATGCTGACTATGACTTTTTTTTATGTACGGCTGTGAAACATGGACACTTACAGCAGATCACCAGAAAAGAACCAGAGCCCTGGAAATGAGATGCCTGCCTAAAATTTTGAACATCTCCTACAACGATCGAGTTACAAATGAGGCTGTCCGTGAGCGAATCACCAACGTCATCGGCCCTCACGAGGATCTACTCATCGCCATTAAAACTATAAGACTCAGATGGTACGGGCATGTGGCAAGATCCGAGGGCCTGGCGAAAACCATCCTGCAGGACACAGTGCAGGATGTAAGAAAGAGAGGCAGGCAGAAGAGACGATGGGATAATGACATCAGAGACGATGGGATAATGACATCAAGGAATGGACCGGCTTGTCTCTTGCATATTCCCAGAGGGCGGCGCAGAACTGAGACGAATGGCATAAAATCATCCAACTGTCAAAAAATGGTGCCCCAACGACACTCCCTCTGGTTATGGGATAGGTGATGGTGTGACTATGATTCTCGGTAGTCTAGACTTCGGATGACTATAACGAATGTCTCATGTTCGAATCTATGTTATATGGTGATGTTTTTTTCCCGGGCCTTAAAGTTAAAGTATGTCTTATCTTCTTATACATTACAGACGCCCTTTCTATAAAGAAGATTATTGCGTCCTACACTCATCTGACATAAAGTCATACTTCCCTGATTTGAGGTATGTTAAGATAGATAGTTGGGCTTTTTAAAAAGCACTCAAAACGGAATTTCTAACCCAAGGCAAGATTTTCAAACTCATGGACTACTGTTTTCATACCACATTAAGCCTGACTGGCTTGTTATTACTGCCACCTACTTAACTCTGAAGCCGGCTGGTCCAGCGGTTAGTTCACCGGCCTGTCAACCAAAAACCAACGGACAGGTCGCGGGTTCTAGCCCTGCCACCGACGGATCCCTGTCGCCCTGCAGGAGTTTTGGGCCTAGTGGACGTAATAATCTTCTATCTAGAAGGAACGTCTGTAAACTTATAAGAATATTTTATTAGTGATGGGATATTGGCGAATTTAAAATGCAGCAAGTTTATTTTTAAGCATGAAAAATATCGGTATCAAAATGTGCCAATGAGCGGACGAATCTGGAAGGAAGCTGCTAAGAAAGTCTATTCTCAATTCTCAATTGCTGGACATTCGCTCTACGTCTACCGTTTTGTCTAACTTACACTTGTGAACAGATTTGTTCTGTTTTAAGCCTACGAAACGGTCATTTACGTTTGACCACTCAAATTTGAGTAGATATGTACCTACAATTGAACAATGAATTCTTTAACAAATGTATTTGTTTTATTATTTTAGTAAAATAAAGATAGGAGACTTTATAAAATAAACTTCTTACATCGAAGTATACAATGCGAGAAATTATTATTTACAATTTTTTCATGTAAATTAATTTTATACTTCTAATTACATCTTAAAATGAATACCATAAGGATGGATTTGTATAAATGAAAAATAAGTAATATTATTTATGTTAAAAACATAACTTGTTTGTCATCACTAGAATGAAATTTGGAAACTTTAATTTAAGTTAAAGGGAGGTAAATATCATGTTTTCTTTGCGTTAAATATTTCTACTTTGTTTTTTTTTTTTTTTTTTATAGAAAAATAAACTGCTTACAATTATAACTTTAACATGGTCAAACTATAAAACTAGTTGAAAATGTAATTAGATAATAGCTGATTAAGGAATTTTAAAGTAAATTTTAAAACATTACTATAACTACCCATTTTGTATGTTTACAATGTAATCAATTCCACTTAGTGTTTATAAAGTCTATGAATATTTGTACCTCAAGCCTCAAACAGAATTTCTGCTACTAAATTCAAATTTAATTTTATAAAAACCCCATTATAATGAAAGTTTAATAATCTAATATTGTGTTTGCAATAAAAAAAAATGATTACTACAAACTCTTCTAAGCTTATAATGCCTTATAGGCTTTAAATTGACTTTTACTTATCTATAAAATTAGATTTCCTAAACACTGACCTGTAAAAACATTTTAAGTGAATTAGACTTCCTTTTTATCGAATGGATTTGTTCTAAAATTATAGGTGGTTTATTCCTATAACTCGCATAATATATGGATAAGTGAATTGTGTAAAAAGTGTAATCAATTCTAGCCTCATTTCGAACATAAACATTTATTATGGAGGTGATATCCATTCTTTTTATAGATCGGTGATTACTGCAAACAGAATTCACACAGACACACACACAGACACACTCATACACTCATACGCATGCACTATACACACATTACACACACAAAAAAATAGTAGGAAAAAACTTCTCAAACATAAAACTTGGAAGTATGGAAGTGGAACCAGAGCGCACTAAGCATGCTAACATAGCATGGATAGGCGCGTTATATAAATCATCATCATCATCATCATCAAGTGTAAACACACAAAATAAATCATATTACTGTAAGTTTGGTTTGATTGTAGTACATGAATAATATCATTAATTTTTGTTTAATTATAATTTTTACTTATGTAGACTAAAAGAAGAGAGGAGGCGCCAAAATCTTGTAAGTTCTTAAGACTTCTTAGGGTCTATATCTGGCCTTGGGAGTGTAAGGATAACAGTAGTATGAAAATTGTGTGCATGTAGTCGAAGTGAGTATAGATTTTGCTCCCTTTAAATCCCCCCCCCCCTCCCGGCCTCCTGTAAGACAAGAAAACAAAATCTATACAATGTTTATAGAAACTGTCTATAGAAACTGCTGACTATATGTTAACGATCAATTAAACCTGACATTTTGAGAATATACCAAGAAAAATCAGTTGTTGATTTACACTCGGCTGATCAAATGCCATGGTGTAGGAGGGTGGTGTGTCTGAACATGAATCTGGCGGTTTCTTTTTTTAGAATCCCTCACTATCCAGCGCCCCCCTTCAACTTCGGTTTAAATCTATGCATTATTATAATTCTAATCTGATCCAAGAAAAATTGGAAAATTTTAAAAGATACTAACAAAACATAGAACAAACAACATATACATATATTCATTAATTTAAAGTAACACATACATGATTATATTGGTATGTATACCGTACTGTATACGATATAAGATAGGGGGGCAGCATCGAAAAGGAAAATTTATTCTTTTTTTTTCAAATAGAAACACATTAAAATAATTTTACTTTGTCAGACCTGCGAAAGCTCAATAATTAAAATAATTCACCATCTAAAAACCCACAGCGGGCGACACCATGTAGCATCGACGGGAAAAAAAACGTGGTTTCCACGTTGTTGTTGTGTTTTTGTGGTTTTCACGTTCTTTTCCCGTCGATAAGTCATGGCGTTCCCGCTGGGAAGGGTTCAAACGGTCCAGGTGTACTTAATTACCTATCTACTTCCTTGTCCGTTTAATGGCAAGACAGACGGTCATTAAAAACATCTTATAAAATATGTCGTTACATTTTCAAAGACGTTTTTAGAATCATTAAATATCACCAGCATTTTTTTTTCTATCTTTAATTTTGTTCCATTGGCTTTGTAACAAAAGAAAGAAAGAAAGTGTATCGAGATAAATATGGAGTTTTGAGAACAGAATTTGACGACATTGCGATACAGACAAAAACAAAAAGATTTCTTGTTGTTAAGGGAAGATAATCACATGTTTATTACAAGGCAAGTAAGAGTTATCCTGTTGGGCTGCTCTCTCTAATTATAAGAGAAAAATCCTGACCATTCTTTCTTTTTTTGTTGTTGTTTCTGCTCACAAACACGACAGTGGAACGTATCAATTTTCAATCCATAATGGAAATGGTGATACAGTCTCCAGGTTATTTCCCCCTGCTCACCCCCCCACCCCTCCCACACACATGTTGCCTTCATCTTACAGACTAAACCAGGGGTTGGCAACCTTTTGATATTTTTGTGCCAAAGTAGGATTTCTAATCAATGCAGCGTGCCAAGAGCCTATAAGTTATTATTTTCTTTTCTCTTTGTAGAAAAGACTTCAAAAGCCCTTTGGGGGTCTTCCCTGTGCCATTGAAAATCGCTCTGCGTGCCAGAGTCTGGAACGCGTGCCATAGGCTGCCGACCCCCTGGACTAAACCATTGGGCCAGTCCGCAAAGTTTTCTCGCTTAGCCACCCATCAATTCTAGCCTCCGTAGAGTTAGAAATTAACATTCGAAAGGTTACAAGATATTGTTTTCGCCACACCCTCTCCTCGTACTACGTGTCCGTAAAACATGTGAAAACTTAGTTCCTTCTAGCACTCTAGATCTCCAAGATTATGATTGCATACCCACACTCACGTTGTGACTTATTGACTGCTCTGATACAGTCATACATCAACAATATCACCATTGACGTCAGCCTCTAGAGTGGTTCTCTACAATACAGCGTTCTTAACAAGTGGGTAGAGACCTGCGTGGTTAGGGGTTTGCTTGACATGAACCCACATATTTAGATGGGCGCCTTACGGAGGCATATAATTTAGGTAGGTGGCCTACAGAGAATATTTAGGTTGTCGCCCTACAAATAATATTTAGGTGGTCTGTCTATGGATCATAGTTAGGTGGGCTTCCTAACGTGGGAATATAATTGCAGACTGTATTAGAACTACATTGAGTCGGACGACCATTCTTCGTTCCTTTTGTGCAAGTTATTTTTTCAAAATGTAAATGTCTCTTATAAATGCAAGTGTCATTTGGCTAGGCCGCTAGATGTCAGTTTGCTTATTGCCAGGTCTGACAGGTTTTTTACAGTAGTAGTGGGAATGTAAAATAGGCTGAGCATTGTGCCGGCCAGATAATCCCCTTGTCTGCTAAATCTATGGAAACCTGTGAACGCTGCTTCATTTGCCATAGTTGGAACTATAATAATGTCTGAAAGTAATAATTATCTTTTTTGTTAAATATCACAATGTATAACAATACATCTCAATGGAATTATATATCACAATATACATCTAATTTATCTATATATACATACACAGAAACTGGTGAACGCTGCTTCACCGGCCTATGGATCAATTTGGTCAGACGGGATACTTTTCCATAGATCTAAAAATCTAAATAGAAATATATCACACTCTATCCAATTATATACCTATATTATGAGACACGGTGATCAGCATGCCCGAGCGGCAGCGCGTTCAACTGGCAAAACGTAGGTGCGAATCGAATTAGTACTAATAGGTACGGGTTAGGCTAATGTATTTTTCCCTGGACTCGAGGGTGTCCCTAAGTCTACCCAGCTCGGGTACCTGGCATTAGTTGGGGGTAAAGTAAAGATCGGCTGGGCTTTGTACTGGCCACGCATCCCCTAGTATGCCGTGGCCACCGAAACTGGTGAACGCTGCTTCGCCGGTCCTGTGGATCGATTCGGTCCGACGGGTACTTTACTTTATAGACCTTTATAATATACCACACAGGTTTACACAACCTGTGACGTAGGCAGAGAAGTAAGAAAGTGGGCAAGTTCCCTAGCAGGGTGGCATTCTTTTAAGTCTATGAGTAAAATTATTTCAGTGCGGAACACAAGGCTATGTAATTTATTGATTTTTGTTTAAACGAATAAAAAGACAATGTCGGGTAATCGGATGATTTCAAACACACCCTTTCCTTTTACGGCAACGGATTAAGTACTCGACAAAACGTGTTTATAATGAACATGTCAATGTTTAATTGACAAACTGCATAAATCTACATAACCCAATTTTTTTACATCAACAATGTTACTGTAATAAAAAAAAAAGTGTTTTTTTTAAAGATTATTTTTTTAATCGACTTATGTTAGTCAAACCATAGACTATAATACATATGGACCGATTGCTTTAGTGTTTCTGCAATATGATGACGCGAAACACTGATTTTCGGAATTTCCGATTCTAAATAAAGTAGTTGCTATTGCTATAAAAGTTCCGATTTATTTAATCGCTATGATTTTCTCAGTAAAAAATTAAAATGGAAAGTTGTATACATCGGAAACATTTATAGATCAGTGTTGTATGCGCACGGAAATAGAAAATAATCTCTAAAAATAGAGCAAGCGGTTTATCGCATGGGACGTCCATTAATTACGTCAACAAAATCGGGGGGAGGGGGGTCTGAAAAAGTTTGTCGATTGTTGACATGGGGAGGGGGGAGGTCAAGAAAAGTAGACGTCAACAATGTTACTTTTTATGAAATAAATAATGATACAAATTTATTACAAAACATCTACACAAACACACTAACAAACTGTCTGAGAGTGCGTTCAGAGACTCATTTTTCTGCCGTTCAGTACATCTAAATTAGGCGCCACTGGTGTTCGTTATGTAAGCCATGTACGCCTAAGCGATAGCTGGGATTGGCAATATAACTATAAACCACAATAGGCCCTCTCTGAGACTTTAATTAATGTTTGCAAAGCATTGAATGAAGTGTATTGTATGAATCCAACTAGCTTATTTGAAATATTTTCTTCAGAAAAAAAAATTGTGACCCACCACACAAAGTCCGAAATACTTATATGCCTTTCCTTTTAATATCCACAATTCTGATAAATAGAATATATTGTTGCTGTCTTCGTTATAATAGGTAAACATTTAAATTAGATCGATTAGGCTACATAGATCTATTTAGTAATTTTTTAGTTTTAATTTCTAATTTTCTGGAAAAAATTGTATGAGATAAAAATGTATTAGTTTCAGTGGCGTCGCCAGGATTGCACGGTGTGGGTGTCAAATAGTGCAAGGTAGGAGAGGCAGGAGACAGGGTTGCCAGACACATGGGTGTCAAATGGAGGACATTGAGAGACAAAAAGGAGGACAAAGGAGCACATTGTGTTTCAATTGAATAGTTTCGCAATGAACCCGTAATCAGTACAATTTTATTACAAGAGCTGCCAATAAGTGCGTAATGGTAAACTGAACAAGAAACAGTTTTGTTAAATAACATATAAATTCACTATAGACTGAAAGGCAGCTAGCTTAATTTTGGGCAACTTTGAAAAATAAACTTTACAGCTCATACAGGAGTCTTTAAGAAAACGGAACATTTTTTTCTGGTAAAAAATGATCATGTACATGTTTATTCTTAAGAGGTTAATACTAGTCCTATATTTAATACTGTACGCTTACAAAACATAAAATACTACAAAAGCCGGACATTTTAAAGGTTTTTAGCTTTGCCTGCCGAACGAAGGACAAAAGCCTAAAAAAAGGGGGCGTTGTCCTCCTTTTGCCGGACGTCTGGCAACCATAGACAGGGGAGGCAACTATACTATGTGTATAATGTAATGTGTGTGCAAGAACGAATAGGGAACATACGGTAAAAAAGAGGTCTAATTTACAACTGGTGCACAATTTTTCCACTAAACTAGTTAAAAGTTTACAATGTACCAAAAGCTCATTTGTAAAATTAAAAAAGATTGGGTCTAAACATTTCTATGACAAGAACAATATTAAACTAAAAGAAAAGAAAGATTGTTAAAATCCTCGGATTGGAATTACAATGTGGATGGGGCGAGTGGGGAGGGGTAGGAGCCATGTTTTACCCCCCTCGTGGCTACGCCTATGATAGTTTTGGTCAATTTAAAATCTTTTTAAACATGTTTTAAAATGTATTACAATTAACTATAGTATAGACCTTTCCGTTTCAAATCTATTATATACATAAAAGCCAGCGTCTAAAATGTTGTTACTTGTTATAGGGGGGGGGGGTAACAAATTGTTGACGTAATTATATGGGGGGGGGGGTCTCTGAAATTTTGACAATTGTTGACAAGGGGGAGGGGGGGGAGAGGTAAAATCGCCTAAAAATTGTTGACGTAGTTAATGGACGTCCCCTTATTATAGTCAATGATAAATAGGAATAATAGGCCTACAAGTATTCATTTAAAGTGATACAAATGCGATTTAATATAACGGAATATGCATAGCAACTACTTTATTTAGAATCGGGAATTAAAAAACAAGAAGATACGAGCAGAAAAAACTAAAGCAAGCGTCCATGTGTATTATAGTCTATGGTCTAACCCATAGGTTCTCAACCGGGGCGATATCGCCCCTCGGGGGGCGCGGTGAGAAGCTTTAGGGGGGCGCTGACATTCCCGGGGACGCTGACATTCCCGGGGGCGACTGGGGGGGGGGCGATGATGGGCAAGTGGGCGGTACAAACGTACCTGATATATTTTAACACCTCAGCTATTTGAATCGATTAGTTTTTAGATGATGAAATGTAGTGTAAACGCAAGTGCTGATAAATATCTGATATCCCCCAACAGTATGCCTACATATTATTATATTAATAAGAAATAGGAATCGCAGTGACTTTTGATGAAGTAGGGATCAGTATTTGGCAAATATAGTATGCGGCCAGCTGGTCCTGAGGTTGGTTCACCGGACTGTTAACCTTGCTGATCGATCACTGTCACCCTAAGATCTGCTAATTTTAATGATATTTTGATCTCTAATTAACCGAGATGTCCTTAATGTGTTTTAACTAAGTAATGCGAAACCCAAATATTGGTAAGCAGTAGGCCCTATAGATAAGTAGTAATCATACAAACTGGGTAGTTATTGTAATGCTTAAAAATATACATATAAATTATTTAGTCATATAATATTTATATAATGTTCAAATACTTTTTTACAGTTTTATCATTTCAAGTTATAAATTGTAAGCCATTTATTTTCATAAAAGAAAGAAAAAACAAAAATATTAGATCAAATAAAACGGGCTAATTATCTACCTTTAACTAAAAAACGTTTCCACATTTGATTCAATATTGCTGCCGAACAAGTTCTGTTTTGTAATATAACAAATATTACTGATGATTAGACCTAGGGCTTTTGCAACCAAAATTGAAACAAAAATAGACAAATAGCTAGCAACACACCAGGCAAAGGATTTGCATTATTATTGATTTATTTAAACCTTTTGTTAAGGCAATTTTTACATCTATTAATTCTTACAATTGAATATGTTTCCTTTTCAGTTTTTTTTAAAGATAATTAATCGCACAAAAAGTTTAGTCCGCTTAAAAAAAGCGGAAACTATAGGCCAGATGGGCGGAAGGGAGTGGGGCGGTGAGCGGAAAAAATATTGTAAAAGGGGGCGGTGAGCCGAAAAAGGTTGAGAACCTATGGTCTAACCTTTCTCGTTTTAAGAAGAGGCAAATGTAAGCTGTGGACATGCATTCTGTTTACTTCAAATATGTTTCATAGGCTCTATGTGTCATGACTTCAAACTGCTTTCAATCTTATTATGTTCAGAACTTGTACATGCAATGTGCCCAATGGCTATAAAATGCCTTGTCATAGCATCAAGGGCCAATAACTCATTTTAAACTGACAATTAGAATTACTGAGTTATTTTACTTGTTTTTGTCTTCATAATCATAAAGTATGGATCTATAATTATTGAAATATTATATATCAAAAAACATCGGGAAAACCCTATTGGTTTTATCTTTAAACTCAGTAATAAATTATCTGTAAAATATACTTTTGAAAATAATATGGCTGATGTATTTCTATTTAAGAAAGGCTTTTTTTTTTTTTTTTTTTAATTCTTTTTTTTTAATCCTTATATTATTATAAGATTAGCTTTTTTAAAAAAAAAATTATCGCATGCATGTTTCTAGCGATTATGCTAATTGTCCGACTTCTCGTCATCCCGTCGTGCTGAAAAAATGGTATTTTGACGTTTGACCAATGACAAGACGTCCTATCCAATTTTCAGAAACATCCCCCACCATAACCTATCAAAGTCAAATTATGCTCTTTTTGAAATCCTTATTGAACGCGCATAACTGACATATTTTCTTGTATTAAATAACATAGATATAATAAATCAACTTAGCTCTTGTTTCTTTCTTTGTGTGTGTCAAAAAGCTAAGTCTTCGGAAGGCTAATGCATACAAATTGTTAATAAATGCAACAAAAAAAAAAGACTAGTGAGAATTTCATCGAACTCAAAACTTTCTTTTTTTGCCGATGTTTAATTTCATTTTTTTAAAAAGCCTAATGAATGAATTTTTGTTTAAATTTTATTCATCTTTGTTTTTTTTTTAAATAATGAAAAAAAAATGTTTGAATAATAAAAACTGGGACCTAGGCCTATCCTAAGAAATTTCGACTGACTGATTCTTAAAGAATTTTACACCGCAAACAAATTATTTATTAAGTTTTGTGCGGAAATCGATAATTTCGCTTTTGTTTAAGACCGCGCGCTGGGTTCACTCTACTCTACTGGTATTCGCATTTTTATGGTGTGCTTAGAACAGTAACCAGTTGATACCTTAAACCCATGGTCACCTTTTTGAAAGAAGGTGGTGGTGGAAGGTGGAGGAGAGATGGGGGGGGGGAAGAGGAAATGGTATTCCGATCAATTCATCGGATGCCACTCGTCAACGCTCGAGACGCGAGACAAGGGAAGACTACTACCGTTGACAACTTGTCTTCCCTTTTTTTCTTGTATGACAAGGGCTAGGAGAAGGAACCCCGCGCGCACAACATGATATCAAATGATCAACAGCAGACGGCTTTGTTCTTGTGTCGTCTGCGGCAGGTAGAACTGTCTCCGCGAAGTTCAGAAGTGAGAAAAATTGTTCTTGAGTGCGTAACATTGAAAAAAAATTTGTAACAAATTTTTGGGTGATGCACTTTTATAAAATGTTACAAGATTTTAAATTTACTTGTTAATTTGTGTGTTTATGAAATGTAACAGAAAGAGACGCCATTCTTAAACTGGATAACAACATTGTGTTTAAGGTAAGGCAATACTGAAAGTTATATTCATTTATATTGTCTCTTTATCATATAGACTACATATAATCAATCTATTTCATTCTATTTCTATATTCATCTATCACATGTCTTTCTTTTAACTATCAATCCATATTATATCATCTAGCTGTTTATCTAGCTCTTATTTATCATTTAAATATCTATCATCTTTTTGTCATTCTTTCCCCATCTTTGATTGATCAATTCGTTATTATGTACAATCCCTATCTCTCTCTCTTCATCTCTCTTCATCTCTCTCTCTCTCTATATATATATATATACCTATCTAACAGCGATCTATCTATAATAAAATATATCTTGTATCTATCGCATATCTCTCATTTATCTCACAAGACTAGGCAGTCCACGGGTAGGCGTAGGACGCAATGATCTTTTTTTATAGAAGGAGCGTCTGTATAAAATAAGATAAAATCTATCTAGCTCTAATAATCTAATAATCTTGTTTCACAAATTCCCTATTTAGACTGCCAACACAACTTCTGCAATTAAACTGTTCAATCAAACTATCACGGCGTCTTTACTAAATAGCCTAATGTGGCAACACGCACTACTTTCTTCTCTTATTCTGCCGCCAACGTCTTGTGACAAATACGTTCGTCATAAAATCTGTTTGTTAGTGAGTCAGTCTATCTCTCAACATCTAATCAATATGTCTGTCTCTATGTCTATCTATAGAGCAAAACAAATAGCTCTTTGTCTGTCTCCTGCCTTAAAGCCACACGAAGTCGGTCGATAGATCGACCCCGTCTGTCTATTGACCTGCGCTGCCCGTGTCTGTCAGCTGAACATCGGTCTGATCGCCCACAAATCATATCTCGCCCTCGAGGGAGACTCGCCAAGGATGAAGCATGTACGAGTTAGTGCCGATCATCCTAGTAGAGTCATCCCGTGGGTCCAAATTTGATCCATGGGGCTGGTGAAGCAACGTTCACCAGTTTCTGTGACCATACTATGGGATTGCCCAGCCGCCTTTACTTTACACCAACTTAAGCCAGGTAACCACCAGAGCTTAAAAAAAGAACAAGAAGAAAAATAGTTCGAAATTCACGACCAATAAGTTTTAGATCCATAACAATGTATCTGCCCCCCCCCCCCCCTCTTTTTTCCCTGAATCAGACGTTCAGTGATATTTGAAACCCATATGTTATATATGGTAGATGAAGCAGACGTAAAATGGCGGAGTAATGGCGGGTCAAAGAGAAATATTTTCGGAAACGTTGATGTAGACCAGGGGTCGGCAACCTTTTGATATTAGTGTGCTGATGTAGGATTTCTAATTCATTCAGCGCGACAATGGCTTAAAAGTCTTCCAGCTTTAGCTCTAGCTTTCATCTAGAGTAGACTTTAATTTCTTTTTTTTAAAGGGGGGGGGGCAGGGCGGAAGTCTTAATTGTGCCAATGAAAATCTCCTGCGTGCCGACCTTAGCATGCGTTCCGTTGGTTGCCAACCCCTAATGTATACGAATACTTGGGCGTCTTATCATTGTTTTCGAGTTTAGAAGTAGGATGCAAACAGTCATTATTTTCAGTATACAGAAGGAGCGTCAGTAACACATAACGATGAGATGATAATATATTATGATGACAGTGTCCGAATTGAGGCAACGACAAATACAATTACAGATAAAACTTGATAATGTTAGCGACAACTCTTGACAGTTTTGAAATATCTGTAACGTTAAAATAAAGAAACGACTGATTCGATTTATTTTATTAAGACTTTATTGTTGCAGTGGCGTAGCTAGGGGAGGGGGAGGAGGGTCCGAATTCGAAAGTCCCCGCCGGGCCCTTACTTGAAGGGGGCCCCCAAAGTATTGTCCGAATTGTTTTTACTCATAATGTCGAATGTCAAAATGCAGGGGACCCTAATGAGGCCAAGCCCCCCGGGCCCCCGAATCGCTAGCAACGACACTGTATTGTTGGCATGGTTATTGGTTTATTTTGTTTAATGTGAATCAAGGTGTTGCGTAAGACTTAGAAGCTGCAGCATTGCCCTAGAAAAAAACTACTTACCTGCAGTATTACCCAATCAACAGATTACTTGTAGTATCCGACTGTAGCTTTTGGAAATATATAAAGGCTACAAGATTACATCTAGTTACTAGGAATATGTTTTTAACATCAAAAGTAAAAAAAATCCGTTATTGAATGAGGAGAACTGACTGTTGAACCCAATGGTTCTGAATGACATGGCGACACGTTTTAGTGAGTTAAACTTCCGTTTACAAGACTGGGTCCAAAAGCACTTGAAGAGTTGGGCAACTGGAATAGATTTGCATTGAAACTGGGCATATCTTTCCGTGAAATCAATTTCAAAACTCTTTCCCTAGTTTAAGGCAAATTAAGATAGATGAGCATTTTCAAAAGTACACCAGTTAGATTTATATTAAAACAATTAACTCGTTTGGTATCACTAGCATCAAATTTGGACAATTTAACTGAAGGGAGATAATTAACCAGTTTTCTTTAAATTTATTATTATTTCTTATTTTTTGTTTCCTTTAAAAAAATTTAATGCCTTGCAATTTATAACTCTAAAATGATCAAATTACACAAGATAGTTGAAAATTATATAAATATTTTATGACTAAAGAATGTACATGTACATTATTTTTCTTCGGGTTAAAATAATAATATATTTAGAGTATATCTCAGTTATTCTGAGATCAGATATTAAAGAATGTACATGTATATCTATTACTAGAATAATTTCTTGACAACTAAATTCAAATGTTGATAACTATTAATGTGTAAGTTGAGTAATGCAATTTTGTATTAGCTATGAATGGATTTTTTTTTTAAAGCTGAAAATAACAAACAGGTTCATTTTTTTATTAAATTTAAAACGCTTTAATGATTTTCTCTATTAAGCTCCTTTTCTTTTGGTCTTGGTCTTGCTACGGCACTAAATAAATTGTCTTATAAAAATAATATAGGCCTAGTTGATAAGTTTGACTTTCACGCTGTTGGCACGCTGAATGATTCAAAATGATTGTAATAAATTAAATTGTTGAAATGCAGCATAAATTGTGCTTCCTGGCTGGTTAAAATTATTTATTAAATAATCTTTTTCCCGAAAAGGCCCTTTTTTTTTTCGAACGCTACGCTGCTACGCTACTTGCCTCACAATCCTTTCATACACCGTAGCCAATTAAATAGACCTATGTGAACACTACTAAACTATCTCGGTCTTTAAGTTCTGGTAAGAACACTTTTCTTTGCAATCATGCAAAATAAATATATGTATATAGAAAACAAATAAGCTATAAATTAGTAAATAATAAATAAATAATAATAAGACTTGTATGTCAACATTTACAGACATAGTACAGAAAACGAATAAAAGACAAAAAATGTATAAATGAAAAATAATGAAATAATAAACTGCTAGTTGAATAGGTAGCTCTTCAGCCGGCTTCTGAAGGTGTCAAAGCTGGGGCTCTGTCGAAGTTGTAGTGGGAGGACATTTCATGCGGACGGGCCCACATATGAGAATACCCGTTCGCCAGAGGACACCAGTTTCACATGAGGGATCTGAACTGTAAGTGTATCAGAAGCCGAGCGGAGTGGACGGGATTGAGTATAGAGCGAAGGTAGTCGAGGGCAGAGTCATTCAGGCACTTATAACATGGAGACGCCAGCTTGTAGGATTGTAGGAGATCCGGTGGTTAATGGGTAGCCAGTGCAGAACTACGAGTATTTCTGAACTTAAGAAAAAACCACAACATATAATTAATTAGCATTTTATTATTTGACATCACGTTTGACCTAATTTAAACAAAACCTAACACGAGGCTTGACGGTATCACGCAGAACAAATACAAGACACTCTGTGGGTAATTAAGTCATTGAAAACAAAACCAAAAAAAAGCATTTCGGTTTTACAGCAGCGGTTTTAAGTACATGACATACATGTCAAATGTCACTTAAGCATCTTGTTTAGATAGTCAATTATAAGATTTCTTTCTGGCGCCGGTCTTCACACCTTGGTGTTTACTTTTCATCCAATCCACTCTCTCCATTAGCATGGTCTCAATAATTATCCAATTCAAAGTGTCACACGGGGAAATTTTTTAAGGCACGCGCCACGCCAGACATGTCAAAGGCCAAGAATAAATTTAATTTATTTTTCTTTTAACTGTTTGAAAAGAAAACAATTATCTAAAAGTGATGGCAAATGTTCTTCGTGAAATTGGTGCTTTTAAGTTCTGTCTCGTTTGCACGTTCATTGCAAAATGTCAACTAATTAAACAATATCACAGATGAAGTTCAGTCATGCTGCAAAGTACAATGACAGATCAAGACCCATGGAGGCCTTAAGAACTGTAATGATTAATGTGCCCCTATATAAAAAATAATAATTTAAAGAGTATAAACATTAATAACGCACAACATACAATTAGATTTATTGAAATTGAGCAAAACTTACTGTAAAATACTCGTTTTATTTGAACAGTTTTCTCCTAAATTTTTTACATTGTATACTTTTTGATAAGAATGTTTGTTATTTAAAGAAGGGCCGTTTTTTGTTTTTTTACAGATCCTAGTTCAGCTGCACCACAACCGTTTGCAGTTTCGCACCATCGAAAGTTCTTTCTTGTGACCCCCTCTTCTCATATGAGCCAAAACATTTGCTTATATTTTGTTTCAAATTGTGCCATATTTTGGAATATAATCTAAAACATTTTTTTTACGTAGTTTATTTATTTTATATTTTTAACATTTATTTTTAAAAATCCATTATTATTATAGAATCAAATAATGAAGTTTTTTTTTAAAATAAAGATTATTACCGAAAAACAGTAACATTGTTTTCTTGAACTAAGTATATTAGATCATTTCTCTAAGTGCTTATTATGTAACAAAAGTAAAGTAAATAGTAAGGTTTCTCGTCGGATCGAACTGATCATAGGGCAGGTGAAGCAGCGTTCACCAGTCTCTGTGGCCACGGTATATTACGGGATTGTGTCATCAGTACAATGCCTTTTACATTTTAACCCACCTAAAGTCAGGTACCCGTCAGAGCTGGGTAGACTCAGGGACACCCTCCAATCCCGGGGACAAATCCTAGCCTTCACCAGGACTCGGACCCAGGACCTTCGGGGCGCTAGTTGAACGCCACCGATCCCCTTTATGACACAAAAACTTTAGCTTAACCCTTGTATGATTTAACCCTTCCCGTACCGACCTACTTCTATCTATGCTGCCTTCAGTTCCGCTATATACGCGCCCGGGACTGTAAGGGTTAAAACCTAGTTTTGAAAACGTTATTGGAATACAAACTACACACAGTCGACATTTTCAGCTCTATCTGATCGTATCTCATACTTTGTTACAGAGGCACTTTCGCTATAAAAAAATAAATGATTGTACCCGAAGTTTGTCCGTGGTTTGGGTCCATCACTGCAATTTGGTTAAGGTTTTAAAAGTATGTTAAACTGTTGGTTTTGTTCAGGCAACCCTTTTCCATGCCCGGATGCCACTCGCGAAGTATAAGAATTTATATATTTAATGAGTTTGTTCTTTTATATAAAACTAGTGGTTACGCCCGTCAAAATGACGGATAAACGAATGACTACAATGTGTTTTGTTAAGAGAGAAAGAAAAAATACTATTACAATACAAACTGGAGTGAGAACGTTTCATTTCGGTATTAAGTTTTTGTTCTTTTTCATTGCTCTGGTTGCCCTGACCCTGGCATATGTATAAGAATTGTTGCTGTCAAACTTCTGGTACTATTGTAACCATGGGCCTTAAAGACTGGCGTAGTGTGTAAACCGCCGATACATTCCCATTAAGAATACACCGGCAGGCGAACGCATGGGGGACAGCCTCCGCAGTGGGTCCGAGATCCATTGCACTGCCGAGAGGCCATGGGGTCTCGGTGGAGAGGAAGCAATGGTAGCTGCAATCCCGTCTCGAGAACGATCCGGTGCCTGGATGCCTGCACCTATAGTGTAGGATTTGTGCTACCGGGTGACAGTGCAGGTATACGGACGAGACACCACGATAATGATCTTTAGGGGAACCGCAGTAAACGGTCGCTGGCCTGCGGAAACCTCCCCTGTTACACGGCACGCCACGCCTTCGACGTGTCGGGGGTGGCTGGAGCCCGAACAGAGATTGCTCAATCCTAAACTGGACACAAGAGCCGAAAGGCTCGTCCGGGTTTTCTTAGAGACTTTTTAATTCGGTATTAAAAAGTAGCGAACAGCTGTGTTGACTTGACTTGTTTTTAATAATATTAAATTACCAATAATATGCTATCTAAAAGAAAAAACAAACAAATACCAAACAGTAAAATGGTAAATAATAAAAAAACGTAGAGATTAATATTTCAAAAGAATAAAAACTAAAGTGGAGAACGATTTTTTTTCGGTATTTAATTTGTGTTCTTGCTTATTGTATCAATAAAACAGTATGGATAATGTTTCTTTCGGTATTTAGTTTTTATTATTCTATATTGTGTCCGGTCGCCCTGACACTTGCACATGCATACAATTTGTTGCTGTCATGCTTCTGGCATTTAAAATTAATCATTTATAACTTGTCCTTTATAATTCGTATCATTTAATTTATGGAGTGTATATAGTCGCCTATTAAAAGATGCTCTCAATAGCGACGTGAATCCATTAAATAATTAAAACATTTGGTTACTTTTACTTAAAAGGATAATGCAAACATCTTTAATGAAAAAAGAAATAGACATTACGTCATTCGCTAGTATTTTTTGTAAAGTACACCATTCAAACTCTCCAAGCAAAATTGCGGTGCGTAACTTTTAAAAAAGGTCTCGCCACATAAAAGCAACAACAACAGAATTGGGAAAACCCGATAACACCACCGCGTTCAACAGAGTATTTCTCGCGTTCAACATAGTAAATGAACGGAAATGGCCATTTTTATGTACGGTTATATTTATTTGCATAGATAGATATAACATTTTGGATTTTTTTAAATCAACACATTCATGATTATAAGTCATAAAATAAAATTATCTTTTGGAGAACGTTTCCGATTTATACATTTAACTTTTGTCCCGATTAATCAAACGGCTTAGGAGCCTATAGCGAACAAACATATATATAAATAAATATATAAACAAACATATAAACAAAAAACTCACGGTAATTATATATGTTGATGTTGATAATAGAAGTGTCTAGTCATGATATGACGTTCATTTCGCTGACAGTAACAAGAGTTATCACCTTTTAAAAAGTTAAACATAAGGAAACGTCATCGTATATATTTGGTGTAAATGTTCAACATCACGGTTTTCCAGTTACAGTGAGATCTATTTCCACGACAACTGCTTTCAATAGCCGCGATTTATTACTTGTATGTTCATTGCAGCGTCTTGTACGTGATATATTATAAATATCTTTTTCAGGAAGCTCAGAGAAAATGTACTTAACTGTTTTCTGAACCTAGGAATCAATAGCAAATAAAATTACAAACTCAATAAAAATATTGAACGTTGATGATAGCAGCCGATTTGGTGACAAAATTTTAGTCATGATGGGTTCAGTCTAAAATAGATCATAGAATATAAAAAAAAACGTTTACTCCGAAATAGCTTATGAATAAGAAATGTTATTTCAAAATATCCAATGGAAACACAATTTTTACTTTAAAAGGAGCTAATGGAAAGCAGTTAAAAATAATGTGTAGCTAACTGGTTTGGGCAATGATCTGAAAGTAGAATACCATTCGAAACTTGAATCGCAAAAAGCTCACAACACACGACATATATAATATCTCTTCTAATATTTAATCAATATATATCCTTGCAGACTAGAAGAGTCCTTACCATGAAAATATTATGACACTATATTTACAGAACTTAACTGCTATCTTGACATTTTGCTGTGGCCTGTCTGGCAGCGCGTTAGATTACGCTCCGAGGATGTCAGGTTAACCGTAGATCTTTCTATTAAATGTTTCACTATGTCGTGGAGCTCAAACAGCTGCGATTGAAAAGAGCATTATTTGTACAAAAGTAAAATGTTGTGGCGTATTGTGTTGAGCACACAATCCCTATTGCATGCCGTAGTGTAAATTACGACTGGGAATCTATAGCTCTCTGGAACTAAAACGTTGCATGCAGCCTTATATTTATAGACTAAAAACATTGCGGGCTGGATGTGGCTCTCGGGCCCTAGTTTGAAGATTCCTGCCTTTAAAGGTATTTGTACTTGGCAGTTTTCAATGGATGATGTAGCAAACTTGTCTTTTCTTTAAAGCTCATTTTATCATTAGTTATTAAACATATTGTGTGTATTCTTAAATATGATTACCTTACTTTCTTTTCCTTAAAAAACAAAACTCTTTTCTGTATCGAGGGACGGCGGAAGTTAGTTCGGCTGGCGTACCGAAGGTCTTGGGTTCAAATCCTGGTAAAGGCTAGGATTTGGGCCTGGAGGGTATCCCTGAGTCTACCCGGTTCTGGAGGGTACTGATAATAAGTTAGGGTAAAGTAAAGGCGGCGTCGGTATTGTGCTCGCCATACAATCCCCTAGTATGCCGTGGTCACAGAAACTGGCGAACGCTGCTTCATCGGCCCAATGAATCAATTTGTTCCGACGGGACATTTTTCGTTTGACTGTATATTTGTGTGGAGTAACCGCCCTTAAAGACAGAACATCCAATGATGCTGATAAGCCTACTTAGAACAAATTGTATCAATCAACATGAAAGGAAACTACTTTTTTAAATTTCTTTTTTCCTCTGTAAAGTGTTAAAAGCAAGTTATTGTTGGTGTTTCGTTTGATGTTGTACTTGATAGATGTTTGATGTTTGATGTTGTACTTGATAGATGTTTGATGTTTGATGTTGTACTTGATAGAGCTACTCAACTTTAATGCAGCGATTGATAAAGTTTTAACAAAATTTTCAATGGGCCGTATTGCTGCTGAGAGTTAACACCCTTGCCCCTTCTACAAGTCAATCTTTTATGACTGACTTGTAATTTACAAGTCAGTCATAAAAGATTGACTTGTATAAGGGGCAAGGGTTTTAACTCTCAGCAGCAATACGGCCCATTGACACATGAAGCCTTCCAGCTGGAAGCTATGTTATTTAAGAATGCATGCACTCTGTTTAGTAAACTATTGATACAATGAGCTTTTAAAAAGAAAAGTTTGCGACATCATCCATTGAAAACAGCCAAGTAGAATTAATTACCTTTAAAGGCAGTGATCTTCAAACTAGGGCCTGGGAGCGACATCAGCCCGCAATGTTCTTAGTCCAGCTGGATAAATAATAGACTGCAGGCAATGTTTTGGGCCAAGAGAGCTATAGATTCCCACCTGTCACGTTTTTTTCGTGGTTTCCACACTTTTTCCCTGTCCATGCGCGGTGGTGTGCCCTCTGTGCGTACTTTCCGGGAAAGGGTTGGTTTGACCAGTCGCTCTCGAACGCACCGATCAGCCACAGCCCAAAATCCCTGGGATGCTGACGGGTCATCTTCGAACACGACGGATGCAAAACAAACATTACAACAGACATGGTTAATATCTTATATATCCGTTACATGTATACATTACAAGACACATAACACTGACATAATATCTATTACATTCATACATTACAACATACACAGCTTACATTACATGATAATCCTGGCGGTTAGTTTTTTTTCTAACCCCTTTACTTTTTTTTTGTATTTTTTTTTCAAGTTTGAGAAACTTGAAAATTACGAAATCCCCCCCCCCCCCCAAAAAAAAAAAGCAACAACACCATTATTCTTTGTAATATAAACAAACAAAAACAGGATGATCGTCTAGTAAGTAGCAATAATAGGTACATCTATTTTGATCCATGTTAGTTCAGAAAACCTGAAATATGATACCATAGTTGCCTTATAAGTTTTACGTTCCTTCTAGATAGAAGATTATTACGTCCACTATATGTGTATCGTATGTATTAATAAGTTTCCTATTATATATTTAGAATATTATCGATGATTCCTTTTAGAGTTATTGATTTATATTTATTTAATTATAGCTTAGATAATTACACTGGGTAGTCTTATATGATCTCGTAGTCTCTAAATATTTCTAATACGCATTTTCCTTCTCTTTCTGATGACATCTTCGGGAAAATCCCTTCTAGCTCTTTCTGCACCAAAAATATTAAAAGGTACGCAGGGGTGTAGTTAGCTGTTGTTGATCTGCAGATTGTTAATTAAAGATGCTACTCATAAAAACCAGTGTAATTTAATTCTGTGTAAAATAAGTTTAAGTATATTAAAGTCTTTAAACGTTCATCGAGTGGCTTGAGTGTATTATATCATAGTGAATCAGAAGAACAATATGTTTACATTATATTACCAGCCCTACTATTGGTACTTTTTGGTCTAACCAGTGACACTTTCCTTAAACCCGATGACCTGTAAATATCACATCAATGGTACTACGGTTCGGTCGAAATTCCACACAGCGCCCCAGGCAAGAGTCTGTATCACAGGGCGATAAGGTTAACGTACTCTCCAGTGGTGAAGCCTCTGAGTAAACCAGGCAGTGTAAAGCAGGGATGAGTTCCGACTTCACTCTTTTTTCCGTCATTTTACGCCAAAGGATCGGCAACCTATGGCACGCGTGCCAGTCTAGGCACGCATAGCGATTTTTCAATGGCAGCACGCAGAAAGGTTTTTAAAGGTCATTCAACCCGTACCTTTACAAGCTTATGTGTCGCCCCAGGGCAACAGTTTCAGCGCCGCCCCCTTGCATACTGTAACTGCTTGTTTAGTGCTATATTTGCTATATTTAGACTCCTGGAAGTGCCGCCCCGGGCAAAAGCCCCTCTGCCCCCCCCCCTTGTGAGGGCACTGCCTTCAACTCCCTTCGACAAGAAATTGGTCACTAGAAAAGGAAAAACTTGAAGCAATGGGCACGCTTAATACTAGAAAAATCTTACTTTGGCAAACTATTATCAAATGGTTGCCAACCAATTGTAATAAATCGTACAGTAAAAGAAATAGCAAACAAAAAATTACCCAATGTAGCCTTAGGGGACGTCCATTAATTACGTCAACAATTTTTTGGCGATTTTTACCTCCCCCCCCTCCCCCTTGTCAACAACTGTCAAACTTTGAGAGACCCCCCCTATATAATTACGTCAACAATTCGTTACCCCCCCCCCCCCCCCCCATAACATGTAAAAAAAAATTAAACGCTGGCTTTTATGTTTAAAATAGATTTTAAACGGAAAGGTCTAGATCTATAATTAATTGTAATACATTTTAATACTTGTTTTAAAGATTTTATATTGACTAGATAGAACTCTCATAGGCGTAGCCACGAAAGGGGTGTAACATGCTTACTAACCCCCATCGCCCCTCCCAATTTGTTTTTCCAATCCGAGGATTTTAACAATATTTCTTTCCTTTTTATTTACTACAAGCTACATTGCCCGGCGTTGCCCGGGTGAAAAAAAAAAGGACTGTCTGGGGTGCAGATAACAAATTTATAAACTACACTTACTGAATACTTTTAGGAAAGTAAATAAATATTGTAATAGGGTAAAAAAAATAGTCAAATATTTTTATTTAACAAAATCTATATTGCCTATAGATTTACAATGTCTTTTGTTTTTAAAAGTTTGAAAAATTAATTGTCGAAAAAAAAAAGTATAGTCTAACTGGAGAATCGAACCCTGGTCGCCCGTATAGCAGTCCACTACGTTTACCACTGAGCTATCGAAGACACATGTCCGATGTGAAAAATTATTAGACGGTATATTGGGCTAGGCCTAGATAGGTCAGTGACACACGTGTTTTCAAATTGACCAATGGGGATCCTCGCGGGGCTTAACACTGTCTTTTTATATATATAGATTGTTCTTTTCATATAGAAAAATTGAATACTTTCTGATTGTACGTTTCACTTTTAGTACATTTCAATGTTAATTGTTAAATAGCTTAGCAGTTGTAAATTAACCTGCTATTTGAACCATATGCTCACTATTCTTTCTTGCATTATTGCCCCCCCCTCTCCCCACACACATACAATATACACACGGTAGTTGGCTTCCTTGCCCCTACCGCTCCTACCTTGCACTATTTGCCACCCACACCTTGCAATCTGGCTACGCCACTATAGGCCTACTAATTTTTATATAATATTTTTATCTCATAATTTTTTTTTTTACACAATTAGAAATAAAAAATAAAAAATTACTATATTTAGCCTAATCACCAAATTTTAATGTATTATTATAACGTGTCAGCAAAAATATATTAGTTTATATATCAGAATTAGGGATGTTAAAAGGAATGGTAGGCTAAGTATTTCGGACTTCATGGGCCACGAATTATTTTTCTGAAGGAAATATTTTAAAATAACCATGTTGGATTCACACAATACACTTCATTCAATGCAATTCAAACATAGTCTCAGAGAGGGCCTATTGTTGTTTTTAGTTCTATTTCCAATCCCAGCTATCGCTTACATGGTATATATAACGAACGCCAGTCTCTGGCGCCTAATTTCACTTCTGTACCTATAAGCCCCAAAGCTGGCGAAGTGTGTAAACTGCCGATACGTTCCCATTAAGAATACACCAGCGGGCGAACGCATGGGGGAGAGCTCCCGCAGCGGGTCCGGACAGAACTTAGCTCAACGCTAAACGTTACGCACTGGACACAAGACAGGCTCGTCTGATTTTATTTTTTTGAGACCTTTTAACTTGGTTCCCCGAGTCTGACCAGTGAGTTAATGCATGGGACAAGCGGTCGCCGAGATACTTCCACTCCCATCTCTGTAAGTGACGGAGAGAGGCGTGGTATCCCGAGCTGCAAGTCTGGAGATTAATCGGCTTGTTCTGTTCTTCCATTAGAGGGGGCCTGTGAGGTAGGCCTACCCCACTGTCCGATTTCTGGCGTCTCCGGGGTGGGGGCTGATGCGACGTACGGAAAGATATACAAAACGTCCTGTAAAGACGGTTGCTTTCAAAGGTGGCCTTGAGGGGATGACATCTCCGTGTCAGACAAAATCCGCTCGGCCAACACACCGTCAGCCCACATTACAGGAATACGAGGCAAGCCATGGATGGCTCGAGCAAATGTACGTTCGTAAAAGGGGAATCCGAACAGAGCAAGCCGACCCAACAAGCGACGGCCTTGTAGGACAACGCCTGCCTACTCATATCTTTCCATGTCGGAGTGGACTTTTAGGACTCAATAACAGAACGGTGCCTAATTTAGATGTAGGCCTACTGAGCGGCAAAAAACTGGGTTTCTGTTTCTGAACGTACTCTGCAGAATGTTTGTTGGTGTGTGAATGTTCTTTTGTTATTCCAGTCACAATGGCTCGCTAGACTACAGCGAAGGTGAAGTTTTTTACAATTGGTCGGTCACTTTGCCGTGCTAACAATTGCATTAGTTTCCACTTTCCACTCATACATAGATCTACAAACTAAAAAGATGAACACGAAAAGGACATGTTAAATGTAGCGTCCGTAATTTTAATTAATATATTTGTAATAACGTAAAACCATGTTTATATATTATGTCTGCTATGTAAGTGGCTCATGACAAATGTTGCCTAGAATTTTGTAATAAATTTGTATCATTATTTATTTAAAAAAAGTAACATTGTTGACGTCAACTTTTCTTGACCTCCCCCCCTCCCCCTTGTCAACAATTGTCAAACTTTTTCAGACCCCCCCTCCCCCCTATTTTGTTGACGTAATTAATGGACGTCCCCTTAACCAGACGTTTTGTTCGTCATCAGCTGATTTTCACACACTAACGGTGCTATCGCCTATAATTAGCCTTTATGTAACACACACCATTAATGAACTTTCAGACTATGTATCACGTATCATTACAATATCTTGGCGTCTGTCCTCGAGGGATGTATATCATAGATTACAATATTTCCCTATGGTTGGGAAATATATTTATACAGTTCTGTTAATAGTACAGCACTATAATCTGATCTAGATTTTAATTTTTTTTCCCGATCCTTTTTAAAAAAGAAAAAACTGGTATTTTTGCTTTCATGACTGCTCGTGTTAACTGTGTCAAAATCTACACGTGTCTACTGTGTCAAAATCTAAACGTGTCTACTGTATCAACATCTTATCTTATCTTATAAGTTCTAGACAGAAGATTATTACGTCCACTAGGCCCGAAACTCCTGCATTGCGACAGGGATCGGTCGGTGGCAGGGATAGAACCTGTCAGTTGGTTTTTGGTTAACAGTCCGGTGAACTAACCGCTGGACCAGCCGGCTTCACGTCTTTACTGTGTCAACATCCACACGTATTTACCTTGTCAACGTCCACACGTGTTTACTGTGTCAACATCCACACGTGTTTACCGTGTCAACATTACACATGTTTACTGTGTTAACATCCACGTGTGTACTGTCTCAACATCTACGTGTTTTTACTGTGTCAACATCCACACGTGTTTACTGTGTCAACATACACACGTGTTTACTGTGTCAACATCCATACGTGTTTAATGTGTCAACATCTTCACGTGTTTACTGTGTCAACATCAACGTGTGTTTACTGTGTCAACATCCACACGTGTTTACCTTGTCAACATCTACACGTGTTTACTGTGTCAACATCCAAACATGTTAACTGTGTCAACATCCACACGTGTTTACCGTGTCAACATCCACACGTGTTTACTCTGTCAACATCCACAGGTGTTTACTATGACAACATTCACACGTGTTTACTGTGTCAACATCTACACGTGTTTACCGTGTCAACATCCACACGTGTTTACCGTGTCAACATCCACACGTTTTTACTGTGTCAACATCCACGTGTTTACTGTGTCAACATCCACGTGTCTACACGTGTTTACTGTGTCAACATCCACACGTGTTTACCTTGTCAACATCCACATGTGTTTCTGTGTCAACATTCACGTGTGTTTATTGTGTCAACATCCACACTTGTTTACAGTGTCAACATCCACACGTTTTAACTGTGTCAACATCCACGTGTTTACTGTGTCAACATCGACGTGTCTACACGTGTTTACCTTGTCAACATACACATGTGTTTCTGTGTCAACATTCACCTGTTTACTGTGTCAACATTCACGTGTGTTTACCGTGTCAACATCCACACGCGTTTACTGTGTCAACATCCATACGTGTTTACTGTGTCAACATCCACACGTGTTTACCGTGTCAACATTACACATGTTTACTGTGTTAACATCCACGTGTGTACTGTCTCAACATCTACGTGTTTTTACTGTGTCAACATCCACACGTGTTTACTGTGTCAACATACACACGTGTTTACTGTATCAAAATCCATACGTGTTTAATGTGTCAACATCTTCACGTGTTTACTGTGTCAACATCAACGTGTGCTTACTGTGTCAACATCCACACGTGTTTACCTTGTCAACATCTACACGTGTTTACTGTGTCAACATCCACGTGTTTACTGTGTCAACATCCACGTGTTTACTGTGTCAACATCCACGTGTCTACACGTGTTTACTGTGTCAACATCCACACGTGTTTACCTTGTCAACATCCACATGTGTTTCTGTGTCAACATCCACGTGTTTACTGTGTCAACATCCACGTGTCTACACGTGTTTATTGTGTCGACATCCACACTTGTTTACAGTGTCAACATCCACACGTTTTTACTGTGTCAACATCGACGTGTTTACTGTGTCAACATCCACGTGTCTACACGTGTTTACTGTGTCAACATCCACACGTGTTTACATTGTCAACATCCACATGTGTTTCTGTGTCAACATTCACCTGTTTACTGTGTCAACATCCACACGTGTTTACCTTGTCAACATCCACATGTGTTTTTGTGTCAACATTCACCTGTTTACTGTGTTAACATCCACGTGTTTTTACTGTGTCAACATCCACGTGTGTTTATTGTGTCAACATCCACACTTGTTTACATTGTCAACATCCACACGTTTTTACTGTGTCAACATCCACGTGTTTACTGTGTCAACATCCACGTGTCTACACGTGTTTACTGTGTTAACATCCACACGTGTTTACCTTGTCAACATCCACATGTGTTTCTGTGTCAACATTCACCTGTTTACTGTGCCAACATTCACGTGTGTTTACTGTGTCAACATCCACGTTTGTTTACTGTGTCAACATCCATACGTGTTTACTGTGTCAACATCCACGTTTGTTTACTGTGTCAACATCCACGTGTGTTTACTGTGTCAACATCGACACTTGTTTACTGTGACAACATCCATACGTGTTTACTGTGTCAACATCCACGTGTTTTTACTGTGTGAACATCCATACGTGTTTACTGTGTCAACATCCACGTGTGTTTACTGTGTCAACATCCACGTGTTTACTGTGCCAACATTCACGTGTGTTTACTGTGTCAACATCCACGTTTGTTTACTGTGTCAACATCCATACGTGTTTACTGTGTCAACATCCACACGTGTTTACCGTGTCAACATCCACACGTGTTTACTCTGTCAACATCCACAGGTGTTTACTATGACAACATTCACACGTGTTTACTGTGTCAACATCTACACGTGTTTACCGTGTCAACATTCACACGTGTTTACCGTGTCAACATCCACACGTTTTTACTGTGTCAACATCCACGTGTTTACTGTGTCAACATCCACGTGTCTACACGTGTTTACTGTGTCAACATCCACACGTGTTTACCTTGTCAACATCCACATGTGTTTCTGTGTCAACATTCACGTGTGTTTATTGTGTCAACATCCACACTTGTTTACAGTGTCAACATCCACACGTTTTTACTGTGTCAACATCCACGTGTTTACTGTGTCAACATCGACGTGTCTACACGTGTTTACCTTGTCAACATACACATGTGTTTCTGTGTCAACATTCACCTGTTTACTGTGTCAACATTCACGTGTGTTTACCGTGTCAACATCCACACGCGTTTACTGTGTCAACATCCATACGTGTTTACTGTGTCAACATCCACACGTGTTTACCGTGTCAAAATTACACATGTTTACTGTGTTAACATCTACGTGTGTACTGTCTCAACATCTACGTGTTTTTACTGTGTCAACATCCACACGTGTTTACTGTGTCAACATACACACGTGTTTACTGTGTCAAGTGCCGCCCCGGGCAAAAGCCCCTCTGCCCCCCCCCTTGTGAGGGCACTGCATTCAACCCCCTTCGACAAGAAATTGGTCACTAGAAAAGGAAAAACTTGAAGCAATGGGCACGCTTAATACTAGAAAAATCTTACTTTGGCAAACTATTATCAAATGGTTGCCAACCAATTGTAATAAATCGTACAGTAAAAGAAATAGCAAACAAAAAATTACCCAATGTAGCCTTAGGGGACGTCCATTAATTACGTCAACAATTTTTTGGCGATTTTTACCTCCCCCCCTCCCCCTTGTCAACAACTGTCAAACTTTGAGAGACCCCCCCTATATAATTACGTCAACAATTCGTTACCCCCCCCCCCCCATAACATGTAAAAAAAAATTAAACGCTGGCTTTTATGTTTAAAATAGATTTAAAACGGAAAGGTCTAGATCTATAATTAATTGTAATACATTTTAATACTTGTTTTAAAGATTTTATATTGACTAGATAGAACTCTCATAGGCGTAGCCACGAAAGGGGTGTAACATGCTTACTAACCCCCATCGCCCCTCCCAATTTGTTTTTCCAATCCGAGGATTTTAACAATATTTCTTTCCTTTTTATTTACTACAAGCTACATTGCCCGGCGTTGCCCGGGTGAAAAAAAAAAGGACTGTCTGGGGTGCAGATAACAAATTTATAAACTACACTTACTGAATACTTTTAGGAAAGTAAATAAATATTGTAATAGGGTAAAAAAAATAGTCAAATATTTTTATTTAACAAAATCTATATTGCCTATAGATTTACAATGTCTTTTGTTTTTAAAAGTTTGAAAAATTAATTGTCGAAAAAAAAAAGTATAGTCTAACTGGAGAATCGAACCCTGGTCGCCCGTATAGCAGTCCACTACGTTTACCACTGAGCTATCGAAGACACATGTCCGATGTGAAAAATTATTAGACGGTATATTGGGCTAGGCCTAGATAGGTCAGTGACACACGTGTTTTCAAATTGACCAATGGGGATCCTCGCGGGGCTTAACACTGTCTTTTTATATATATAGATTGTTCTTTTCATATAGAAATATTGAATACTTTCTGATTGTACGTTTCACTTTTAGTACATTTCAATGTTAATTGTTAAATAGCTTAGCAGTTGTAAATTAACCTGCTATTTGAACCATATGCTCACTATTCTTTCTTGCATTATTGCCCCCCCCCCCCTCTCCCCACACACATACAATATACACACGGTAGTTGGCTTCCTTGCCCCTACCGCTCCTACCTTGCACTATTTGCCACCCACACCTTGCAATCTGGCTACGCCACTATAGGCCTACTAATTTTTATATAATATTTTTATCTCATAAATTTTTTTTTTACACAATTAGAAATAAAAAATAAAAAATTACTATATTTAGCCTAATCACCAAATTTTAATGTATTATTATAACGTGTCAGCAAAAATATATTAGTTTATATATCAGAATTAGGGATGTTAAAAGGAATGGTAGGCTAAGTATTTCGGACTTCATGGGCCACGAATTATTTTTCTGAAGGAAATATTTTAAAATAACCATGTTGGATTCACACAATACACTTCATTCAATGCAATTCAAACATAGTCTCAGAGAGGGCCTATTGTTGTTTTTAGTTCTATTTCCAATCCCAGCTATCGCTTACATGGTATATATAACGAACGCCAGTCTCTGGCGCCTAATTTCACTTCTGTACCTATAAGCCCCAAAGCTGGCGAAGTGTGTAAACTGCCGATACGTTCCCATTAAGAATACACCAGCGGGCGAACGCATGGGGGAGAGCTCCCGCAGCGGGTCCGGACAGAACTTAGCTCAACGCTAAACGTTACGCACTGGACACAAGACAGGCTCGTCTGATTTTATTTTTTTGAGACCTTTTAACTTGGTTCCCCGAGTCTGACCAGTGAGTTAATGCATGGGACAAGCGGTCGCCGAGATACTTCCACTCCCATCTCTGTAAGTGACGGAGAGAGGCGTGGTATCCCGAGCTGCAAGTCTGGAGATTAATCGGCTTGTTCTGTTCTTCCATTAGAGGGGGCCTGTGAGGTAGGCCTACCCCACTGTCCGATTTCTGGCGTCTCCGGGGTGGGGGCTGATGCGACGTACGGAAAGATATACAAAACGTCCTGTAAAGACGGTTGCTTTCAAAGGTGGCCTTGAGGGGATGACATCTCCGTGTCAGACAAAATCCGCTCGGCCAACACACCGTCAGCCCACATTACAGGAATACGAGGCAAGCCATGGATGGCTCGAGCAAATGTACGTTCGTAAAAGGGGAATCCGAACAGAGCAAGCCGACCCAACAAGCGACGGCCTTGTAGGACAACGCCTGCCTACTCATATCTTTCCATGTCGGAGTGGATGGCCTGCTAACGCTGATCCAAACATGGTTTCAAGGGTTGGAACTTGGAAAAGACTCAACCATGGGCGTTGAATTAAAGCAGTCGGACGGTGTTCATAGTCCTTTTAGGACTCAATAACAGAACGGTGCCTAATTTAGATGTAGGCCTACTGAGCGGCAAAAAACTGGGTTTCTGTTTCTGAACGTACTCTGCAGAATGTTTGTTGGTGTGTGAATGTTCTTTTGTTATTCCAGTCACAATGGCTCGCTAGACTACAGCGAAGGTGAAGTTTTTTACAATTGGTCGGTCACTTTGCCGTGCTAACAATTGCATTAGTTTCCACTTTCCACTCATACATAGATCTACAAACTAAAAAGATGAACACGAAAAGGACATGTTAAATGTAGCGTCCGTAATTTTAATTAATATATTTGTAATAACGTAAAACCATGTTTATATATTATGTCTGCTATGTAAGTGGCTCATGACAAATGTTGCCTAGAATTTTGTAATAAATTTGTATCATTTATTTAAAAAAAGTAACATTGTTGACGTCAACTTTTCTTGACCTCCCCCCCTCCCCCTTGTCAACAATTGTCAAACTTTTTCAGACCCCCCCTCCCCCCTATTTTGTTGACGTAATTAATGGACGTCCCCTTAACCAGACGTTTTGTTCGTCATCAGCTGATTTTCACACACTAACGTTGCTATCGCCTATAATTAGCCTTTATGTAACACACACCATTAATGAACTTTCAGACTATGTATCACGTATCATTACAATATCTTGGCGTCTGTCCTCGAGGGATGTATATCATAGATTACAATATTTCCCTATGGTTGGGAAATATATTTATACAGTTCTGTTAATAGTACAGCACTATAATCTGATCTAGATTTTAATTTTTTTTCCCGATCCTTTTTAAAAAAGAAAAAACTGGTATTTTTGCTTTCATGACTGCTCGTGTTAACTGTGTCAAAATCTACACGTGTCTACTGTGTCAAAATCTAAACGTGTCTACTGTATCAACATCTTATCTTATCTTATAAGTTCTAGACAGAAGATTATTACGTCCACTAGGCCCGAAACTCCTGCATTGCGACAGGGATCGGTCGGTGGCAGGGATAGAACCTGTCAGTTGGTTTTTGGTTAACAGTCCGGTGAACTAACCGCTGGACCAGCCGGCTTCACGTCTTTACTGTGTCAACATCCACACGTATTTACCTTGTCAACGTCCACACGTGTTTACTGTGTCAACATCCACACGTGTTTACCGTGTCAACATTACACATGTTTACTGTGTTAACATCCACGTGTGTACTGTCTCAACATCTACGTGTTTTTACTGTGTCAACATCCACACGTGTTTACTGTGTCAACATACACACGTGTTTACTGTGTCAACATCCATACGTGTTTAATGTGTCAACATCTTCACGTGTTTACTGTGTCAACATCAACGTGTGTTTACTGTGTCAACATCCACACGTGTTTACCTTGTCAACATCTACACGTGTTTACTGTGTCAACATCCAAACATGTTAACTGTGTCAACATCCACACGTGTTTACCGTGTCAACATCCACACGTGTTTACTCTGTCAACATCCACAGGTGTTTACTATGACAACATTCACACGTGTTTACTGTGTCAACATCTACACGTGTTTACCGTGTCAACATCCACACGTGTTTACCGTGTCAACATCCACACGTTTTTACTGTGTCAACATCCACGTGTTTACTGTGTCAACATCCACGTGTCTACACGTGTTTACTGTGTCAACATCCACACGTGTTTACCTTGTCAACATCCACATGTGTTTCTGTGTCAACATTCACGTGTGTTTATTGTGTCAACATCCACACTTGTTTACAGTGTCAACATCCACACGTTTTAACTGTGTCAACATCCACGTGTTTACTGTGTCAACATCGACGTGTCTACACGTGTTTACCTTGTCAACATACACATGTGTTTCTGTGTCAACATTCACCTGTTTACTGTGTCAACATTCACGTGTGTTTACCGTGTCAACATCCACACGCGTTTACTGTGTCAACATCCATACGTGTTTACTGTGTCAACATCCACACGTGTTTACCGTGTCAACATTACACATGTTTACTGTGTTAACATCCACGTGTGTACTGTCTCAACATCTACGTGTTTTTACTGTGTCAACATCCACACGTGTTTACTGTGTCAACATACACACGTGTTTACTGTATCAAAATCCATACGTGTTTAATGTGTCAACATCTTCACGTGTTTACTGTGTCAACATCAACGTGTGCTTACTGTGTCAACATCCACACGTGTTTACCTTGTCAACATCTACACGTGTTTACTGTGTCAACATCCACGTGTTTACTGTGTCAACATCCACGTGTTTACTGTGTCAACATCCACGTGTCTACACGTGTTTACTGTGTCAACATCCACACGTGTTTACCTTGTCAACATCCACATGTGTTTCTGTGTCAACATCCACGTGTTTACTGTGTCAACATCCACGTGTCTACACGTGTTTATTGTGTCGACATCCACACTTGTTTACAGTGTCAACATCCACACGTTTTTACTGTGTCAACATCGACGTGTTTACTGTGTCAACATCCACGTGTCTACACGTGTTTACTGTGTCAACATCCACACGTGTTTACATTGTCAACATCCACATGTGTTTCTGTGTCAACATTCACCTGTTTACTGTGTCAACATCCACACGTGTTTACCTTGTCAACATCCACATGTGTTTTTGTGTCAACATTCACCTGTTTACTGTGTTAACATCCACGTGTTTTTACTGTGTCAACATCCACGTGTGTTTATTGTGTCAACATCCACACTTGTTTACATTGTCAACATCCACACGTTTTTACTGTGTCAACATCCACGTGTTTACTGTGTCAACATCCACGTGTCTACACGTGTTTACTGTGTTAACATCCACACGTGTTTACCTTGTCAACATCCACATGTGTTTCTGTGTCAACATTCACCTGTTTACTGTGCCAACATTCACGTGTGTTTACTGTGTCAACATCCACGTTTGTTTACTGTGTCAACATCCATACGTGTTTACTGTGTCAACATCCACGTTTGTTTACTGTGTCAACATCCACGTGTGTTTACTGTGTCAACATCGACACTTGTTTACTGTGACAACATCCATACGTGTTTACTGTGTCAACATCCACGTGTTTTTACTGTGTGAACATCCATACGTGTTTACTGTGTCAACATCCACGTGTGTTTACTGTGTCAACATCCACGTGTTTACTGTGCCAACATTCACGTGTGTTTACTGTGTCAACATCCACGTTTGTTTACTGTGTCAACATCCATACGTGTTTACTGTGTCAACATCCACACGTGTTTACCGTGTCAACATCCACACGTGTTTACTCTGTCAACATCCACAGGTGTTTACTATGACAACATTCACACGTGTTTACTGTGTCAACATCTACACGTGTTTACCGTGTCAACATTCACACGTGTTTACCGTGTCAACATCCACACGTTTTTACTGTGTCAACATCCACGTGTTTACTGTGTCAACATCCACGTGTCTACACGTGTTTACTGTGTCAACATCCACACGTGTTTACCTTGTCAACATCCACATGTGTTTCTGTGTCAACATTCACGTGTGTTTATTGTGTCAACATCCACACTTGTTTACAGTGTCAACATCCACACGTTTTTACTGTGTCAACATCCACGTGTTTACTGTGTCAACATCGACGTGTCTACACGTGTTTACCTTGTCAACATACACATGTGTTTCTGTGTCAACATTCACCTGTTTACTGTGTCAACATTCACGTGTGTTTACCGTGTCAACATCCACACGCGTTTACTGTGTCAACATCCATACGTGTTTACTGTGTCAACATCCACACGTGTTTACCGTGTCAAAATTACACATGTTTACTGTGTTAACATCTACGTGTGTACTGTCTCAACATCTACGTGTTTTTACTGTGTCAACATCCACACGTGTTTACTGTGTCAACATACACACGTGTTTACTGTGTCAAAATCCATACGTGTTTAATGTGTCAACATCTTCACGTGTTTACTGTGTCAACATCAACGTGTGCTTACTGTGTCAACATCCACACGTGTTTACCTTGTCAACATCTACACGTGTTTACTGTGTCAACATCCACGTGTTTATTGTGTCAACATCCACGTGTTTACTGTGTCAACATCCACGTGTCTACACGTGTTTACTGTGTCAACATCCACACGTGTTTACCTTGTCAACATCCACATGTGTTTCTGTGTCAACATCCACGTGTTTACTGTGTCAACATCCACGTGTCTACACGTGTTTATTGTGTCAACATCCACACTTGTTTACAGTGTCAACATCCACACGTTTTTACTGTGTCAACATCGACGTGTTTACTGTGTCAACATCCACGTGTCTACACGTGTTTACTGTGTCAACATCCACACGTGTTTACATTGTCAACATCCACATGTGTTTCTGTGTCAACATTTACCTGTTTACTGTGTCAACATCCACACGTGTTTACCTTGTCAACATCCACTTGTGTTTTTGTGTCAACATTCACCTGTTTACTGTGTTAACATCCACGTGTGTTTACTGTGTCAACATCCACGTGTGTTTATTGTGTCAACATCCACACTTGTTTACATTGTCAACATCCACACGTTTTTACTGTGTCAACATCCACGTGTTTACTGTGTCAACATCCACGTGTCTACACGTGTTTACTGTGTTAACATCCACACGTGTTTACCTTGTCAACATCCACATGTGTTTCTGTGTCAACATTCACCTGTTTACTGTGCCAACATTCACGTGTGTTTACTGTGTCAACATCCACGTTTGTTTACTGTGTCAACATCCATACGTGTTTACTGTGTCAACATCCACGTTTGTTTACTGTGTCAACATCCACGTGTGTTTACTGTGTCAACATCGACACTTGTTTACTGTGACAACATCCATACGTGTTTACTGTGTCAACATCCACGTGTTTTTACTGTGTGAACATCCATACGTGTTTACTGTGTCAACATCCACGTGTGTTTACTGTGTCAACATCCACGTGTTTACTGTGCCAACATTCACGTGTGTTTACTGTGTCAACATCCACATGTGTTTACTGTGTCAACACCCACTCGTGTCGACTGTGTCAACATCCCTACGTTTTTACTGTGCCACATCTAAACATAAACATTTATCCTGCATTAACACAGATTATTTAATTGATATGTCCATATTCACTGCGTGCTGATAAGTGCGTAAATGTGCTTACAAAATGCTTTGTTTAGTTTGCTGCGTCTTCATAATTTAGATCATCTAGTCGCTCTATTACATGTGCGCCAACACGGAGTGTTTACTGTGCCCACATTCCGATGTCTTTTAAGCGCAGTTGTTCACGGTGCACCAACAGACATAATTTTAAGTGTTAATATATTGGCTTTATCGAACACGAAATTTCGCCACAGCTCACGATATGTAGCTGTAGTCTAACGGAGACGATAAAATAACATCGCCGGCTCACTTTTTTCTGTTTGGGTGTGTCGCGAGGGGAGAAATAAAAATATCAATGACGCTATATACTGCTTGTAGAAATTGAATTGAGAAACTTCAGCACAAAATTACATAACGATTTTGTTTATCATACAAAAGTGGGATGATGGAGGGGAAAACCAAGCTATGTACGACATAAAGAACAGCGGTTTACAGCAGTTGTTTCATTTCAAGAAAATGTATGGAAACATTTCACATCTTGATGAAACAATAAGTTTTTAATACGGCTGAAATCAGCAAATGAAGTTTATTTAGACTTCAATTGATGTTGATACAGTAGTTTTTATTTAACTATTTTCTGCAATAACATTTTAAGCCATTTAAATAATAAAAAAAAGCCTTTGTTTTATTTCAAGAAGAGTTACATACTGGTTCATGCTGGTACCTCTGTTAGATTTGCTGTATTAAGAAAATTGTCTTAATATTACAGATCGGCCTGCAAACATGTATAAGGATTTCGAATTAAAAATGTGACCATCAACATCTTGCAAGCTGAAAACATCGGAGATAGTCTATAGTCTACTTGTGGGCAGTCTTAAAACTCCAATTCCCAGCCGATAGAAGGGAAATCACTCTTCCGAAGTAGCGAGTGAGTTGTTCTATTGAATCTTGAAAAAAAACAACACTAAAAAATATTTTACTTAGAAATTAATTAAACCACTAAAAATAGCCTATTTTAAGTTACACGGAGGAACAGGTGAAATAAATAAGGGGACTATCCCTCAAATATTATGCATATAGTCGATATATGGGTTTAAAATACTTGGAAATGAGAAGTAGGCCCTAGTTGTAGATTCAAATACTATATAATAATATTACTCTATTTATAGAGCTGAATAGTTAGTTTGCGCATGCGAGGCCTCCGATTTGCACCCAAGTCTTCCAGTGTAATCTAAGTAACTCTACCATATATGTTTAAACTCATGGAAACTCCTATCCCGAAAAAAAAAAAGCGTTACTGAGGATTCGAACCCGATACGGCAGTCTGAGCGCGCTGCGACCAGACCACCTTGTTCCATATAGAGTATTACATGATATTTGAATACTTCATATATTTGACCACAGACCACAACTATAAATAAGTTTAAGAAAAAGGCAACAAAAAACTTGTGCTGGCCACAGTATCCACTCGTATGTTTTGTTAACTGAATAGTACTGGAACAGATTGCATTGGTTTGTTTTTTGCAGCAGCCTTGTCTCTCAACGCATTGCGCCAGGTAGCCTACTTTTATCCTGAAGGATCAATTTTATACCCGACATCAGTTTAAATTTAAAATTAGCAATTAAAACTTGAGCTAAAACACGTGTCCATAAATTGCCTGTTTCTTGAAGTAACAATCGGATGTTTAGACTTTCCGAAGAAAAATTAAGCCTTTACAGAATCTAGATTACAGAATCTAGCAGATATTTTTTTTTTCTCCTTATGGTAAGAAGCTCTTAAACTGCTTCTCTGTGTGTTAATTAAATGTCAAAAATAAAACTTAGATGGCATTTGCTTGTTGACATGTACTTCTGATGTCCTGTAATGTCAGGTAATCAATAGACCTTAAAGCGGAATTATAAAAGTCCATCATACCTGAGGGACTAGAAAATCAAAATCAATTAGTTAAAAGTCCATTCCTTGGCAGTTACTCCTGCTGCGTGGACAGTTAAGTTGTTTAAAGTGTTTAGAGTAGCGTGGGGCTAAACGCCCCCCTTAAGCAAGAAATGCTCTCAGTCTTCTAAATTACGCTCTAAAGATCCACAAATGCATGTATAGCTTGGGGTGTAGTAAAGGTTTGTATACACAAACACTCTTTATGATAACGTTGAACAAATGAACACAGTGAATAAAAGAAATAAAAAATTTATTTGGCCATTTTGCCCCACTAGAGGGGGCAAACGCCCTGCAGGGTGGGGCTAAATGCCGAGACTGGGCGTTTCACCCCACCTTGACAAGCGTTTTGCCCCATTATCTGAAAAGTTAGAAAACATATATAACAAAAGCTTTCTGTCTACAAACATTCGGATTGTCCAATGTCCGTTCTTACTCTGTGTTAGTTTTATTGTAGGAAAATCGGATTCGTGTCATTTTAGGCATGTCTATTCCGACTCTGTCTCAGATTCACAGTTTGGACAGATGAAGTATGGAAGCCCTGGTGTGCACTCGTCGTGAGCCCACAGTAAACAAATTTGACACTGGACCCATGTTTCACGAGATCTGGAGTTGCAGAATAGTTCGCCACATACCAAACAAGGCCATTCCTCATCACTTGATTCCTCATCAGATTCTAAATGTCTCCTTTTTCCTTTTCTGACTTTGGATTTGCTATTACCAGCCTTTGGTTTGATCTTTGATTCTGCTTCTTTCTTGTTTGTTTCTGCCATTGTTTTTTTTTCTTTTGCCGCTTTTTTCTTTTCTTCTGTGGCTTTTTTCATGGCTTGTCTTTCCACGAGTTTGGCCTTGTATGGAGACGAGGTGAGCACTTCTGCAGTTTCTCTCTTTCTTCCGGTTGATTTTCTTTTAGGCTGCATTTTTGGTATAGGGGACAGATTAGCGATAATCTCTCTGATGCTATCATTGGGGTTGGAGCTGATACAGCTTGTCTTGGTATCTGTGGGGTTTTTAATAATGCAGTCGTAGTGACCAACCTCCTCACCGACACTTGTAAATCGCACGATTAAAACACTATTCTCTCCTTCGCCATAGCGCTGGATAACAACATTGTTATTGCTGATCACTATGATCTGTTTTGTCAGAACCTTGCTAGTGGCACATATTTCTAGCTCGCCTGGTAGAGATTTTGGTTCTGCCATCGCTGCAATGCGTTCCTCAACTGTTGAGAAGTTAATCCACTGTGGTAGATCTGCATTTAATGTGTCTTTATCTATATCTGCATAATCACTAAAGTGATTACACATGTAAGAGACTACCTGCGCCCGAAGCCCATCAGCCTGGCTTGTTTCATTGATTTCCATGACCACAGATGTTAGCTCCCCATGCTCATCCCGCTCTGCATTTTGAAGGTTTGCATCAAGACCAGTGACGATGCTCCTGAAAAAACATCTGCCATCCCCAGATGTCTTAATGACTCTAATGTCATAAATGCAATCTGCAGCTGTTGAAGATGGTGTGTGAGAGGCTGCTTTTTCCAATGTCGTAGGTTGATCGGATGAATCAACGAGGCGTGGTTTACAGAATGACATGGGTTCATTTATCGCTTGGTGAACTTCTGTTTCATCTTGCAGGGTTGCCTCTTTGGCATCTGGGGATCTTCCATCTACTACAGGCACCCTATCAATGGAGGTCAATAGATTTACTTCTCTCGGTTCATCCATCTCCATAACCCCTTCAAAGTCAGCGTCCGTGAACACTTTGGGATCAAAGGGTTCCAGACCACAGGTCTTAAAGCCATTCACAGCTCTCTCTGGAAGTGCTGTCCTGAGGAAGGCTTTCCCTGCAATGGCAGCTAAGTTGTGAACAGTGATCCGCTGACCTGGGTTTGAAACCATCCAGTTGTCTGCTTCGGCATTGAAACTAGCTTTCAAGGCTTTGAAATAGGTCCGGTCAAGAGGCTGCAGTTTGTGGGTACAGTGGGGAGGAAATGATATTAGTTCAATGCCTTTTTCGCGGCAAAATTGGACAGCTTCCAACGTTTTATGGCTGTGATGGCCATCTAATAATATCAGCTGGGGGTTGTCTTGAGAGGCATTTGTGAAGTCCGCGAAGTGTGCAAGCCACTTCGTGAACAGCTGTGCATCAGTCCAGCCACTTTGACTCACATAGCCTACTGATTGTGGTGGAGCTCCATTCATCAAGGATTCTAACATCCTCTTGCGTGGAAAGATGAACATTGGCGGCAAGAAGACACCGGCTGCACTGCAGGCGCACACAAGAGTCACAAGAGAACCCCTTTCATCACTCGTAGCTTTACCCACAAGTCTTGCCCCCTTTTCAGCCAAAATCCTTCCTGGTTTCTGGACAGTGGACAGACCTGTCTCATCCATGTTCCAAAGCCTTGCTGGGGTGTAGGATTTGGACACCAAACTATCCTTGAAAATTTCAAAGAAACGTTCAACTTGGTTTCTATTGAACCCAGAAAAACGTGCTATACTGGTGGATACAGGCTGCCGGATAGTGAGATTATGGCGAGCTATAAAGTTTCTGACCCAGTCCTTTCCTGCCATCTTGGTTTCTTTGTTAAAGGGATGACTAATTTTAGCTTTCTCACATAGATCAAAGGCCAGGCGTCTAAGGTCCTCGAAACGCAAACCATAAAACCGCCTCTGCATATTTATTACATGCTCTTTCAAATGAAGCTCAACGTCAGACGGAATCAATGATTTGCCTCGTCCAAACTTTTGCACGCCTGGATGAGCAACTTTTTTGTCTCTGTGTCTTCTAAGGGTCCTCTGAGGAACACCAAACTCTTTACTAGCATGGTTTATTGAAACCCCGTTGTTTATGGCCCGCAAAGCATCTGCTAAATTGGTTTCGCCATAACTGCCCCTTTCAGTCTTTCTTTTGTATACACGCACCATTATCTGTTGACAAGAAAGAACAAACAAACCTCTAATAACAAGAAAAGTCAATGTTGTGTCATGTAAAAGTAATCAGACAGTCAATAAAACAAATAGTTCAGTGGTGGTGCTAAACGCCCTTGAATGGGGCTAAACGCCCGGTGTGGGCGTTTAGCCCCACCAGTGCCGTGGCGTTTAGCCCCATACTACCCACTTTACAAGCACGTGGTTGTACAAGGTAACTCAAGGAAAATCACCCAGTCAAACATGTGTCACTGTTTGCGCACATTATCCTTGTAACACAAAATACAGGCATTGATTTAATTCGACTGTATTTAGCCTACTGGCACTAAATAAACGGACACCCTAAATTTATAATTATTTGGTTAAAATTTTCAAAATATGACAGTTTACTTACTACAAGCTTGGTAGAGCTAGGACTTCGCGTCAACAAAGGTCGCCGCTTACGTTGTCATGCGCAAAGCACTCCAGGAAGCTGACACCACGTGTGAACTGAGAACAAATGGGGGGGTATTTTACCCGACCTCGCCGTTTAGCCCCACGCTACTCTATTGGAGCCTTTCGCTTGTACTAGATTAGAACTATCTAAACAAAAGAAGGGGGGGGGGGAGCACGATGAGAAACACGCCCAAAAGTGCAGAATTTCAATTCCGTTTAAATTACAAAGCACGTTTAGTAAAAACTCCGCTTTTTGAGAAAAAAAGAAAAACACTCAAGATATTGTGTGAGTGTGTGTCCTGCATTATTGATTATTTTTTAAACGTAACTATGTGACGCCATGAAAATAAACATAAAACATATATTTCTCAATTTCGAAATTATGACTTTCAGGACAATAATTGTCGAAGAAATATTTGTTTGTTTTTTAAATCTCCTTATTTATTAGCCTTTAACTAGGTCAAATCTTCTTTTATTAATGTACTTCAAAATATCATTAAATGTTTATTCTAATTCTATTGATTATAAAGTTCGTTTGTTGTATGGTGTTTTCTTCTGTTGGATTTCATCGTGATGTCATTTTTTCTTTTGTTCCCGAAGGTTTTGGTTTTCGCTTGAACCTACCTACTCACTCACTCAATCCTTTCGCTGCACACAGACATGTCTTGTTAGTAAATGAACGAAATGGACCGGAAATGTGGGTACACGATAAACTTTTAATTTCATCATATCATGCATAATATTTAAGACTTGTCCATGTGAAGCGTATAACAATGTGAGGAAGTGAGTGAAGATTATTTTTTGTGTTCCCAAAGCCTACGTTACATTTGGAATGTGGAAACAGGGACAACATGCTATTCACCCGTTGATCTTTTCCTCGTTGACGAGTATTAAAATCAGTCAAGAACTCCGCGAGTTTCCTGTTGTCTGTCTAGGATCTTGTTCACTATAATAATAAGCTCAAGCCACTCGATGAATGTTCAAAGAAGAATTGGATGGCAGAAACGTATGTACAATAATAGCACTTCACTGGTTACTAATAAGTAGCCACCATTGTAGCTAAGCAAAAATCAACAACTACAAAAACTACACTAGTACGTACTTATATAGATTTTTGTGCAGAAACTACTAGAATGAATTTTCCCAAAGATATTAGAATGCAAAAGAAAAGGCGTACTAGAAAGTCGAAGAAACTACGAGAAATCATAAATGTATATTACGTGATAATAAATATTTATACACTAATACACTAATAACCTCTGTTCCAAAAGGAAAAATAAATAATTCTATATGAAATAGCGAGACAATGTCAAATACAATATATAAACTATTTTTACATGCTATACACGCAAAAGAGTTGGCTAACTATACTGACCAGAAACGTAGTAACAAATGTCAATCATTGTCTTTAAGCTCTGGGATACTTTTAGAATGTCTTGTGAAGAAATGTTTGATATTTCTTGCATCAAATCAAACACTCTTTTTTTTTTTCATTGTGTTCTAAGTACAAATGTTCATTCTTGAAAATGACGATGATGAAACCATTGCAAAATTGTTTTTTCATAATCTCTTGTGTGATTTTCAAACAAGGATTAATAAAACATTATTTTAAACAAATCATTAACTAGCATTTCAATAAACAAAAGTAATGAGCTTCGAAAATAACCACACTATATAATATGTCAGTGCAGAAGTTCTTTTTTAGCTAAATGAAGCGGCTATAAAGTATAAGACCAAACAATACGAACATTCGATTGGCTAAACCTATTTCAATGTCTATAATTGCCAGCCGCGTGTCTTCAGTTTACGTCATAGACCTAGAACTATCCAGCTAATCATTCTGTCACTTCATGACCAATGTAACGGCACTTTTAATAAAAAGCAACAACTAAAAATATGAAAAAATATCTGACAATATCATCAGTACCTCCATATTAAACCACGGACATTAGCAGTCAACAAGACCTGTTTCTCTTACTATTACTTTCTTTGTTATGTTTTTCTTTAATCTTCGCGTCCGTGTTTTTGGATTCATGCGAATTACGTAATTGCCTTTCAGTTGACTTTTTGTCTTTATCGAAAAGAAACCTTATCTTATTTATTTCTCGTTGTCCTTCTTGACAATGTCACAAAAACTATAAGATGACGTCAAACCGACTTTTAGATCATTAACATTAAAAAAAAATGTCTAGCATTGTGTTTTTCTTTTATATTTATAATGCATTTATGTTGTGTTTTTTTTAAAGGTGGTGGAAAAAAAAGAACAATTGATAACAGGTTAAATATCTTGGTCACTCATTCTAGCTTACGCACATGCTCACCCACAAATCACGCACACAAACTCACACACAGACGCGCGCGAAGCATTTTTTATATAAGTAGGCTAAATCCTGGGTCTGAGAGTACTTCTTGTGTCGCTTTCTAGACGTTTGATTGGCTGGTTGGTCAGCCGAACGTTGGGTGTGGGTGAGGGGAGACGAGAGTTTTCATCTTAAAGGGCGGGATGATTTCACGTAATGTAAATAAATAACGTCTTGTGTCCGAAAGAGGAGAAAAATAAAGGTGGTTCACGGTTAAGCCACGCGCCACCGTCTGTAACGTGACAACACAATTCTGTGACGTGACAATAAAATTATGTGACGTGACAAAACAATTCTGTAACGTGACAATAAAAATTACGTGACATGACAACACAATTCTGTAAAGTGACAACACAATTATGTAATGTGAAATGGCTTGAGGGGAACGGAGAGGATACGGCTGTGAGGTTGGGCCTTCACTCTCAATTACCTTACGTAACAAGGGAGCAGTCCAAACCTCGACCTATAATTTCGTGCAGTTAAAAGTCTTCAAACATCAAAATTCCTTAGTTTAAAAATATATGTGATAAGCGTCACAAACGTGACAACAAAATTCTTTAACGTGACAGCAAAATTATGTAACGTGATAACTAAATTATGTAACGTGACAACAGCATTCTGCAACGTGACAAGAAAATGTTGTAACAACACATTTCTGTAATTAGACAATACCATTCTTCAATGTGATAACTCAATTCTGTAACGTAACAACAAAACTCTGTAACGTGGTGAATGCTTTTAAAACAAGGCGGTTATCTTATACATTATAGACGAACCGTCTATAAAGAATATTATTGCGTCCTACGCTCATCCGCTGTTTGAAACACAAGTGGCAGGGTTCGTACGCAAGTCTGGAAGTCTGGAAAAAGTCTGAAAAATCCGATTTTGGTTTTCCAGACCCTCAAAAGTCTTAAATGTTATTTTTTGTCTTTAAAAAGTCTGAAATTTTTAGGGTAAAAGTCTGGAATCGAAAAAAATACGGTTCTTGAGTCTTTTTGTAACAAACAAGTCCTTTTGTATCCAACCTTCTTCCTTCCCCTTCCCTCTTAATTTTTTGGCTCAAATAAAAACGTAAGCAGCATGACGTTTGTGAGTGTCAACTACGGTACCAGGTGATAGCAGACTCCGCCCCCTCTCCGCTTTTGCGAGTTGTCACGTTGGGTTTAGTAAGCGTTTTAAAGAAGTTCCCGCGCCCTTCTGAAAGGTCAAAAAGTTATTTTAAAAAATACCTTTACCTCCCCGCGAAATGCGAAAAACCGCGAATAGTGTATGCGGTTTTAAAACGCCTATGTATGAGATCATATACGGTACTAAATGCTTCCCAAACACTTTCTAAACACACTCTTACTCATTAATACAGTATGCCTAAATATTGTAGTAGCCTAATATTGCACGCAGTTATGTATTTCACTACTAATGTAGTAATGATAATGTAAACACATTTAAATTTTGTATTGCAACAATAGGCCTACTTTATTTTAATAAAAAAGAAACGTTATTACAGGAGGACAGTAGGCCTAGTCCTACACGTAGCCTATCACCGCATAGCATAGTTACCCATAGGCCTACTGTGTTACTGTACCGTAAAGTCATTTTCTATGCGGACAACATATTATTATGTAGGCCTATATGTATTAGAATTGACAAAAATTGAACATAATTTAAAACCCGTTTTACCGGGCATTCATTTATTCATTTTTATGACGTTAGGGTGCTAGCCCGGTATAGGCCTACGGGGCATAGGCTACGATGCGATTCCGTTAATTTAAGAGCCAAACCCGCAAATATGCGGCTGTGAATAGGTCAGGGTATAGGCTACTGTATATGTATTCCTCCTAAAATGTCATACAATTTGACGATCAACCGATCGGATGTGTAAAAATATTTCAGTTAATCACCGGACCCGGTCTGCTAAACACGGTCTATGTAACAAAAAATTTGCGTTCGTTATCTTAGATTACTACAAGCTTAGGCCTATATTTAAGATAGGCTTTAGGCCTTAACTATACATTTTCAATTCTTCCATGATCGTATTCTCTTTTTTTGCGACCATTATGCTTAGGCTACTCTATGGCGCCAATAGTCTAGGCTACGTGGAGTCCCGATACATTTTGCTGATTTAATTTATTTTGGAATATATTTATGCCCTTGATCAAAATGCACAGAAAAAGGCAATTTTTTATTAATTAAAAGAGAAAATGGTAACATTTAAGAAACTATTTTATATAATGTAGGAAGGCCTAGTAATAATTCCAGCATTTAGCCTAGTTCATGCCTAGCACTACGAGACGAGCCGTTGCGATGTCCGCCTTTGCGATGTCCGCCGTACGTCGTTTTATCAATTATGCGTACAATTTTAAAACAGTATGCCTAATTAGAAAATGCGGTAGACAATGAGCTGAACATAATATTGTAATGGAATTATTTTTTTTGAGTGGCACATGCATGTTTATCGCGGACAATTTTGGTTCAAATTTAAGCCGCTATGTAGCCGACGTCGGCGGGCGTGGGTCTAATCAGACTTATGACAAAATCAAGTCATTTTATTATCCCGATAAATTGATGAAGATGAAATGTGCACAATACTGAAAATATCTGATTAGATTTATGTTTTAGACATAAATTGGCTAAATATAAAATCGTTACGAATTTACCACAAGCATTTAAATAATTTTAAGTTCATATTAGGCCTAAATAAGGATAAAAATTCCCGATAGGATTACACTTTTACTAGAAGTTCTAGTCATTTAGTGACAATTAGGCTGTAGTCTTTGCCTGTAAGTAAGCTATCCATTTTAAAGAAAATTGCGGAAGGGGGGGGGGGATTTAAAATGTCTGAAGTTAACCTATTGTTAGTTACAGGCCCCTAATCTTGTTCAGACTTCCTCCACCACTTTACTTTAGGCCTACTAAGTAGGCCTATAGGGAGAAATTATATGCACCTGTGTGGCAGTTCAGAGTTAGCCTACTCTTCTGGTTGCACCTTCTTTGATTTTCGTCTCCCCAATGGAGCCTACATCTAGATCATAGGTTCTCAACGGGGGCGATATCGCCCCCCGGGGGGCGGTGAGAAGCTTTAGGGGGGCGCTGGCATTCCCGGGGGCGATTGGGGGGCGGTGACGGGCAAGTGGGCGGTACAAACGTACTAGATATATTTTAACACCTCAGCTATATGAATCGATTAGTTTTTGGAGGATGAAAGGTGATGTAAACGCAAGTGCCGCTAAATACCCGATATCCCCCATCAGTATGCCTACATATTATTATATTAATAGGCAATAGGAATCGCAGTAACTTTTCGATGAAGTAGGGGTCTGTATTTGGCAAATATGGTGTGCAGCCGGCTGGTCCTGTGGTTGGTTCACCGGACTGTCAACCCCACTGACAGATCACTGTCGCCCTAACATCTGCTAATATTACTAATATTTTGATCTCAGTTTAACCGAGATGTCCTTAATGTGTTTTAAACTATGTTCAACACGTCTTTACCATTATTAAGCGGTATAGATAAGTAATAATCATACAAACTGTGTAGTTATTGTAATGTTTGAAAATATACATATAAATTCTTTAGTCATTTAATATTTATATAATTTTCAAATACCTTTTACAGTTTGATCACTTCAAAGCTATAAATTGTAAGCCATTTTAGTTTTTATAAAAGGAAAAAAATTGTAAAAGGGGGCGGAAAAAAATTGTAAAAGGGGGCGGTGAGCCGAAAAACGTTGAGAACCTATGATCTAGATATTACGGCGACCTTACAGTAGGCTTATTAACGTACGCTATAGTGCTTTCTTGACCGTTAATCTATTAAAGTTTATTATATATGCTATAAATGGAAGCTATAAATATAGAAACTTTAGTAAAGCTGGCTTAAATAATTGTGTCAAATAATTACTATTATATTTTTTTCTTTAGTTTTAATAGGTAGGACATAATTTCACATGCTTTTATTATTTTTACAGAGTTTATTACTTCATGTTCTGTAACAGTATTCATGGAACTTGTTTTAGAATTTCTGTAATTCAAAACCATCATAGAAAGAAAGAGACAAGCTTAATGGTGCTTTTAATACTTTTATACAGTATTGTTATTCTGCTTTTTAATTTTATAGTTAGCAATTATTTTTAGTGTCTATATACAACTTGTGTAATAAAGACCTTGTTCTTTTTTTTTAAAGTCTGAAATTTTTGGTGAAAGTCTGAAAAAGGTCTGAAAAAAGTCTGGAATTTTATTTACTGAAAAGAGTAAGAACCCTGAAGTGGGTATCATTAGCTGTATGAGTCGTGATGACCTTGGGGATTTATAAATGATTTGTAAAGTGTAGGGACATTTACTGTACTATCTTATCTTATCTATCTTAGACATTACAGACACTCCCTCTATAAAGAAGATTATTGCGTTCTACGCTGTAACCGTGATTTGAGTCTAGTCCTACTCTAAACCGTGATTTGAGTCTAGTCCTGCATTTCTATTAGTCTTTTAATTGATGTTAAGTTCCCTTTTTTTCCTGGTTTGTTCAGGCAACCCATTCCATGCCCGGTTGTCATTCGGGAAGAAATAGTACTTATATACAACCAATGATGTAATAAACACAAGTCAAAGTGAGCTATATCTAGAGATCTCCTTCAGCCAAACATTGTTAGTGAACAAGGTTTGTGTAAATGAAAAATAAAATCGTTCATGAAATTTAAATTAGTTGAAACAAAAAAACTAGCATTCTCCAAATATGTTCTCGCATAAGGAATAAGAAAAATGTTTTCGTCCGTATGTTTATCTGAGCATAGATACAGGTTGTTATTAGGTTGTATTTTTAAATGCATTGTGTTTAATGCATTATGTATTATTACTACTTTACTCTTTGCCCTTTCGGTCTTCTAAAAAAGTGTTTTTAGATTTAGTGATGGGACTATTGGTGTTACTCTTGTCAGTTGTGAAGAGTTGTGAAGCTTTAATCTAGGTGTTTATGTTTACAAACAAACATTCATACAAACACGGAATACAAAACAAATGTTATGCGTTACACTTGTTACAACATGAATATAAAATTATTACAATCTTAACACATCGGATGAGCACGGCACCTATGTAGACAAATCACTGACATAAATCGCTGCCATTGTGACAAGAAAAACAAAAACAAATGAATAGAAACATTGAGTTTGAGGTTGTACATTTGTCCGTCTGTCCGTCGGTGGAAACCTTAAAATGATAATTAAATAACAACACACACGTCTGATTAAAGCGAAACCATAGTTTGACGAAGAGGTTTGCCAGATGAAAGGAGAAAAGAGTCTCTTTGTGTGTGTGTATGTATGTATGTGTGACAGATAAATGGAAGATGTATAATATGTAGATAGGTAGATAGGTCGAAAGGTAGGCAGACAAGGTAAAATAATATAGGTAACATAAAAATATATTTTATTATCTTTTTTTCCTTTGCTGATTTACAGGTGAAAGCGAAGCAAGTATATTTTTTTTTTACACAAAAGTACTTTAAATCATAAACTCTCACCGACTTAATTTATAGAATAACTTTTTATATTACAAGTAGCAAGCAAAAATGATATGGTAGAACAAGAGACTGAGAGAGAGAGAGAGAGAGAGAGAGAGAGAGAGATGGACAGAAAGAGATAAAGAGTGATCATTAAAAAAGGAATTTAACGAAAACAAAACAAAAAACGGCTAGAAAGATCGTATATATGTAAGAAAGATTGTCATTAATAAAAAGTAAAATAGATCTTTAAGAAAACTATGAAATATTATATAACACAACTCATTAGTCTTGAACAATTTCCCATTATATTATGTGCCAATGTGCCTACACTTTACAAATCATTTCTCAATGCCCAAGGCCATCACGTGACAAGCAGCTATTGATACTCGCTGTGTTTCTTTTTTTTTTTTAAATCCGTCTCGTTAGGAGAATCACGGCTCAACGGTATTACTGTCAGAATTACGATGCGTAGTCTCTGTATACGGTATAATAAACCTTTTGTTTCAATAACAAGTAAAAATGTATACCGTCCATAAAATAGTCTAAAATAGAATAAAATAAAAAAGAGATAATGAGATTTAGAGCATTGTGGGTTTATTGATATAGATTTCTACTGGGCCTACTCTAGTGATTTTGTTTTTTTACGTATAGATGTGGTGATTAAATTGCAAATCAATGATTATCTTTCTATTTATCTGTCTACTGAGATATCCATCTATCTATGTAAATAGCTACCATCCCAAGCCGATTAATCCATCTAGATAACAATCTATCAAATAGCGATCATGAACCAATGAATGTATCGATCGATTATCTAGCTATCGATCTACCAAGCTACCAACCACTCTATCAATCAACAAATCCATCTATCTACCAATCTATCAATCTTTCTTTTAAATCTTTCAATCAATCAATATTTTTATCAATTTTTCTATCAATCTATCTTTTAAATCTTTCAATCAATCAATATTTTTATCAATTTTTCTATCAATCTATATATCAATCTATGTATCAATCTTTCTTCTAAATCTTTGAATCTATCAATATTTTTATCAATTTTTCTATCAATCTATCTATCAAATATTTAATTAATCTATACGTCTATCAATCAATCGATATATTTAGTATTATGGACTAATCATATGAACAGTCTAATGATATTGCAGCTGTACAAAGAAACATATAGGTCTGCGTGTAATATTTATAAAAAAAAACTCATGTATAATTGAAATGAGTCAATCCATAACATTGTCTCAGAATTCTTAAAGTCGGAGTCTCGACTTGTCACTACTGTAAGCTCTATTGGAATCACTGAGGACAGATTTTGCTCTGGAGGCTAAAACTAAAGCAAAAAACGATACCATCACTATCTTATAAAATCTAATTTAACCAACAATGGCGGTAGCTAATGTCCTTGGTTCCTGGAGAGAATCCCCAACTTTAGACTTAACTAAAACAACAAAACAAAAAGACTAAGATTTCGGTTTCCACTGGTGAGATCATTAATGCCCTCGTGTATGCTCGCTCTCCCCAATTGAAAAAAAAAAATTCAAAGTAGAATTAATGAAATACGCCTACACTGTGGAAAGATACAACCTTCATACATCGAAAGTGATGGAGGGGGGGGGGGGGTACCAAAGGAGAGTGAGAGAGAGAGAGAGAGTATTACGTATCAATTAAATTTGTAGAACGGCTCGTTACAACGTAATAAAGAGAAGAGTATATTACATTAACCCCCAAAAGAATAAACTAAATTTCTACTCTTTATATTAATTAAGTAAATAAAATGTAACGCAACACAAAAATACTCTAAAGTCAAGATGTAAGATTAACAAAATACTTTGTTATTTAATAAAGAATTAGACGATGACTATATATAATTTACAACACAGTACACAAGAAAATTCTAATACAAATCCAAACTCTAAAATACAGTACACAACAATATTATAATACAAATCTAAAATACAATACAAATCTAAAATACAATACAATAGATAATCTAATATAAATTACTACTTACAAAGAAAAGCACTAAGTACAAAGGAAAGGTGAAAGCACACACAGAAAACTCAAACATACAGAAGACCGGTCGACTCAAGGCTCGTCACAAGACTGACCAGAAACACAACACACTGTGTCAAGTAAAAAAAATAACCTCGTGCTCAAGCGAGGGAAACCGGGTTATCGGTACATACAATACAGAATGAAAAATAATATCAATTTAAAAAAAAACATTCTTCAGCGTGCGGTCAAGCGTGACCAACACAATGGACAGAAAGGGAGACAAAACAATACTGGGTGCAGGGGAGATAAAAAGAAATCAGCACACTCCAGTAGACACAGGAGAAAACAAAAATGACAAAATTAGGGACCGTAACACCTTCCCCCTAAAATAAAAAGTTTACATTTGTAAAGAAATGGAAATCTTTTTCTTTTACTACTTCACAAAAATTATTTGAACCAAAAAAAACAACAACATAGCATTTACAATCGAGATAATGCATCTGCAATTACATTATCAGTACCCTTAATATGTATAATATCTAAATTGTACTCTTGCAAAAATAAACTCCACCTGAGAAGTCTTTGATTCTTTCCAGACATCTTATTTACAAAGGTTAAAGGATTGTGATCAGTAAACACTACCAGTGGAAACTTACACCCACTAATGTAAAAATCAAATTGGTGCAAGGAGAGAATCAACCCAAGACACTCCTTTTCAACTGTGGAATAATTCTTTTGATGTACATTAAATTTCTTTGAAAAGAAACAAACGGGATGGTCAACTTGGAAGCCATCCTCCTGAAAGAGGACTGCTCCAACCCCAGTATCACTAGCGTCAATGGCTAATTTAAATTGTTTACCAAAGTCAGGAGCCATAAGGACTGGAGAATTAGATAATATATGCTTAATCTGGTCAAAAGCTCTTTGACAGGTCTCAGTCCAAATAAATCGGACATTCTTTTTCAGGAGGTTTGTTAAAGGTGTAGCAATTACCGAGAAATTCTCACAAAATTTCCGGTAATATCCAGCCATTCCCAAATATCTTCTGAGTTGTTTTCTATCAGTGGGGATAGGGAATGCTTTAATAGCTTCAACTTTAGCAGTAACAGGTTTTATATGACCATGTCCCACCACATGACCCAAGTATTCTACATGAGCATGACAAAATTCACATTTATGTAAATTTACAGTTAAATGGGCTTTTGACAATTTTTCAAAAAGAGATCTTAATTGTTTAACATGAGCTGAAAAATCTTTGCTGTAAATTATTACATCATCAATGTATGCATTGCAATTCTCTTGGTCAGCAATGAGGTTATTAATCATTCTTTGAAAAGTAGCCGGAGCATTTTTCATCCCAAACGGCATAACCTTATATTGATACAACCCTTCTGGGGTGACAAATGCGGATATTTCCTTGGCACGGTCTGATAGGGGTACCTGCCAATATCCGGATAATAAATCAATTTTTGTAATGTAGGTGGCATCCCCAATACGATCAATAAGATCATCCATTCTAGGAATTGGAAAGGAATCAGTTTTAGTAAAAGTATTTACTTTCCTGTAATCTGTACAGAATCTAAAGGTTTTGTCGGGTTTAGGGATCAAAACACAAGGTGAGCTCCAATTGCTTGAGCTTGGTTCAATAATATCATTATCAAGCATATACTTGATTTCTGATCTAAGAACTTCTAACTTTTCAGGATTAACTCTATATGGGTGTTGCTTGACCGGAGTTGCATTACCAACGTTAACATCATGTACAATTAAATTAGTCTTATTTGGTACATCAGGAAATATGTTGTAAAAATCCTTAATGACATTTTCCAGTACATTCTTCTCTGTCAGTGGCAGATGTGACAACTTTCTATCCAAATTATTAAGGATAAAGGAATTTGGCAATTTGTATTGTCCAAATTTTTCCTTTACAATATCCTGAGGGACCACAGGGGTTACATTTAAACTACATGGTATCGGGTCAGATACCTTCTTGCTGTCTATTTCTGAAGTTCTACTGACATATGCCTTTAACATATTTACATGGCACAGTTGCTTTTTCTTTCTCCTATCAGGGGTTTTTATACTGTAATTCAAGTCACTAATTTTGGACTCCACTTCATAGGGACCAAAATACCTAGCTTGGAGCGGTTGACCTGGTATGGGTAAAAATACCAGTACCTTGTCCCCTGGGGAAAACTCTCTAGCTCGAGCCTTTTTGTCATACCAGCTCTTCATGTGGGATTGGCTTTGTTTCAGGTTAGATTGTGCTAAAAGGAAAGCCTCACGAAGCCTAGTTTTAAATTTCAAAACATGTTCTAACAATCCTACCGTGGCTGTCGGTGACATCCACGTTTCTTTGATGCATTTCAATGGGCCGCGAACCGAATGACCAAACACAAGTTCAAAGGGACTGAATCCTAAGGACTCTTGGACAGATTCACGGGTCGAAAACAGCAGCATGTGGATTCCTTCATCCCAGTTTTTTTCATGTTCATGGCAGAAGGTTCGGATCATGTTCTTAAGAGTCTGATGGAAGCGTTCAAGAGCTCCTTGTGACTCGGCATGATATGCACTCGACATGCAGTGTTTTATTCCCAGTTGGTCCATCACTTGTTTAAACAGGTTGGCCGTAAAATTAGTTCCTTGGTCCGATTGAATGGACTTCGGTAGACCAAATAGTGTAAAGAATTTGGTCAATGCCTTCACAATGTTCGGGGCCTTGATATTCCTTAGAGGAATCGCCTCCGGAAAACGGGTAGAGGCACACATAATTGTCAACATGTATTGATGGCCGGCTTTCGTCCTTGGAAGAGGGCCAACACAGTCAATTAGTACTCGACTGAAAGGTTCTTCGAAGGCTGGAATCGGCTTTAGAGGAGCGACGGGGATCTTTTGATTGGGCTTGCCCACCATCTGACACGTGTGACAGGATCTGCAGTACCGGACAACATCTTTCCTCAGTCTTGGCCAGAAGAAATGCGACATTATCTTGTGGTATGTTTTGTGGATGCCGAGGTGTCCTGACATTGGTGTGTCATGAGCCATATTCATGATGTCAGCACGGTATCTTTCGGGTACCACAATCTGATGAACCAGTCTCCACTCTTCATCATTGGATGCGTCTGGTGGTTTCCATCTTCTAAACAGCATATCATCATTTAGGTAGTATCCTGTAGACTCTTGCTCAGCCTCTTGTGGTGACATGGGGGTTTCTCTGAGTTTGGCAAGCTCTGGATCACTCTTTTGTTCCTCTATCAACTGTTCTCTAGTTGATACCATTTTGTCAGAACTTGAAGTTTGATTTCCTTCTAATGTAGTGAAGAATGTGGTTTCAAGATCCACATCATCAAAGTTATTGTGGGCTTTTGTAGAACTCTCTTCTTTGTAGGTCTTTAGACTCATTGACCTAGTCACTGCACACGCTGGATACCATTCTTGGTCTTCTTCTGGTGTTGCAGATACATTCGGTTCACGAGTGACGATGGGTTCGGCTATCACCTTCCCACCAGCTAAATCATTGCCCAACAGCAGCGATATGCCTTCCAACGGTAATGTTGGTCGGACACCTACAACCACCGGTCCAGAAACAAGATCTGACTTGATCTCAATAAAATGTAGAGGCACATTTATACAACCCAGCTCTACGCCTCGTAATAGGATGCTTTTCCCAGTCGTCGTTGTTTCTGACAAGGGCAGAATACCCTCAAGAAGTAACGATTGCGATGCACCTGTGTCTCTTAAAATGGTAATAGGTCGTAGACTGGTAGAATCACCTGGTAGTGATACAAATCCTTCCGAAACGAAAGGCTTAAAATCCTCTAACAAAACATCAGTGTTGTCTGATGTAGACATCTGGACTTGGGTCAAACTCTTGATGGAGTCAGGGAAACATCTAGAAGATGCATTTGAAAAACTCTCTTTAGAGTCAGGAGAACATCTGGATGATGTATTTGTAAAACTCTTGTGGGAGTCAATAGAACATCGGGTGGATGTATGAGGAAAACTCTTTCTTGAGTCAGTAAAACATCTGGAAGATGTAGTTGGAAAACTCTCTATGGAGTTAGTAGAACATCGTAATGATGTGTTTGGAAAACTCTCTACGGAGTTAGTAGAACATCGTAATGATGTATTCGACGAGTCTTGGACGCTATGAGTCGATGCACTTGAAGATTCAAAAGCTGTTTGCTTCGAGTCTTTCTTACCAGCTTTATCATTAACTGCTGAAGTAGATGTAGACTTGGGAGACCAATGCACAGTACATGCACTGACTTTTGAGGGAGCCTTTTCATTCTTCCTCTTCAACTTCCAGCAGTCATCTAATTTGTGGCCTTCTTTCTTGCAGTAGGAGCAAGATTCTTTCACAGTGCTAGATTTTCTTTCAGTTGTACTGCTACTTTGAGTGGATGTACTAGCAGTCGGTTCATGCACTTTAGATTGTTTTTGCTTGACATCTGACGGGAGTTTTACAAATCGATGCGATATGACAAAGTCATCGGCTAACACTGCAGCCTTGTGCACACCTTCCTCGCCACGGTCAGCTAAATGCGTCCGGACGTCCAGCCGTACACAATTCTTAAACTCTTCCATCAAGATTATGTTCTTGAGCTTCGCAAAATCGTTGCCGATCTCTCTTGAGGTGAGCCATCTTTCCAAGCGTCGTTCCTTTTCTCGCAGGAATTCCACGTGTGTTTGGCCATCCAGTTTGCGATAGTCTCTGAACTGAAGTCTATAAGCTTCGGGCACAAGCTCATAAGCCTTAAGAATTAATTGCTTAGCCACCTGATAGTCCTTCTGTTGTTCTATAGTCAAAGAACAAAAAACTTCTGCAGCCCTGCCAGTCAGAACTGTTTGTAGCAAAGTGGGCCACAAAGTTTCAGGCACACTGAAATTTTTCACCGCAAGCTCAAATTGCGGGAAATAGTTATCAATTTTAGTCTCAATAAAGCGTGGGACTATTCTTAAAAATTTTGTTGCCTCAACAGTCTGACTGACAGTTGGAGTAGGATCTGGTCTCGCATTAGAATTAAATTCTAATTTTTTAAATTCTATTTCTTTTTGTTGTTCCAACCGCATTTTCTCTAGAGCTATTTCTTTCTCTTTTTCTTTCTCTTTTAGAGCTATTTCTTTATCTTTTAGAGCTAGTTGAGATTCAATCTCCATTTGTTTAAGTTTGATTTGTAATTCAATATTGGATGAGCTAGCCTTGCTCTCATCTGGGCTAATTGTTGTTAAAGCCTCTTCTGGAAATACATCTTCATCTACATAATGGATAACAATAGCATCTCTTATTTCCTTTTTGAGAGCATTGGATTTTACTTTTAAACCTAATTGTTTAGCAATAGCGACCAGATCCTTACGGTTGCATGTATCTAACTTTTCAACAGAAGGCTTCAATAAAAATGCCTGAATATCCATGCTAAAATCTTACAAAAAGTTAAGTACAACAAAACAAATTTTGTACAATAGTTTGATCAATAAAACAATGGTATCTTAATCTTGACTTCAAAAACTCTTTTAACTCAATATTAAATTTAGTCAAATTGTTTAACTAACATCAATTAATGAAATTTAATTAATGTTCAAGATCAAATCATGGACGGGACCCCAATTTCTCTATTACGTATCAATTAAATTTGTAGAACGGCTCGTTACAACGTAATAAAGAGAAGAGTATATTACATTAACCCCCAAAAGAATAAACTAAATTTCTACTCTTTATATTAATTAAGTAAATAAAATGTAACGCAACACAAACATACTCTAAAGTCAAGATGTAAGATTAACAAAATACTTTGTTATTTAATAAAGAATTAGACGATGACTATATATAATTTACAACACAGTACACAAGAAAATTATAATACAAATCCAAACTCTAAAATACAGTACACAAGAATATTATAATACAAATCTAAAATACAATACAATAGATAATCTAATACAAATTACTACTTACAAAGAAAAGCACTAAGTACAAAGGAAAGGTGAAAGCACACACAGAAAACTCAAACATACAGAAGACCGGTCGACTCAAGGCTCGTCACAAGACTGACCAGAAACACAACACACTGTGTCAAGTAAAAAAAATAACCTCGTGCTCAAGCGAGGGAAACCGGGTTATCGGTACATACAATACAGAATGAAAAATAATATCAATTAAAAAAAAAACATTCTTCAGCGTGCGGTCAAGCGTGACCAACACAATGGACAGAAAGGGAGACAAAACAATACTGGGTGCAGGGGAGATAAAAAGAAATCAGCACACTCCAGTAGACACAGGAGAAAACAAAAATGACAAAATTAGGGAACGTAACAGAGAGAAAAATATTTTTATAGGACAATTATTTTAACACCGTAACAAGACCAAGGCCAAAAGCAAAGGAAATTTATTGATACAGAAAATCGTTAAGGCGTTTTATATTTAATACAACATTAACGTGTTTGAGATTATCAATCTTTTTATTTGCATTTATATTATATACAATATTTTATTACTAAACTATGATAATTATTGTCTAAGCATTTGGTAGTGAAGATGAGGATATAACACTTGCAAATGATAATTATATTTTGTTCTCAGAAACAACGATAGACATTATTGTTAAGCTGAATAAATACGTAGTAATCATACAATCTGGGGAGTTAATGTAATGTTTGAAAATATACATATTTATTCTTTAATCTTCAAATCTTTATATTAAATTATATAACTTTCTAATACTTTTTACAGTTTGATCATGTCAAAGTTTGTAAATTGTAAGCTTTTTTCTTTTAAACAATATTAGCTTAAAAAAAAAGGTTAATTATCTACGTTTAATAAAAAGAAAACGTTTCCACATTTAATTCAACAGTGATGGCAAAAAAAGTTATGTTTTTAAACATTTCTATTTTTTTGGCTTACTTTCTTCTATTGCCAATAGTGCTAGAGAATCAGAATAATAATGAACTCGGGATGCAAGGGGATTGTGTTGCCAATGCAGAATTAAGTCGCCCTCCAATTTTCCCTTATTCATTTATAGTACCCATCGTTTTTTTTTTAAGTGTGGGAGGGCGGGGCAAGAAAGATTGCACAACTGCACCCAGACCTAGAATCCCTTCCTGTGCTGTAGCTAAGGTTACAGCTGGATAACCGTTGTATATGCATACTCCGTAGGGTCTCCAAGAATCGCAATAGGGATACACATCGCCTTAGAGACGGAGTGCAACAGATACATTTCTTCTGGAAACATGGATTTAAAAAAAGGGGCCCATAAATAAAACAACACATATTTTAAAAAAAACATACCCTGGGACCCCCATTTTTTAACTTTAAGGAGGCACAATGTTAGCCTTGATCCAACATATTATTATAATCCCCCTCGGTGGCATAGTGGGGTATGCATAATATCAAATACTATAATAAGATGGTCCGCTTGCTTTGATGTTTCCGCTATTTGATGACTCAAATTACTTCTTTTCGGAATTCCCGAGGCCCTTTTGCACTGTACACTTCCGCTTTACTTAATCGCTATGATTTTCTCAATGAAAAATTAAAATCGAAAGTTGTATACAGCGGAAACATTTAGGCAAACGTAGGAGCGTAAACGTCATTTTAGACAGCGTTTTTGGATGCGCACGAAAAAAAAAGAACATATAGAGCAAGCGGTCCAGCTTATTATAGTCTTTGGTAATATTCAGATTTTCTTCACATGCCGACGCGCTCGTTGAAATTATATCCCAGAATGCATTAAGAAATTCAGTTCTGGGTTGTCGCAATGTTGCATTCTCTGCTCTTGCCTCATCAAGAAATATACCATAATGACCAACTCACTCGGGGCCACTTTCAGACCACGTCTTAACGTGTCCCGAGAGAGACCAAATGAGATTCAAATCAATGTCAAACCTGATCGACCTACTTGCTCATAATGCGAGTTGAACTGCGCAACACTTGTATTGATCTTGCGTTTAATTTGACACAAGGACGACGAAACATTAACCTCATCTGGTTTGCTTCATTTTTTTTTATATGCTTTAAGTATATTACGTGTTATCGGAAAATTCCTGATTGCCAGACTCCGGTTACTAGGTGAATGTTAGGGAATCGGTCATAGGCGTGTCCATTGAAGAGGTGACGACCCTTGGGTAAGGCTTGAAGGGGAAGTGCGTATCTCATAAGCCTGCACCAAGACCAGCGTAGTGGTAAATCCTACACGTGGCGTAAGTATAGGAAATAAATTAAACTTCCTTATTCACAATTTATTCTGAAATTCAACTTTTGTTTATCCCAATGAACGGCAACCTTGTGATAATTATAATAGTGTACCAAAGTAAGATTTCTATTTTTTTTTAAAAGATTTTCAACATCCTTAGAGTTAACGTGAGCTAGCAATCAATTTCTCGAAGAAGAGACTTGAATTGACTTTTTTGGGGGTTCTTTCGCATGTCATTGAAAATTGTTCTGCGTACCACATCGTGCACGCGCGTCGTTGTTGCCAACTCCTGCTGTGTCGCCTGTATGTACTGAAATTTCATCAAGTAGCTTGAAACATAACAGCTGTGTACCAATAGACAAGCCTTTCAGTAATGGACGTTCAAATTTAGCGCAGTGTAGATTGAGGTTATCCCCACTATAGATGTTGAATACGAAGATCGCACAAGATATCAGCTTTAGCTGTAGCGCCTTTGGTCGTCGATTATAAAAATCACTGATTTATATGTATAGATCAATAACGCATATATTTTTTATTTTATTTTTTATTTTATTTCTAACGGGAATCAGTTTATTGATAAATGATAAAGACCAACGATTTAATTTTTCTTAGGAGGAATTACTTTTACCCCAATGACGATTGGGTCAACCCGGAGCCTTGGTTCCGTATCTTTTTTATCCTAAGCGATCTTTTCATTTTATATCTTAGCCCCCCCCCCCCCCCCCCCCCCCCCCCCCAGCTTTCATTCCATCCTAAAGCCGTGAAGAAGGAAGTGATATCGCAATGACAAAATGGCTTCCGTTCTTTGTTCCAGTTCTATTTCATTCCCAAATTTTAAATAGAAGCTATACACATTTTAATTATTACTTTTTTTTTAAGAATAGAAAAAAAAATATCAGCAGCAATGAAAAGTTTAATATGATCCAGTTGGTTTAAGAAAAGAAAGAAAACTGTCAAATTAAAAGTAGATTGCCATTAAACTCTCAAAATGTAATTGTACTGTCCAGTTATCTGAACTTGAATAGCATTGTTTTGAAGTATAAGTTTGACCGTTCTAGATTATGGTGTCGTAATTGACCTTTACCTATACGGACTCGTCCTTCTCGATAACGTGTGTGTGTGTGTGTGTGTGTGTGTGTGTGTGTTATTGCCCAATGTCTCTTTCACAAGGCATCAAAGTTTTATATATACACATATAGTGTTGATAGTGTTGCGACAGACAATGGAGGTCGGGGTGAGCATGGTGTGATTGTGTAACATCGGATCCATTTCCATCTACCGTGTTAAAATAAAGGGCTGTGGGGTGGGGTGTGGGAGCTGGAGCTTGGGGGTGGGAGGTAGGGGTCGAAAAAAAACTACACTGGCACCCACACAAAGAAACACAGCACTCGCACATTGAATGTAGGCGAAGGACAATGAGGGCGCTGACCTGTTCTCCCAACTCACCACTGACCTATCAATAATGCAGCCATGGCTTACTGTGCCTTTCTATGCACTTAATGATTTATTGACTGCTGTAATCGCACCATCGGATCTCCGTGCAGCAGGGGCGTGTAATCGGGTCCTCCCCGCAACCCACGCGAAATGAATAAAGCACATGTCGTTTAGCAAAACAAGGCAGGGGGCCACACACAAAAACCTGTCACACCGCTTTCTTTAGAAAACAACAACTACCGTTACCGTACACCTGAAATAAAGGACCGTTGCCATTTTTGTTTATCCTCACGTCCAAACTCCCTCCCTGTGCAAGTGGAAATACTTATCTCCCAAAAGCTATATCACAAACACTATCTCACAAAAGATATATCCCAAACACTTTATCCCAAACGCAACATCCCAAACGCAACATCCCAAACGCTATATCCCAAACACTATCTCCCAAATGCTATATCCAAAACGCTTTACCCCAAAAGCTATGTCTCAAATATTATCTCCCAAACGCTTTATTGGAAACACTATATCCCAAACGCTATATCACAAACACTATATTCAAAACTCTATATCCCAAACGCTATATGTCAAATATTATCTCCCAAACGCTATATGACAAACACTATCTCCCAAACGCTATATGACAAATACTATCTTCCAAATGCTTTATCCCAAACGATATCTACCAAACGCTATCTTCTCACAGGAAATCATTTTTCGTATTGACCACAAGTCTAATTGCTTCAATCTCATTAGCTATCCTAAAATCTGCAACCTGATCCCAGATGCAATACTGCAATCAATACTTTCATTGATTCCAAACTAGGGGAAATGAAACACAGGAGACATACTGGATGAGACGAGAAAAAGGTAAGAATGGGAATGAGGTGAAATCAATGAAATACCTATTAAAACTGCAACGGTCATCCCCGAAAATTAGCAAATCAGTCAACGAAGTCATGTGATATATACCACTGATCTATAAAAAGACTGGATTGGGCCCGGAAACTATTTTCTTGAAGCCGCAATTAATACGTGCAATTAATAGGCTTTCACGTGCCTTTCACACATCTATAAAAAAAAACATATATTTCCTAAACACTGACCTTTTAGTACAGTTCAAGTGACTTATACTTCCTTTTATAGTATAAATTTGTTCAAATTATAGATGTTTTCTTCTTCTTTCTTCTCGTCCTCGAGGAACAGGCACCGATCATCGACGTCGAGGTCCTTCCTAAAAACATAGTCCGAAAACAAGGGTCCTCCAGGCATCTCTATCCTGGGCCAGTCTCTCTAGCTTCCCCCAAGTAAGGCCGAATTCCCTGGTATCTCCTTCCACAGTCCACATCTCTGCGCCAAGTGTTCCTCGGCCGGCCTGTTTTTCGTTTTCCTTGACGGTTCCCAGTTCAGGGCATGCCTTGTTGTGCTGGAAGCAGATTTTCGGAGTGTATGGCCAATCCATCGCCATCGTCTCTGGAGGATCTCTTATTCTACTGGTTTGTCCGCTTTTGATAATAGTGGGTCAAAGTAGACTTTCTTATTCAATGCCGAATGCCGAGTGCCTAAAAGTCAACCTGCTCTAGTCTACAGGTTTTTTAAAAATGTTATGCGACAATTTATGTAGCCTTTTATCATGACCAAGGCCAAAGGTAGATGACCTAAAATAGAAACCATAGAGAAGTCAACACAATACTGTGCGATATTACGATAATAATAAAAAAAAATTACTTTCACCTGATGTATCCAGACTCTTGTACCTGAGAATCGGTATATGTGGGTAGTCTTAATCCGGATTTTTGTCGATCATCCGGAACCCGATTCTAATAAAGCCATAAAACCCTGTTTCGATTGCTTTTAAAAGATCCAAAATTTCCAACAAACTTGTTCAACACAATTAAAACAACTTGGCCATCTATAAATTAAAATTGTGTCATTTAAATGGTTTCAAAATCTATGTTAAATTATAACAGTCAATTGTGAATTTTTTGCGTTAAGAAAATACGTAAAGGCTTAAAGCGTTTACGTATATAAAAAAACAACTAGTTTGTGATTCTCATATTTTTATTTTTACGTTTTATAATCTAGTGATTCAAAAATTGTGTTGCTTAACTTTCACATTTATGGTAGACAGAATGTCCATCCATATCTGCATTTTTTTTTATAAATATTATCGATATTTGGATCTGTCCTTTTAAGCTAATTTTCTCAATAAGACATCAACGTTCATCCAGCTAAAATTGATGCCATGTAATTATACAAAATGGGTAGTTAATCTAATGCTTATAAATGTACATATTTAATCTTTAGTGATATAATATTTATATATTTTTTTATAAAATTATATTTTAAGAATTGTAATATTTTTAATGTATAAATTGTTGTCAATGTTATTTATTGCTTTTATAGAAATAAAGTAAACGGGTTAATTATCTCCCTTTAATTAAAGTTTCCAAACTTGATTCTAGTGATGATAAGCAAGTCATGTCTTGCAACATAACTAATAAAAAGTAAAGTACCCTTCAGACCAAATTGATCATAGGGCCGGTGACTAGTTTCAGCGTTCACCAGTTTCTGTGGCAGCGGCATACTAGGAGATGTGTAGCCATCACAATGCCCAGCCGTCTTTACTTCCCAAACTAATGTCAGGTAACCATGAGAGCTGTGTAGACTCAGGGACATACTAGGGGATTGTGTGGCCAGCACTATGTACAGCCGTCTTTACGTTACCCCAACTAATGTCAGGTAACCATGAGAGCTGTGTATCAACTCCCAGGCCATTAACAAGTTCTTTCCATGTCTTCCTGTCTCTGGCTATCTTCTCTAACTCTTTCCAGCTTTTCCCAATCCGCTGCGCATTCTTTTCTTTTTCTCTCCACCAGGTGTTCTTGGGTCTACCTCTTCGTCTTTGCACCCTGTGTATTCCATGCAAGAGCATGTCTAGTCAAATTTGTAGTCGGATTTCTCAGTGTGTGGCCTATCCATCTCCATCATAGGCAGCAAGAAATAAATAAAAAAAGAAACATAGACAGAAAATAGAAGTTATAGAAAAAGAAAAGAGAAAGAAAAAAGGACTAAAAGAAAGAAAGAAAGACTAAAAGAAAGAAAGAAAGAAGAGACAGAGACAAAAGAGGAAAAGAAAGAAAAAAAGACAGATATTTAAAACGAAATCCCATGGTGTAATGTTAATCTAAATTTCTTACAAACAATAAAAAACCAGGAAAAGAGCCCAATGGTAAACACAAATACAAATGGCTTCTCCATCCAAGGACTGGCTATTGTGTTTAGGTTATATTTTGAGACCTGATTGTCTTTCCTCATGCCACAGATTTGACGAGATGACCCAGCAGCTAACTATGGGTTATGGCCATTACAGTTTTAAAAACAAAAACAAATTGTCGACAGCATGTTGACATGTAAGAAGCAGCAAGCACTTGTTAACAGTTAGTTGCTGGGCAGAAAAAAAAATCATGAATAAGAAAAAAAATAAGGGGGTTGGTCCGTGGAAGTGTCACAGATCGCAAGACGTCATCGTCTATTTTTAGATCTTGTCAAACCTTATCGAAACTATGTCCGTATGAGAGGCCCGGATGTAAAATGTAAATTGCTCTAAAAAGTATCTGTGGACTCCGCGGTGGCACAAGTGGCAATGCGTTCGGCTGGCGTACCAAAGGGGACCGAGGTTCGAATCCTGGTGAAAGGCTAGGATTTGTTCTCCAGGTCTGGAGGGTGTCCCTGAGTCTACCCAGCTCTGATGGGTACCTGACATTAGTTGAGGTAATGTAAAGGCGGCTGGGCATTTTGCTGGCCGCACAATCCCCCAGTATGCCGTGGCCACAGAAACTGGTAAAAGCTGCTCCACCGGCCCCACGGATCAATATGGTCCGATACTTTATTTTAAAACCAAATTAAGAAACATAATACACAAACAACGTATTTCTATCTCCATATTTAGGTTTTTAGTTCCGATAATAGACAATGTAACTGTGGACTTCAGAAAATCTCCAGAAATATCTAAACTTTCAAGCTCAATGTACGAGTAAATGTAGATCGAGAAAAAGAAACAGTGAGAGACGAGAATGAAAGAGAGACAGACAGGGACATGAGAGAGAGTAAGAGACAGACAGGGACAGGGACATGAGAGAGAGTCAGAGACAGACAGGGACATGAGAGAGAGTCAGAGACAGACAGGGACAGGGACATGAGAGAGAGAGTCAGAGAGAGACAGACAGGGACATGAGAGATAGTCAGAGAGAGACAGACAGGGACATGAGAGAGAGTCAGAGACAGACAGGGACAGGGACATGAGAGAGAGAGTCAGAGAGAGACAGACAGGGACAGGGACATGAGAGAGAGTCAGAGAGACAGACAGGGACAGGGACATGAGAGAGAGAGTCAGAGAGAGACAGACAGGGACAGGGACATGAGAGAGAGTCAGAGAGAGACAGACAGGGACAGGGACATGAGAGAGAGAGTCAGAGAGAGACAGACAGGGTCAGGAACATGAGAGAGAGTCAGAGAGAGACAGACAGGGACAGGGACATGAGAGAGAGAGTCAGAGAGAGACAGACAGGGTCAGGAACATGAGAGAGAGTCAGAGAGAGACAGACAGGGACAGGGACATGAGAAAGAGTCAGAGAGACAGACTTAAACAGGGACATGAGAGAGAGTCGGAGAGAGAGAGATCGGAGAGAGCGACAGAGAGAGAATGAGAGAGAAAGAAACAGAGAGAGAAATAGGATCAGAGAGAGAGAGAGTCAGAGGGCGATAGAAAGAAACAGAGAAAGAGAGTGAAATAAACGGAGAAAAAGAATAAAATAGAAAGACAGAGAGAGGGAGAGAGAGAGACATAGAGAGAGACAGAGAGACAGAGAGAGAGACAGAGACAGAGAGAGAGACAGAGAGAGAAAGAGACACAGAGAGTCATCGAGAGAGACATAATATATATATATATATAAATATATATATATATAGAGAGAGAGAGAGATAGAAACTGACATAAACCTTTTTTTGCCCCTCCTAGAAATCAATAATAAAAAAACTTCTGAAACCTTTGGACCAACAGATAATGCCGACTCAGTCTTGGCGCATGGCTAGGGGCCAAATGTGACTCAAGAGTTGGAATTAGTGTCACCGGTACTGATGATGGTGTTTGTCCGTCGGTTTCTATGAAGACCAACCCACTGATGAAGTCATAGTTGCTTGTGGGTCCAGAGATGGCTGAAATGGTCAATTCTTGCCCGGAAGTGACGATTGAATTTGGAGCAACGGCGCGTGGCTTGGTGTTGTTGTTTTCTAATTGTATTAAAATTAATTGTATTGCTCTTTTAAATAATATAATTAATTTTCATATTGTATCAAAGTCATAATACGGTAGCGTAGCTGATGTCACCGGTACTAACATAGTCCTGAACAGGCCGAGATATACTTATAGTAACAGCTAAGACAATAAATATCACCTGCGATCTAAGAAATCTAAAGCTATTGAAATTATTATATATATTTTTGGGAAAATGTAAAACTGGCAAAGAAATACCTCAATATAACATTTCTATTTCGAAATATTAAAAACGTATTGAAATAAAAGTGTATATTGGGAAATGTTTTGAGTGATAAATCAGAATTGATATAATATTTCTGCAAACGCAGTATTAATATAAATACAAGCAATATGCAGGTTGGAAAAACCAAAGACTATAATAAGATACACCGCTTGCTCTATTTTTAGAGCTTAAATGGTTTTTTTTTTCGTGAGCAACCAATAAGGCTGTCTTTGAATGACTTCTACGCTGCTACGATTGCATTAAAGATTTTCTCTGTATACAACTTTCGATTTTAATCTTAATTTTCCATTGAGTAAATCATGGCGAATTACTAAACCGGAAGTCTAGAGGACGGGGTGCGATCGGAAATTCCGAAACAATGTGTTTCAAGTTAACAAATAGAAGAACTATGAAAGCGACCGGTCCATCTTAATATAATCTTTTGGAAAACATACAAACGTACATTTTTTTTGACGTTCTAAATTAGTCAATATCATTTAATCGATTTGATTATTTTTTGCTTGCCAATATTCAAAAGTGAAAATGAAATATCAATATTTAGTGAAGTTTTGATCTTTAATACATTAAGACTTTTTCGGCTCATCTCCCCCTTTTACATTTTTTTTTCGCTCACCGCCCCCCCCCCCCCCCTTTTAACTTTTTTAGCGCCCACTCACCCCACCCCTCTGGAAGTTAAAGGGTCAATATAGTTTCTGGAAATTTTTTAGGCCGAGAAGAATTGTGTACTTGTTTATTGTCTTTAAAAAAGCTGAAAAGGAAACATATTGTACGAATTAATAGAATTTTTTTTTTACCTAAACGACAGATATTAATAATAATAATAAGATTAATTTAAGATATCAATTATCAATGCAAAGCTGTCTAAAAATAATCATTGAATTTGTGAATACTTATTTGTGAACTGCCGTACTATTGTTGTGAACGATACAGACCCATTCACCAAGACTTTAAGTAACTAAATGTTGCCATACAATAGACAGCCAATACATTTGGAACAGACTACTTTTTGTTAACGCCATTCCATCGCCAATGGAGAAATTTCTTTCGCACTAAAAGTCTTCTAGTACAAGTAGTCTAATAGATGTTTATATTTATGTATTTTTTTTTCGAAATGGGCTAATTTTCTTTTTTTTTTAATCAAATAAACGTAAGCTAAAAAGTAAAAGCTTTATTGTCTGTTAGCGTGTACCTATCTAGTTATAAAGAAAATTGTGATGTCTTTAGAAAATCTCACAATGTACTCCACAATGTACTCTATATCAGGGGTCGGCAACCAAAGACACGAGTGCCAAACGTGGTGCGCAGAGCGATTTTCAATGACACGCGAGAGACCTCCAAGAAGTGTTTTTATTGATGAAAACAGCAACAACATTTTCCGGGTCTGAATGAGAAAAACTGACGGTTGAAGCCGATGTTTCTGACACATTTCAGTGAGTTGAACTTGCATCTACAAGGACCACTTGTATGGATTTGCATTGAAACTGAAGATATCTTTGCCGTGAAATCAATTTCAAAACATTCAACTATATGTAGGCCTACATCCCTATGTTAAGGAATATATTAAGATAGATAGTTTGGCTTTTTCAGAAGTACATCATAGCACTCCAAGCGGAGTTCTCTAATCAAAAGCAACACTTTCAAACTGATGGGCTCATTTTTTCATACCACATCAAGCTTAACAGGTTTGATATTACTACAACATTTTTAGATGTAGATCATTTTTTTAAGTGGAAATATATTGGCGATTTAAAAATGCAGCAAGTTGAATTTTAAACTTTAAAAAAAATGGGCACACAAATTTGCCCATTTGCGGAAAAATATGGAAGGAAGCTGCTTAGAAAAGTCATTTGCTATTCTCTTTCAGCATTTGGTTCAACTTACACCTGTGAACAGATTTTATCGCAAATGAAAGCTACTTTAAGCATATTAAGAGGTCACTTACACTTGACCGCTCATTAATTGATACAGACAAATTACATTTAGGCTAAATGAGTTTTTTTTATTCATGTTCTTTAATTTAATTAACATAAATATAATTAATTCTAAAACAAATTTAATTGTTTTATTAATTTTGAAATATTATAAAAAATATTATAATAGACTTTTTTAATACCACTATATTATGTAATTCCTGTAATCATTAATGTTTAAAATATAAACTCCTTAAATGGACAAACAATGAATGCAGGGAATGTTTATTTACAACTGTTTAGGCTAACGAAAAATTTTTTAATCCTCTAATAATAAAATCATGTTATGAATACCATAATGTTGAATTTATATAAAGAAATAATAATTAGTCAGTAATATTTCTTATATTAAAAAATAGACCTTGTTTGCCATAAAAAAAGAATCAAATGTGGAAAAATGTTTTTTTAATTAAAGGGAGATAATTAATCCCGTTTCATTTGAGCTAATATTTCTAATGTTTTTTTTTCTTTTATAAAAAAATAAATGGTCTACAATTAACATCTGTAAAAAGTATATGAATATTATATAAATATTATATGACTAAAGAATTTAGAGCCCTATGTATATTTTTAAACCTTACATTAGCTACCCAGTTCGTATGATTACTACGTATATATTCCGCTTAACCGCAATCCACTGCTTGAGTTGAAGTTATAAATGCATTAAAGAACATCTCAGTAAAACTGAGATCAAAATTACATTAATACATTAATATTAGCAGATTAGATATTTAGCAGCGTTTACATCACATTTCATTCTAAAGGGTAACGATTCAGATAGCTGAGGTGTTCAAATTATATCAGGCACGTTTGCACCGCCCACTTACCCTTCACCGCCCCGCCCCCAATCGCCGCAGGAACATCAGCGCCCGCCCGCCCCCCCCTGAGGGGCTGTAACGCCCCGCTGAGAACCTAGGTATTAGGGCATCTGACTTTTTTTTTATCTTGCTGGTATAAATGATACGTAAGAATACGTTTAAGGTGGCGTGTTCGTAATATATGCGACGTTAGCAAGATAAGATACTTATGCATTGATTCTTATATTTTTGTGTACCCATGGGCCTCAAAGCAGCGAAGTGTGAAAAACAAGCGTACACCGGTGGGCTAACGCATGGGGGGGGGGGGGATCCCCTGCTGCGCATACGAGAATCATTGTACTGCCGAGAGGCCGCGAGGCTCGGTGGGGAGGTACAACTGAGCGCAGCGTTCACGACCCAACCCCGCCCTGGTGCCTGGATGCCCATACCTATAGTATGGGATTTACGCTACCGGGCGACATTGCAGGTTTACGGTTCAAAGAAGTGATAGTCAAAATGATAATATCTTAACTTGAATACACTGTATTAATATTATGTGTGCGTGTAATAATTTTGCGTGTTGCTAACTTATCTTATCCGAGACAGACGCTCCTTCTATACAGAAGATTATTGCTTCCTACGCTTGTCCGTGGTTTGAGTCTAGCCTTGAATTTCGATGGGTGTTTTAAATGATGTTAAGTTGCTGGTTTTCCTGGCTTGTTCTGGTAACCCATTACCATGCCCGGGTGTCACTCGGTAATATCGAGTACTTATAGGCTTATGCCTTTGTTCTAGAATATGGAATAAAGAAATTGTTTTTGTCCCTATGTTTATCTGAGCATTGTATAAGTTTTCCTCAGCTGAAGAGTCTGTTAGTAAAAAAACAAACATTAAGTATAATGATTTTGAAAACCACTAAAAGTGCAAAGAGATTAAAAGAGAAAGTAGAAGAGCTTTGGAAAGAGATACAAGAGTGAGGCGGTTGTAGTAATTGAAGATATCCTGTTGATGAGTGGGTGTGTGTGGTGGGGGGGGGGGGGGCTGCTTTGATGAACGGTTCCGGTGGCCTTTGGCATAGCTTGCCACTCCTAATACATCAGGGCTGATTAAAGCTAGATCTGGTAGAGAGCTTCCCAGCTCAACCGTGATAATGTGTTTAAGTCTTCTTGAGAGAGAGAGAGTTTCGGAGGAAGCTCGATTTACCTCAGGGATAGTGTAGCCTTATATGTTTGTAACGACGTTATTTTTACACTTACATATATGTAAGGTTTCAAGGTTGAAGGGGTTGCGATCTAGAAATGAGCCTATCTCTTGTATTATGTTCATATGTGTCGTTCGTCCTTTATTGTGGAAAATGGACAAGTCTCCCTTTTTTCTCGTAGCTTTTATCTGTATCTCCTAAGATTATCTTATAAGCTTGAAATCTTTCCTACTAGAAAGAAGATGTCTACCATCCATGCCCAAACCTCCTACAGTGCAATAGAAATTGGTTGGCAGCAGGGCTGGAACCCGGATCGTCATATTTACAATCCGGTACCTCTTATGCTTCATATTTGCGCTCTAAAATGTCTTTTGCGTGTGTTGCTTATAATGTTAGATTCATCATTAATGTTCTTTAAATATTTAATATTGATCCGTAGGGCCAGTGAAGCAGCGTTCACCAGTTTCTGTGGCCACGGCATACTAAGGGATTGTGTGGCCAGTACAATGCTCAGCCGCCTTTACTTTACCCCAACTAAATTCAGGTACCCATCAGAGTTGGGTAGACTCAGGGGTACCCTCCAGACCCGACCCGGGAACAAATCGTAGCCTTTATCAGGATTCGAAGCCAGGACCTTCGGTACCTCAGCCGCACGCGGCCAACGTGCCCATTTTTTTAATTTTAATTATTTTATAAATGTACATCCATCAACAATGGATTTTATAATGCAACTATAATCTGGAACCTTGTAATTTTAATGACTCCTTATGAACTTATAATCTGGAAGGTGATAAAAAAGGTATGACACTAATACACCAATTTTATATTCATCATTAATATGACTTTTCTGTAGTACAAAACTTTAGGGAAGCTATCACCTCCTACCAAGCGCGTCCCCAGGTGGCGTATAGGGGAATGTCCTTTATATTTAAACTTTAGCCGAAAATACTGAATAAGCGGCCCTGGAGCAACTGGTTTGCTGTCATGGAGGGTGAAGTGGGTAAGTATACTCAAAAATTCCTCATAAATCCACGGAAAGGACTGCAAAAAGCAAACATAGAGCGCTCTAACTCTAAACCGGACAGATGAGCCCATTAGCTAGAAATAGCAGTCCTCTATGAGAGAAAACTCGAAAATAAATCAACTGCTGCCTTATATAGCAGGCTGAAGCCGGAGGCCGTGGGCTTTAATGGCGCAAAGCTTATTGCCACTAACCGTAATTCTCAATGAATTGAAAACGAAGAAGAAGAAGGATATGGGCTACTATAAAATATTTTTTACTTCGTATGTATTAAATCGATAAGTGTCATCGATAAGGAAAATTTAAAGATGCTAATTTAAAATTTAATAATTTATTTACAAGGCAATAAAGTTTCAAAAAGGTCGTAGATGTTAAGCTAAGCGTAATAATTTTTTAAGAGGGTAGGACAGTTCAAAAAACATTTTCAATGTCCCTCCTCTTCCCCATTCGCCCCTTAACTCATATCGATATTTATGAATGGTTGCATCTTCCTTTTGTTTTATTGATGACCTTATATATCAATCTCTACGTGAAATATTCTTTATCAATTCTAGTCCTACTTGTTACAGTTACAATATGTTACATATCAATCTCTACGTGAAATATTCTTTATCAATTCGAGTCCTACTTGTTACAGTTACTATGTGTTACATATCAATCTCTACGTGAAATATTCTTTATCAATTCTAGCCCTACTTGTTACAGTTACTATGTGTTACATATCAATCTCTACGTGAAATATTCTTTATCAATTCTAGTCCTACTTGTTACAGTTACTATGTGTTACATATCAATCTCTACGTGAAATATTCTTTATCAATTCTAGCCCTACGTGTTATAGTTACAATGTGTTACATATCAATCTCTACGTGAAATATTCTTTATCAATTCTAGTCCTACTTGTTCCTACAATGTGTTACATATCAATCTCTAAGTGAAATATTCTTTAACATTTCTAGTCCTACTTGTTATAGTTACGATGTGTTACATATCAATCTCTACGTGAAATTTTCCTTAACAATTCTATTCCTACTTGTTACAGTTACAATGTGTTACATATCAATCTCTACGTGAAATATTATTTAACAATTCTAGTCCTACTTGTTCCTACAATGTGTTACATATCAATCTCTATGTGAAATATTCTTTATCAATTCTAGTCCTTCTTGTTACAGATACAATGTGTTACATATCAATCTCTACGTGAAATATTCTTTATCAATTCTAGTCCTACTTGTTACAGTTACAATTTGTTACATATCAATTTCTACTTGAAATGTTTTTATCAGTTCTAATTCTACCCGCTTTAATGTGTTAGTTTTAAAACAAAATGGACTAAAATCAAGAAAGTGCCGATAACTAATTTTTCTGTCACCCAAAGTTATATTTTATAGTGTCAGTTTGCGAATAGCACAATCTCAGCCGGTCAATAATACTTCAGATAAGAGTTCCATCACCACAACACAACCATTTTGATTTGATTGTCCGTTTTCTAAAAAAAGAAAATTCCTTTTTTTCCTTCTCATATTTTAATACATAATTCAGCATAAGCTTATACAAATACAACATACCAACTGAGTTAGAGTGTTATTCTATTTATTTAAAAAACTGTATTTAAAAACTGGTACACAACTTGACTCATTTTATTCAAGATTAAACTCATACAATAATAATTATATTTTATGTTACAGAGGCTACTTTTAAACAATTAATAATGCGTCCTACGTATACCTGAACAAGGTTTGAGTCCAGTATTGTATGTTGAATAGGATTTTAAATGATCCTAAGCTGTTGGTTTTCTTGATTTTTCTATGAGTAAACCATACCATGCGTGGATGCCGAATTTTAGATATAAAAAAAGACACAGATACTGGACGCATCTCTAAAAAAAAATAGTGTTTTGGCTTTGATAACTATTTTTTTTTCTTTAAAATTATTTTCAACCCCGAAATAATTTTGTAACCAGCTACTAGAAATAGAATTCCTGTAGCTAGGATGAATATTTATTTGTAGCTGGTTGGTGTGGCTTAGAATTCCAATTAAATTTTGGTTTCGATGTTGATTTCGTTCGCGGCTTAGCTCAATTTGGAGAATGTCTTTTTACGTTTCAACTGATTTTGTTTTTACATTTCTATAACGATTTTATTTGTTTCATTTGCACAAACTTTTGTCACAAACAATGTTGGCTGAAGGAGATCTCTAGAGGTAGCTCACCCAGACTCGTGTTTATAACATCACTGGTTAAAATACCGTCTTTCAAAACTGCTTTGTAGAACGTAAAACACGTTGTTATTATTTTAAGTACTCACGTTATATATTATAAGTGCATATAAGTACTATTTCTTCCCGAGTGGCATTCGGGCATGGAATGGGTTGGCTGAACAAACCAGGCAAATCAAACACTATTGGAAACGCAAGATCAGACTCAAACCATGTATAAGCGTAGGACGCAATAATCTACTTTAAAGAAGTAGCTTCTGTAACATGTAAGATACGAAAAGATTATACCAAGAAAGAAAAATGAGTATATTCTATCAAGGAACTAAATCAAATATTGTATTATACCAAGAAAGTAAAATGAGTATCTTTTATCAAGAAAAACAATAAAATGATTTACCAGGAAACAAATAATAATAATAATAATGCTTATATGGCGCATATCCCGCTGTTAACAGTTCTATGCACTGAAACGACAACAACAGACGAAAATGAATATATGTAGCAAATATTGCTAACGAAATATGTGAGTCTTCAGTCGGCTTTTAAGGTGTCGAAGCTAGGGCTCTGGCGAAGCTGTAGTGGGAGGTGATTCTAAGCGGACGGTCCTGCGTAGGAGAAAGCACGTTCGCCAGCAGATATAAGAATATATATATATTATATTTCTAAATTAGAAACTAACTAAATCGTGTATTTAAGTCTTGCGACATGAAAAAAATATATAGTCTAGCATAGTATAAAAATAACCATATTTTACTTCAGTTAATATCTTTATGCAATCGAGATTAGGGTACTATTTAACATAATACACATGTGCACTTCTTAAATCAATAGAACTAAACATGGGAGTAATATGTTGTCGATGTAAAATATATAACTCCGATTTCGCCCACTGCTGTTGGCTTAAACAGACTTCCCACTGCAACCGCAAATTGGAGTATAGAGAAACCATGGGGTTTATGTTCTGCTAAGTTACAGCCTATTTAATCATGGGTATTATATGAACAAAAAACCCGTCATTAAGCCAACTATTTTGGTGGCAAAGTGCTGAGTTGTGACAATAATCTGATATGTCGGCTAATCGATAATTGACCTAGTTTCATTATTTATTAATACAAGGCAAGTAGCTTCGACCTACATTCTTGATAAACCTACAACCTACACATACACACACAAAACAAAGATGTTTACATCTTATTCTTAAATGTATTGAAATGATTTTTTATTTATTTTCTGTTTACTTATGAAATAGGCGAGTTAAATAGCCGAAGGAAACGCTAATAAATCAGCTGGTTTGCTACTTTTATTTTTATTTTCAATATTGTTAAAGAAAGTCAATTTCATCGAAACTTTTTTCAAACGAACTTGCACACTCATCATTACAAATGCATGCTTACACGCATCAAATGTCACAATTTATCAGACCAACTTTGCAATTATAAATATTCTATGTCGTTTTTGCGCCCCTGATAAACATTAATGCTGATAATGTGTACTTCTGCCAAAAGTTACCTGTTGTTTGGTTATAACCAGTATTTTTTTATTATTTCTTTTATCATCAACAGATTGATTTTGTGACAGCCAGGTCTGGATATCCAAGCGATTATCCGGTCAAAGGCCCCGGAATCAATAAAAATACCTCTATGTGGGAAAGGCAAACGTGTCAGGTGTTAAGAGCCAATCGTCTTCGGCAAAATATGGCCAGGGCCAGCACAGAGCTACACCGTGCCGAAGACGTGACAGCCCAGACAGCCTTGCCAGATTGTCTGTGTGCAACATACCGACGTCCATCAACAGCTTTCGGCATAGCTGGCATAGGCGGCGAAACCGACTATCCGGCCAAAACATGAGAGAATGAGAAAAAAAGATAGAAAGAAGTAGTAAGGAATAAAAGAAACAATGTCAGTTTGATAAATGAAATTGTAAAACAAACGCCGAAAGGCTTGCCTAATAGTTTCGTTAAAGGGCTGGACGTAAGCCCGGTTTGGTGGGATTTATGGAAGAACGTGAAGTCCGAAATAAAACCGATATATTGATGACCTTCGATGAGAGCATACGTCCATCGGCATTTTTTCCCGCATGGGGTCCGGCAGTGACCGTCGCGGCGGCCATGTTGATATTTCTGGCGGCCTCCTTCTACGTCCGCCACCGAAAAGTGGTTAAGAAACGCGAGCTCCTCATGGATTACTTCTACATTATCTTTCAGTACGGCGGCCTCAGGAGGAAAAGGATGGTGGCCGCGCTCTGCAACACCAACGCCATCACGCTGCGTGAGCTGGGACGCTCCTTCATGATCAGCTTCGACTCCATCGCCAACTCTGACAACAGCTGTCCGTTTTACCTCGAGGACGCCAGCTACCCGCCGGGGGTGAATTACACCCCTGGCGCCAGCAAGAAAACATTCTTCCGCAGCAGGGGCATGATCAGCTCGAAGAAAGCCCGCGGGCCGTTCAGACGTTACAACACCCAGTCAGACGACAGCCCGAACCTCAACCCGGTGTCTCTTCAAGATATCCTCATGAGGTTCAAGACGAAGAGGACTGCGGTGACGAGTCCGACGCCGGGAAACAGGTCACCGTATCGACACGGGAAGCTGGACGGGAGCTCAATGTGCGCGATTCACGGGGACGAACTTGAATACGCCTCGTACATTGAGGAGAACGAGGAGCCACGTTATAAGAGGCAAAGGAGAAACGCCTACGTGGCACGCACCGACTCTCCGGGCTCTAGGTTTGCGGATGTTGTCACTGAAGTTGGGAGGCATTCTTTGGGTAACGTTATGGCATCGAGCACTGGGATGAATACCTCCCCGTACCCGGGGAAACGCAACTCGGAGCCCTGGCAGACTCTTGAAGGAGGAGGGTGCCCTTGTTCAGAGCACGCCCACGACTGCACCCAGCACCCCATGGTGTTTCAGCTTAACCACGAAGGCCTGGCTCCGTCCAACGTTGTGTGCGGTAGCCATGGTTACATCCCCAAGCTGTCGGAAGCAGGTTCCTTGGGCGGATCTTGCTGTTCCTACAGAAACAGTGAGCCCACAATCGTGATCCACCCTGCGAGCACTGACGTTGATCCCACCCAAGGATGGACGGACATACGTAATAGATACACCAACGGCATCGTCTTTCTGAAGAGAGTACCTAAAGGTGACGGAACGACGGGTGAGTTTTATTACGAAGAACAAAGCCAGCCAGCGGTAGATCTTGCAAGACGGGCCAGTCTCAGTAAAGTTAGCTACGTGCCTTCAGGCAATATGAACGACTATTATAACTGTTTGTCTAGTCCAAAGAAAACTAAAGCTGAACCACCCTTAGGCACTATAACTGTAACAAAGAGTCCCGTTCGAAGTCAGAACCTAGAGCCGACAAAATGTAAGAGAAACAGGTTGAGCCTTGGGGAAATTGCCGTCAGTAACTTCAATAGAAGGATAGAAATCCTCAGTGAGAGCCTGCATGATTCTTCCGTTCATGACTCTTCGCAAGACAGCAAAGGCTCACAGGATTCCTCAGCCAACCATCAGCATTCCAAATATAAATCAACATGGATGAGGTTTAAGAACGTGTTCAGCGGAAGTAGATCAACACACAGCAGTAAATCTTCAAAGACAGCGTCCCTTATAGAAGATCGGCAGAGGAGGCGTAGCCGAAGGCAGGACTCGCGATGGAAGCGTTTTTTCAGCGTGTTTACAGGTTATAGATCCCTGCCGGAAACGAAGGTGACAAGTCACTCATTGGACTGCCCGAAATGCAGTGTTAGCGTACCCAGCGGTTTGGACTACCACGCCAAGTGCCACAGCATTGAGATAGAATCCGGGCTTGGGTTATTAGACTTGGCAATGTCCAGGACATCACTTCATGACAATAAGTCAACGCAACAGTGCACAGACAACGCGTCATTGGAGAAGCCTATACCAAGTAGGTTACCTGTTCACACTCGCTCGGTACCAGAGGAGCTTAGCAAGCTTCGCTATCAATACCAGCAGTTGAAGAACACACAAGACTGCAAAAAACACTTGGACGCAAACAACTTACTTAGACGGCATAGAAGGAGGTTGGACCCAAAAGAAGCATCTTCCTTGTCACTGCCACTGTCCAGAAAAGATTTCGGATCGTGCAATGTTAAACCTGGCATGACTCCATCTTTAGACTTGAAAAGCAGGACACGCGATTCACCAATGTGCCAAGAGTCTATACCTTTAATTTCCGCAAGAGTTTTGCAGCAGAGTGGCACAATAGGAAACGGAAGTCTGGACAGAATTTTCTTTAATCGCAGGTTCAGAAACCTCAGCCCTCTTCCGGAAACGTGCATAGGGGGATCCAAAACTGATGGCACGGGTATGTGTGCCGAGGGTGATAACATTTCCGAGAGAAGTATTTATCTTACTCCGTCCCACTTTATAACAGAGAGAAATGTTAACGAAGAAATGGTGTTCAATTTTGAGTTCTTGGATAACACGGGCGTAAGAAGCAAATCACGTTCCAGGTCTCATGAATGCATTTTCAAAACAGGGACACCCCTTACGGAAATACCCAATGTCCGAAAGGTGTCCTCAGAATTATGCCTGACTCAGATATTGAACAAAGATTTCTCCAAAATGCCGGACATAAGGCTGAATACGAGTAACTCTAGTTTAAACAGCAATGATCAAAGCCACTGTAACTTTTATAGCTCTGTTAACATTGCACAGAGTCAGCCCTTTTCACCATCGAGTGAGTCTTCTCATTTTGGGCATCCCAATAATTTTCTTTCGGATACACTCAGAGTGGGGCAAAGAGAGATCGGCGTCAGCAGTGAAACTGTTTACTATGACTCCACGAGCGCTGTAGGGACTCCGTGTGCTACTTCACCGATAGATTCCAATAAATTATTTAGCAATGCTTTCGCTGCACTGGTGGCTACATCACCAGACTTGAAGGCTACACTTGGAACTGAAACTTACATGCACTACGAGTGTAGCAATACAGCCAGCTCAATAGAAAATGTGAGCTTGTGCTCAGAACTAATATCCACTTCTCCGAATCCCAGCCAGCTTTCACCGCCTCTCATATCCAGAACTCCTTCACCGTGCCAGTTCTGGCAGACCTCACCTCAGTATTTCAGTGTAGCTAGTCAGGGCCAGCTAGCAATACCAACGCCCACTAGAAGCGCTTTCGGCCGTTCTTCTGGAATGGCGCATCCTCAGGGCGACGCCAACGTTTTCAATATATCAGTTACGTCTTCATCTACGCCTAACGAGATCTTGCTGCCTTCTAAAGCACTGTTAGAAAACCAGCCTACACAACTAATAGATGCTAGACAGTTCCACAATAAACACTTTGAAATGGACTCGGAGTTTAAGCGCCCTCTCTCTTCAACGAACACGCTTTCATTGATAGACATTAAAGTTCTAGAAGGAACTGACAAAGGCAAAGATCAGATTGACAAGCCGAGCAACGACTCCATGACAAATGAGGCTCACAGACTAACCAGCCTGGGTTCATGTGAACAAAAAGGTGATCGTAGCGACGTCGAGCAAAACCATGATGGCGTAACGTCCACCAGCCAAACATCGCCTGGGAGTTCCAGGCATCCGACACCCACTAGATCCTTCAGTACTCCATCTCCCACTTTTGAAAAGTCCAATAACCACCAGAGTGCCTCTCCAGACGAGATCTACAGAGCTAACGTTTCCAGGCTTCCACGGTTTGCCAGGCGAGCGAGTCAAGGTCAAGCGATTCCATATTTACAGAACCAAGATTTTACAACAGCCAGAATGGGTAAGTTAACAGCAGGGCTTTTTTAGGTAGAGGGAGATCCACCCTGTGTCACTACGGATAACCGCCCATGATCCATTACGGAAAAGCGTAGGATGCAATATTAATCAGTATATAAGGAGCGTCTCTTAGATAAAAAATAAGATACGGATGTCCGTATTAATTGAAAATGGAAAATTTTCTTTATTTTTCAAGGTACTTAAACTTACTTATAATTAATTTTCGTTCTACATTTTTTGCTCTAAAAAAAAAAAAGAACCAGTTAGGAAATTCTAATTAAATTGATAATGAGATATAGGGCTACATTTATTTTCATTTTTCTTTCAAGTAAAAAAAAATCTTTGGAAATAAATTTATGATTGCTAAACGTAATTAAAATTGTAATCCTATCAATCTTGAAAGCAGCCGTGTTTGTTCAGAATTTAATAAGGAGGACAAAGGCGAATTAAACCTTGGCCCTTCAGGGGTTAATTTAAAGCGCTTTTGAAGACACGTTTTTTAATCATTCAGAAAAAGAAATATATAAGCTTAATTAATTTTAATGCGTAATTTGTACTTTTGAAAGAGATAAATTATACATGTTCTCGTATTTTTAGAATCAGTGTATTGGAAACATAAAATGGTTTACGGTTGTTCTTGATCATCTGCGCGTGGGTGTTTGTGTGTTGTTTTGTTTTTCTTGCGGGGTGGGGGTGGGGTAAACCAGATATATTGCAGAAATTAGCGATGCAATAATTGCATTCATTTGACTGAAATTTATAATGCCAACAAAAAACAAAATAGTTGTCAGCTACATAATCTAAATGGAAATAGCTTTACTCTCTTAAATAGAAAAAAATCATCAGATTCAAACGTAATAACTAGGCTTTCCCGTAACAATTACACTAAATGCTTGCGTTTTTATCCGAAGTTTCTAATATTGATATATATATAAATGATTGCTGCATTGTGTGAATTGTGTGTGTGTGTGTTTAATGCCCCCTGTATGTGTTTTTCTTTCTCCATGCGCTTTGAAAATATCTTTTGTTATGAGTTACAATTTATTTTTAGGCCTAAGTCAAACAATAAACCAAATTGGTCAAAATTGCGCGTTTCCACTTTTACGAATTATGTGTACACACACAGATGCACACACTCACAAACACACATCTGTAGAGATTCGCTGGGAACACGAAGTCAATTCTTTCTCTTTTAAAGTCAAAAGGTTTCACCTGAGTATCCATTATCCATTCGATCCGAGCAAGAAAAGAGTTAATGAGAACGTAGAATATAAAGGGTTAAACACTGGATCGGTTGGATCTAGTATTCACAATGTTAATTTCTTTTTAGAGATAATTGCGTATTTTGTTCCGATGCATTGACTATATAAAAGTATACACTAACCTATATAGCCAGCATCTAAAAGTACTACAGCACCGACACATAAAAAATTTATTTTTCTTTCTCGTGATAATTATTTGCTGCTATATTTTTTTTCTAATGCTGTAAAAAACTTAAACAGAATGTAATAGTAAACTAGATAAGCAATACGATGACAGTAAGCTAAATACGTATGTTGATCTTTTTTTTTATATTATTTTCCACTAGACAGGTTTCACGTAGCTAATGATAAAATAGTCAACAAGTTATTCAAAAGTTATTGCATAGATTATTTTTTTTGTTGATGTGCTAAATGACGCATACAATTTAGATGTCGGCAAATGCCACGTGACTGCCAATACATATGTAAAGGGTTAATAAAATTTTGCAATACAGCCTACAGACGAATAATTGACTATTTTATGGAAAAAACTTACTGAATGAAAATATCTAAATATACGTATTATTAAAGGGAGATAGCAATGCCTTCGAATTCGATTAAAGGTCAAGGTAAAAAGGTGAAATGTAGTAAAGGTCACAAGTTACGAAACAAACAAATTGTCGGTAAAAATATATAATATTTATTGCAGTTTTGTTTAGTTTAGTTTTTCCTTAAGGCGTTAAGAGAAACGGAAGACAACTTTTAATCTTATGTAATGATAAGGAAGACAAGAAATATGTGTGTTATTACAACGTTTGGTGGGAGACTATTTACGGAGGTGAAGTATTATTGTTTAAAATAAGAAGATGATGATGAAAGAAGTAACACCACCAATTGACGATCAATTATTTATGAGTTTGATGAACGGTAGTGCTGCTGCTGGGAAGCGGAAACGTTTATCAACTGAGGTAAATTTGTCCTGGTCCTGGGGTTAGTACACCGGACTGTCAAACTGTCACGTCGCGGGTTCTATCCCTGCCACCGACCGATCTCTGCAGCCCTGCAGGAGTTTTGGGCCTATTGGGCGTAATAATATTCTGTCTAGAAGGAACGTCTCTAAAACTTATAAGAATACACAAATTATGAAACAAGAAAAGGGCGTTCGTGTGTGTGGCATCGCTAATGAGTACAGCATGGCAGAATCAACCATCTCCACCATCACCAAGAATAAAGAGAAGTTCAAATCAGTCGATATGGCTCGTTGGCCGATCGGCAGCGCGTTTTGGCCTTCGTACCGTGTCTTGTGGTTCGAATCCTGGTGAAGGCTAGGATTTTTCTCCCGATCTGGAGGGTGTCCCTGAGTCTACCCAGCTCTGATGGAAACCTGACTTTAGTTGGGGTAAATTAAAGGCGGCTGGGCATTATGCTTGCCACACAATCCCGTAGTATGCCCGAGCCCCAGAAACTGGTGAACGCTGCTTCACCGGTCCCATGGATCAACTTTGTCGGACGGGATACAAATGAGTCGATGTGGCTAAAGGCGCAACTGAGCTTCAGAAGCAAAGACCTAACATGTTGAGAAAATTGAAAATCTTCTCTTGATCCGGATCAATGAAATGTATTTGCTTGTTTTCTTTCTCTATTCATAAAACGTGAAGTAGAATCAATCTTTGCGGTTTTTCAGGTAAACGACTGGATGTTACAAAAACAAACAGAACGATTCTTTCATCTTGAAACGGATTGTCTCTATTTCATTAATTATAATGTTTCGGGTTACAAAACGATTTCTGGACAGAAAAAGAATCGTAACCCCAGGTATCACTGTATACAAGCTATATATATATATATATACAAGCTATATATACCAGCTATATATATATATATAAGCTATATATACAAGCTATATATATATATATATATACAAGCTATATATACAAGCTAAATTCCCCGGCTACGTACGGGGGAAATAAACCATGCCAGTATAAACAAGGATGAAAAATTTGTAAACTAATTGAACAGAAATCTATAGATATAAATCTATTAACTTCTAAAAATATTTTTTACTGAAGACATTTAGGATAGTAATTTAAAATAAATATTGTAATCAGTTTAAAAATAGGCAAGTTAGTTTATTTAAATAAAAGTTAAATTGCCCGGAGTTGCCCGTGTCATATTAATTGAAATTTTAAAAAAAAATTAGAAAAAAAGGTAGGCCTATAGACTAACTGGAGAATCGAACCCGTGTCGATTGCATGGCAATCGGATACGTTATCCACTCAGTTATCGAGGGCACATGTGCTAAGTCAAATTGCAAATGTAAAATATGAGGCAGTAAATTAAAACAACAACAACAAAAAAAAAAAAGAATAACAATGTCATGTCCCTTTAAATAAACCAATTTGATTGGTTAAACACACGCACGGCTTTATATATATATATATATATATATATATATATATATATATATATATATATATATATATATATATGCCTATATATATATATATATATATATATATATAAATAAATAAGCCTATAATATAAATTGTGTGTGTGTAATTGTTTTGGCGTCACGAACTGTAAGAATAGTATTATTTGAATATACAATAAAATATAAGGGTTAGCTTCCGCCACGCCCCTCATATCATCTTCCCCCCCCCCTCCATTTTGTCCAGCCCCCTTCATTCCACCCTTTCTTTGAGAACATGTTTTTGCTGTCATTCATATGAATGCCATTGTGTACTTCACCTGTCTTTGACGTCTTACTTCCTTGACCTTTTTGTTCTGTGCAAGTGTGCAATTATCTTTTGAACTCAGTCTATACTTACGGGTGTTTAGGTCCAAACACAAACACAAAACATACACACAGTTTGCAACTCAAAACCTGAACATAATTATTAGTTTCGTATTTCAATACGCGGGGTTTCATTTTGTTAGTTTTAAATACAGCCCCCCCCCCCCCCCCCCCCTTTATCTTTTTCTTTTCGTAAAGGGGAAAATCGATTTAAAAGCCAACTTTCAATTTGTCAACTTTTCTCAAAGATTTCGAAATGTTTAAAATCTAAAAACTCTCACACATAAACATCAGCAAACAAAAAAAACGAAATCAGTAAAACTAAGACTTGACCTTTGTAAACACTAAAATTGACTGGTGTTAATTGATGTCGTCCCAGTATTATATCGCTGAGGCGAATTGGATTTGTTTTAATGCTGTAGATAGGGATGCGTCTGTTGCTTTGAATAGAGCCAGCTAATGTCAATAAAGGTTATAATTTATCTTTCGTATTGATCCCGGGCGCGTTGTTTTCTTGTTAATGGTATCTCTCACGGTAGCCAGATTTCTGGTTCTGGAGACTCGCAGGTTGAAAGTGGAGTTTTGGTTTTGCTTGTTGTTGTTTATTTCCTTGTTGTTTTTTTTCAGAGCTGGGGGAGAGGTGGAAAAGAGAAAAAGAGAAATATACAGAGAATATCGTTAGAGATTAAGGAAGAAAGAGAAATAGGGTACTTGGAGAGTTAATCTATATATGAAGTCGACTGTGTGTGTTTGTTCAGCCAATCATATGAGTTAATTTAAAGACACTTGACCTTATTGTCTCATATTATACTTTCGCGATTGCACTTCGTAGATGTCTCTTCGCTAGCTAAGTGGATAACGTATCGGACTACCATGCGGGCCACCAGTGTTCGATTTTCCAGTTAGTCTATACCTTTTTTTCTTTAATTTTGTTAAATTTCAATTAGTACTAGTTCTTAAAAAATGATGTAAATCTACGAGCAACACCGGGCAATTTAGATTTTCGTTAAATAAAAAGACCTGCCTATTTTTAACCCGATTACAATATTTTTGTTTAATTACTTCCATAAATGTTTTCAGTAAAAAATAATATTTTCAAATGCCAGAACACACATATATAAGTCTTCCTTCTTCCAGAGTGGCATCCGGGCACAGAATGAGTTAAGCTACCTGAACAAACCAAGAAAACAACAACTTAACATAATTTAAAACCGTAATGAAAATGTAAGACTATACTAAAACTACGCAATAATCCTCTGTATAGAAGGAGTTGTTTGTAACATAGCATTTACACAATATTAGGTTGTCCCAATGTTAGGTAAATGTTGGGCCGATAGGCGATGTACGTGTCAAAATGAGGAAGAAAAATTTGAGAGAAAGAAATTGGGGGGGGGGGGGGGGGGGGGCCTGGTCCATTATTTTAACATTATGCTAGGCGCGTTCGACTGGCGTACCGAAGGTCCTGGGTTCGAATCCTGGTGCAGGCTAGGATTTTGTTCTCGGGGTCTAGATGGTGTCCCTGAGTCTACCCACCTCTGATGGGTACCTGACTATGGCTGGGGGTTAAGTAAAGGCGACTGGGAATTGTGCTGGCCACACAATCCCCTAGTATGCCGTGGCCACAGCAACTGGTGAACGCTGCTTCACTGGCCCTATGAACCAATTTTGTACGATTCGGGATACTTTAATTTTCTACTTTTATTCCCATTTAAACTGATAGAGAAACGAACGATAGAGTGCGTGTATTTGGTAAGGGGAGGTGACAATGTCCTAGAGTCCTAGAGGTATGTCGCGAAAATCATAAATAGGCCGACCCTGGATTCAGGTGGATGACCGATGCTGAGACTGATCTGTATCAGTCATTAGTGTCCAGGATTTTAAGAAGAAATTAGCTGACTGGGCGGATAGGAGAGATGTATACTGATTTGTTTGTTTTTTAAACTCTAAACTGTGCCACTTGTGTATTTTACATCAATTTACATTACTTGTTGATCACAATGGACAAATGAAAAGTTGCGGTCTCTTCGAGTCAGCCAACGGTTTTCATCAATTCATTGTTGCCAAATTTAGAATCTTGTTTTTAAAATATATAGCTGTTGTCAACCTAGCCTATTTATAGGAGTCCAACTCGTTGGAAGACTTTTAAAAGGGACCATCCACATCTTACGTACGCACTCATTGGGGAATGGTGTGTGGCTTATGAATATCTGAGTATTTGCGTACGTGGGATGTGTATGTCCCCATAGCTAGTTCACTTTAAGAAAAAATGTCCAATATCTAATCGAGACAGAATTCTATTTACAGCTAATCATTGGGAAAAGACAAAGAAAAGTTGTTGGTTTCTTTTCTAATGAAAAAGCAGTGGCGTAGCTAGGGTGGGGGGAGGGGGGTGCAAAATCGGAAGTCCCCCCGGGCCCCTACTTGAAGGGGGCCCCCAAAGGAGTGTCCGAATAGTTTTTTCTCATGTCATAATGTCGAATGTCATAATGCAGGGGCCCCTAAAGAGGCCAAGCCCCCCGGACACCCAAAAGCCTAGCAACGGCACTGTGAAAAAGAAATAGTTTTTAACAAGTTCGTCTATGAGCTAAATGATATATTTTCTTAAATGTAGTGTCTTTGTGCAGTCACGAGCAAACCTTAACATATGGTGGAGACGTGACTTGTATATTTATTACATATTGACGCTAATATCCCCGGCGTTGCCCGAGGCAAAAATTACATAGGCCTATATAAGCTACAGGTAAAAAAAAATTTAAACTACAATGAACATAAAGCTATAATACTTTCATAAAATATATTTATTATTTACTGAAAACATTTAGGAAAGGAATTTAAAATAAATATTGTAATCGGGTTTAAAAAAAGAGCATTTCTTTTATTTAACTTTAACAAAAACTTTAGAAAACCCATGGCTGAGAATCGAACACCCGTCTCCCGCTTGCGTCTAAAATATAATTATTAGATTTTATTATTGAAAACATTTTAGGAAAGTTTTGTCCTAAAACTCTTATATTAATGGAAATTGTTAAAAAGTCGCAAAAAAAAAAAAAAAAAAACTATCAGTGGGGAATCGAACCCAGGTCACCCGCAGGGCAGTCGGATACGCCAACCACTCAGCTAGGGAGGACACATGCCGAAAGCGATATCGCAGAAGTCAAATATGAGTCAATAAGGTCACGTGACTTTAAATTAACCAATGGGGATCGGAATACACACACACAGTTTACTTTAAATATATATATATATATATATATGTTATATAGCTCTGAGTAGAAAGCTAAACTCCAATAGTTTCCATAATACTGGGAGAACGATGGGGAATAAGGGACACTACCAGGATCTTACTACCTTGTTATGTTTCACAACCCGGGCTTGCACTCGTCGGCAAAAAATATTAATACTTGTAGTTTGTAGCCATTAATTAATTAATTAAAGCGATAATGTATTTTCTTTTAATTTTCATATAACATATTCATTCTATATGGCTTTATTTAATTACCTTTTTATTTTTGACTAGAAATCTATATTATATTATTTTGTGCATACAGTAGCCTATTAATGTCTTATCTTATACATTACATACGCTCCGTCTATAAAGAAGATTGTTGCGTGATTTTATAGTTTTTTTTCTTTGTTATTCTATCCCAGCAGGTGAAAGGAACGGACCTTTGAGAGAAAGCAGTTCAGAACTTAAAGAGCACTGCGTAAGTACTGCAAGCATTCATGGGAATTCGTAAAGGATTTGTCCACTTTAGAACAGTTCACTTGTGCGGAAGATTTCAAGCGCTATGGATGTTTTTACCAACATAGATGATTCCACCAGTGTGGATGTCAACAGCATGGGTGATTTCACAAACTATTGATGATTTCACCCATATAGATGATTTAAACTTGATTCGGAAGATTTTGCCACAATCGATGAATTCACAAAGATTTCAACGCAATGCGTGCATTCACCACACGTTTTGATAAATTCACCAAGATTTTTAATTCATGGATGATTTTACCACTTTAGATGATTTCATCGAGAAGTCAACCTTTTTGTGTGTGTGTGTGTGTGATTTCACCATGCACCATGGATGACTTCACCAACATTAGAAACTTCTGCTCATAATACGGAGAAATTTTTAACACTATTGAACATTTCACTGGATGTGAATTCTGCTCAATCAATACGTTACTTTGATCTATATATTGGGCTGTTAATTTTTTTTTGTCATCTTACTTTGACCAGCATGCCAATGAAGACAGCAATAAGTATTTTATTAGCGTCTCTGTTGTTGTAGTTTATTTTCTAGTTTATAGGAAGTTTATTCATCATCTGACACAGATTAAAATTGAATAAATGAAATATGCTGCAGACATGGACAATTATCTTGTATGTGTTTACTTCGTGGGACGGCAACCTGTTTTTCATAATAGTGTGTCAGAAAAAGGATTGTTAATTCCTTCAGCGTTTCAAGAGCCATACATTTATTCTGGTCTAGCACTCGATTTCTTGTAGAAATTACTTCAATTTGTCTTTTTTTTAAGGGGGGGGGGGGGGGAGTCCTCCGCGTACCACTGATTACCGCTCTGCGCCCTGTTATGCACGCTATCCTTAGGTTTCCGAACCCTAGTGTGGTCTATAGTATATAGTTTCCAGTTGCATCACATTTTCCATAAGATTGCGTGACAGGTTAATAGAAATAATTTGACTTAATTTGTTCATCACTGAATCTAATACAATGTACTTTTATAAACGAAAATTTTTGGTAACATTTATGCCAGTTAGCATTTATTTTACAGTTTGTAGGCTAAGTTATTTCGATATATGAGACGCGTTTGAAAATGCTAAGCTCATGTTTCCGTTTGACTGTTTGTTTACTGCCAGTTTAAAGTTGGCATCTCCAATGACTTCCGCGGCAAATAGAGAAATATTCAACTTGTATTTAAAACCATTGAGCGTCTCCAAAATAGATAGGTTAGCGGCTATTGTTTTTCACCTTTTTTGTTTCTATAAAAATATCTTTGATTCAAAACGAACTATTTTTTTTCGAGAATTAAGTTTAAAAAATAACACAGCACTGAATCGTTAGAGGATAATCAAAACAATGGGGAGCCCTGTGTTAAAATTAAAACCTTTCTATGGAAAGATACTCTCAAAGTTACAACAATGTCGAACAGGATGAAATCGTCCTACATTAAAAAAAATGTTTAAAAACAATTATTAATGAATATAATTTGTTAAAAGACATTATAAAAATATAATAAGGCTGTTTTTTTGTGTTAATTTGTTATCTCTATTACATCTGTCTTTATAATTATTTTAATTTAAAAAAAGGGGGGAGGGGAATGATATTATATCGATATTTTTGTTTTAAATCCCAAAGCTTGGAAAGCAGAAAAAAAAGTTGTGGCAGTTTAGGGGTTCGCATAGCTACCCTGATCCGGGTTCCTTTTATTTTAGTGTTTCTATTTACTACCCATATTTTTGTAAGACATAATCATGGTAATCTCTCCTAGGGGTCTTTCTGACTTCAGGTGTCACATTGAACCCATTGATTTTGGCCTAGTCTAATCATTTTATATTAAGATTCAGCTAATTAATTTACCTATAGATATATTCCCGTCTTCCATTAGATTGCCCTTTTTGATTCAGTAATAAGAAATGGATTTTATTTTGAAAACAAAACACAACTTTATATTTTGTTCCGGAGATAAGAGATGTAAAAAGAGTCTAGAATTTTAATCCCAATGCGTTTTAAGGTCTATTAAGTGTTCGGAATCTCTTCTTCTTATACTTAACAGACGCGCCTTCCAAAAGATTATTGGGCCGTCGCTAATCCCTGGGTTGAGTCTATAGTCTAGCATTTTGATAAGGTATTTTTTCTAATTGATTTTTCTGGTTTGTTCAGGCAACCCATTTTATGCTTGGATGCCACTTGGATGGAAAGAGATTTTCTCTAAGCTACTGTGCTTGCATACGGGAATAAGAAAGAGTAAGCTTCTGACACCTAGTGATCTAATTACCATATTTTGTCGGTAAGATTTCTTTTCCTCGAGAAACGACCCCGCCTCGTAAAAGAAGCAAAGCGTAGTTCAATCTCGCAACATTATCCTGTTCACGAGCTTACTAATTAGATATTGTTATATAGCACAGGGCAGAGTGCGACTTTGGGCTACGAGAAGACGAGACCATTAGCGAGTTTTTCTACAACCGAGTCCCCCTGAATTCCTTATCCCGTTGTCTAATGGCCTAATTCCTCTTTTAAAACGACGAAAAGTATAAGACAGGAAAAAAAGACGAATAGCCCTACAGTAAAGGAACATAAGAACTGGGTAAAGGGGTGTTCAAGGGGTTCAGAGTTGCGCACGCATTTCCCTGCTTTTCTCTAGATCATGGGTCAGCAACCTACGGTACGCGTGTTAGCCTTGGCACGCAGAACGAATTTCATTGGCAAGCGGGAACCCCCCCCTTTCAAATAAAAAGGCATGTTACGTATCTTCTACAATAAATTGATTGGTGGCAGATGTTAAGTTTTAGGCTTTTGACACGCTCAATGAATTATAAGGCACACTATTATGAAAAGGATGCCGTCTCCTGCTCTGGATACTAACGTTTAAGACGAATATATCATTGAGAAAGAAGCTATAAATTCTGTGAACATTATATTTGTATCACACGGAAATTGTCAATCCCTTTGAATATTGCTAATGGCATTGACAATGTCATAAGAATTATACATTTCGTATATAATATTTTTTTTCTAAGGCCACACAAACACAATACAAAGTATTGCAGTTATAAGAACTATTATCATTGTTAAAAAAAACTCTAAAGGATATTGTGATAAATGTACTTTCATTCGTGTATATAATACTTTATAAAATATCGCCTAACCTCGTTTACATTTGATCATGTCATAAATAATATTGCACAAGATACAGAAAGATGTCGGCAAATGTGTTTTTTTGTTGTTTTTTTTGTATTTGCCTAATAACAAATAAACTATTTCGCAATGTGTGCCCTTTCACCACCCAACCCCCACCCAATAGAATTGCCTCATCAAATGTCCATGATCTAGCTTTATCAACCTTATCCCCCATCGGCCCCCGCCCACCCCGGTCGTATCACATTGGATGGTTGGTATATCACATTGCCACATAGATTTCACACCGTTACTTGTTCATTATTCATTATTAAGTGTGATTAGAAAAAAAAAAGGTGAAATGAGATATTTAAAAAAAAAACACACATTGCCCTACTTTAAAAACAATCCTACCGAAAGCCAGCGTTACAATTTAGAACGCAAACTTTGGCTTTCAATGGGAATTGATATATGTATATATATATATCTATCTATATATATATCTATATATATAGATATAGATATATATGCCTGTGTTAACTTAAGTATATCTGCATTGTAAAACCACATTAAACGGGTCAATATTTAACCAATAGGATGATCTCTAAGTGTGTGATATGATGAACTAGCATCGATGGGATTCTGTGTTGCAGAGACATGAATGCTTAAACTCTAAAATGTCTTGAGTTTTCATAGTTTCCATCCAGTAATGTGACTCGCGTACTAAAGTATTAAGTCTTAAGGTATTTAGTACTAAGGTTTATACTATTACATAGAATCTAGTATCCACAGCAAATGCTGTGTATTTAAAATGATTGTTGTCTCTGCCGATCCTGTTTCTTTATGTAAACGAGATGTTGTGTGCCTTGTTCATTTATATTTACATGTTCAATAAAAAAAAGTGATCAATAAACAATAAGTCATCTAGCGAGATTTTGTTCAGTTTTATATTTTTGCTTTTTTTTTCCCTTCATAACTTATATATACGTTGCCTATAATTCACACTTTTTTTTATAGTTTTATAAAAAAACAAGAACAACATTATTTACACCCCCATATGCCCTAGAGAAATAAATATTGACATTTAATGGGTTCCCTGTACTAACCAATGCAATAGGCCCTACGTATTTTTAAGCAGAAAATGTTGGCAATTTTTATCTTTTTTTAAAATATAAATTGCACCACTGGTCACGTATTGATGGTATTGATGGTATTTGTTAAGTCTATGGCAAGCAGTAATTTGACCTAATTACAGAAGACTGGGAGGAAAAAACAACCCGAGAGAAAACTTATTGACATAGCGATTATATTTGAATTACAAAATAGAATGTCATAGCTCTGCGTTGTTTAAAATAACCATAATTCTTGTAGTTTACAGTTCGTCTGGCCAACAATTTGAAAACTTCGTGTTATTGGTTTTTTTAAAAAGCAAATCAATTGTGAACTTTTGCAAGAAATATTTAAAGTTTAAACAGTCGATGAAGATTTTTAAAAAAAAACTCACACGGAGAATGTCTATTTTCTTTGACAGCCTTTAATTTCGTCTCGTTCGATGCCATTTACAAGTTTGCCTGTTGGCTATCAGCTTAGTCTTGTATACTTCTTCAGTAGGAATTTGTCTTGTATGTTTTTCTGTAACAGTTAGAAGCTACGTATGCTAAAAAAAAATCTTCCATATTTCGGTAGGCATTAGTCTTGCCTATTTCTCTCAAATTCAGAGGTTTGTGTTGCTAAAAATTTTCCTAACTATGGTAGGCAGTTGTAGCCTATGTTTCTCTGATATTTAGAATTTTCGTCTCCTAAGACCCTTGCCTAATTTAGAAGTTTTGTCTGCTAAAACGCCTGCCATTGTCTCGTCTGTCTCTATGACATTTAGCAGTTTATTCTGCTAAGACTTTATTTGGTAGTCATTCATTTGTCTTTTATGTTTTTTCTCACATTTACGCGTTTTCTCTGCTAAAAATATTCCCAATTTCGTTAGGGATTGTTTTTGTGTTTTTTTGGTCTGTTTCTATGACATGTAAAAGTTTTGCCTGATAAACAAATTTTGCCTAATTTATATGACGGTGTAGTATGTATCTCCAACATATATAATTCTCGACATTTTTTTTTCTGACACGTAATATATTTTTGTCTATTTATCGGAGAATGAAAAAAAAAGTTGTCTCTGTTTAACAGTTAATTATAGTGTTGTTGTTGCAATCCTCTCCCCCCCCCCCCCAATACTTTAATTGACACTTGTCCGTGTAGTCTCTTTTACACTCACAGCCCACTCAACCACCCTTTTGAAAACATCGAAGGAAGACTTGACTCCAATAGAAACACACACACACACACACACACAGTGCACACAGTGATCAGCGTGAGGTGATAATGAATGTGACACCTGTGCCAGAGTCACACCTGTGCCAGACAGCCAGAGCTAAATATCCAATCAAAGGTGAGTTTAAGTATTTAGCTCTAAGAAAGAAGAGTTTCGGGGAGGGAGGGAGTAGACGGAGATAATGGTCAGAGGGGTCAATACTGACCTTTTTGCTGTCCAAATGGGAGGTACTGGACATTAGTCTGCGTGTTAATGAATTAAACACTTCCATAAGTAGTTTTGTGTTTGACATAAATTTAAAAAGACTTTCTCGGTGACCGTCTTTCTAAACATAAAAACAACATGTTAGAATGTTAGTTTGAAAACAAAAGAGATATTTGGAAAATAAAAAGAAGTTAGGAGAAAAAAAAAGCATTACTCAAAAGTTATGAGAAAATTGTTAGTGCTTTCTTTTTCATTATGTATTTACAACAAAAAAAAAATCATTTTTATAAACAACTGTAATAGTTTGTTTTGTTTTTAAAGTTAAGTAGTCCTTCTCCATTTAAGTCCTTGTTACTCCATGGGTGTCCGTGGTTTGTAGCAAGTCAATGGGATAGTGTGGCAAGCCCAAAACCTGGTCATGTAGTGACTAAAAACACAGATCTTTAAACATACCCTAAAAAAAAAACCAAAAAAAACGGACGAGACTTACGAATCCCACGACCAGGACGTAACGTGAAAAGGGGTGTGTCAAGTTAGGGGGGGGGGGGGCGGGCATACCAAGACATGTCCGAGACATGCCACCCCTACAGATAACATATGTCACTGTCTCTACAGTCAAATGCACTCGTCCAAAATGCCCCCCCCCCTACACCCCCTGAAAATGCTGTAATATAAGATTTCAAACGTTTACAATGTCTAAACCCAATAGTTGAAAATGTCAAAAGGTTTATTTTTTTCCACATGCGGATAAGTGCTGTGATTTCGACTTCTCTTCTTCTTCGCCTTAATGTTGTCATTGAACAAAAATATAATTACTTCCATTGCTTCTATAAATATATGTTGAACAAGAGAACGCCATTCATAACTAGAATATCATATAATGGATTCAAAACATTTTTTCCCGCATGTGTAGGCCCTATTTCTTTTTACTTATAAATAATTTTTCCAAAAACAAAGTTCGATAAATTCTTTAATTCTTTAACTTTGCTCGTGGTTCGGTCCCTTCTTTTTTTTTTTTTGCGTGTCTGGAACCGTCCAGACTGCCTTCGTGTATATATTGACCAGGAAAAAGTCTTATCCAATTATCTAGGTACTGTCATTTCTTTCAAAGTTCGACCAGAATGTGTGTGAGTGTGTGTGTGCATGTGTGTGCGTGCGTGTGTGCGAGCGTGTGTGTGTGTGTATGTATGTGTGTGTGTCATTGCGATACGGGTTACTTTTTTTCGTCCCGCTAATTAAATTGTACATCTCATGCTCGCAAAGTAATTACTGGATATTACTGGAATTAGCTGGTTTATATAGATCGAGAAAGAGAATCTGTATAAGAACATTTTTATGACATCATAGAATGCAAGAAAACAGAGAGCACTTTTTTTGTCTTTTAAAACATTGAATGTTAGCGTTTGGAAGTGTGGCCGTTACTTTTATGTTTATATTAAATTTATCAATCTCATGGCAGGCAACACTTGAATTAGGTAGGCCCTATAGACTCACAAATAGCCTACTGATCCGAAGTATCAATTCAAATATTTAATCATCAAATCTTCAATGCAACAACATATATATATACAATATTAAATAAACAGGCCAAAGCATAGTCTAAAGCCTAGTATAATCACGTCCGGTCGTTTCCTAAGTCTAAGGTCGTCTACAGTTTAGTAAAAACAGAATGCAAAAAAAAGATCAACAGGTAGATAGCCTAAAGCTAAAAACTCGCCATAAAAACACATAAGCTTAATATTATCAATATGACTAAACAGTCAGTTTTATAACAGAAACAAGAGACTTGGCAAATGTAATACTATCTTCTCTAGCATTTAACAATTTAAGATCACAAAGAAAAGATTTGAATTAAGTACTATACAGCACTGTAGGCCTATACGTATACTAAAAAAGCAATCAATTTACGTTGAATTGTGGAGAAAAAAGGCAAAGAGCCTCTGGGTTAAAATCGATTGCACGGCTAAGGTAAGGCCGAAAAACAAAAGAATAAAACTCTTCGTGGCTAATTTGAGATGTCGGGTAAGATAAACAAAAAACATAGCTACATTAAAGCGACGTCAGTTGTGAATGACCCTTAGTGATAAAAGTAATGAGACCAACGCAGTGATAAAAATAAAAACTCGGCCTCCGAAAGCAAAACAAACTATTTATACGTTAGGCCTGTACTATCGAAACAGGAACAACAAACTACAACAACAAAAAAATCACGTGACTCTTAAGAAACAATATTACATCACAACCAGGTAGAAATTTTAAGTTACAGTTTTTTGATAGAGGAAAACAAAGAAGAAAATGGCAACAATCAATAGAAGATAATTCTCAGCAAGGCATGCTGTGGGGCATGGAAATCAATAACCAAGGCAAGACACCAGATCAACTTCTTCAACTTTCAACCCTCAACAGATACTTGGCTACGACTGAACAAGACACACACACACATATAGACACACACATATATACACATATATATATATATACAGTGCTTTTTTTGTAAAAAAAAAATAGGTGCCGATACTCAGTGATGGATTGCCTAGCTTTTAACTACCAGTTCGCACCTCGATGCAAGCTAAATCACAACTGCAAATATACTAAATTAAATTAATAATAAGCTTATAATAAATTAATGATAAACGTTAACATACAAGAAAAGTAATAATTTTTTCCCTACATTGAAAAAGGTACCGGTACGCCGTACTGGTGTGTACCGTCACAAAAAAGCACTGTGTATATATATATATATACACACATACACATTTAATTACACATACATACACACCTCGGTTCTAACGGGGTCTCCACAGTATTATGAAGAAGAAGAAGACGATATAAACCAACATTCACACACATATACACAACTGAAGAAATAGATTGCACAGGGGCGGTCTCGGTAGAGTGTTAGATGTGCCATTCCGAAGATCCGGAGTTCTAATGTAGAATGAACGTCAGTTGTATGTTTGTTTCACTCAGAGTGTTCCAATTCTGATGGGCGCCTGACTAGAGGTGGAGGGGCGGGGGTAACGGCGACTAGGCATTGTTCTGGCCACACCACGCCTTGAAGATGACCTAAAATGTTTCCTTTTTTCTCTTCAAAACTGTAGGAATTAACAATAAGTAACTAGAAATTGGCGTCGGTACAACGTTCTCACTGGGCTAATTCTATATTTTATTATGTAATTTTTCAGCTGTTTTGATTGGGGTAGGACACAGGAAAACACATGCAAACTTTTATTGAGCCAATAGTGAAAAAAAAAGAAAGAAATTATTTTATCAGTGCCCTCCCCCCCTCCCCCATCACTTACCTGCCCAAGAAGTAAACATAATGTGGATAGCAAATAAACAGTAGATCTAATTAATTTACCATACCTGAGCCAGAGAAAGTGATTTTGGTTTCATAGGGTAGATCATATATATGACGACAAATTCTCTTACACTCCTTCTCCAAAGTGCACGTCATGAAATAATACCCGACATGCAAGGCGTAGGTAATAATTACAAAGACTAACAAAGATACATAAATGACATGCGTGGATGGAGTAAAAAAATAAGCTTACACTTAATTGATGTTCAAAGCTTGGCTGTTTATTGTGGTTTTGTTTATATATTGGCTAACTTGTAGAGTATTTCCCCTAGCAGCACTCTATATATTGGTTCAATATTGACCTGTTATTCTTCCAATATTAAAATCTTGGCAAGATGTTTGTGCCAATATTGAGGCCAATAAATTGTACTGCTAGTAAAGTGCTAGAGATCTTCAATGTAGAGAGCGCTCGCTAAATACAAAGTGTCGCCTAGCCAACCAATATTTCTTGACACGTTTTTGAAGCACGAGATGTAATATAAAAAAAATTAATGACATCTTTCTCCACCAGACACTGAAATTATTGCCTCCATTTCGCTCAGGTGAATACAAAGAATAATCATAGTCATCTGTTTTTACGTGGTTGACTGGCATATCTGGTTCGCAGTCAAGAATACCATGTTAAGCTGAACTGTATTTTTTTTTTAAAGAATCCATTTCAGAATTTCTAAGCACTTTTGAGTTCAATTTGCTGACTTAGCTGATTTTTTAAAAAATCTGAATGCTTTGTTGTAGACGCTAAAGTTCGTTTTAATCCATTCTGGGTGTATTATCCATGATAATGTACTTTTTGTTTCTTTGTCAGTTAACCTCCCCGGGTGTTCTATTGTCGGGGAGATAATGGACGGCCAGAATGTCCACGGTTTTGAGAACGTTTTCTATTCGAAGAACTTTTCATCCGTTCCACGGAATGATGCAGTTCCAAGTTTCTGTGATAATACAATCAGGCCATTAAAGACAGGTCTCCAATATTCGTTATTGTGCGTACTTTTCTGTCGAAACCAGGGGTCGGCCAACTTTTGATAATAGAGTGCCAAAATAGGATTTTTAATTCATTCTGCGTGCCAACTGCTTAAAAGTCATACTGCTCTAGCACACGATTTCGTGATAAACAACGTTAGTCTAAGAAGACGCAAGACAGACTACGTTGGTTAGTCTAAAGAAGACGCAAGACAGACTACGTTGGTTAGTCTAAGAAGACGCAAGACAGACTACGTTGGTTAGTCTTAGGAGACACAAACAAACTAAGTTAATCCAAGGAGACACAAGACAGACTAAGTTAATTAGTCTTAGGAGACACAAGACAGACTACGTTAATCTTAGGAGACACAAGACAGGCCAAGCTAGTTACGGACGATGACTGTAAAATACTGAAACCAAACTTTAACCAAAATCACCGACGTAAACAGTTTAGCGAACGGATCCGTGTTTTTTTTTAGACAAACACACGAAGTTACATCAATACATAGCCTATCTTATACATAATGCCATTGATTTATAAACAAAACGTCTGCAACGTCTTCTGTGAGACTGTTCTGATGTTGAGCATTTTTCAAGTGGTTGTACGCCATAGCCTGCCTGCAAATGTCAAAAGATGCACGTAAAATAATATATGTCGTGTTGTTGTTATGATTCGATGAATAATGTGCTTTCGCAATCGAGGTAATAGATTCTTTACGTTAGACATGTCTCTTATTATTTCGTTGTCATGTAATCTTATATATATATATATTTATTACAAACGCGCCTTCTATACAGAAGATTATCAGCGCAATAGATTACTGTTAAACTGCGTTTCCACGTTATAATTTAATGCCTTATGTAGTTTCACTATTTCACTCCCTTCTGTCCTCTAGTGCAGGGTCAGCAACCTTTTGACAATAGTGTGCCAAGGTAGGATTTCTAACTCATTCAGCGCGCCAACAACCTAAAGGTCATCCTGCTCTAGCACTCAATTTCGCACAAGAGGCTTGAATTGTCTATTGTTGGGGGGGGGGGGGGGGGTCTTCCGAGTACCATTAAATATGGCTGTGTCGGCTGTGGGCGCCAAGTCTGGGTGTCGTAGATGCCGACCCCTGTTATTGTGTTTCTTGCTTTAGTGTTTTGCTTGTCGGTTGTGAATAAGCTTATTCACCTGTAGGCATATTGAACATTGTACTTGGTGCTTTAGAAAGTGGAGTTAAAATTATGCTGAGGGTGTTGTTGTTGACTGTCGTGTTGTTATTGATATTATTGTTGATGGAGTCGATGCTGATGGTGGAAGTGGAAGCGTATGTTTTGTCTCGCAGCCTCGTTTCCCTTGCATATTTTATAGTTCGCTCGTTTGTTTTGAATGTGGGCTGGCGAAGTTGATGAAGTCCTGTGTCGCAATCAGGCTAGGGTGGGAAATAATTAATTAGTCGGTCACCAAATCGTTACGTTACGCAATAAAAGTCTCTTCGAGGTAGATACATCCTGTCCAGGATTTCATCAATTGTCAATAAGACTGCTATCACTAACGTTAAAGTAAATTGGCTTTAGATTAACAGTCTGGAGAACATTTTCCCCTTTATGTAGACCTATATCTTATTTATAGAATAGACTTTAGTTTACAGACGTTCCGTCTAGATAGACGATTATTATGTCCACTAGGTCCAAAACTCCTGCTGGGTGACAGGGATCGGTCGGCGGCAGGGATAGAACCCGCGACGTAGTCAGTTGACAGTCCGGTGAACTGACCGCAGGACATACTACGGCTTTATACATGAATGGGGGATGGGGTCCTTGTCCAGTTCTTTTATAGTTGGTCCCTTTGATCTATAAAAAACAAACATACAACCCTGTTGTAAGCAACATATTTTTACTTCAACCTGTAGGCCTACTGTAATCTATTTGTTTGAAATATGATACACTAATAGAGACATCACAGATTTCGCTTAATTCAGATAAATCTAGATGTATCTTTAAGGACACATCTTATCCTGTCCGCTCCTTCTATAAACAAGATTATTGCGTCCTAAGCTCATATGTGGTCTGAATCTAGTCTTGCATTTTGATAAGTATTATAAATGATAAGTTACTGGCTTTCCTAATTCAGGATACCCGTTACTACAGGAAGATAGAATACTTATGTGCATGTTTTTTTGGCACATGAGATAATCAAAATGTGTTTGTCCTTACATGGACTTTATTCACTGCCTAGGATCAATGTGCTCTACTGTCATTGCACAACCTGATAAATCCATTCCTACACCAATGCACCAAGATCTACACTAGCACAACAGTAAAAACAATAAATTAGACTCGGACCAAGGATGAGCTTAGGACGCAATAGTCTTCTCCATTGAAGGAGCGTCTGTAATATATAACTTAATATAAGATAAGATAGAAGTTGAATTTAAAAAATCCAAACACAATAAAAAATAAGTTTCATTTTTTAAATATAATTGTGTAAATCATTTACTGGAACTCTACAGTAAAAGAAAATGTAAAGTATAAAATGATATTAAATAAAACAAACAAAATTTCTGACCAATAAATTTAATAAAATGTACAAGCTGACTGTAAGTAACATAGGCCTTTAAATTTAAACCAATATTTATCATCAACTCTAAACTATCACATCAGTATGAATATATAAGAGATTCTTTAGAAAAAAATGAATTACAGAGAAAGGCAACACATTATTATTTATTTTTTTTACAAGAGATGAGTTTCATTAATAAAAATACATTTTAGTTGACAAATCTTTGGGTAAGGGAAAATTACTGTCATAAAAAATAATTTCAGGAATATATTAATTTGGTTTATTTCCCTTGCATTCTTAGCTCGCACTGTAAGTGAAAATACAAAATTTGTTCAAATTTATATTTGATGAAATTTTGACAACTAATAGATAACTCTTTGTCTTCATCATTCCATATTGCGAAAATACTAGGCACGACTTAAAGAATTTTATTACAATTTTACAAAACTTAATACAAGTTTTTTCTCTCCCTTGTTTTCAGTAAAAAAATAAATAATTTTTAAATGTTCAAATCTATCAAACAGTAAAGACATGGTGGCATACTGAGTCTACCCAGCTCTGATGGACGCCTGGCCTGGGCATTGTGCTGGCCACGCAATCGTCTCGTATGCTATAACCAAAACTGTACTTACCCCATAGTGAAAAAAAACTTTCTGAAAGGGATTCTTAACTTCACTTACTTTTTTAAAACAATGGACAGGACACCAAATAATGAGCGTGACATCAAACAACAAACAGATACTAAACCATACAGCTAATAACAAATAATAGGCACTTAATGCAATCAAGCATAATTAATATTAATACCAATATTAATTGTCAGTTTTTTTTAAAAAGAAAAGCCAATGAGAGGACATTTGAAGACAATTTGAAACTTGTCCATTATTTAAATGAACTTTCAAGTCATTAAAGACATCCATTCACAACCATTAAGTTCCGCCATTAATGATTTTTAATTGATATCATTATCATAATGATATGTATAATGGTTTGCAATTGTTACCCTGATAGTCATGCCATAAAGAAAATCTGAATTTTTACTTTTATTTCACCATGCAGTCAAACCCTGAAACAACCTAGTACATTACTCACACACAGTCTAGTACATATCTCACACACAACCTAGTACATAGCTCACACACAATCTAGTACACATCTAGTACATATCTCACAGGAGGGCACTGATGGCAATTTTCAGAATTGTTTGATTGAAATAAAAATAAACAGCAACAAAAAAAAGAAGATAGAAAAATGACTGTCGTACAACACGGCACGAACATTCCATACATATTCCGAGGACACATTAGGTAAGTAAGGCATAATTTTCACATCAATATGCAGCTGCCCTCCACAACACGCCAGCAGCGGATGTGAGACAAGATGAGATTCTTTCAATGAGGTTACCCACCCCTCCCTTCCCCCAAACACAGCCGAATGCCAAACACCTGCAGATGAAACAACAATGCTTTCCAATGATGTGGTGAATTCAAGACGTGGCTAGTCTCAGACGGGATCCTGGTCTGCCCCCACCCCTTGCCTGGTCCATCCTTGGACTAAAGAGCCAGAACGGTCATCCTGTTTTGTTTTTTCTGATAAGATCAGTAAATTTGAGAATACCAAAGGCCAATACCTTCCCAGCGCAACCCATAATGGAAAAACAAAAATATAAGAGAGCAATGGCAAAAAAAAGCATTACATCATACATACAACATACATACAACATACATACAACACACATACAACACACATACAACATACATACAACACACATACAACATACATACAACATACATACAACATACATACAACATTACATACAACATACATACAACATACATACGACATACATACAGCATACATACAACATACATACATACAACATTACATACAACATACATACAACATTACATACAACATACATACAACATACATACGACATACATACAACATACATACAACATACATACGACATACATACAACATACAACATTACATACTAGAGACAACACAAACACCAAGACTGTGATAAATGGAAATATTTTGTGAATGGCCCACGGCCCGACTAGGTTTAAGTAGGTACCTTTCCCTGGAACTATTATTCTCAAAAGTTAGCAATTACAAAAATCTTTTCAAGTCCATTTTTTGTGTGTCTTTATCACATTAGAAGGTGCAAAATAAACATATAAACAAAGCATTTAGTTAAAGTTTTGGAACAAAGAAAAGTTCTTTATGTGGTTTCATCATGGGAAACATGTACTTGCACTTTATACTTGTGTGGCTGGGCCTTGGTAATAACAGTTATAGATTTCTCTAGATAACATTTGAATAGTCTAATTTCAAAATGTGCTAACTCTTCAAAAATATGTTTTTATTTAAATATTAATCTTTCTTTTACAGACGTTCCTTCTAGATTATTACTTCCACTAGGCCCAAAACTCCTGCAGGGTGGCAGGGATCGGTCGGTGGCAGGGATAGAACCCGCCACGTGTTGGTTGACAGTCAGTTGAACTAACCACATAAAGTTCTAAGTACACAAAAACATTTCCTAGAAAATATTTGTAGTGCCTTATGAAGATACAAAATTACTAAAAGATACTAAAAAGTTTATTTTCAAACAAAAGTTTCTATTGACTTGGCACTTTTTAAAAGTGGACTACTCATTTTCATAATAAGTTATGTCCCCTTTATTCTTTCATATATATATAATAGGCACAGAATAACATTTCTTATCACAATAACAGCATTATAGAATGGGATGTGTAAAAAACAACATCATCATATGCATGGGAGATAATTGAATGCACTAAAAATAAAGCTCACAGTTGTAAGCTTCTAAAATGTGTATAGTACTCCCACATTAAATGTTTCAATGGCTTTCCAATACAATCCAAAGTAACAGTAATATTTCAACATTTAACATTTGCACATTTTGACACAAGCTTAATAATTTTTCCTGCATACTGAATTAGTCTGATGGATCTTTGAATGGAACGTATGGTGGGCAAAGTTTTTGACAGAATGAAACAAATAGGATTGCGATACACTGCTCATTATTCTGGATTAAATTAAGAATGCACATCAATAAATTGATGAAAAGGTGGTTGTGACCAAGATTCTTTCCCACTTCAAGGTAAATCTGTCAGAATATTGTGCAGCATCCAAGCCCCCCCCCCCCCCCCCGCATCCCCTTCTTCCCAGGTTGATGTACAGAACAGAAGAAATAGTTTACCTAACACAATTCAATAAATACTTCATCTCAAAAATGAGAGAACAATATCACATAATCCAAACATTAATCTCTAAGGATAAGAGCCATAACCTTTTTGTTACATTTTGTCGATGCATAATGTACCAGATGAACTATAACTTGAGGCACCTGTAGGTGTGCTATGCTAGCATTCCTGCTATCTCTCCTACTGTACAGTAGAAATCGCTGCTACAAAATTTGGCAGACGGAGCAGTGTTTGACGTTGACCTGTGGCACGGCGGGGTTGCCGCCGCTCATTACCCCCCTCGCGTATCGAACGGGCTGCACGGCGGTGTTGTTATTCTGGTTGCTGTTCCGGCCGCTGGTGACGGAAGGCTCGTTGAAGCGGGAGACGGTCACCTCCAGCGAGGGCTCCCGGTAGCCGGTGTGTCCGCTGTGGTGAAAGTCCAGCTCACTCAGGGAGCTCATACTGGTCCTGTAGCCAGATATCCTCTCTGACACACGGTCCGGCTGCTGCTCGGGCGGCCAGAAGGTGCTGTCCACGCAAGGGGTCAGATCTGGCCTGGCGTAGAGGGACACTCTCTGCACCAGCTCACAGTACTTATCCATCAGGTCTGCGTGAATGCCAGTTCCACCGTGACCTCCGACACCTGAGTCAAGAGACATTAAAGGAACAGAGTTTTAATGGCAGGCTTTTGACAAGCTTTTACTTTGAATATTAACAACATTTCTCAATTATTGCTCAAATCTATTGTTCAACTTCATTTGAAGCCAAAATAATTGATAAATACTTTCTTGTAAACTTTAAACCAGGGGTCGGCAACCTTTGGAACAGTGTGCCAAAGGAGGATTTCTAATTCATTCAGCGTGCCAACAGTCTAAAAGTCATCCCGCTGTAACACTAAATTTCTTGTAGAAGAGACTTTTAGGGCCTCTTCCGCATGAAAATCCCTCAGCGTGCCATAGGTTGCCGACCCCTGCTTTAAAGCATGCTAATTTCATTAAAAATCAAGTGAGGAAAAATAGTAAAACTTTAATTTTTTTTTCAAATTTTGTTTCCGTACAAGTATTTAGAAATGATTTCAAAATTATTTGTCAAAGTTTTTGGAGAAAAAAAAATCTTCCTTTTTTCATCCATTTCCCAAACTTCAGCATTTTTTAAAACATACATTGCATAATTCTTTATCTTTGTTCAAAGTCTCAGTGAAAGTAACGCTAATTAAGTTAAAGCATCAAAAAATCATCTAGAATTGTTTTCTGGGCCAATGTTTGTTACAGTAGTACAGTTGTGTGAAAGACCTTTGCCTGCTAGGACAGACCGCACTGACCTTTCATGTTGATGTATACCAGCTGGGAGAGAATGACAGCCATGGCCCCCGGCGGTGGCCAGCTGACAGTCTCCAGGACGACAGGGATGATGGGCTTGTGCAGCATGTCAGCCAGCCAGAGCTCTCGGTTGCACAGGTGGGAGGCAATGTACTTTGGTGTCACGCAGGCTATCACAACCTGAAACAGAACCAGCAAACATGCGAGTCATTTTAATTTGTCTTTATTAACACTCATGCATGAAGGATTATGTTCAGTGGCTGCCATAGACTTCTCAGTGTGTTGCCAACTCTGGTAAATGAAAGATGGCTTAAAACAAGCCCATAACATAAAAAAGCAGAGAGATCAATTGAAACGAAGAATTTAAATGAATACCTAAAACATTAAGACATTAGTTAGGGCCAAAGAAAAAGGAGGCTGGGGCATTGTGTTTGCCACATTTTCACTACTGTATGTTCACACAACAGATACTAGTGAATGTTGCTTGGATGGGCCCTATGGATCAACTTGTCCACATGGATTACTACTTTATTTTACTAGTGACAATGTAGGTGATTTATGCAAATGAGAAAAAAAAAATTCTATTGTAAGGGTTTGGTTTGGTGTGCAAAAGTATGTGCAAATACTTAATATTCAATTAGTTCAATATGAGCATGTGCCTTATAACCAGGAAGTGAATGTCTGACGTCATGTTCTTCACTAATAGAATAAAAGAAAAAGAGGCTTGGAGATAAGTTTAGTATCAGAGCGACAGTGGAATGCAATAGAGAGCTGCGAGTCTTGAGATATTTGTGGCTGTTATGATTTATCTACTACATGATGTCTGAAGCATACGACATTAAACTTATTGTCCCAAACACACTGTCAGTTGTCATTGAACATTCAAGTTGTTCTTATCATTCACACGATCCTTGCTACAGCTATATAATAATGTTAATGGTACAATCCATACCATAGTGGTTCCTTTGTGTACACCTAATAATTGCTGTATTGGATTTCTGTATAATAGAAAAAATAGTGAATTGCTCAGTCCTTGCAATGAATAAAACTTAGTTCTTCATCTGCTATCAGTTTGGCATTTTTTTTTTCAGACACCTGCTGTCTATTGCGTGAGTTTATATACAGAAAACTGAAATCATTTAATCACTACAACACTAAAAAGAAAACATTTACTTTGCATCCTCTCAAGCCCTGGTCAATTTTGTTGGACAGCTGATCCCCTCCGCCCATCTGCCCTATGTCCATCCAACAAGAGTAGCCGCACCTCTCCAGGTAGTCCCTCAGTGAGGAAACCTCGTCCTGCATGTCCCACTGGTAGCTGAGGAAAACTTGGGGTCGGTCAAAGTCAAACTCTGAAGGGCAGAAAAACAAAATCACACATAAACTCTATATACAAAAATTGATACAAAAGAATAAGAAGTGCTGTGAGGAAAATAATTAAAGTGACTCGAGGAAAAAGTTTTGCTTATTAAACATTGCAAAAAATGTATTGTTAAAAAGGTTTTTATATTTAAGTACATGCAAAGTTTATAATCTTATATGTTACAAGCAATATATCTATACAAATATTCTTGTTCATTAGAAATTATTTTTTTCAACTTTGGCTAATGTAATGCTAACTTAACAAGATAACTTGTATACAGTTAGCAATGGACTTAGTTATACTGTTGTCCCTTATCAGAACTAGTACTTTACTCCTCTTGGAGAATGAGATCAAAGGAAGCCAAAGGTCATTTAGGGAGTAAACCAATAATGTGTCGCCACATACACACTCTCACCTTTGGCCCTGCTGATGACATCTATGACCTCGTGGCACCCGAGCTGCTGCAGGTAATGCAGCAAGACGTCCACAGACATGGTGGTGTTGCCAGAGGAGACGATCCAGTCGGTCAGCAGCGCCAGGGATGGGTTCAAATCTTCATTGAAGAGATCTATACGGTTCTGTTTATAGCCTAAAACGAAAAGAAAGAAAGCCTATGAGAGAGTGAGAGAGTGAGATAGAGTAAAAGACATAATACTTGGAAGAAGAGCAAAATAAACCAACTTTTATAATAAATACAATCAAAATCCATGAATGGTACATTTTCTAAGTAACGTAGCTAATAAATGGTATCAGTGTGAAACATGGCAACAAATACATACAAAGAAACCAACAATAACAAAGCATAAAAAACGTGTTAGGCCTACTTGTTAAATTACATTATATAATTATTTTGATTTTTTGTATAATTAATGTTTATTCAATAATCTTCTTTCATAACATCTATTGGCCCAGTGAACCAGTTTTTACCACCAGTTCCTGTGGTATCAGTTGGCCAACACAACGCCCAACTAATGTCTGGAGTGTCCCAGACTCTACCCAGCTCTGATGGGCACCTGACATTGGTTGAAGCAAAGTAAAGGCGGCTGGCCATTGCACTGGCCACACAATCCCCTATTATGCTGTGGCCACAGAAACTGGTGAACGCTGCTTCACCGGCCTTATGGATCAATTTGGTCAGACAGGATTACTACTACTTACTAATTTTTTCCCCATCAGACCTGGGGAAAAAACCTGGCAATAAACCTAGATTTAAACCTGAACCTTTCAGAATGGCAACGCCAATGTGCCAACGGTACTTACCCATAAGTCTTGCTAATGCAAACCATCCCTGGTTGTCTGCGGCACCATTCAGCAGTTTAGCGGCTCCCTTCAGCCAACTTGGCAAGCTGGGAAAGCTCTGCTCTATGTTGCCCAGACTTTTTTCAATAGCCAGTGGCGCTAAAATTGGCTCTCGGAATTCTAAACAGCAAAATGAAATATCAATGCATACATATTTAGGGTATATTGTAATAATACATTTTTCTATGGTCAATGTCCATAATGTTAAAACCTAGGGATAAAGCTCAGTATATTTAAAACATTTCAAAGGATAATAGAAAATTTCATTTAGGATCATTTTTGAGGCACAAACACAAAGAAATAATTTTTTTTTTTAAAGAAAAGTTTATTACTTACAAACAATAAATTACAGTAGATAATTTACTTCAAAAAGAAATGGAATAGATGTTTTAAGTAGAGGTTCAGCTTTGGCAAAATTTTCACAGAGAAAATGGAAATAGTTTTTCTTGTACCATGCAAAATCTATGATAACGCTTAGAAAAAACTTTCTGCTATCATCTTTGTATCATCATTTGCTTTAATTTAAAAAGCTATCGAATTTTATAATTTCTATATATAATATTTTTATTTTCTATTCAACAGTTACATCCGACTCGAAATAGTATTTGGATAGGTTAGCAAGGTTAATTTCAAACTAAAGAACACAGTTGGCTGCATTCAATATTTACATTGTTGTTATGTCCTACTTTTATTAATTTAGAAACAACAACAACAACAACATTGAATTAAGATCACTGCAATTTACCACTAGAGTTTAAAGCAGGGAACCATTTCTTGAAAGACTCAGTTTTAATACGCCTGTGTTCACAGCACACAATCTGTTAGATCACAACAAACCAAAATAATTGTTCCTTGAACATCTGTTAACCGCAATATAATTATTTCTGCATCAAAAAATTTATCAGCATCACAAAATGGGGACATTATTTGACAACTGAGCGCTGGATAGTTTGAGCTTAATTGACAAATGATAACTCGATGAAGTAATTATTGGAATGGAAATTAAAACCTTTTTGGAACTAATATTATTTATCAGGCTAAAAAAAAAACTTAATTAATAACAAAATAATCATAAACAATATTTTATTACTCAGTACACCCAGTGCTAAAGCCATTGGCAGGACTTATACTTCAAATCCAGAAAATATAACAGTCATTCTTTCTAAAATATTGATTGTATGAAGATCACAGTGCTTCAAAATAAAGGTATCAATAATTTAATGTAATTGCCCTATTCCTGATACATATAGTCCATTCCATAACAGCCATGTTATATTTATTATAAATCAATATACTGAAGGTTTGAATTATTTACCTGATTGGCCAGGCATTCATTCAAATCTAGAAAGTGCATGCAGTCTTCTGAAGTACACGCCTCCGTGTTGTGTAGGGCGCACACTTTATCGCACGGGCAAATGAAAAGCATTTCGTAAGCGAGCCGTTTCATCCACATCACTCTCAGGTCTTCCAGGCTGGCTTCAAGGAAATGCCTCACCTACAAGAAAGAACACAGTCACATGACACAGCTCAATAGCACATTCCCGAAACAAAAAAAGTTTATTGCGCCGCAGTCCTTTCCAATATAGGTCAAATGAAATATATAATCAAATTCCAAGAACATGACAAGAATTTAAAACTTCGCGTTACCTTGGCAACCACCTCTGGCACTGGACTAGTATTTCGCTTGGATGACGTGGCCTCTTTGTATTTCACATGCATGACTAAAACCTGATGGGTGCCAAAAAGTGAAGAGTATTTATAGTCAAGTGCACAAAGGGAGATAACTAAAAAAAAAAGGATTATCTATGAGCTGAGACAGAGAAGGTTCTGCTGAAGTGAGTGGAAGACACTTTGCGTAAATGACACTAATCCTGCATTAGTTTAAATTTACTTTCATTGAAAATTTCTAAACAAAAATATTGTAAAGTAATCCCATTGGACGAAACTGATTCAGAGGGGCCAGTGCAAACAGCTTTCATCAGTTTCCTTGGCTATGGCATACTAGGGGATTGTATTGCCTGGGCATACTAGGGGATTGTATTGCCAGCGCAAAGCCACTAATAATATCAGGTACCCATCAGAGCTGGGTAGACTCGGGGACACCCTTAAGACCTGAGAAAAAATCATACCTTTGACTAGGATTCAAACCCAGAACCTTTGGTGCGCTATCCCAACATGGCTGCTGCTCAGCCACCATGCCCCTGGAAACGTCTGAGGTTAAAAGCTAAACGGCTCAACGATTGATTCATTTAGATTGTGCAATGGCATTCAGCAAACATGTTTTAAACATTCCTTAGTTCAGTTGTAGGTCTGCCCTCTAGTTTTATGCTTCACAACTGTGACCTACTTTTATCCTGTGCAGGTGCGGAGGGCACATCTCTATCAACAGGTCATGGTCAGAGTCAACAAACAGCCGAGCCATGCCCTGAGCCAGATACAGGTCACGACCGCCATGCTCCTGGGACCACTGAACGGCCTTGACCTGAAGGCGGTGAAACAAGCCATCTGAAATTGAAATCCAAATAAAACATTCAAACTCATTTTTTTTATTTATTGACTAAGTGTAAAACATTAAAACATTTATACTTGTAAAAGACTACTTGGTTAGAGTACAAAGTGACACTAGAGATAACTTGGTATTTATAGTTTCACAGTAATTGAAGAAAATGTCAATATTCTCAGAATGGAATACACAGTTTATGATACAGATAGTTTTTGCAAAACTTAGGAGTAACCCGTTTATAATCAATGTAATAGCTCATGTAAGAACAGATTACTTTATATAGGGATGTTTAACGAAAAACTTAATTCCGGTTTTGAAACTGAAAACCGGTTTTGATCTTCAAAACCAATTTACAGTTTATTGGTTGAAAGGTAATCATTTACTTCAAGTAAGTGGCAAACAATTATTTTGTTTCTGATGGAAGTATTTTTTTAAAAAAATGCGGGATTCGCATAAAACAATTCTTAAAATGCCTTGCTAACACTAATTATAGTCTTAGATATAGTGCTTCTTTTTTTCCAAATCAAAACTATGGCTTGCGATATGGTAAAAATAACATCAAGCCAAATGTAAAGTTACAATCAACATGAATCTACAGATCATCCTTTTGATGTGCGCTTCCCTTTGATGTACGCAAAAAACTAGGTTTTCCCTGTGACCCAGAACATTCTACTAGATACTGAGACAACGGAACTATTAAATACACCACCACTTACTAGGAAGGAAGCCGTTGAAGTCAATGTAAAATACGGCATCATGGGTCGACTGTAGATACACTTTGAGCTTATCTTTGCACTGGCCGAACCTCAGTGGGACATACCAGCTTTTTCTTCCATCGTGGTTTGCCTATAGATGTTGGAATGAAACATTAAAGAAACGCTGTCTTGAGTAGTTTTAAAAAGAAGAATTTGTTCACTTTCTTTCAGTGTTGAGTTATAGAGTGAGTACAAACATAAAACTAATTCAATGACTATTTCACTGTACCTGGCCGGTCGGTGGCAGCTTTGAACAGATCAGATCGAACCTTGACATCAGGCCAAGTAAGAAAGTGCAGTGGTCATTAGAGTCAGGCCAGATGGACAGCAGGAGGCCTTCCTCCAGAACACCATGTTCCGTCAACTGTTTCCAGTAGTCTGATGTCAGGTTCCACTGTATTGAGATAAACATTCATCACAATATCTTCTTGAGCAGCATTTAAATCACATCACATGGGTGGCACCAAATCATCAATGTTCAATAAGGAAGTATTAGATGGTTTGATGCTTTTATATTCAGCCAGTTTTATATAAGTAATTATTTTACTAGGGGATATATGATATGGCAATCAGCCAAAAGATAGCTAGACGGAAATGGAGATGGATTGGCCACTCTATCAGAAAGCCAGCTGAAGACATCACGAGACAAGCTCTCCAATAGAACCCACAGGGCCAAAGAAAAGCTGGCAGGTCCAGGACAATGTGGAGAAGAACATGCTAGGAAGAAATGAAGCAGTGTGAACTGAAGAAATTTGCCCAGAACCGAGTGCATTGGAGACTTGTTGCTCAGGCCCTTTGGTCCACAAGAAATTTAAGGACAAGTAAGTCAAGGCAGTCTTTTTAAATGAGCCATACTACTTAAACAAAAAAGATTGACAAAATCTGGAAATCTTCTTGAAAGAAAAGTGCACTATTTTCTAGAGAAAGAAAAGCTTGAACATTTTTGAAATTTGAAATTGAAAAAGAAATTTATTTATTATTTATAGAGAAAAAAACAAATTCTGTGAATATTCTGTTGATATCTTATTTTCATAGTGAAATTTGATGAGCAAATGCAATTTATCATTTCTTATCTTAAGACCTAGAAAACTATGTACAATTATAGTAAGGGCATAAACCTTAGTATTTACACCAAATAATTTTAAATTTTCTAGCTACCATAAAATAGTAGATTTTGCCTGAGATATTATTATTTAATATTTATTCTGTTACCATTTTTGTTAATTGACAAAGCACAAAGAGTTTTTTTTTTTATTATTTGAGATTTTAACTTTATAATATTCATTTAAATAAAACCAACACTACAATATGTGTTAAAACACTTTAATGATTTTAGACTTGTAATTGTATTTTTTGTCCAGTAACAATAACTCCAATTAATTACCAACCTTATCTTCCGGTGGGTTGGCAGATGTTATTTTCTGAAACATGCTGACCAGCCACTGTGGGTTGAGCACCACTGTGTTGTTGAGGATGCGGTCGTTGGCAACGTTCGGAGCAAAATATATCAGAGTGCCCAGGTCATGGTAGAAGGTCAGAAGGGCCTGGACCTCAGCACTGCTGGTGATATTGTGGTTGACGGCTATTTCGTACACCTACAAAACAAGATTGGATCAAATAAAATATATTCATATATGTTACTTATGTTCTAATATATGCAATAAAAATTTTACTGGTTTATGAAGTAGAAGTATAAAAATAACTGGGTCTTGAAAAAAAAAGATTCGGAAAAGGCTGCCTCTACCTGATTGTATGTAGCAAAATGAATCCCAGAATCAGCCAGCTCTGTGATGTCCTGTTCAAACCTCAACCACTTGATAGGCATGTGTTCTCCAATGTAGCTCTGCTTGCTGGCGACGAACTCTATGTGAGCTCTCAATTTCTCTACCTGCATGCACAAAATATACAAACAAAAAATCATATAGAATACAAGTTACAAGCTAAATTGTCTGGAGTTGCCCGGGACATAGGACATATAGTTAAAGCTACAGATAAAAAATGTATAAACAGAAAAGCTATAATAATTTTAAAAATATAATTTTTTACTGAAAAATTGAGGAAAGTAATTTAAAATAAATATGCTAATCTGGTTAAAAATTGCATTGGGAAAAGACCCAGGTCACTCGCATGGCAGAACAGGACGCTAACCACACACATAGAGAGGACACATGGAGAAAGCGAGATTGCAAAAGTAAAATAATAAGTGGCAATAAGGTCACATGTCTTCCAATTAACCAATGGTAAAAGGAGTCGACACACACATCCTATTTTATAGATACACACACACATGCATAAAGTCAGGTGTACATCAGAGCTGGATAGACTCAGAGATACCCTGCAGACATGAACAAATCCTAGCCTTCACCAGGATTCAAAACCAGGACCTTTGGTAAGCCAGCCGAAGCTCTGCCGCTCTCCCACCATGAAGATTTTTTTTAGTTGATTAGAAAATGTTGACTTCTGGAATGCTATAGAATGATCTTAATTGTTTGTTGTATTTTTTCTCATCTTTTCTAAATTTTCTTATACTTTACTTCAAGATCTATTCATGTATATCATAGGCTTATGAAAGTTTGTTGTTGCTGTTTAAAATGCCAATACATGTTGTTATACCAGATACTACATGGAAACTGTATTTGTTTTTTATGATTTAACTTTATATTGTTACTACAAGTGGCTTGAATGATTCACAAATGCTATTAATAGCCTATAACAGACACATGCATGATTGTCAACCAGTTCAAAGGTCAAAGATCACAAACTTGTAAGTCATCTCCGGGGTCGGCTGTGTTTTCTATAGCGAAGAATGGCAGAACCACATGCTGAGCGTAAGGTTTACCAACCAGGAACTCTCGAATCTCGGCAAATTTACCGTCCACCTAAGAAGTGAGGATAAAGATAAAGTAATCAACCAACCGCAGTATAACCACACTTTCAATACCAACCAACCGCAGTATAACCACACTTTCAATACCAAACAACCGCAGTATAACCACACTTTCAATACCAAACAACCACAGTATAACCACACTTTCAATACCAACCAACCGCAGTATAACCACACTTTCAATACCAACCAACCGCAGTATAACCACACTTTCAATACCAACCAACCGCAGTATAACCACACTTTCAATACCAACCAACCGCAGTATAACCACACTTTCAATACCAACCAACCGCAGTATAACCACACTTTCAATACCAAACAACCGCAGTATAACCACACTTTCAATACCAAACAACCGCAGTATAACCACACTTTCAATACCAAACAACCGCAGTATAACCACACTTTCAATACCAACCAACCGCAGTATAACCACACTTTCAATACCAACCAACCGCAGTATAACCACACTTTCAATACCAACCAACCGCAGTATAACCACACTTTCAATACCAACCAACCGCAGTATAACCACACTTTCAATACCAACCAACCGCAGTATAACCACACTTTCAATACCAACCAACCGCAGTATAACCACACTTTCAATACCAACCAACCGCAGTATAACCACACTTTCAATACCAACCAACCGCAGTATAACCACACTTTCAATACCAACCAACCACAGTATAACCACACTTTAAATACCAACCAACCGCAGTATAACCACACTTTAAATACCAACCAACCGCAGTATAACCACACTTTCAATACCAACCAACCGCAGTATAACCACACTTTAAATACCAACCAACCGCAGTATAACCACACTTTCAATACCAACCAACCGCAGTATAACCACACTTTAAATACCAACCAACCGCAGTATAACCACACTTTCAATACCAACCAACCGCAGTATAACCACACTTTAAATACCAACCAACCGCAGTATAACCACACTTTCAATACCAACCAACCGCAGTATAACCACACTTTCAATACCAACCAACCGCAGTATAACCACACTTTAAATACCAACCAACCGCAGTATAACCACACTTTCAATACCAAACAACCGCAGTATAACCACACTTTCAATACCAACCAACCGCAGTATAACCACACTTTCAATACCAACCAACCGCAGTATAACCACACTTTAAATACCAACCAACCGCAGTATAACCACACTTTCAATACCAAACAACCGCAGTATAACCACACTTTCAATACCAAACAACCGCAGTATAACCACACTTTCAATACCAAACAACCGCAGTATAACCACACTTTCAATACCAAACAACCGCAGTATAACCACACTTTCAATACCAAACAACCGCAGTATAACCACACTTTCAATACCAAACAACCGCAGTATAACCACACTTTCAATACCAAACAACCGCAGTATAACCACACTTTCAATACCAACCAACCACAGTATAACCACACTTTCAATACCAACCAACCGCAGTATAACCACACTTTCAATACCAAACAACCGCAGTATAACCACACTTTCAATACCAAACAACCGCAGTATAACCACACTTTCAATACCAAACAACCGCAGTATAACCACACTTTCAATACCAAACAACCGCAGTATAACCACACTTTCAATACCAAACAACCGCAGTATAACCACACTTTCAATACCAAACAACCGCAGTATAACCACACTTTCAATACCAACCAACCGCAGTATAACCACACTTTCAATACCAACCAACCGCAGTATAACCACACTTTCAATACCTGGTTCAATTAATTACATGCCACTGTTATGAAAAGAATTATAGTTATTTTACAAAAAAAGTTTCACTCGTTAAAAATGTTGCTGGATGGATTCATATTTAGCCCACGTAATAAGTACAAATAAATCATTGATAAAAGAACACAGTAATCTAATTGAATGCTCAGTAAGACAGAAATAGAAACACTTGTGTTATAATTATGTTATAATCCAAAAGCCAATTCAAAAGTGCTCTTTGTTTCAGAGTTTCTTTCTGGCATAAAATGGGCAGTGCGTGAGCTTGCACGGAAGATTAATCTTAAGGAGGTGTTTAAAAGTCTTTCAATTACTAACTTAAAAAACAGTTATAAAAATATGCTCTATTTTGAGATTTAAAAAAGCTATCTAATTTTTTCAATACTTTCACTGCAGTTCTGATAAAACATAAAAAGTAATAAATCGATAAAAAAAAATAGTCATATATTATTTACATAACTTTTTTTTAGTAAAATAACTCTGCAAGTAATAATTACTTTCTACTTATGATTACTTTCAACTTATCATTAAATTCTACTTATTACTTTCTACTTTTCACTATTTTAGACTTATCATTACTTTCAACTTATCATTAAATTCTACTTATTACTTTCTACTTTTCACTATTTTAGACTTATCATTACTTTCTACTAACTTTATCAGCCCTGGCAACTTGGTCAGTATCAAGGCCATCCCTGTGGGTCCCGACAATAAAAATGGGCGGGGCCAGGGTGGTGTTGTCCACATTGTTCCGCGTGTTCTCCGCAGCGTGAGCGTGTATGGATCTCATCCAGAAGTCCATGTACTCAAGTGTACTCATATCTGTTGTCGCTCCTTTGCCAGTCTAATAGAAACAACACGACCACATTTAAAGTGACATATTTGAAACAACACGACCACATTTATAGTGACATATTTGAAACAACACAACCACATTTAAAGTGACATATTTGAAACAACACGACCACATTTAAAGTGACATATTTGAAACAACACGACCACATTTAAAGTGACATATTTGAAACAACACGACCACATTTAAAGTGACATATTTGAAACAACACGACCACATTTAAAGTGACATATTTGAAACAACACGACCACATTTATAGTGACATATTTGAAACAACACAACCACATTTAAAGTGACATATTTGAAACAACACGACCACATTTAAAGTGACATATTTGAAACAACACGACCACATTTAAAGTGACATATTTGAAACAACACGACCACATTTAAAGTGACATATTTGAAACAACCAACAGTTTAGATTTACAGTTCACAAAAAACTCCAAAAGATTTTATTTTTTTCTAGCAACCTGTTTTCCTTTCATAATCCTTATCAGTGAGGCCGGCTGCCGGTCTTGCCGTTAGTACATGGCACTGTTAACAAAACGGCCTGGGTTCTGGCCCTGCTGCCTTCCAATCTCTGCAGACCTGCAGGAGTTTGGGCCTGGGACTGTGAACCTACTTATTAGTCAAAACTATAAATAGTGCATACTTTCCCGTTACTTTATTTACTTAGAGCTGTTTGGTTGGAACCTTCTGTTATGATCTCAACAAAAAATTATGTAGTAGTCAGTGATGCAGTTGACATTTCATCTGTATGACTAAGACATGATAAGGACATGTCTGTTTGTTGTTAAGATTTGTATCTCTTTATTCCCATTACTACACTGGAAGGGGGTGAGCATAGCTATTTCTTTCTTTGTACCATGCAGGAGCCATAATGAGCATAAGACCATAATGTGGCCTCTTGCGGGTGGGGCAGGTATGAACATTGACAGAATTTGAGCCACCAGGACATTGTGAGGCTGGAGTGCCTGTCCCCCCCCCCCAACCCAAACAATGTTTCACAAATATATTTTACTACTTAAAAACAATAAAAACATTTACAACAATTATATGGGATTGCCCAAGATGATAAGATGCATTAACATTCATATAAAATGCAAAATGTATTAATATGAAAAGATAGCCTATTATACCTTATGCTTAGTCTTGGCTGTCAAATCATTACACAAGTTAAAAACAAAACAGTATACTGCTCGACTTGTTAGGAAAACCTGATGGTTAAAAATGAAAACAAATTGTCTAATTTAGTAATAAAAATTCCTCAAAGTCATATTTACATATCATAAACAAGGTGTATAAAACCCTAGAGATCTTCATCTGAATTTAAAGAAAAAAAAGGTTCAATTGTACACTTAGAAATGAAAGAGAAGGATAGATAAGATACATCTTGCAGGCCTGGTGTTTGCCAGGTGAAAGTAAACTCGGTTACTAGACCACTTTGCCCTGATTGCCTTATACATTACAGACCTTCCTTCTACAAAGAAGATTATTATGGTCATTGCCCAAACTTCCTGTATAGCAGGAAGGTTTGGTGTAGACGCAGGGTACTACAGAGTATTGACCAGCTGGCATTTGTTTTCACCCTTGGGATAATGTTTTCGCCAATGACTATCTTTATCCATAAAACTTTCAGCACAAGGAAAGAAATTTCATCAAATTCACTTTCAAAATAAAAACAGACAATGTCGTTTAATGAAAGAAGTGAGACTGAGATAAACAGTAAACATAATGACAATACAAATGATACAGCTAATAATTGCCAGAAGCTTTTGACAAAATCTAATTTTTGCAAAAGCGTTTAATGAATAAAATTAATATCAAGAATATACATCCATGAAAGGTGCATTGAGGCTGACCTGATGTGTGGTATAATAGACAGCCTGCCCTGCGAAATCCCAAATGTTTAAGACAACCTTCTGATCGGAGCCTTTCCCATAGTCGTCTGACTCGACCTCGTTTGGGGACTGCTCTTTTTCATCCAGGATGTCTTGCACGAGGCTGGCAATTTTGTCCGGGACTCCTTTGTGGAGGACAGACTGCTGGCTGGCACTGGACACCAGCACAATGTCTTTGTCCACAATGGAGTCGAGCTCAGCAAATGAAGAGCTGATGTCACTGACCTACAAAATAAAATGAATACAAGTTTTTCCGGGAGTTAGAACTCTCCATAGAGATTTTGAATACTTTAACAATCCATCAGAAAGGGACTATATTTAGATATTATAAAAAAAATTATAAGGGCCACTACAAACAAAAATACAAATAAACAACAAAATTGGAAGATTGTTAACACCACACAATGATAAGTAGAACATAGATAACTTTTAAAAAAGTACAGTAAAATTCAAAGACTATTTACTTTACAATTACTTCAATAAGTTTACACCTGAAATGTGCTTCAAGAAATTGTGCACAGCAATATGATTGTATGGCATAGAACAGAAAGAAAAGTGAAATGTCTTGTTACAAAAGTGATTAGTGTTAAAATGTACAAATTTACAATGATATATAACACTATAATTACCATTCTTCACACAACACTTATATTATCTCAGTTTTGTTTAATAAGATAAGAGTGCCTGGCCCCTGTTATATTCAAACATTTCTAATTCTAGTCTTAGAGTTTTTTATTTTGGCCAGTTCAAACTTTTAACAAATTCTGTAACTTAAAACCAACCTTTTTATTGCCACTGTCCCTTATGACGGCCTGAACGTCAACTGCTTTCTGCTTCATGGCCAGCAGTTCTTGGGCTATGTTATTGGCGATGGCTCTGTTGTACTCCTCTTCCAGGTCACTGCCAACACCTGCAGACATCATGATATCAATACACACTTATCAGCTCAATGCAAGACTTAGACTTGAGCCTGGGATGTACGTTGGACGTAACTTTCTTCTTCTTGTAAGATTACATCAGATTAAATTAATTTAGTTAGCAATGGTGGCTGAGCAGTCATGGGTTCAAAGCCTGGTGAAGGAAAGGATTTGTTACAGGGCTTGGAGGGTGTCCTTGTGTCAACCGAGCTCTGATGAGTATCTGCCATTAGTTTGGGAAAGGTAAGGATGACTGGTCCTTGTGGTGTCCACACAATCCTCTGGTATGCAGTAGCCAAGGAAATGGGTGTTCGTTGCTACAATGGCTTTATGGCCCTATGGATAATTTGATCCAACTAGATTACTATTAATAATGATTATAGTACAAAATTTCCAAGACCTCTTTTGAGTAATGATCCCGATATATGCCAATGAAATATTGATATAACAATTGTTTACAATAGTACTACTATCAACATACTCTGTATCTTCAAGGCTGCATTAAATGAGATTTATATTGAGTTGCATCTAATGGTAGGCTGCTGCAGTGATATGATTATCAATGTGAGCTGTAGTAATAGGATCTTCATGTGGGCTGTAGTACTGTAGTAATAGGATCTTCATGTGGGCTATAGTGATAGGATCTTCATGTGGGATGTAGTAATAGGATCTTCATGTGAGCTGTAGTAATAGGATCTTCATGTGGGCTATAGTAATAGGATCTTCATGTGGGCTATAGTAATAGGATCTTCATGTGGGCTATAGTAATAGGATCTTCATGTGGGCTATAGTAATAGGATCTTCATGTGGGCTATAGTAATAGGATCTTCATGTGGGCTATAGTAATAGGATCCTTATGTGGGCTATAGTGATAGGATCCTTATGTGGGCTATAGTGATAGGATCATCATGTGGGCTATAGTGATATGATCTTCATGTGGGCTATAGTAATAGGATCTTCATGTGGGCTATAGTAATAAGATCTTCATGTGGGCTATAGTAATAAGATCTTCATGTGGGCTATAGTAATAGGATCCTTATGTGGGCTATAGTAATAGTATCCTTATGTGGGCTATAGTCATACAATCTTCATGTGGGCTATAGTGATGGAATGTTAGTAAGCTATAAAAACCACACTAACCTACATAAAGATGCTTGAAAAAAAAAACACAATAACATAACCTTTACAATGAACCTAAACTTAACTTTTTTTTTTAAACAAAACTATTGACTTCAGTGTGAGGAATTTGTATGAACTGTACATGTTTGGATTTGCATACAGATTATATCAAAGTAAAAAGATAAATTTTATAAAAATGCCTGTCAGCTTACAAGTAAATGTCCTCACCTATGTCTACAGAATGTTCCAGTTTCTCTCTCCTGGCCGTTTCATCACCCTTGATTGCCAGCTTCCAGGAGGAACGGTTGTTTAGATTAAATGAACAAGAAGCCGAGAGATTAATTCCATCTGTACTTTCCTCATCCTTATTATGGCTGCCGTAAAAAAATATAATGGACAGGGATATAATTTTGTCCCTTTCACATTTATACTTATACCAACATGAGAAGAATACCAAACATTATTTTAACCCAGTCTCTGCTGCATAGGATATAGTCGGTCAGTCCTAGGGCATAGAACTGACAGTCCACAGGCCGAGATTTCTGAATGTTACGCCAGGCCTGGAGGGTTTTGCCCACACGAGTAAAAGGTGGCTGGGTTTCAAATTGGCCACGCAATTGCTATACATTTAGCAACTGACGAAACTTAAATTCGCCAGCATTATATATGAACCAAACAAGGTTAAAACCATTAGGTTAAAAGATAACTAAGATCGAACACAGTCCTGATTTTACAAGGGCTAACAAACACATCAAAATAAATACTGATGTAAATATAAACAAATGTAACCAGTTTGATTCATTGGTAAACCAACCAAAAAACCACATATCTTTCACCTCAACTGCCTAAGTGCAGAATTTTCCACCAATTTGTTAATCCAATGGATTACTATACTTCAGATTTTAAAAACTATTTAAATAAAACAACCAAAGTTTGAGCTGCTAAAGGGTAAGGGCACTAAGTACAGAGCCTAAAAACAAAAGACGTTAACCTTTCTCCAGTTAAGGATCTCATTAGGCTTGTCTTGCCAACTCTCTCCTGGCCGACAAGCATAAGCCTCGTTCTAAACACTGGCTGGGTGCCAGTTGTACATGCTTGTTCATAGGCTTCCACCGCCTGTGCACCCCTTGCAAAAATTTCACGCGGCACATCATCTGAAAATAAAAAAAAGATGTTTTATACAGTTCAATCAATGTAGCCATAAAAAATTATAGTCGGACCAAATTGATCCATAGGTCTGTGGAAGCAGCGTTCACCAGTTTCTGTGGCCACGGCATACTAGGTGATTGTGTGGCCAGCACTATGCACATCCACCTTTACCCAACTAAGGTGAGGTACCCATCAGAGCTGGGTAGACTCAGGGACACCCTCCAGACCTGGGAAAAAATTCTAGCCTGCACCAGGATTCGAACCCGGGACCTTTGGCTCGCGAGTCGAACGCGCTGACGCTCGGCTTTTGTGCCCCTCAATGTAGCCATAGTTAACGGTAATTTTTCACATTTAGAAATCAGGTTTTTCTTTTTAAAAAAAGGGGATATATGGATGTAGTGAAGAGGGGTTAAGTGAAGAGGTCTGTAGTGAAAAAGGGATGAAGTGAAAAAGGTCTGCAGTGAAAAGGGGATGTAGTGAAAAAAGGGATGTAGTGAAAAAGGTCTGTAGTGAAAAAGGGATCTAGTGAAAAAGGGATCTAGTGAAAAAGGGATGTAGTGAAAAAGGTCTGCAGTGAAAAAGGGATGTAGTGAAAAAGGGATGAGGTGAAAAAGGTCTGTAGTGAAAAAGGGATGTAGTGAAAAAGGTGTGCAGTGAAAAAGGTCTGCAGTGAAAAAGGTCTGCAGTGAAAAAGGTATGTAGTGAAAAAGGTGTGCAGTGAAAAAGAGATGTAGTGAAAAAGAGATGTAGTGAAAAAGGGATGTAGTGAAAAAGGTCTGCAGTGAAAAGGTCTGTAGTGAAAAAGGTGTGCAGTGAAAAGGGGATGTAGGGAAAAGGGATGTAGTGAAAAGGTCTGTAGTGAAAAAGGTCTGCAGTGAAAAGGTCTGTAGAGAAAAAAGGTCAGTAGTGAAAAAGGTCTGTAGTGAAAAGGTCTGTAGTGAAACAGTCTAAAAAGGGATGTAGTGAAAAAGGTCTGCAGTGAAAAGGTCTGTAGTGAAAAAGGTGTGCAGTGAAAAGGGGATGTAGGGAAAAGGGATGTAGTGAAAAGGTCTGTAGTGAAAAAGGTCTGCAGTGAAAAGGTCTGTAGAGAAAAAAGGTCAGTAGTGAAAAAGGTCTGTAGTGAAAAGGTCTGTAGTGAAACAGTCTGTAGTGAAAAGGTCTGTAGTGAAAAGGTCTGTAATGAAAAGGTCTGTAGTGAAAAGGTCTGTAGTGAAAAGGTCTGTAGTGAAAAGGTCTGTACTGAAAAAGTCAGTAGTGAATAAGGTGTGCAGTGAAAAAGGTCTGTAGTGAAAAAGGTCTGTAGTGAAAAGGTATGTAGGGAAAAAGTCAGTAGTGAAAAAGGTCTGTAGTGAAAAGGTCTGTAGTGAAAAAGGTCTGTAGTGAAAAGGTCTGTAGTGAAAAACGTCTGTAGTGAAAAACGTCTGTAGTGAAAAAGGTCTGTAGTGAAAAAGGTCTGTAGTGAAAAAAGTCAGTAGTGAAAAAGGTGTGCATTGAAAAAGGTGTGCATTGAAAATGGTCTGTAGTAAAAGAGGTCTGTAGTGAAAAAGGTCTGTAGTGAAAAAGGTCTGTAGTGAAAAAGGTCTGTAGTGAAAAGGTCTGTAGTGAAAAGGGTCTGTAGTGAAAAAGGTCTGTAGTGAAAAGGTCTGTAGTGAAAAGGTCTGTAGTGAAAAGGTATGTAGTGAAAAAGTCAGTAGTGAATAAGGTGTGCAGTGAAAAAGGTCTGTAGTGAAAAAGGTCTGTAGTGAAAAGGTATGTAGTGAAAAAGGTCTGTAGTGAAAAGGTCTGTAGTGAAAAAGGTCTGTAGTGAAAAAGGTCTGTAGTGAAAAAAGTCAGTAGTGAAAAAGGTGTGCATTGAAAAAGGTCTGTAGTGAAAAGGTCTGTAGTGAAAAAGGTCTGTAGTGAAAAGGTCTGTAGTGAAAAGGGCCTCTAGTGAAAAAGGTCTGTAGTGAAAAGGTCTGTAGTGAAAAAGGTCTGTAGTGAAAAGGTCTGTAGTGAAAAAGTCAGTAGTGAATAAGGTGTGCAATGAATAAGGTGTGCAGTGAAAAAGGTCTGTAGTGAAAAAGATCAGTAGTGAAAAGGTATGTAGTGAAAAGGGTCCGTAGTGAAAAAGGTCTGTAGTGAAAAAGGTCTGTAGTGAAAAAAGTCAGTAGTGAAAAAGGTGTGCATTGAAAAAGGTCTGTAGTGAAAAGGTCTGTAGTGAAAAAGGTCTGTAGTGGAAAGGTCTGTAGTGAAAAGGGTCTCTAGTGAAAAAGGTCTGTAGTGATAAGGTCTGTAGTGAAAAAGGTCTGTAGTGAAAAGGTCTGTAGTGAAAAAGTCAGTAGTGAATAAGGTGTGCAATGAATAAGGTGTGCAGTGAAAAAGGTCTGTAGTGAAAAAGATCAGTAGTGAAAAGGTATGTAGTGAAAAGGGTCTGTAGTGAAAAAGGTCTGTAGTGAATAAGGTGTGCAGTGAAAAAGGTTTGCAGTGAAAGAGGTCTGTAGTGAAAAAGTCGGTAGTGAAAAAGGTCTGTAGTGAAAAGGTCTGTAGTTGAAAGGTCAGTAGTGAAAAAGGTCTGTAGTGAAAAAGGTCTGTAGTGAAAAGGTCTGTAGTGAAAAGGTCTGTAGTGAAAATGTCTGTAGTGAAAAAGTCAGTAATAAAAAAAGGTCTGTAGTGAAAAGGTCTGTAGTGAAAAGGTCTGTAGTGAAAAGGTCTGTAGTGAAAAAGTCAGTAGTGAATAAGGTCTGTAGTGAAAAAGGTCTGTAGTGAAAAGGTCTGTAGTGAAAAAGGTCTGTAGTGAAAAAGGTCTGTAGTGAAAAAGGTCTGTAGTGAAAAAGGTCTGTAGTGAAAAAGGTGTGCAGTGAAAAGGGGATGTAGGAAAAGGGATGTAGTGAAGAAAGGATGAAGTGATGTTCAAGGGTGCTTCAGTGAATTTCAAAGGTGAACAAATGAGTGACGGTGTTGTTGTGGTAAAAGGGGGAATCGTCGTGTTGTACTCGTGGGCGAGGCATCAGTGAAATCAATCAAGAAGCCTTGTTTAAATAACAAAAACAAGCTTCAGGCGAAACAAAACAGCAAAGATCTGTTTACGGAAGAAATACACCACGTGGTGGGGGGGGGCGGCGCTTGTTCAATGAGAAAATGATATTGACAACCCCCCCCCCCCACCCACCCCTCCGGTGACTATCATATTTAATATTATATAGCTCAACAATTACTTGTGCGAACGGAGAGTCGTGTCCCCTGGCACTGAACGATAAAAATAAACAAGACTTTGCGTTGGGAGTTGTTGAAAAATAGGAAAATGTGGGGTGGGGCGGATTGGGATATGGGTTGGGTGAGGTGAGGGAGAAAATTAAACAAGCCTTCTCACTGCCTTTGACGTCAGTGTTTACAGATACCAGGAAGGCTCCGTGGCATGCTTTATGATGTTATTTACTGAAACAATTCATCTGTGAAAAATAATACTACTGTTGGGCCAGTATCGGTGGTGGTGCTATTTGGCAGTCAATCAATGGTATTGTGATCGGGCAGTCGATCACTGGTATTTTGTGATTGGGCAGTCGATCACTGGTATTTTGTGATTGGGCAGTCAATCACTGGTATTTTGTGATTGGGCAGTCAATCAATGGTATTGTTATTGGGCAGTCTATCAATATTATAGTTATTGGGCAGTGTATCAATGGTATTGTTATTGGGCAGTCAATCAAAGATATAGTTATTGGGCAGTGTATCAATGTTATAGTTATTGGGCAGTGTATCGTTGTTATAGTTATTGGGCAGTCTATCATTGATAAAATTATTGGGCAGTTATCAATGGTATTGTTATTGGGCAGTCTATCGAAGATATAGTTATTGGGCAGTGTATAGATGGTATTGTTATTGGGCAGTGTATCAATTGTATTGTTATTGGGCAGTCAATCAATGATATTGATTTTGGGCAGTCTATTAAGTTTTTTTTACTACGAGACAGTTTTTTTTTTTAGCATTTCCAGTCAGCCTTTCGTATCCCCAACTACCATCAGTTACACATCAGAGCCGAGAAGACTCAAGGAACCGAAAACAAATCTTAGCCTTCACACCATGATTGGGACCTTCGGTACGCTAGACAGCCCAGCGCGCTTCCGCTGGCCACCCGAGCCCAAGCTAAATAGTCGATAGTTGTGAATGTTCAGTAGGCTCAAAAGAAACGCGGTAACTGTGCTAACAGAGGTGGTCGGGTAAAGTTTTCATGACTTCACTACACTGCAATGTATGTTCGTGTCATTTGATGCCATGTCCAATTACCAGTGAAGAGAGATGAACGCGATAGATGCGTCACAGACACGAGGACATTGAAATAGAAAAGAGGGGATCTGCAACCGCCCGGGCTATCTTTAGTGGCATCCAATCAGGATTGTGGAGTGGACAATCAATAGTTAAAGCAGGTTACCCAACCCAGCTGAACGATGGAAGTGCTTAAAGGCACAGTTTGTAAATCCCAAAGATTTTAGAATTAAAATAAAATTATATGCGTAGGCCTATTTAGTCGTGTGTTGTGGGCGATGTGTGATATTGATAATGAGAGAGAGAGAGAGAGATTGTCGCGCAAAAGAATGCACATTATTAGACAGAAACTGAACGCACGAGAATCATGACGTAGGGCAGGGGTCGGCCAGACTTGGCACCCTGTGTAATTTTCAATGGCACGCGGAAGGGCCCCCAAAAAAGTATATTCAAGTCTCTTGTACCAGAAATTTAGTGCTGCAGCAGGATGACTTTTAGGCTGTTGACACGCTGAATGAATTAGAAATCCTACTTTGGCACATTGTTATCAAAAGGTTGCCGACCCCTGATGCAGGGATTGCAAGGGAAGTTACTTCAGAAATGATGATAATAAAAACAAAACGGTTAGATTAGGGCTTGACTTTTAGAGGAGAAGAAAATAACATAGTAGATAGCTTAATGGCCAGTTGTACGATATAGTCTGAAGTCGATTTTGCTTTTACTTTTCATGCAGTGTCTAGCAACATGTAACGTGTAAACACACACTAGGTGTGAATGAATAGCCCACTTAGTGATCGACTCTATTACACTCCGACCAAGATTGGGCTCCTAGCCAATATGTAGGCCTATGCCTACAATTATTACTTTCCCGAAGGCTTACTTGTGGATCTATGAGAATGGGCCACATAGACAAACTGTCACGTGACGAGGCCCCCTTTTTTTTAAACTGCCGTCCTACATTTCAGACGCGACTTTCCTTAACCGTCTGGTGCCAGACTTCAATATATGTATAGATCTATATAATAATGTATGTATTATGTATATTATGGCTATATGGAGCACAGGCTGCCAACTTTGCGATTTTTTTAAGAAAGAAAAAAAGGAAAAACATGAATCGAATGAATTGAGCTCATTACAGTGCTGAATCAGTACACCAGTTTATGTAAATGACATCAAAGTTGAACATTAAAGTACATGACTTCCACACACACATACATACACACACACATACATACACACATACATAGACACAAATACATATACACACATACAGACACACACATACACACACACATATGCATAGACACACACACATACACACACATACATACATACACATATAGACACACACTTATGCATACACACACATACACCTACACACACAAACATACATACACACATATAGAGGCACACACATATAGAGGCACACACATATGCATACACACAAACATACACACACATATAAATATAAAGTCATACATACACATACATACATACACACACACATACATACACACTTCTTGGTGTTTGACTTTTCAGTTTTAATAGTTATTGTTATTTCACTTTGTTTGTTTTTTTATTTTGTTTTGCGCGACACTGGGGTTCTGATTGTTCCAGAGAAATTGATCAGTTAAAAAAACAACAACACACACACACACGATCGATACAAGACCAGATTGATTTCCAATTAAACGACACTTCCCGTTTTGGTAAAAAAACTGAGAAGAAAAAATTAAATATGGAAATAGGTTGACGTGGAGAGGGAGGAGTGGAGGTTTGAAAAGGGGAAAAAAAACACGGAGGGGTGGGGTAAAAAAATAGTCGAACACAACAATAAAACCTCCCCCAGAACCGCACTATATTATATGCACACAAACATTGTTCTTATGTGACAGCTGTTGTTGTCAACTTAAACCCCAATGACATAATACAAAAAGTCTATTTTTGTTATTTTCTACTGTTAGTTGGGTGGGGGGGGGGGAGAACTATGTGGAGACAGAGGCGTGTTTAGGCATGTTCCACATGTTCCGTGGAACAGGGGCCCCAAGACATCACAAAAAAAGACCTATATGGTTGTTCGTGTATGATTGTTCAAACGAGCAAATGAAGTTAACTGAAATGAAATGCTAATAATTTGATCGCCAAATTGGCTGAGTCAGACAGAGTAGGTTACTGGTTATCATTCAGCAGCACTGTACACCAAAGGCTAACACAGCAATGTCGGAAGGCAAGGGCGAGGTTACGACGGACCGCCACATAAGTTTGGTCCTCGGGAACAGGGCCCCCACAATCCTAAATACGGTCCCGTGTGGGAAGACAAAAGTATGTATCGCCGAAATAAACAGAATAGAGAGTGTCATTGTTGTTCAAACAAGCGATCTATTGGAAACATACCAACTCTGTACTTGTACTACAAAATTATTTTTATTTAAAAAAAAAACAGAAAATAATTTTTTTAACTGGAGCACATTATTTTTAAGTTGCATATATTGTGATTTCTGTGTGAAATAATAATAATATTTGTATAGCGCTGATAACAAACATAATGTAAGATCTGAGAGCAATTTACATACCACTTAGAACACTGATATAATCTCTAGGCTAAGAATAAAGCTAATTGATGATTTAAAACTTTGGAAAATAAATGAATCATTAACCGACCTAACATATAAGTAAGACAATAGAGGTCTAAAGCATGTTATCTAATGTAAATATGGTAAATGCATCCTGATAGTTGGCGAAAGTGGTCTAAAACATAGTGACATAATATAAAAGGTTTCAATAACAAATAGAAAGGTCTAGAATATCTTTCTTAGGGGCAAAATGCCCCATGACATACCGACATGTGCTGAAAGCTGTCTAAAATATCTTGTCGTAAGGCGAAAAGTCACAAAGGTATACATACATGACATATGTATAAAAGACACACCGACTTTTAGTAAAACGTGTTAAGACGTTCTGACGTTTGGTTAAAGTTGTAAAAGACTAATAGTAAAACAAGTGAAAGGCATGGTGACATTTAGTAAAACACGTTAAAGAGTTCCTTATTGTATGATGAGGAAAAAAAATGATGAACAGAGTTATAAACCAGTAAGACAGGGTTAACATAAAGCTTTTCATCTGAGCCAACCAAATACAACAATATCAATCAATCGATTGTCAAGTGATAAGCTGTGTTAATTGATATTTATATAAACAATCAGAGACACGGGCAGGGTTAATGGACAGACAGAGGCGGATCAATCAAACAATTTACATCCTTATCAGCTACTACCAGAGAATCACTGAGCATTGCCTTTTAGAGATACTCCCTATCGCCACATATCCACAACCCTTTCGGCCACCTACACCCACAACTATCCACTTGAACAAATCACAGCTCCAATAGCGTGATGATCCAGACCCCACACACAAATGGAACCAAAACTCTTCTCTCGATGTTAACTGATTGTTCATTGTTGACCTTTAGACGGCATGGGCTGGGTTAATTTACCGTTTCGCTGCACGGGCAATAATAAAAATAATATAAGCCATTTGTTTGCCATAGCATCCCATCAGTGGCTGCTGGCCCCTGAATAGTGCGTCGTTGAGTGAGTTTTGAGTATCAAGCAAATAGAAGGGCAGACTATTTGATATCCAAACAATGCCTTATTATTGGCAAGCACCCAGCCAGTCATAATGTCAGAGTTAAGGTTCATGATTTAATCAATGTCTCTAACTTTTAACATGATCTTTTTTTTTCGCATTTTTAGTGTCTTTTTTATAATGTTATAGTTCAGCTACCATTTGCTTAAAAGTTTGCTTTTTTTTGTAATATTAAGATGTGTATGTTGGTATTATCTATGAATGAAATATTTGTTTATGTAGGTAAATTAGGGAGGTCGGAATTAACAGAGGTGATACAAAACTGTACAAACAAACTGACAAAAGACTGCATGTGAATAATCTGGGCAAGTCTGGCAAAGTTCAGTCATATAGGCCTATACAGGTCACCTTATAAAATAATGGGCTGGCATTAAGGATTTTTGGGAATGCTTGTTGTATAAAATACATATCCTACTTTCAATCATTATACTACATTTCTGGTGTTAAAATATATGTCCTAAAAGCTCTAACAAATTCTTTTAAAAGAAAAATAACACAATATAATACTTGCATTTTGTCTAACAAAATAGAACAATAAAATTTCTTTTCAAATATGCCATAAATTGTTCCTGTATCTATTTAGGTAAGGGTTATTTTTAAAGTATTATTTAGGAATCAATAAGTTAAATCTTTTACATGGCATGCTAAGACCGTGCCAACTTTGAGGCTTCAAAATGTTATCAAATAGTCCAGAAGGCTTAATCATTCCATGAGCATTAATGGTAGCCGGTGTTTTCCCAACCATTTTATCTCAATCTCAGCATGGTGTGGAGTACAAAGAGAGTTAACCTGACAACAGATGTTGTAAGACTTATATAAATCTCAGTTGTAAAAAAAAAGCATAAGTAAAGCATAATAAAATTAGCCTGTGTGTACATTTATAGTTGGGATATTGAATGTCTTACTTTTATCTGAGTTAGGTCTACAGAGTTATTAGTATTAAAGAAACATGGGAGGAAACTGTGCTAAACAATAAGACTTATAAGATCAACTACCATACAACATTTTCAGGAAGATACACATTATTAGCTTAAATTAGTTAATTGTGTTTTTTTTAAATGAACTTACCAGGTATGACTATTTTAGCTGAAACTGTGTTGCCATGGATGTCCAGCATAAGCCACAATGTCTGCTTGACAGGCAGACCATAGAGTAATGCCCCTTTGTGAGTGCCATTCACAAAAAGCTGCAGTTCGCCTTTAGAATTAATGTACACCATCAGGCGACTGCCCTGGGTTGTCAACTTCTCATTTATCACCCGAACCCAGAAGTCCTCCCTGTGAATCCAGTCTGGGTATGCAAATTTGGGGAGCTGGTCGGATCGAAACTTTGAAGGGTTGGTGGTGGTGACGCCAACTCTGATGGATCCACTCCAGGAGCTCGTGCAGCCCAGCTCAACGCACAGCTTTTGGTTAACTTGGATGGGCTGCTCAAAGAAGACAATCCCATCGCAGAACGTATCATTTTTTCTCGTGGCCAGGGTCTGCCCTTCCGTCAGCTGTATTGCTTTGCCGTGAGTGAGATGAAACTGCATCGAGCTTTTCTGTGGCAAGGCAATATCTTCATTTCTCATATCTTGAAGCTGAGATTCAATTTAAGAATGAGCATTCGGATATATGCATGCCAACGCTGAGGCATACTTGGCGCCTTTGGTCATATAGTAGTGCCTATGATGATAATAAAGGTCCCATGTTTTTTTATGAATTTTAATTCAACAGTTAACAAAAGGCGATATTTCACTAAACAGTATGCTTATAATGATGCAACTTCTTATTCACCAGCATCTGTGAAGAACAAAAAGAATTCACTAATGCTATTACAATATATTTTTTTGTTTGTCTATATAAAACATGGGGACATGGTGGCTGAGCAGCAGCGCATTTGTTTGGCCTACCAAATGTCCTGGGTTCAAATCTTGGTGAAGGCTAGGATTTGTTCTTGGTTCTTGAGCGTGTCCCTGAGTCTTCCCAGCTCTGATGGGGTACCTGACTTTAGTTGGGGTAAAGTAAAGGCTGCTGGGCATTGTGCTGGCCACACAATCCCATACTATGCCGTGGCCACAGAAACTGATGAACTCTGCTTTACCGGCTCCAGGGATCAATTTGGTCAGATGAAATACGTTACTTTTATATCAAACATAAAAAATATAATTACAAAATGCAAAACAAAAAAAGCTCAAAGCTTAATTAATTTTAAAATTGACACTGCTTATGAGGTCGTGTGCATTAGAAATCTGCATGAAAAAAAAAGCAACCATAAAGTCTCTGCACTCAAAAAATACTAGAATGCTTAAAAATAAATATATATATAGGCCCTTTTTATTTCAAGTGTTACAGCTTTATGTGTATAGCTTGTTTAAATTTATAGAATCTTCATTTTTTATACCTAAAATTGTATCTATAAATATAATTAATTTAGATTTTTTAAAATTTGTATTTAATTATTGATACGATATCATTATTTGTGTTGAAATTTAAATTTTCTTGTAGTCACTAAATATTTCAATGATACATTTTCCGCCCACCTTCTAAGACGCATGGGAAAATCCATTCTGTACAAAAACCTTTATAAACCTATTTTAATCATTGTAAATAGGTTCAAGTATTTAATTTTATTTAAAATTTCATTTATGGGCTTGAATGAAAATTATTTCATAGTGAACCAGACCTTGGACAGAAGATAGCTGGGACACAACAGTATAGCGACAATAACCGTCTGAGCTTAACAACTAAAAGTAACAAAAATTAATATATAATATAATATAATGACATATATTATTTGATAGCAGTGCAAGTGCTTATGGCAATAATCAAAAATATTTTTTTAAAGTGTCTAGCCAGTCCTAATTAATATACCGGTAATTTAACTTTATACAATAATTAAATTGCTCAACTAAAAAAGGTTATATTTATCTAGGGTATTTTATTTAATGGTATTAATTATCTTATCTTATAATTATACATTACAGACGCTCCTTCTATAAGGAAAATTTTTGCGTCCTACGACATCCATGATTTGAGTCCAGTCCTGCATTTCTATTAGTGTTTTAAATAATGTTAAGTTACTAGTTTGCCTGGCTTGTTCAGGTAACCCATTCCATGCCCGGATGCCTATATAGAAAAGTAAGACATCCTCATCATTAAAACCAGCCTCACTAAATGTGACAATATATATAGACTCAAATAATTAAAAGTGCTATAATTATAGGCTAATAATTTTCTGGCCTACTTACTAGATCTATGTAAGTAAAGAAAGTAAGGTATATAGGCCTACCCATCAGGCCAATTTAATTAAGCACAGAAATATATATATACTTATTACATTTTTATTTTTTATGGATAAAAAGGATTTAGGTAATAGGCTAATTTAATTATTTATATATAGGTATAATATAGGCCCTAATTAGGTCTGTGTCTACACTACACTCGGCTGACACTACATAAAAATCATAGTTTATAGCTTTTTTATAGGAGTATCAGCATAGGGCATATTAGAGCCTACCGATGGTATAGGCCTACTAGCTAAGTAGGAAGTAGGCCTTAAAAAGTATAAATTTATAAGTATTTATGTAATAAGTCTTGGTCGTATTATAACGGTATAGATAGGCGTATAGGCCTACTACCGTATAGGCATAGGCCTAATTTTAATAGTAGGCAAATATATCTTTTACCATAATATATGTTATCATCATTGCTCAAAATATAAATTTATCTAAGTCTAGCTAGTGAGTAGCTTTTGTAGCCTACTACTACACTACACTACAATACTCAATAGGTTACTACACTAGGCTACATGTAATTTTTAGTAGACCTATTACTACTAATAGTAATAAATAGCATAAAATAGTTTTAAATAGAAGGCTAGTTGGTTCAAATAATCGGACATAACATGAATTACATAGCATATATCATATAATATATAATTATATAAATATAATATAATATGAGTATGAGTAATTTAGTAATTGTAACACTGTTATTATATATTTATATATTAAATAATATTATATATTATAGTATTATTATTATTATATAGGCTATAGCCTACCGTAATACGTATTTAAATATAAAATTACATTAGCATTAGGCCTAGATTTTTTTGTCTAGTGCCTATTGACTACCCTACCGTATTGGGTATTTATTTAATATTTAGCCTACCATTTAAATTTAACATTTAGTTTTAAGTTTTAGCCTACCTACAACTTCAAACTACAACACTTGACTTGACTTAGAAGACTTGACAAGTCAAATGTCTTAAAATCAAAAGTGCTTTTCCATAAACATGAATAACTAACGAGTGTAACAGTTCATACCCAATCGACTACTGCGTATCCATGCCAAGGGTAATCATTTAGCATTTGATATTCATCTTTTAGTAACTGTAGCAGTTGTGATTACACACGAATTCTCCCGAATAAAATCCAAAAATTATTGATTTGGCAGACATGACAACTCCAAGGAAACGAGCGGTCGTATCTTAAATTTCTTAATACCTAGCAAGCTTTTGCATTAATAATTGTTTATGAAATGATATTTATTTTATTTTTTCATCTCCTATTTTATTTAAGAAGAACTTAAAAACAAGAAATTTACTACGCTTTATGAACTTCTCAAAAAGGTAATAGCATCACGAAGAATATGGTTTATAAAAACGGGTCCTATCGCCAGGCCTAGGCTATAACTATAACTATATAGTAGGCCCTATATAATATATAGTTAATATAGGGTAGGTAGGTCTTTTTGTTCTTTTAAAGTTCGCGATACTAAAAATAAAATATAAAAAATACGGCCTATCACTGAGCTAGATTAACTAGATAACATAAAAATATAACTGGCTATGCTATATGGAAATAAATTTGAACAACGACTATAATAAGATGGACCGATTGCTTTGATATTTCTGCTATTTGATAAGTTGAAACAATCTGTTTCGGAATTTCTGATCGCACCCTGTCCTCTAGACGTCCGGTTTAGTAGGCCTAATTCCCTATGAATAGTCTATGATTTTCTCAATGGAAAATTAAGATTAAATCTATTTTAAAAAACTTATAGTAGCCTACTTATAGTCCCTGTAGGGCCTATAGGCCTATCGGCAAGTTTAGGAGTCATTTGAGAATTTGAGACAACGTTATTGGCTGCGCACATAAAAAACAACACTTACGCTCTAAAAATAGAGCAAGCGGTCCATCTATAGTTATGGACAAGTCTTATCTTATCTTATCTTATACATTACATACGCTCCTTCTATACAGAAGATTATTGCGTCCTACGCTCATCCGTGGTCCGAGTCTAGTCTTGCATTTTTATTAATGTTTTAAGTGATGTTAAGTTACTGGTTTTCCTGGTTTGTTCAGGCAACCTATTCCATGCCCGAATGCCACTCGAGAAGAAAGAGTACTTATATGCATTTGTTCTCGCATAAGGGACAAGGAAATTGTTTTTGTCTTTATGTTTAGGCCTATCTGAGCTTTGCAACAGGTTGTCATTGTGTTGTATAGAGCGTTCTCAGTGGGCGTGGCTTAGGTTTTTACTCTATTTTTAGTGACGTATTTGTGTAAATATAAGAACCCACTTGAGGTACAAATGTAACGTGGTGAAAGTGAAGTTGCTCTTTATCATGCAAAATTCACATCTGAATATTGGCTATCCTACTAAAAAATAAGGAGGTAAATAGTAGTACTGTAGATTAATTGATTAATGTGATTAGGCTAGGGCCGGCTAGACCTATTTACACTTTCAATTTCACTTTATAGGCCTACACTTTTAATGTTTCGTAGGCTAGGCTACGATGTCAAGGGATAGTGTTGTTGGTGAATAGGCTATATCTAGTCAAGTCACTAATAGGCTCACATCGTCTATGATCTATGTGTATGATAATAATAAAATAGCCTATTTTATTTAACATACATAATACAGCTTAAATCTTAATAAGACTTAAAACACAACACATCATTTAAAAAAAGCTCGAGTCTATATGAAACTTTATTAATACAGCGGCCATTATTACTTGTACACCATTAAAGAAAGTAAACACAAATCACGTGCTTTTTGTCACCTCAAGTTGGTTCTTTTATTTACACAAATACGTCACTAAAAATAGAGTAAAAACCTAAGCCACGCCCACTGAGAACGCTCTATAGGCCATGAGGGTGTTCAGCATATCACAATGGCATGGGAAAATCCACCCCCTATGGGGATGGAATTTCCCAGAGACTCTCTATTTAAATTTGAAGCATTTTGTAAGCTTCAGGCCCAGTTCAAACAGCTTAGTATTGCCAGAGGTATTTTTAATATATATATAGCTCTCTTGTAGGCCTATATCTATTAAAAAATTGTCTCCGGGGTAATTCCATCCCCTCCAGGGGGTGGAATTCCCCAGTGAGAAATATATACCTATTTTTTGTCCTTGGTTTTAATTCATTGCTTTTATGATGCTATTAGCTTTCTCTAGACTTAGTTTGAGTGCCAAATGGTTATGATGATTACAAATTTCTTTCATTTCAGGCCATGATTTTAAGATTTTAAGGCCTATCTAGATGACTCATCCAAACCTTTGATATTTTTTTTTCACAGCAACATGGTTCGCAACTACAAACGGAAAACTGAAATGTACAATAAGGAAGATATGTGTAAAGCTGTGCAGCAATGTCAAGCTGGTATCATGGGATATAAGAAGGCAGCCAAGCTGTTCAATGTGAACCTATATACCCTGAAGGATAAAGTCCGCGGAAAAAGACAGAAAATGGGAGCCGGTCGACTGACAGCTCTGGGTTCAGCGCTCGAAGCGGAACTGTCAGATTCTTCTTTGGGGCCGTCGTCCGCTCCACCTTCAACCACAACCCCACTGGCAACTACTTCTTCCGAGCCTTTACCAGATCCATCACCAACTTTGTCTTCCGAACAATCACCTGCTCCAAGTGCAAGTTTGTCTCCGAGGCCGTCATCTGCATCAACTTCAGCATTTCAACCAATCACACCTAGCTCATCACAAAAAAGTCAGAAATACTTTTTTTTTGAAAAAGTTCACACCTCTTCTGCTCAACACAAGGAGCAAAGATGACTCTGGTATTCGGAGCAAAGCTGTAAGGAGGCAATACGCCGAAAGCCTGACATCCGAAGAATGTCTGAAGCGTTTGCAACAAGAGAAAGATGAAAAGGAAGTAAAAGAGAAAAGGAAAGGGACCAGCTAAAGGAAAGGGGTTGATTGGGAAAGGGAAGGGCAAGAAGTTAATTTTAGAGGACAGTGACAGGGATGTCTTTGAACTTGAAGATGTCAATCATTTATGTCTCTTTTGTGATGTTAATCTGGACGATAGAAAGAAGTGTAACATGAGCGTGCAGTGCGACGTTTGTGATGGTTGGGTTTGTTTGATGTGTAGTGCAATGACTGTCGAAGAACTAGAACAATCCGAATTCTACTGCAAGAAGTGTGTGCCTACATAGATAGTTCATTCCAAACATGGCTTGCCTTAAGCTGCTCATGCTTGTTCATCCTTCAATTTTTTTAAATTCCATTTTTCTTCGTTAATTCCATTCTTTTCATCGGTTTTTTCTGTTAGTGTTAGACCCAAAAGTGGTCTCATTTTCTACAGTCATGTGTTATTTTTTATAACAATTTTTTTGGCCCACACATTCCACTAATAATTTGTGTTTAATTTTAATTTTCCTTTCTATGTTGTAGCTTTTGCCCTTTGGTTATTATTGATTTTGTGTCCGTCTATCCAATAGTTTGGAATTTTGTACAGTACTTGATGTCTGGATGCATTTATGGTTGCGATGGGATGTGGGGGTGGAATTACCCCGTTTGTGCATTTTTATTAAAATTACGGTAATAAAAAAATATTTTTATCTTATATAAATTGAATTTGACTTGGTTGTTTGGTTATAAAACTTGTTCTACTATGACTATGCCATTGTCTCAGTAGACTTGTGTTTGGTTACTTGTGACTGTGTCAATGTGAACAAAATTATATTTTTTTAAAGTAGGGGGTGGAATTACCCCGGGTTCCCCTATGCCTAATGATTATAATTATAATATAACTAAGTAGGCCTGATATGATAGATTTTCATTTCTGAATTTTAACGCAGCTTAAAAGCAAAGCACAAGTCGAAAAAGAAACTTGGCTTGTTTTGTATTAAAGGGCACCTTATCTACGACATGTAAATCGAAAAGAGTTTAATATTTTATTTTAAGCCAAGGCGAAGACATATTTATTTATCTATCAGGGCTCATAAATTATCTTGTAGTAGTACATTTCTTATCAACCATAACTGTAGGCTGATTTTTAAAAGAATTTTTAAATGAATTGGCAAGCACTCATGAAGCACCATCAAAAAAATATACTTGAAACAACCGAAAAGATAATCAAACGTATGTTTAGGGAAGTGCGACGGAAGTTCACGAACATTACAGTTCAAAAGGTCACACCTAATTAAGATTTGTCCATAGCAATGGTTATAGGTTATAGGCTACTCTTTGGTTGGAATTATAGGCCTATTTGTAGGGCCTATTTTTTATTTAACAGTTAAAGTGTTTACAAAGTATAAAAGCGTTTCTTTTTTTTGTAATTTAGCTAAAACTTAAGTTTTTATCAACTGTTTAGCATTCCAGAAAGCATTTTTATTATAATAAATAGTTCATCTGTAGACCTGTGTTTAAGGTTATTACTAAGTTATCAGTAATAAACATTGTATAATCGGAAACTAAATGCTTTTGTTTCTGTATAAAGCCTAAAATATAGCCACTTAATGCACTATGATGTTATTCATCTTTTTTTTAAAATGTAAGAATAACGTTTAAAAAATAGCACAAGCATTGTGACACAGTAGACGGCTAACCAAAACAATGACCGTAATATTTGTACAATAATGACAAGGGGAGACTAAAAGCTGTATCTGATATTATTGTTCTTTTTGTCTTATTATCTCCCTGGACTCCAATAATTAATTTGTTCTTTGAAAATATACACACAAAAAAAAAAAGAGAAATACCATTTAGGATTATTTTTATTTGTTGTTTTTTTTAATGGTAAAGAGAAACATAATATCAAAGCGGAGAAACAGAATCTGAGAATGTTTATTAGGCTTACTTTGATGAATTTCTAAGTTAGAATTTAATGCTTTATGCATTTTTATTACTTTGCCTTTTATATATTAGGGATAAAAGTAAGACAATCTAGAATATACAACACAATAACAATATGTTACAATGCTCAGATAAACATAAGGACAACAAAACTTTTCTTATCCATTATATTTAATTTATATCTTTTCTAAATGCATAAAAGTACTCTTTCTTCCTGAGTGGCATCCGGGCATGGAATGGGTTGCGTGAACAAACCTGGAGTGCCAGTAGCTTGACATCATTTAAAACAGTAAAAGAAATGCAGGACTGGAATAAAACCACGTATAAGCGTAGGGCGCAATAATCTTCTTTATAGAAGGAGCGTCTATGTATAAGCTAAGATACGACAAGCAATAATTTTCTGTATAAAATTTAATACAGGCAATAATCATTTGTATAAAAGGTAATTTAAGACAGCCCCCTCCCCTCTACATAGTCTGTATGTATGTATGTGTGTATGTATGTGTATGTATGTATGTGTGTTTGTGTCTTGATGTTCTTTGTTTTGTTTTTCAATTATTGTTTTAAAAAAGCACATTAAATCTTTTAAAAGTGGGGACGAATGTTTTTTCGACTATATGAAAAACCGGAAATTGAAATGAAAGAGGCATTGTGGGAGCTGAAAAACGACACAACCAGAAGAATGTCAAACACAAAAATGAACAAAAAAAACAGGAACACCAAAACAACATTGCTTTTGTGCTTTGTGTGTGTGTGTGTATTTAAAATTGTGTGTGTTAGCGTATAGCCAATAGAAAGCTATGATGGAAAAACAAAACTCAAAAAGGCAAAACTTTGCGACGACTTTTTGAAGACAAAAAAAAAGCAGAGGACATTATTTGTTTGTTTGTTACAAAGTAAATTAACAATGTTGTTGCTGTTATTGATGTTGTTGTTGTAGTTTTATTCCGTGAACTTGTATAGTGGACGCGTTCTACAAAGCGACATCGTCAAAATTGTATGTCATGTTTACATATTTTCTTACGTCGACAGGCACTCCCCTTCTTCACCCAACAGCAGGCAACAAAGTTTAAGATGTTGCATTATTTATGATAGGCTTTTTTTTTTTTTACCCAAAATAAAAATTGAATTTGATAGTTTTTTTTTTTTTAAATTTGTTGGGACATGGTAGACGAGCTGGCGTATCGATCGAAGGTCCTGAGTTCGAATCCGAGTCAAGGCAAAAAAATATGATCCCGGGTCTTGAGGGTGCCCCTGAGTCAACGAAAGCTCTGATGGGTAGGCTACCTGACATTCGTCGGGGTAAAGTCAAAGCGACTGGGCATTGTGCTGGCCACACAATCCGCCCTAGTATTCCGTGGCGACAGAAACTGGTGAACGCTGCTTCACCGGTCCTATGATCAAATTGGCCCGACGGGATATGAACTTTACTTTTGTAATTTGAACTCTTAGCCGAAACATTGTATGGTTAAATAAAAAATATGTAGTGTATAGAAATATTTCTTCGTTGATCTGTCTCTATAGGGCGTTTGCAATCCCGTGACAAAAAGCACGTGATTTGTGTTTACTTTGAGTAATGGTGTACAAGTAAATATGGCCGCTGTATTAATAAAGTTTCATATAGGCTCGAGCTTTTTTAAAATGATGTGTTGTGTTTTAAGTCTTATTAAGATTTAAGCTGTATTATGTATGTTAAATAAAATAGGCTATTTTATTATTATCATAGACATAGATCATAGACGATATGAGCAGCCTAATAGTGACTTGACTAGATAGCCTATTCACCAACAATATCACTTGACATCGTAGCCTAGCCCTAGCCTACGAAACATTAAAAGTGTAGGCCTATAAAGTGAAATTGAAAGTGTAAATAGGTCTAGCCGGCCCTAGCCTAATCACATTAATCAATTAATCTACAGTACTACTATTTACCTCCTTATTTTTGAGTAGGATAGCCAATATTCAGATGTGAATTTTGCATGATAAAGAAGTACTTCACATTCACCACGTTACATTTGTACCTCAAGTGGCTTCTTTATTTACACAAATACGTCACTAAAAACATAAGCCACGCCCACTAAGAACGCTCTATACAAGGTTCTAAAGAATTAGTCATCTCAGCTCTCCGAAGAATAGCAGCGTTAGCGTGTTTACCTCTATGTGTATTTTCTAGTCTGTTTAGTCTAACACTCTTCCTGTTTAAATGGTGGGTCTGACGTCTTTCTTACTTTTTTGTTTTGTTTAAGAAAGAGTAAATTTCTTTATAACACTGCCTAACAGGAACCGAACATCTTTTTGTCTACTTTTCATCAGTGTACAGACCATCACATGTACACAATTAAAGTGTTATAAAACGTACTTTTCACTCGCAGTACAACATGCTTGAATAAGAAATGAATGTTCACCATAAGTTTGGGCACCAAAATGAGTCTCATTCATGTCCTATAAATATAGATAGCTATATGACAGACAGACAGACAGGTAGCAGGCAGGCAGATGATGATGATGATGATGATTTATATAGCGTGCCTATCCATGCTATGTTAGCATGCTCAGTGCGCTCTGGTTCCACGTTTCAGTTGTGAATGTGCTATAAAAACAAAACAAAAACTATAAGCTTAGTTGAAGAGGAAGGTCTTTAAACTTCTCTTGAATGACTCTTTTTTTCCAGAATCCCCAGAATCCCTCATTGTCTGAGGCAATTTATTCCATAAATAAGGCGCTGCTGACTCGAAAGAGCGTCCACCAAATGACTTCTTTTTATGTCCATCCACACTGGGAACTTTGAGTAGTGACTGTGATGAAGAGCGCAGCCCCGTAGTGGACACATGCTTGGGAACAAGTAATTGAAGAAAGTGAGGGGCAGTGCCTTCCATACAGCTATAGGCAAGTGACAGAATTTTATGGTCAATGCGCTTGGTCACAGGGAGCCAGTGGAGATTTTTAAGAACAGGGGTTTTGTGGTCCGACTTCTTAAGCCCTGATACAATGCGTGCCGCAGTGTTTTGTACTTTCTGGAGTCTCTGAAGCTGGTTCTGGGGCAGACCCCACAGACAGCTATTACAGTAATCTAGCCTTGATTGAATTAGAGAGACTGCTACGGCATTAGCTGTTCTCTTATTAAGTTGAGGACGCAGCTGACCCAGGGCGCGTAGATGAAAGAAACAAGCCCTTACCACAGTACCAATGTGCGGAACCATTGTAAGCTTATTGTCAATAAAAAGCCCAAGGTCTCTAACAGTGTTGGACAAGGGGATATCCGAGACACCAACTTTGATTGATTCAATATCGACCTTTCTAAGACTGGTGTCAGAACCACACAGAATTGCCTCTGTCTTTTCATCATTTAATTTGATTCTGTTTGCTGCCATCCATGATTTTACTGTAAGACAGCAGTCTTCCACAGCCCGAATAGCATCACCGCAAGCAGAATAATCAGGCTTGAAGCTCTTGTACAGTTCTGTGTCGTCAGCAAATGTTTTCCGGGAAATTCCATGATATTCAACAATTCTGCCCAGTTGAATAGTGTACAATGCAAACAGGATAGGCCCTAAAACTGAGCCCTGTGGTACTCCACAGGTAAGGTAAGAGGCGTGTCCCGTGAAGAGGCCTGATTATCAACAACACGCTGAGTCCTGTCATCCAGATAGGAATTAAACCAACGAAGTGCAGTTCCAAAGATGCCCGCCTCATTTTGAAGCCTCGACAGAAGAAGCTCATGGTCGATTACATCGAAGGCAGCACTGAGATCCAGCAGGACTAAGAGTGTCAGATCACCTCGGTCAGCACTACAAAGAACATCACTCAGGACACGGAGTAAGGCTGTCTCACAGCTGTGACCAGGTCGATAGGCTGATTGAAACTTATCAAGCAGGTTATGACTGTTAAGATGCTGTACAAGCTGCTGAGACACAACTCTCTCCAGAAGTTTAGATACATAGGAGAGGTTAGAGACAGGGCGAAAACTCTTGCAATCATTTGGGTCCATGCCGTTTTTCTTAAGCAGAGGCTTTATGACCGCAGCCTTAAAGAGGCGTGGGACTGTTGCAGATTGAAGGCTACTATTCACAATGCGTACCAATACAGGAAGCAGAACACTTAGACAATCAACACAATCTTGGTTGGAATGGGATCAACAATGGAATAGGTAGGTTTGGATGACATGATGAGACGACTCAGCTGCTCATGGGGAACTGGAAATAGTTCTTCTAGAGGGGTGCCTACAAATCTGAGGCAAATCACAACGTTCTCCAAAGCTTTGTCTGATTGTTTCAACTTTGTCATTGAAGTAGTTGCACAGTATTGCTGCAGCTAGCTAGCTGCTCAGGTCAGGCAAAACAAGGGGTGCCGATTTCTTCCCGAGAAGGTCATTCACCACGGAAAACATCTTGCGAGAGTCGGTGCCAGCAGCCTTTACAGCCTGAACATGCTAAGACTTCGCATGCCTGATTTCTTGTGCAAACTTGTTTCTTGCCTTCCGAAACATTTGTTTGTCCACCTCGATGCCACTTCTTCTCCAGCGCTTCTCAGCTAAACGCTGGGCCAACTTAGCTTTCCGAACTGAGGGGGTAAACCAAAAGGAATTAGGTCTGTCTCTAACAAACTTTTCTGTCACTGGGGCCTATGTATCCAACAGAGATGAGAGAGTATGATTGTACAAGAGGACTAGCTGTTCCACATCATCTGATGGTGACATCACTAACTTAGACTCAGACAGGTCCTTACGGAAAGAATAAATATCCATCCTCTTTAAATTCCTCGCCTGAATTTTTATCTTTTGAGCAACAGGCTTAATAATATTTATAGTTAGCGATACAAGGAAGGCAGGCAGGCAGACAGACAGACAGAGAGATAGATGGATAGATAGATAGATAGACAGATAGACAGACAGATAGATAGATAGATAGATAGATAGGTAGATATATAGATAGATAGATAGATAGATAGATAGATAGATAGATAGTTTGATTTTTTCTCACATGCTTTGACATCAACCTCCAACCATTTGTACCAAAGTTAGTTTCCTTAACACTGTACTCAAACACAATTTATTTTCTCTTGATATATTTTATGCTCCATTTTCTTCTGATCCATTCACTTATATTTTCACTTCGCTTAAACTTGAAATCCCATAATCAACTTATTCCCCTTAACTCTCAAAATATCGTCTCGCCGTACACGGTGATGTTTGACCAGTCCAGCTGAATAGGTTTTCATCTCACATTACTCATTGGATCTGTTATCTTGGTCAGTGAGCCCTGTAAGCTAGTCGCTCGTAGAAGAACGGGATTAAATCAGTAAACCATTGAAGCACACCAGGTTTTCGCATGCCAACTCAGAATTGTATGGATTTGCGTTACAAATTTACATTGAATAAGTGTAGAATGGAAATTCTACTACAGCTATTTCACATGTCAGTAACAGAATAAGGATTTGATATTATCAAAGACTAAGGATTTGATAATATCAAAGACTATAATAAGATGGACCGCTTGCTCTATTTTTAGAGCTTATATGTTCTTTTTTTCCGTGTGCATCCAATAACGCTGTCTTAAATGACTTCTACACTCCAACGTCTGCCTAAACGTTTCCGCTGTATACAACTTTTGATTTAAATTTTAATTTTCCATTGAGAAAATCACAGCGATTAAATAAAACGGAAGTGTACAATACAAAGGGGAATCGGGAATTCCGAAACGAAGTCATTCGGCTCATCAAATAGCAGAAATATTAAAGCAAGCGGTCCATCTTATTATAGTCTTTGGTTACACAAATTTAAAACTTTGCCTATAAGTTAGACCACTATTGTAAAACTCTTTAAATAACTACAATGACAAAAAAGGTTTAGGCCTATAACACAAATTGGTCCAGCATTTAATTAAAATAGTAACTTTATAAAAAAATAATATAATTAAATTAAATATCGGTGTAAATTAAAGGTCACATCACACCGTTTCCAAGGATTCTACCATTTGAGCGCTGATAAAATGTAAATAATTGGCCCTGCTTTAAATAAACAACGAATGTTTGATGGACATCACCACGATAAGCCCGAATGGCCGTGTTAGTAAAAAAAAAAAAAAAAAAAAGAATTGATTTAACGCTCTATGTATCGGGTATCAAATGTAAGGCTCACGAACACAATGCAACGGGGGTAGTTGTTTATAAAACATATTTTTAAAAAAACCTGTACACGGGGCACATCTCCTTATATAAAAAAATGATTGAGAACCACCCATGTAGAAAAAACGTCAGTTTTGGAGACACAATGAATGACACCAGGTCTTTCCAACCATGTCATCGGTTTAGAACAGCGGTTCCTCACCTGTTGGTTGCGACCCCTTTGGGGGTCGAACCACTATTTCATAGGGGTCGCCAAGGACCATCGGAAAACACTTATTTTTGATGGTCTTTTTAAGGTCTTTCCACAACAACATGTACAGCATAGTACTTGTTGCAACCATTATGTCTATTTGTTGTGTTGTTTTCCATTGTGTGAACTGTGAGAGTGCTGCCCCTTTTGTTGTTTACCCATAATCCCCTAGTATGTTAGCGACGTCCTTGTTCTACCATTTTGAATGTACTAGTCTTCATTACATAATAAAGTCTGAGTACAATTATACACTGTGTCTTTACATTTCTCGATTTATTACATTGGCGACGAGGATAAACTTGTATATTTACTCATATTTACGTATATTATTAGTAGTTCATATTTCAAATGCCTTTAATCGGCCATATTAATGAGTTTAAACTTGGTTCTAATTGGGACGAGTGTACTGATATACTCGAAAATTTCTTCGGTGCGAATGGCATAGAAAATGATGAAAAACGTCGGCAAGTATTTTTAGCTACTGTTGGGCCAGATGCATACCATTTAATATCAACGCTTACTGCCCCCGAGAAGCCAGCTAATAAATCCTTTGCTGAGCTTGTGTCACTGGTAAAGCACCATGTTAATCCAGCACCAAGCCGCATTGTTTCAAGGTTCAAATATTATACAATTAAAAGGAAGGAGGGTAAACTATTGCAAGTTTTGTGGTACGATTAAGGCAGGCTGCAACAGATTGTAGGTTTTCTGACCTTAGCGAGCAACTTAGGGACATTTTCATTGTTGGTATAAACAATGAGGCCATGCAAAGGAAATTATTGTCTCTGCCGGACACAATAACATTTAACACGGCACTGGAGACGGCTTTGGCATTGGAAGCTGCCGAGTATAATGCAAAGGACATACTCGAGGCGGCCACGGCCTGGTCTACCTCGACTAATGTAGGCCTACAGGAAGTCAACAAAGTGCAAGTTCAAGTAAAACCCAAGTTTCCTTTAACATGTTTCGGCTGTGGGGGGTCTCATCTCAGGCAAGATTGCCGGTTCAAAGATGCCATCTGCCATGGCTGCAATAGGAAGGGTCATATCCAAAGAGCCTGTAGAACCACTGATGTCAAACCACCACAGGCTGAGGTACCTAAGTTCAAAAGGTTCCCCAACATGTCACGATCAAATCCGACTAACATTGTATCTCAGGAAGAGCACTTTTCTGATGAGTGTTTCTCATTATTCAGTGTTGCTTTACTACAGAAGAAAATTCCTTCAATAGATGTGGTGTTACAGGTAGAGTTTAGGGACATAAGGATGCAGGTGGATACAGGGGCCTCCCTTACAATTATTTCACAACATACATACAGAGAGTTCTTCCAAGACGTTAAGCTGTCGACGTTTCACAGCGCTATTACTACCTATACAGGAGAACCCATCGTTGTGCATGGGTATGCAAACGTTAACGTGACATATAAAGGACAACATGCGGTCCTACCCCTAGTCGTGGTTGCTGGTGGTGGGCCTTCACTTCTTGGCCGAAATTGGTTAACAGCTATTCGCCTAGACTGGAACAGCATCAATAATATCCAAACCGTGAATATTGATGACTTGCTATTGAAATATTCAGCTATTTTTGAAGGAAGCCTCTGCAAATACAATGGTCCACCAGTCAAATTTTTCATTGACCCAGAAGCACAACCTCGGTTTTTTAAAGCCAGACCAGTACCTTATGCCATCAAGAACAAAGTACAAGAGAGAATTGATAAGAATGTAGAACTTGGCATATGGGAGGCGGTTGATTACAGCGATTGGGCAGCCCCCGTGGTGCCTGTTTTGAAAACCGATGGCACAATACGGCTTTGTGGTGATTACAAGGTAACGATAAATCAAGCCTGTAAGGTTGACCCTTACCCCCTGCCTAGAATTGAAGACATGTTTGCAGAATTAAGAGGTGGACAAACATTTACAAAAATTGATTTGCATCAAGCCTATTCACAGATACCCGTGGATGAGGAGTACCACAAATATCTGACTGTAAACACTCACATGGGCCTGTTTAAAGTGAAACGTCTCCCATTCGGTGTTAACGCAGCAGTGGGCTGTTTTCAAAGAATTATCTGTAATGTATTGAAAGGACTAAAAGGTGTCTGCGTTTATCTAGATGACATTCTTGTGACAGGGAGAGATAATTGCGAGCATTTAAAAAATGTTGAACTTGTGCTTGAGCGCCTCATGCAAGCAGGGCTGCAGGCGAATAAAAACAAGTGTATGTTCATGCAACCTTCAGTTGAGTATCTGGGTCACCGCATAGACGCGGAGGGTCTTCATCCTATCCCAGCGAAGGTGAAGGCTGTAAAGGAAGCACCAACACCTACAAATAAAACTGAACTTCGAAGTTTTCTTGGCCTCATAAACTACTACTCTAGGTTCCTCAGGAATCTTTCTGCTGAGCTTGCACCATTGTACGAGCTTACGAAAAAGGACGTTTCTTGGAAATGGGGGAAACGAGAGGAAACAGTTTTTCACTATGCAAAGGACATGATCAGTACTTCTGATTTATTGGTTCATTACAACCCACTTTTACCACTTCTGGTACAATGTGACGCCTCGCCGAAAGGAATCGGTGCGGTGCTAAGTCATAGGTATACCGATGGTACAGACCGACCCATAGCATTCGCATCCCGTAGCTTGAATCCAGCTGAAATGAACTATTCACAAATTGACAGGGAGGCCCTGGCTTTGGTATTTGGGGTCACTAAATTCCATCAATATCTCTATGTCTCGGCTTCTATGCCGTCCCCTCAGAGCCCTCCCCCAGTGTGTAGCTCTACCCTGGCACAAACACTATTTAGTCTAGACCAGAGAATGGCAACCTTTTGATAATAGTTTACCAAAGTGGGATTTCCAATTCATTCAGCGTGCCAACAGCCTAAAAGTTACCCTGCTTTAGAACTATTTCTAATAGTAGATAATTGAATACTTTTTTTAGGAGTCTACTGCGTGCCATTGAAGATCATTTTGTGTAATAAGTCTGGCACGTTTGCCGTAGGTTACCAAACGGTGGTCTAGAGTCTAGACCCTAACCTCTTTTCTTTACAGTAATCAAACCTTAAATATAAGGCTTTTCAAAAAATTAATATTATTAATAGTTTCAATTACACACTGTACTTTTAAAAGAAGTAAATGCCTACTAATGAAAACAAGCTAGTAGCTAAAAAGGTGTTTTAAAAATAACATTTATAATGTAAACACATTAATTAATTGATTGTTCATTTTACGTATTTTTTATCAATTTGAGTACCGGTTCTGGTATACGCATATACATTAATGTTTTTTTCAAATAAAAATTGTATAGTAAAATTTTTTTTACTAAAGATTATTGCCCAAAACAATTAAATCAGGACTATTACCGCCCTTGATTAGATTTAGTAAGCATTTTTTTTTTAATCGGGCTACCTCACGGTGAATTGTTTTAGAATATGGTTTTAATAATATACCAACGTTATATGTCAAATCTTAATAGTGGTCAAAAAACCATTTCATTGGGGTGCATAAGACCACCCGGAAAATACATATTTTATCAGTCTACAGGCGGGCCCACCCAAATGCCGATACATCCACACACGAGCACAGAATAAGTATATTTCTATTCTGTGCATCCGAGTACCCGGCGTGATGACATCAGCGCACCAACCCCATCACATACCTACTTTAAACAGTTGCGAAAACAGTTCGATGCGCTTAACTATTATTTTACACTGAAGTCAGATGGTTGTCGAGAGGAAACATTTTAAAACCAGTTTTGAGCTTCGTGATAAAGAAGAATATGCACACCAGAGGAAGAATTATTGATTGTGCGTCAGCCTCCGGCCTTACTATCTACCATACCCAACAAGAAATATATCGTCAAGACTTCAGTCAGCCAAAATACAATAGCTGACTACTAATGAACTTTTTTCTTGCATGATAAATTGTGTGATTGTGTGTGTGCATGTCTATTTTTATAAGAATATTTCTGTACTTGTATACAAATTACAAATAATTATTTTATTTTGTTTAAAATATGCCGAAGGACAAAACATCTGAAATCAAGACAAATTTCCATTTGTTTGTATCAATAAAGAAATCTTATCTTAAACTCAGAACTCATTCATTTTAAAATCAGAAAGCAAGACCTCAGTTCAAAGTTCAAAGTTCAAAACACTTTATGGCGATACAGGTGAACTGTAGAAAATAATGTACTTTGTTGACATCTTTGAAATATTTAATTAGTAACATTTATCACAGAAAAGACCAATTAATTTTGTAACAAACCTTAATTTGTATTAAAAGATCGGGTCTTTCCAAATAAAACTTTAGCTTTGGCATAAACAAATTGGATGTAAATAAAATGTACATGTTGCTTAACTTATCTGCTTTCTTTGAGGAACATGACATTGAACTAGATAATAAAAGGATTACGATAATGATTTTTACGGTTATGATTTTTGTGAAAGAACACGTGCACATGCTGGCAGACGAAATTTCATCGTACCTTTCAAATTTATCTGACACTTCATTTGCACTTGAAAGAAGGTCATGCACAGTCACATTTGAAGATGTTCCTGAGACCACACAAGAAAAGTTTATTATATTTAATGTATTAACAATTAATTTCTCTACAATGCCAATTACAAAACTCAGGCTCAAGTGTTTGCAGTCGTATACTATTTTGTCTGAGACTGTGTTGCGCCTTCTTCTTCCATCTCCAACAACGTATCTTTGTGAAAGGGCTTTCCAGTTTGTTGATTATTAAATCTAAATACAGAAGTAGACTTTTGCGAAAGATGATCTTCGTTGTGTAAGCCAATGAGAAAGACGCAATCTCTATCTTAACACTGACGTTGTGTTGTGATTAGAAATAAATATTTCACAATATATAATTTCAAATGGATTTTTGTGATTAATCACTGCGCGCTAATTATGTTCAATTTGTAACACTGAAAATACATCCTGCATAGGGTCATATGGGGTATTTACATTATATTTTATAAAAGTAGCACATTACAGTTATAAGGTAGCGACGAAAAAATGTTTATGGTTGGGGGGTCGCCAAAACGTGAAAAGCTGTATAAAAGGCTCGCGGCATTTAAAAGGTTGGGAACCACTGGTTTAGAATATCCCATAATTACACGCGGAAAGGGGGGGGGGGAGACAATCGCTTCACTGCGCCCTTTTGACTCGGATGATAAAGGCCATATAAAGCCAAGATCGTTTAATTGTAAAACGCCATAACAGCCAAACAATTTTTTTTTAAAGTCCAAATCTAGTGTAAAGTACACAGTAAAGTATTTTTTCAGATTTCTGTTTTCTTATCTCATACATTACAGACGCTCCTTCTAAAAAGAAGATTATTGCGTCCTACGCTCATCCTTGGTCCGATTCAATTCTTTGCATTGTGATTAATCTTTTAAATTGTATTAAATTACTGTTTTTGGCTTATACAATATTAAGGTCTCTAAAGGCACTAAAAAAAAAATACTAGAGACTTGCCCAATTTGTTTCTTAAAAGATAGGTTTCGACTAAAATTAAGAGACAAATAAAACAAAAAAGCTGAAATGTTACATGTAGGCCTACCGTACTGTAACATGTAGATTACAGCACTTTAATCAATAATTTATTTCAAAAACATATTTAATTTTATGTTGTGTAGCCTAAAAACATAAAAATGCAATTCATAAATCTAATTATTGTTTAATTTTATTCTTTTTTATTTAATTTTTTTGCAAAAAAAAAACAACAGTTAGTTGGCACGCGTCTATTTATACCGCTTATACCTATGAATGAATTGCGGCGAAAGATAACATTTCCGAGATATTTATTCCTTAAAACATTTTTTTTACCTTTCTTACAAACCACTTAAACAGTGTTTCTCAAATTATTGAAAGAGAGGGGCGTAATTTACCATTTATGAATCAGTATAGGTTTGCTCATTATAAACTAAGCAATAATCTTCTTTATAGAAAGAACTTCTGTAATATATAAGGTAAGAATCCATCACTAGGTTTCTGCTTCTTAATATTATATAGATTAGTGTATGTCATAGACGCTCCCTCAACAATAATTATATTGCGTAGTTATCAATCCAGTCCTGCATTATGATTAGGCTAGTATTAAGCTATATGTTTTCGTGGTTTGTTTAGGCAACCCATTCCTTACCCATCCTTTTTAAAAACCCAACTTACTCATCTATGGGAACCAAAGAATTCTAACGATCGCTATAGCCTCTCCAGGGTTCCATGTATTCCTGATTGAGAAGCAGTTTTCTAGAATCCGGCATGTCCATTTAAACTGACCGTAGCTACGACAGAGCCTGTCGGCGCCTTATCGTCTGCGTGAAATGAATAATTATGATAAAATAACAGTTCGCTTGGTCAAACGTGTTTAATCAAGCAGCTTACTTGGTGTTCAAAGAGATAAGTGATATGTAATATTATGTAGACATTGTATTGGCTTATCTAACCTGTACACCAATATTGGGCTAGTATCGAACTATCAACCCTCTGGCTTACATCAGGCCACCACCTCCTTTAACACGCAACTATATCTATACTCCCATCGTTTTCAAGTTTAAAAACACAAGCAAAGAGATTGTTCGATTTGGTAGGAGGGGAGGAAGGGGAGGCGGTTTTTATTTTAAGTAGAGACCGACCGATATTAGGCAAAAACCCTTTTTTGGCGTGGGTTCGGTTTCGGCCGAAGCCAAAAGGTTAGTTTTCGGTTTGTTTACGGTTTCGGCCGAAACTGATATGGATTTTCGGTCATCTGCCGAATATCTATTTTAACTTTCAAAATTCAAAATGCTACGCTATTGTTGCATCTATTACTCAGCTTATTGATACTTTCATTTAGTTAGACTGTTGTGAATTAATCTGTGTGAAGTAGGGATGTTAAACGAAAACCGGATTTCGGAAGGAAATCATTCATAACTGTGTCCCACGATTTATTTATCTTTTTATCTGAAGAAATATTTTTAAACCATGTTTGATTAGCACAAAACAATTCGTTAACATTATATTCCTTGCAAATACTCGTTTGTCAGAGGCGACTTATAGTTCTTTTTGTTTTTTTTCGCATTCCGAATATTGCTTGTGAATTTGCGATGCAAGCAAATGCATATTCTAGTATAGGTCTAACTAATGTGAGATAGCATTTTAGTTTTATATTCTTATTACATTTGTAAAAGTTCCTTTTTATGAATCCTAATGTTTTGTTTGATTTTGTTTATTACTACATCAATATAGGGTTCCAAGATAACTTGTCATTTATTATTACTCCTAGATACTTAACATTGATAGTTTCAGTTAGTTCTTTACCATGAATGAAGTAGTTTGCTATTATTTGTTTTTTTTTCTTGGATACCCTTATTAGTTGGCATTTTTAAGTGATACAGACTAATTAATTATATTTAAAAGAGTTTTTATGTTCATCTTCTTTAATTAAACATAAATATGAGTAATTCTAAACACACATTTATTTGTATTATTAATTTAATAAATATAAGTGATTTATTTAATAGCACTATATTATGTAATTTCTGAAATTATTAGTGTTTAAAATGTAAACTCCTTAAATATACAAACAATTCATGCAGGAAATCTTTATTTATTACTGTTTAACATAAATTATTTTAATCTTCTAATAATTACATCTTGTAATAAATACCATAATGTTGGATTTATATAGAGAAATAATAATGAGTCAGTAATATTTGTCATATTACAAAACATAACTTGTTTGGCATCACTATTGATAAATTGCATAAAATGTGGAAACGTTTTTTTAATAAAAGGGAGACAATTAATCCGATTTATTTGAGCTAACTTTTCTAATACGTTTCTTTTTATAAAATAATTTTAAGCTTAAAATTGATAACTTTAAAATGATCAAACTGTAAAAAATATGTGAAAATTATATAAATATTACGTGTCTAAATAATTTATATGTATATTTTCAAACATTATAATAACTACTTAGTTCGTATGATTACTACGTATCAATTCCGCTTAACTTTAATAGTGACATATCTGATATGAATTAAAATTAAAGGACTTCTCATGGCTAAGTTCGATCACTCTGGCTTCCTCACACAATGTGTAGATCATCTCCGCCTTGTGCGATTAGATTTTTCACAACTGTGTAGGAGGTCTGAGTTACCCCACCCCCCGAGCTACGGCTCTCAAAAACTATACGATGCCTAGTAGGCTCAAAGGAGGGGCAAGAAGATCAAACTCCGCAGCGCCTCCTACAGGAAAAAAAAAAAAAAAGAGATCACAATTAACATTTACAGGTGTTGTTAGATCTAGAGATGGGCGAAACAGCTTTTCATAATGGTCGCCGCTCAATTGAGCGCTCCGGATCCCTTAAACGGATCGGTGGGTCACCTAGTAATTACCCCCCCCCCCCCACACACACACACACACACGCACACTAATTTTTTTCACTTGAAATTTTGGCATTTAAAAAAGAAATATTTATTCTCAGTTGTCTAGTTGGTGGCTACTAAACTAATTATAATAAAACTTTGGTTTTTAATTTAAGCTATAATTCCATTTTTTCACCTAATAAGTAAAATTAAAAGGGTAAATGTAAAATACTGTAATCGTATTGGCTAATTAGAATGCAAAAATGGTATCATCAGCATTATTTACAATTGGTAGCAAAACAGCGATCACTCGCATTCGTCACAAACGCAAGAGAGCGTACGTGAGAGAGGTGAGGACTGTAGATCCCGGTCTGACCCGGGTCAGACACTGATCTGAGTCTTTTGGCAGAGATCGGCTTTCGGATCCGTTCCTTTAAAAGACCCGGATCCGACGATCAGTTCTTTAGTAAGCGACCCATCTCTAGTTGGATCCTCATCTTGACTACCAAATGATAATGCTTAGACAATAATTACCATAATAAATATGAAAGTTTAGTAATAAAATATTGTATTTGATATAAATGCAAATAAAAAGGATGATAATCACAAACACGTTAATTTTGTATCAAATATAAAACAATATAAATATAATTTCTCTATAAATAATCTCCCTTGCTTTTGTCCTTTGTCTTGCTACGGAGTTAAATTAATTGTCCTATAAAAATAGTTTAAAAAAACAACAAATATAAAACGAGCAGGTTGACTTTTCGGCTGTTGGCACGCTGAATTATTTATAAATCCTAGACTGGCACAATGTTAGCAAACGGTTGCCGACCCCTGCACAAGAGGACAGAAGGATAAAGAGTAATGCAGTAATAAACCTTAGTTTTCATTGTAATTGTTTTAAAACGAATTTATTTCTTATACGTTTTACAGACACCCCTTTTAGATAGAAGATTATTACGTCCAAGAGGCCCAAAAACCCTGCAGGGCGGCAGGGATCGGTCGGCGGCAGTGATATAACCCGCGACGTGTCGGTTGACAGTCCGGTGAACTAACCGCGGATTCTTCTGATCGATAATGCGAAATATTCCTATATTAAATTTATTTCACATTTTTTACAAATCTAATTTTTTCTTTTGCAGATTTACCATATACGTTTATCTGAGGTTTAATAATATCTCTATTTATGTGTAGCCTATAGCGATGCCAAACAAACATAATGTAAGCTCAGAGCGCATTTAACATTGAGTAACAAACAACTAAGAACACGGATATTATGGGCCGTATTGCTGCAGAAAGTTAACACCCTTGCCCCTTATACAAGTCAATCTTTTATGACTGACTTGTAATTTACATCATTTATGATTATGTTTATGGAATACGATTTAGCCTTGAAGTTTCACCTTAGCAATTGGGATTGGGGGGGGGGGGGGTATTTTTTTCTAGCAGTGTGAGGAAGGGGGGAGATGATGGATGGATGTGTTTACTTTAATTGGGAAGGAGCCGTTCATAAATGATGTTGCTCACTTAGGGGAAGCAAGAGGAACAACATTTCATTTTTGACGTTATGTGGACGAGTGGGGAGAGAGAGGGGTATTTAAACAATGTGAAGTCCCATGTTTTTTTTTTACGATTGTGTTTTTAAAAAACCCCACAAACGATGTTTCATCTAAGTGATAGATTGATTGCGTCATTAGCAGGTTGAAGCGGCTATCACAAATAAGCGTATATATAGGCTACAGAGTCTA